>JBAJHW010000019.1:1200000-1857500 GCA_037013535.1 Intellagama lesueurii | reverse complement strand
GTGTTGTTCCATCATGACTTGCACCGGCTAATATCAACAAGACGGGTAGTTCAGCAACATCTTTCGGGCCTTCGATCTATTTATTGTCTCTGATCTTTGCAGAGTTTAGAAAATGGGGTGGGGTTAGGACCATAATTCCCCAGATCACTCAGCAGAATGACCTACCCATTTGTAGCAAAAAGAGAGAGAGAGAGAGAGAGAGAGATGCTTAGCTCGTTGTACAATACATATATGAGGTTTGTGCTGACTGGATATCTCAGTGGTTTAGGTCTCTGGCTACAGAGACCTAAACCCCACATTATGCCTCTTTGGAGAAGAGCCAGCCTGGGTAGCCTTGGGCAAGCTGCTCAGTCCCACAGCACCCCCAGAGGAAGGGTAAAGCACTTCTGAGTCTTCTCTACCTGGAAAACCCTGAAAAAGGGTGACTGTAAGTCGGAATTGACAGCACATCATGGTGATGATGATGATAATATTAGAGGTATTAATTGGTAGGTCAAGGTGCAAACACATGATTTGTTTTTAAGTTTAAAGATTGTCTTTCATTGTTGTAAGCTGCCTTGGGTCCTTTTTAAGGGGAAAGGTGGGGTAAACATATTTAATAAATAAATTAAATTATTTTATATTCCAACATGTGGATAATACGGAGGCTAAATGTCAGCTCTGCTTGCACCCAAAACAGACAATATGCAAACACATATGCATGCAGACACCACCCCCCACAGCAAACTATTGGGATAATAGCAATCTTGCATGCACTAACACTGGGTACCAGTGGGAGGAGGCTTCACAGCCTAATGTGATTTGTCCTTTTCCACTAACATGACTGGTAGAATTCTTTCCCCTACTGTGGCATTTGAAAGCAAGCCCACCCCACCTCTTCCATTGCTTCCATTGTCTTATTTTGATGATGGCTCTCTTCCGTCTCTGACCTTCCTCCAAGCAACATGCGCGGAGGGTTTTTCCACATGCTAAAAATTCCATGTTTCTTCTTCTTTTCCTTCTGACTGTAACTAAAGATGGCAACTGTAAGTAAAATACCCTTTTCTACTTGAAATGCTTCTAGAGGGGTTTTGTCATGCAAAGCGCTGGTTTGTGTGCCAAAAAACCGTGTGGGGGGGTGTTGATGAGACTGAGCTGATCGCTCCTCCTTTCTGTGTTGTTGCTGTTTCTACTTCATACTCTGCTAACTAAAAGGAACAACCAAGATTCCCCAATAGATGCAGGATAAGATTTGCTTTGTCTTTATTGCAACCTGATAGAGATTTGAACCCGTCTTCGTGTTATAACAAGGTGCTTGCTTGTCCTAGCTTTTCTTCCAGAGCCTGGGCCGGAGGGCTCATTAAAGAAGAGACTTTTTATGTGGCAACTTTCATCACAGATTCCTTCAGAGACTCTAGAAACTGGTTGAAAGTCTCAGTCATTTGGTCAGTTAGAGGTTTCAGGGTCTGCTGAGCAAATGTCCTGCAATTGAACAAAACAACACGTGTGGATCAAATGCAAGGTCAGACCTAAGTCACAATTCTCATTTCCCACCACACCCGAGGAACGGAGCCCGCAAGCACGGCAGAAAGGCGGACGTCTCCCCCCGCCCCACTCCGTTGGTTACTCCCAGAAGCTGCTTTTCTGAGATACACTGCTCCTGAAAACAGAGGATCCATTTCTAACTGTAATCATTATCAGCCTCTTTTAAAAAAAATAACCCTGCTGGATATGATGAAAGGTCCCTCTAGCTCAATACACCCCCTTCCCTTTTTTGTGCAATAAACTAATATTAATTTACCAGCACGTTCCCATCATGGAAAGGTACTTGTTTGTTTGTTTGTTCAAAGTCCTATTTTTTTGGCCACCCACGGAGAAACAGATACCCCTAAACTGGGAAGCCTCCCAATATGAGGCACCAGTGACCCTGTCATCCCTAGAAAATGTCTACGCTGCCTGTGGTGGATGGGAATCGTAATCCTGCATGTCTGGAAGCCCGCGAGGTTTGTGAAGGGCTGGGCACTTCAGGGAGAGTAAGATTCTTAGCAGCTGGGACGGCTGACAAAGGTGGAGGAAAGGTGGGGTTGCCACCTCAGTAACATTTAATTCTTTGTTGATGAGTTAGATGGCAGGACCGTGGTATCCATGGAGGATCAATTCCAAACATCCCCTGCTGAAAAACAGGGAAATAGCTAACACATGGTCTCTGTCTCTCTCTAGTGGCCGGTTCTGGTAAATACATCACTGACATACATATAAATACATATTTCTGGGGGATTTTTATTTAATATTTTCAGGCAGTGGTTAAGTGAATCCGCGGATACTGATCCTGCGGACAGGGTGGTCCTACTGTAGCTATAACCTGCTTTTCTTCCCATGTGGTCAAGACAATAGCTGTAGCTTGCCTTCTTTCATTCTGCCCTCACAACAGCCCAGCGAGGTAAGTCAGACTTAAAAAAAAAACACTAATGCTCCACGTTCACCCACTGGAGTGGACAAACCGGAACTCCCAAGTCCCATTCCGACACCACCCCAGGGAAGGCCCGTGGGGGGCAGAATCAGTGGGGCAGTGAGTCTGTTCTTGTACACTCTTTCCCATATAAGTGGATATAAGATCATTTACTTCTCAAACCGGGACGGGGTGGGGCTGCCCTCTGGATATTACTGGACCACAACTCCCAGCCTCCCTCAGCGTTGGCTCTGGCAGCCAGGGCTAATGGGAGTTGTAGTCCAGGTCTTTCCTGTTCTGTAGCAAAAAAACCAACAACAACAACCCCAAAAGTACTGTTATGGAGGATGAAGGCAACTTATGGGCGAATTCCACTAAGAATATAATAAGATTGAGACGCTTTTGCTGTTGCTTGAGATATTTTAGAATTATGCTGACACTAACGAAAATGTTGGATGCAATGACCACATGGCCCCTAGGAAGTAAGACATCTGTTGAGCAAAAGAGCTATAATCACGGTCAATTGTGCAAAACAGGAAAGAAGGAAGGGGGTCTCCAGGTCAGGCTGACCCAACATGTCTTTGAAACATATGGCCTAATATAAAGTTGCTGATTGCTGCTATATGATCTGTACCATTAATCATAAGTGCATGAGATAAAACATCAAAAGGGGAACAGGGGTGGGTAACCGGGTGGAACATCGGGGCATTGTATTTATATACTCTGGGTGGATATTTCCATAACAGTACTTTTTCTAAGCTTCACTTTTTCCCCATCACCTCTTCCAGAGCTGTGTCTAGCCATCCGGGCACGGGTGGTGGTGGAGTGATGAGGAATAGCATCATCTCCCACCCCAAGGCGTGGGCATGAGCCCCCCCAGGAAAAGGGAGGCGATCACAGCACTTACTGGGCTTGGGTTCTTAGCTGCTCGATCTTCTCCTGGGGCACCACCTCTGTGCTGAAATATTGAGAGAGGGCCTGGGCGTACTCCTGAAAAGTTCCCACAATCTCGGGGACCTGGGGCGGTGCTTCGCTTTCGGGCCTCTGTTCCACGACGGCACCTGGAAGGTGGAAGGAAGGAAGGTGAGGAGAACCCTGCTTCCAAGTTCAGGTTGATCTTGAGAGATTTCTTTTGCCGAGACGCGGGTTTCGGCATGCATTCTTCAGATCCTGAGTTTTCCCTCTGAGAGGTCTCGGGGAATTGGGGGGGGGGGCTGAATTGATGGTGATCCTGACTGGTTTGGGGGGGGGATCCATCCTGCTGTACTGCAGATCACTCCGAGATCTCCCAGAAGACCCCAATTTTACTCGGGTCCCCGCTTTTGATTTAGTAAACAGGCTTCGTTTGAACACTATTCTTGCCTCTGACGGCGTGTGTTGTAGCCTTCAGCCTACAAATCTCTCCCGATAAACTCGGGAGTGGATCCTGAACGGCAGACTTTCGCTGGCCTTTAAATTCTTCATCGTGTCTCTGCCTCGTCTGTTTGTCTGGTGCGCACACAAAACAGACACGCACAATTTTGCGATTCTCTTCGAAGGGGCTGTCCCACTGATATGACAAGGGCACCTCCCCATGTCCCAGGTTTTGATCCTGGCAGCTCAGGGGTTACAATCTTTTGCACACCTCCACTGTCCCCTTTGCAATGGGGGAAAAAACCCAATTGCATTAGCAGCTGTGCTTCAATTACATTCTCAGTGCGTTGTGCAAAGTTTTTTTTTTAAGTCTGTGCATGTGTACCCTGTTTCCCCCGAAAATAAGACCTAACCTGAAAATAAGCCCTAGTATGATTTTTCAGGATGCTCCTAATATAAGCCCTACCCCAAAAATAAGCCCTAGTTAAGTGAAACCCGGCCCTCCACCATTGTGCAGCATTGTGCAGCAATCAGAAGAAGATGACATGACTGTAAAATAAAACATCCCCTGAAAATAAGCCCTAATGCGTTTTTTGGAGCAAAAATTAATATAAGACCCTGTCTTATTTTCGGGGAAACATGATATGCATGCATGCACATGAATCTAGCTCTGCAGTTCTAAGTTGTTGTTGTTATTATTATTATTATTATTATTATTATTATTATTATTATTATTATTATTATTGTAGGACCACTACATTGCATGATCTCTGGCTCCCTCTAGTGACCAGTTCTGGTAAATACACCCTTGAAATAAATCTAAATGGGTATGTATTTCAAATTTTCAGCCAATGGATAGGTGAATTTGGATCCTGCAGATAGGGAGGCCCTGGTGCATTATCATTTATTGTGTGTACATTCATAAGCACGCATGGGGATCATCGCCCCCTTTTTCAGAGGCGTTGCTTGTGAGTTGTGGCGAAGAGTCTTTCCAGGCCTTTATCTTATCATACCTTCCAGGCAGTAAACACTCAGCAGCAGGATCGCCAGAGCAAGCCCCTTCATCTTGACTGCTTCGGCGCTTTTCTGGAGAAAAAAAGAAGGACAAGGAAAGTTCGTGAAATTTGGAGGTGAGAAAACAAACCATCGCTTTAAAAAAAAAAAGAAAATAACCAAAGGTTGTCCACTTTTTAAAGAGAAACATGGGGTAAAAATATTTCAAACAAATAAATACAACGAATAAACTACAAGAGGGCTGCTGGATCTCCTTCTCTCTTGATTCTCTGAACTTGGTCACAGGCTGCTTGGAGAATGGCTTGGTCGGTGTTGCTGGAAAATTTCTTGGACAGAACAAACGGTTGAAAGGCAAAAGGACTTTGATAAGCCTCTCCCAGCAAAGACAAGACTCTTGTCAAAACCATGACATCTTTCATACTTGGTCGCAACATCAAACAGCATTTATTTTTCCCCATAAGCAACTCCATATTAGGTTATGAGTACCTATTCGGTTATGAGCCATCTGTGGGGGTCTACTGTGCTATAGGTGTGTGGTTTTGCTATTGTACTGTTACATTTATATAGTAGGACGATGGAATCCACAAAGCCCTCTCGGTGGCTGCTCCAAGACTTTGGAACTCCCTGCCACTGGAAAACAGGCTAGCCCCATCTTGGCTCTCCTTCCGCAAGGTGAACACCTTTTTCTTCAGGCAGGCTTTCCCTCAGGGACGGGCTGCCTGAATGGGGTTCTTTAATGGATGGTTTTGTGCCTTACTGCCTTGAAGGCGTTTTGCTGTTGCTTATGTTTTTTAGTATAAAAGTTATTTGAACCTTTTTAGTATTTGTAGAGTCGCAGTTGTTAGCTTTAATATTGCCTCTTAATAATGTAAGCTGCCTTGGGTCCTTTTAAGGAGAAACGTGAGGCAAAAATATGATCGATCGATCGATCGATAGATAGATAGATAAACCCGAGGCATAATCTGTTTGCAGATCTTCCTACAAATTACTGGCTACAATTCAGGTGCAGAAAACATTTGAGGCAGGAAACTAAACCGGTAGTGAAACAAAACAGCATTATTAAATGCAGTGGCTCCGTGAAGCATCTCCGAAGAGAGAGTTAATCCCTTAGCACGTAGTTCAAGAACATTTTTTTAAAGCCGTGTAGTCCTTGTATGCTCTTCAAAGGTGAGGGTGAGCAACACCTTTATTAAGCCACTAAGGAAACCATTAAACGAAGGCTAGGTTTCGAGCTATATGGATCTTCCCCAGGTGGGACACCACCCAGCTGTGCACGGTACAGAAAATTTTTTTTAAATGCTCCAAAAATCTTGTCAGCCTGTAAGGGCCCGGTTTTGCTCTTTAAAGCACGTTTCAAAATGGGGACTGTCGTTTCAGGTCTGATGTGCTGGTTGCAGGGGGCACCTCTGGAAACGCCAGCGTCCCTCCCAAGCTTGTGGGTCCAAAGAATTGTTAATGCCAGTTAAGCAAAAGATGGAAACTGAAAAGAGGAAGGAGTGATACCTGGGTAATGGCGAAAGTAGTTTCTTCCTGGCTATGGAATAGAAGGCCCTATTATTCTTTGTATTATGTTCCCTTCCCTATTATCTCCTCCTTGGCTTTTAGAATTAGTCAAATGCCTACATTTTACTCTTTCCACACCCCCCCCCCTCACCTTTCAACTAGCAGATGCCCGACTTTAGGAATGCTGCTCAGAGGCCAAAAACCCAGCAGGGAGTGGGAGGCTGAAGGCCATACATCAAGGGGCCCTGCTTGGTAACATAAACATATCAATAAGATAAGGAAGTTGGGAGACACTTTCTTCCAGACTCATCCCTAGAGAAGGTCATTAAGGGGAGGTGGCATTTCCCCCCCCCCCCCAATACATCTATCGAGGAACCCATTGGTTTGTTTTCCTCACATTTGTACCCAATTAGGTGTAGGATCCAAATAGTATTAAGTAGATTTTACCCAATGAGCTTGTACGACTTTCTGGGTCTTTGTTTGTTAGGGTATAAAGTTCCTTTACACACTGTATCTTCGGGGGTCTTCTCTGCCCTTAAAAGAAGTCCCAGCTGACTTTAGATCGCATACATAAGAAAACTAGATTTTGGTTCTGCTGGTGTGTCTTGCCGGAGCTAGGGCTTGGCCAGTAACAACGGGTGCCTTGGCCGTTTGTCTCGGGTGATTTTTAATCCTCAACGGAGGGGTCGGACCTTCTCGGCCGCCGGCTTGCGGCCACTCTCCTCGGTGAGTCCCATTGGGTGTCCTCGGTTTGGGTGGGTGTCCTCGGTTTGGGTGGTTTGCTTCCTCTTCGTAGCCAAGATGCCCCACACTTCATGCGGAGGCCTTAGGCCTGTGTGACATCCAGTGCGCCGTGCAGGGGCCGCTGGTGTGTGCGCGCTGTGATGCTTGACTGTTCCAGACCCCTTAGGGCAGGGGTGGGCAATTAATTTCTATAGGGGGCCACATGAAAAATCTGAACTGTGTTCGGGGGCCGAACCAACTTTACTTAAAAATAAAATGAAACAGTGATGTTATGATTGTTTTTATTTTAAACTTGTGAATCTTCACAAATACTAAAGAGTTTTTTTGCGGTGTGTTAAAGATAAGCAACTGATCAACTTTAGACAAAAAGCTATACATGGTTTTGACGTCCGGCGGGCTGGACAGGAGTGGCTCGCGGGCCGTATGTGGCCCTCGGGCCGCACTTTGCCCAGGTCTGCCTTAGGGGAAGGTAAGCTTTGGGGACCCTTGTTGGACATGGGGTTCTTGATCCAGGCAGGCAGGCTGGACGGGGGGGGGGGAGGGGAAAGGGGGAGGACGCCCCTACAGTGTGTGTTGGATAACTGGAGAGCTTTGGTGGGCGGACGTCCTGGGATGACCAAGAGACCTCTTATTCAAGGGTGGACCCCCATTTGGCCCTCTGTTTCGACTTGGTCCCCTCCTCGGCCATCGGATGGGAGTTCTTCGGCGGAGGGCTTACGGTCTGTGGCTCTTCGGGCCGAGGAGGCGACCCAGAGAGGGGAGGAGGATCCATGGTTATAGGTTGGATGTTTTGCAGCGGTAGCCCCACATCCAGACCAATACCGTGGGGGGGGGGCCTCTAGAATGGGGGCCTGCAGAGAAGCTGGAAACCCTGCCAGGGACCGTCCGTCTCTCTCGCACACCTCCATCCCGTCCTCATCCTCCTGCTGAGTATTATAGGATTTTGAGAGCGGCCTGGAGGGACCCTCCCCGTCCTAGGAGAGTTGCTTGAACGGATCGGGACGTGCAGGGAGGCGGGCAGAAGGAAAGACAGGCAGGGCAATGAAGGCGCACAGAATCTTTGGAGTCCATCCTGCTCCCCTGCAACGGCTCTTCCCCCCCCCCCCCGCCCTCCCCGGCCCCACAGCTGGATGATGGAAAGGCCAGCCACCCCCCCCCCCCACGGCCGCTTCCCTGGCAGTCACGAGGAGCCAGAGGTAGACCCTTGCAAGGTCCATTTATGCAGTGGTCCCCAACCTTCGGCCTCCAGATGTTCTTGGACTACAACTCCCAGAAGCCTTCACCACCCCCTCTGCTGGCCAGGATTTCTGGGAGTTGAAGTCCAAGAACATCTGGAGGCCCAAGGTTGGGGACCACTGATTTATAGGGAATGGGAGGAAAGCGGTGGCGACACACCTGGATCGTCTGCGTCCCTGAAGGGAACCGGGAGGGATGGCCCCCGATGGGTCGGTCCCGAGGGCGTAAAGTGTGCGTTCCGTTCCCCACGGCGGACTGATTGAATTGGGAGACCGGGGGGCCCTCGGACCCCGACCCAGAGCGCAGGGAGGAGCGCTTTTGGGGCATCCTGTCGTCCCACCGGCCAACTTAGGGGGAAAGAGAGGCCACCCACCTTCTCCCCGTGCTTTGAACAGAGGCGGAGCGGACTATGAGACGGGAAGCGGCTCAGAAATGCGCTCCGGATCAGTGGAAAGCCCCCGATCCGCAGACGGCTCTTCCTCCGTCCGAGAAGCCTCCCGGAGGCCCGGCCCGAATGGGCCAGGGCCCCAGAATGATCCGCATCAGGCGGACCCTGCCCAGGTTTCGGGAAGGTCTTTTTGGAAGGGGTTCCCGAAGCAAATCGCAACGCCTTTGAGGTCTTCCAGAAAGCGGACGAGACTCATGATTTTGGAGAGCGCGATGAGAGCTTGTAGGCAATACACACGGACAGAGATCCGGAAGGGGAGACCGCTAAGGATTTTATACATTCTCTCTATATACAAAATGCGTATGAGGCCATAAAGCGTAAATTAAATTAATATCTATATGAGGCCGCTGGGTGGGGTCATCAGGGGGTGTGGGGCATCCTGCCACCAGTATGCTGATGACACCCAGCTCTACATCTCCTTTTCACCTACTTCAGTGGAGGCCGTCCTGTCCCTTCAGCGCTGCCTGGAGGCTGTATTGCAATGGATGCAGGAGAATGGGTTGAGGCTGAACCCGGACAAGACGGAGGTCCTGAGGGTGGGTGGTCCCCCCATTAGCGGTTTGGGTGTCTCCCTTTCTTTTGGGGGGACGACTCTCACCGCAAAGAGTGAGGTTCGCAGCTTGGGGATACATCTGGACCCGGCGCTTACCATGGAAACCCAGGTGGCGTCCGTGGCCCGCTCCGCCTATTTCCATCTATGGCGGATTGCCCAGCTGCGATCCTATCTTGATGGTGGGGCCCTCACTACTCTTGTCCATGCGCTCGTAATCTCGAGATTAGACCACTGTAATGCGCTCTACGTGGGGCTACCTTTGAGATTGATGTGGAAACTCCAAGTGGTGCAGAACGCGGCGGCCAGACTCCTTAGTGGGGTGAGAAAATATCAGCATATCTCTCCCACTCTGGCTGCCTTGCATTGGCTGCCCATTCGTTTCCGCATTGACTTCAAAGTGTTAATGATGATGTACAAAGCCCTAAACGGTTTGGGACCTCGATACTTGGCAGATCGTCTTCTCCCACCTAGATCTACCCGAATCACTCGGCATAGCCAGGGAGGACGGCTGAGGGGCCTAACGCCGAGAGAGGCCCGGAAAGAAAGAACAAGAAACCGGGCCTTCTCGGCAGTGGCCCCTTGGCTATGGAATAGTCTCCCAACAGAGATCCGACTGGCACCCTCGCTGGGTGTTTTTAAAAGCCATTTAAAAACTTGGCTCTTTAGACAGGCCTTCCCTTCAGTCAATAATTGATATCTATTCTTTGTCTTTTAATTACTTCCATCTTGGTATTGATTTAATTTAATTGTTTAAAAATTATGATGTTTTAATGATTTTTAAAATATTTGTTATATAATGATGTTTTTATAATATTTCTAAGCCGCCCCGAGTGGACTTTGTCTAGGGGGGCAGGGTAAAAATCCAATAAAGTAAAGTAAAGTAATAAGGTGTAGACGGAGCCATAAATGGGCCATATCCAGGTATCACTTGCTAGATCACAAAGAGGCCAGCATGACTTAAGGCCACCCGCCAGGGCTTTCCCATAAATGCTGCTTCTGTTTGCTGTCAATTAGACTGCTTAGAGACTAGAATGGCCATCATCCTTTCCAAAACGAGGAAGGAGGAGCTGCACCCGTTGGATGTCCACCTGCCACACAGTTCTAAACTTAAAGCTACCGTAGTTCTCTCAGGAAGCAAACAAGAAAAAGCACAAATCCCATTGCCTTTTCCACTTTTCCAGAAAAGTTTTGCCCACAAATTGTTTCTTTCTTACCTGAGGAATCAAGAAAAGGCAGACTCCGGCACCACCCAAAGGTGCTTTGCTTAGAGGCTGTGCGCCTTTATATACCACTTGTTTCACCTGATCTGATCTTCCCACTCATTGGTGGTGTTTGACCCCTTCCCATAAACCTGCCAGCACATCCGCTATCTCTAGCAAACTCTGGTCTAATTGCTAACGAAGACAAGTTCCAGGTAAACAGGCCTGGGGTCTAAGGATCAAATTCCCTCCCACCACGTCCGCAGTATACAAACACACTCCAGCAATAACATTTTGCACAGGCAAATAAATCAGAGGGTTCCCCCCCCCCCAGGGCAGCGCAGAGAGTAAAATTGGGCTGGATAGAATAACAGTGTCGTATAACCAGGATGGGAAATGGGGTCTTTAAAAGGACCTCAAGAATGACCCGTAGGTTGGAGGTCAAAGAACCAGAACTGACAGAAACCAAAGCTATTTTATTGAACACAAGGGGGGGGGGGGCAGCCTCCAGCCAAAATGAGGAAGTACTAAAACATCAGAAGAACAGACCTGTATATAAGCAATTTGGCATCTAATTATACTAATCAATAGAATCCTAGAATAATGGAGTCGGAAGGGGCTTGTAAGGCCATCAAGTCCAACCTCCTGCTAAAGGCAGGAATCCCAAATCACAGCGCATCGGACAGATGGTGGTTCATTTTTTCTCTTGAAAGCCTCCAACCCCGTTGGAGCGCCCACCACCTCCCGAGGTCATGAGTTCCATTGTTGTACTGCTCTAACAGTTGAGATTCCCCCCCCCCCCGATATTCAGCCTAAATCTGGCTTCCTTTAGCTTGAGCCCACTGTTATGTGTCCTGAACTCTGGGTGGATCAAGAACAGATCCTGCCCTTCCTCTGTTGAACTCCCTTTCAAGTATTTGCAAAGTGCTATCGTATCAAGCCAACCAAAATGGTGAAAATCCATTTTATATTTCCCTGCAGAAATTTTGTGCCAAAACGGTTCAGAGTCAACAACCTATCTGTCTTAACATAAGTACTGAGTGTGTTTAGACATTGGGTTTTACATACTCATCTACCTTCAGAACATCTGCCATTCCTGTGGTCCAGCCTTAGTCCATCTGTGGTTCCCAACCTTGGGTCTCCAGGTGTTCTTGGACTAAAACTCCCAGAAGCCTTTGCCGTTGCTGGCCAGGATTTCTGGGAGTTGTAGTCCACGAACTTCTGGGGAACCAAGGTTGGGAACCACTGGCTCTAGATTTTGCTTCACTGGACTTAGGTTAACTAACGTTCAAGCATTCATGGTTAAACATTAAAATGAAACCTGAAACATTTGAAAGGAGATGCTCTGGCTAGATCTGCCCCCTCCCAGCAAGTACAACTCCCATCATCCCCACATCATTGGCTGTGCTACATGGGGCTGATGGGAGTTGTGGTCCATGTTTTGACAATCCTGATGCCAAATGCTTCTTCTTCTTTTAAATGCCCGTTTAATAAATCTGCACAGGCCCTAGGACAGAAATGAACAGGAGCTCTGGTGAGAAAAAAAAATTACAGTGGTTACTGTTGAAAGCTGCAGGGAAAGAGGAAGACCAAATATGAGATGGATTGACTCCCTGAAGGAAGCCACAGCCTGTTGAGGACAGGGTGTTTTGGAGGTCATTCATTCATAGGATCGCCATAAGTTGTGGGTGACTTGGTGGCACCTAACAACAACAACAACTTCTCAACTGTCCTAGGATTGCCAACTTTCTTTAAAAATGCAGAAACTTATTTTCATCGTGTCTCTATAACTTTGCTCTTTGCATTTCAAAGCATCTCATTGTTTGGGGTGTAATGGCAGTAGGGCCCTCCCAGGGTGTATATTATTTCACCTACTTCTGGATTTCTTCAAAATACATTGGAGGACTTGGGTTGTCTGTGTCTCTCTCTTCCCTAGTCAACTGCAAACACGTCCATCTCAAAGAAAGGCCAAATGGGGAGGTGTGTGCGCGCTCATGCATGGCCTGTGCCTCTCAGTTGGAAGAACTGGGGTATGAGATCGAATCCACAGCTGCTGTTAACTTTAGCACAACAGCGCTCATGCAGCCTGCCTCTTCCCGGACTTCCATCTAAGAAAGCCGTGCCTGGCGAAATCCATCTGGCCATGAATTTGTGGACTTTGCATTTAGGGGTCACTTTCCTGACCAAAATCCGTCTTGCCCTGAACTCTTGGACTTCTACGTTCTTCACCCTGTCACGAAAACTCACGTATTCCGTGATGATTTTTTTAATGGTCTATAAATGTATCGCCTACTCTTGCATTTTGAAGGAAAAACACGGCCCCTAACACATTCCCTGTGAGGCCGAAAGGGGGGTGGGAGGGAGCTGAGGACCTCAGAGGGTCTGTGTTTTTACCTCTTTTGGAGAAAATGAGGTTGTGGTTTGCTTGTTCAACCCACAGATTCAACCCACCTCGGACCACTATTAGAGAATCTCTCAGGGACCCTTGCATGCTTTGGACTTACAAAGAAAAATTTGGCTGACTCCATTTCTCGCCTTTCATCCATTTCCACCCACCTTTTGCCATTAGTCAATTTGACATGTTGGAGGTTAATGTCCAGAGATAAGATTACACTCCAGCACTGTCCTTCACCTCTCTGATAACAAGCTCTGCTCAGCCGGGTGAGCTGGCAGGATTCTTGGGGTGAAAGACTGGAGACGTCAAAGACTCTGGTGTTAAAATGGCCAACGATTCCTTTTATATATATATATTTTGCAAGCTTGCTCTTGTACACATTTCCCATCATTTCTGGCACCCAGGGTGAACAAACAAGAGCGTTCAAGGGCATTAGACGTCAAATAAACATTTAATGGAAATAAAGGGTAGCCAAGTGGTTGATACAAAATAAAAATGCAAATGCAGAAATAGGCGAGACCTTTACAGACCACTTAAAAATCATCACACGATGCACGAGCTTTCATGGATTTAAAAAACCACTTTGTCAGGTGTGTATCAGTGTGAAGAACTTTTAAGTCCAAAAGTTCTTGGCGAGATGGAATTTGCTAGGCAGGTCTCTTAGATGTACGTCAGAAAATAATACAGTTGCTGTTTTATGATGACAGCGGAGGCTTCTGTGAATCGAGTGTAACCCCCAGTTCTTCAAACAAAGAAGCACAGGTTGTAGTGGTTTTTTAAATCCAGGCAAAGCTCCTGTGTGGTATGCAAATAAATGTTTGTTAGTTTTGTTTCTACCTTGCCTTTCTATCTGCAAGCTCAAGGCAGCCGGTGCTCGACTCCCTGGCTGCTTTGCCCTCATAACAACCACCTTGTAAGGTGGGACAAGCAGAGGTTGAATGACTGGCCCAAGAAATACCATCCAGTTAGTTTCATAGCTCGATAGAGACTGGATCCTGAATTTTAAACCCGACGTTCTAACTACAGTGCCAGATGGATCCTCCTCCTCTTAGAACGGCAGAGTCGGAAGGGACCCTGTGTATCACGGAGTCCAGCCCTGGTCAAGAAGGCCCAGTGGGGGGAATCGAACTCCCAACCTCTGGCTCTGAGCCAGAGGCCTAAACCATGGAGCCATCCCATAATCTTAAAACTGCTGCACTAGAAGAGACCCTCTGGATCATCCAATCCAGACCCTGTCAAAGAGGCCCAGTGGAGGAATCGAACTCCCAACCTCTGGCTCTGCAGCCAGATGCCGAATGGTAGTGATTCATGAACTGAAACATTAAAAGGCAACCAATTTATTAATTTGGATGTCTTCAGTTATCTAACAGCCCATCTAAGCAAGGTACAACCACCTAATCCATCATGCTGACAGTGGCTTGTTTGTTTGTTTGTTTATTCAATTTATACATGGACCCATTAGTTCAAGCATGACAATGGGTGGTTTAGAGAAGATTAAAACTTACAATACCCCACAATATTTAAAAAAAATATACAGTGATAAAACAGTTACCAGTTCTGGTAACTTCATCTTTAGAAATATTTACCCTGTTTCCCCTAAAATAAGACCCAACCTGAAAATAAGCCCTAGTATGATTTTTCAGGGTGCTTGTCATAGAAGTCCTACCCCAAAAATAAGCCCTAGTTAAGTGAAACCCCGCCCTCCACCCTTGTGCAGCAACCAGAAGATGACATGACTGTATTTGAATAAATGTAGATGGTTGTACATGACAAAAATAAAACATCCCCTGAAAATAAGCCCTAATGCATTTTTTGGAGCAAAAATTAATATAAGACCCTGTCTTATTTTCAGGGAAACAGGTATTTCTAGGATATTTGTTTTAATTTAAAAAATTTTTAGACCATGGATAATTGAATCAGTGGATACTGATCCACAGATAAGGGAGTCCTATTGTAAAGGTACTATATATTTCTAGGGGTTTTCTTTTAATATTTTTAATAGTTTCATACTGTGGATAAGTAAAACAGGAGATGCTGATACCGCAGATAAGGGGGTCCTACGATATCCTACATAAACGTGGTGGCTCTTCAACCTTTCTTCTATGTCACAAAGAACATGTGTGCCTGGGTTTGAAAAGTGGTGGTGAGTTCCAGGTGCAGAGGATAGTTTCAACGGTGGTTACTTGCAGTTTTTGGAAAGAAAGCGAAACAGCCACAGGACTGATGTCGACTGCTCCCCCTCAGTCCGAAATAGCTGGAAAAACATATTATTGGGAGGTGGGGAGAGAAGGGCAGGACCAAACAGCAGCCTGGCCTTTCTTCTCTCGTACATATTTTCTTGGATTCCCAAGAGTCAACATCTGTTTCTTACAACTGGAACAGACGTTATAGACAGCCCGTCATTAGAAGAGGCAAACCCTTAAGGGCTGATTGACTGTGATTGTCCAAGAAGGAGCTTCTGTCACCCACGGCTGTCGTTACGTTTGTGGAGTCGACATCTCCTGCTCAGCTCTTGCAAAGTCAAGCCAGTGGCTTCCTTAAGGGAGTCAGTCCATCTCACACTGGGGCTTCAGAGATCACAAGGAGACTCCGAAGTTAAATTGAGGCAGTTTCCAAAGTAGCTGGGCGAGCAAATGTAAAGATGGGGGGGGGGGGGTGGCAGGGGGGGAGGGAGAAAAGACATTGTAAAAAAAGAAGATAAAAAAGTAAAATATTACAGCAATTTAAAGCATGGGAATCGCTCTGATCATCTTTAAAATGCTACAATATTTTGCTTTTCTCTCTTTTTCTCTCTTTCTCCCCTCCTTCTTTTGGTCATACTTGTTTGTGAGAAACTTTTCTTCGGGTCGGAAAAATAAAAAGGTCCTGAAGCTTTACCAGGTGTGTGCAAAACAGATGCAAACCACTGCCCCTGTGGACAGGCCAAGAGGGGAGATCCCACAGGAAATGGCCTTTTCTTTCTTCGTCTTTTTTTGTCTCTGGCTGCTCAGCCGTGTGAGCGAGCTGCAAAAATAAATAAATAAATAAAGGACAAAAAACCAAAAAGAAAGCAAGCAAAACCCCTCTCCGGGCATGAATGGGCGTGGAAACGTGCCAAGCACCACCAAGCACCGAGGAGAGGCAGCAAAAAGTAAATTGTGTTTTCAGCGTTAGGATTAGTCCCTCCTGAAAACAAAAGAATCTCAAGGGGAATCCCTAAAGGCAGGGCGAAGCCCTTGGGCATTTGCTCCTCCGATTCGCCCTGCAGAATTGGCGGACTCCTCTGGTTTTGGTAAGCTGGAGGGGGGGGAGAGTGTGTGTGTGTTCGGGGGGGGGGGGAGAAACTTGGGGAATCATGTCTGAGTGTATGTGAGAAAGCGAGGGGGACACGTGTACGTGAGCCCTGGGGTCAGTGGCCCCTTGCCCTCAGCGGGTCTGGGGTTGGGGGGGACGGGGGAGGCTCGAACCCGGGTCCTGGCATCCGTCTTTGAACAGGGCCGGGCTCCGTGGCCCTTGGTTTTCGACCCAGGCAGATGATGGAGGGAGGTTTGGTAACTCCGCAATCAGAGCTCTTATTTATTATGATTAGTTTTATGTATTCGTTAGTTTTATTTATTCAATATTTCTTCATTTTTATTTATTTAAAAATATTTCCACCCCTCCTTTCTCCTTTAAAAGAACCCAAGGCAGCTTACAATCACTGAGAGTCAATATTTAAAACCGACAACCAGCTGAATCCTTAGGCTTGACCCTGGCAACCCACTGGACTGTGTTCCAGAGGCCCTAAATTTTTCCCTTCACCCTCCACAATCCACTAGGGCAGGGTATAATAAATAATTATTGCATAAATAATTGTATCTATGCATTTTTAAAATTCGTTTATTTATTCATTAATTTTATTTTATTTAAATTGTAATAAATAGATAAATAATTTGAATGCACGTATATTTATTATGTCTCTTGCCCTTGTTTTAGCTGTTATTTTATGTCAAATCTGACTGATTGTAACTTATCTCGCCACGGTCTATGACTGGAGCAATAAATCAATATTTATTTATATTTTTAATTTATATTTCATTTATTAAATAATGATTAAACGGCAATGAACGAGGCAGCACCCAAGTGGATTTCGAACGGTGGTGATCTTTTCCAGGGTTTCCTACTCAGCCGTGTTTTTCCCATTCCCTTCTTCTAGGGGGATCCTGTGACTCGTGGCAGCTTGCCCAGGGCTACGCAGGCTGGCTGGCTCTCTTGCAAGGCACGGTGGGGATTTGAACTCCTGATCCTGCTGCTCCGACTCACTGAGCATTCCGGCCAACTTTGGAGAAAGCAAGCGCGGTGGTGTGGATTGAGGAGCATGGGCCATTCAGCATCCAAAGAGGTCCCTACTCCGCCTGAGGGCACACCAGCGTCTTACATGTATCGACGTTATGGGCTGCAGACGTGCCAGTTTCTGGAGAAATGGAACAGGTATACTGAGAGTTATCCACCTAAGGAGTTTCCCCTGGAGGGGACTTTTGAGATGGATAAAATCGATCATCTCCGGCGTGTTTTACAGTGCAGAGGGAGGAAGGTGTCCTCGCACCAGTGGGTCACCTATTTTGCCTGGTACGAGGAAACCAGTAGGAGACTTCGGCAGTCTGAGATCAGGAGCGTTCACGACTCCCAAGAGAAACTTCAAGCTGAAATCAAAGAATTGAAGAGAGAGGTTTCTCTGGACCGAAAAGAGAGACTAATTTCTGCCCAGGTACTGCCGAGTTCAGGCTCTGAAGATAAGGTGCGGGACGATCCGGCCCATTCATCTGATGCTGCCACAGCATGCCCGCTCGAAGTGCAGGAAGAACCATCGACGTCTCGGCCTCTTTGCTCTGCTCCCGATCCTCCTCCAAGGGTGGAAGAAGCTGACCAGTCAAGACCTACCGAACAGCTAGGAGCTCAACCAAAAGCTGATGTGCCCTTAATACTTGCACCAACTCCCGACATGGGTTCGGCTGCTGCGCAGCCTCCCTGGACGCCCACCGAATTGTATCAACTGGTGCTCAGACTCCTGGACGTCAAGGAAGACCCTGAAAAGTTTAAGGAACAGCTTCGGGTCGTGTTGGCTTGTTTTAAGCCCACTTGGCCCCAAGCTCAGCAGCTGCTGAGCGCCCTACTTAAGTGGGATGTGCAGAAACGCCTCTTCGAGGAGGCCAACTGGCCCATGGAAGACCCAGGCTGGTCTGAGCAAGACATGGCGGACCCTCACCAGCGTCTGCTGGAAGCCGTCCCCAAGGTCTGTCCCAGAAAATGTGACTGGTATAAGGTCCTTACTTGCAAGCAGAAGAAAGGTGAAGAGCCGGCTGATTACATGGAGCGTCTCATGGAGACGACGAGGAAATATATGGGATTTGATGGGCCCGTCGAGGCTATCGAAAATCTCATCGGTGGTTGGTTTGTGGACGGCCTGCATTGGGAGGTTAAGAATCGCCTGAGACAGGTCTCTCCAGATTGGAAGACGCAAAGTTTAGCTTACCTTCTGGATGTGGCAAACAGTTGCTGGGCCAAGAAGCAGAGGAGAGAGGAAACGCTGGAAAAGGAATTCATGTCTCTGCGCCTTCGAGAGCTGAAAGCCACGGTCCACGGAAGAGGGAGAGGCCGGATGGTGGAAGGAAGAAGAGGCTGTGGCGCTTTCCGCGCCGTCCACACTGAGGATTATATCGCCATCGATTACGGGTCCAATTAAACCCTGAAAGAAAACGTGGGGAGACCGTGCAGTTCTTTCATTCCTTCTTCTATGGCTTTCTGCTTGCTTTCAAAACCCTTGCTCAACGGCTGCCCATGGAAATCCATGCCCTCCAGATGACTATTCAAGCCCCCCCCCACCGCAATAACCGGTGTTTCTCTGGGTGATGTGCTAGCAACCTCTCCCCCGAAATTTTAAAACTGACCAACCACATCATCACGAAGGGGCTCTGGGTCGGCTCCTGTTTTCTGGACTTTGTATCTCAAGAAACCCGTATCTACAACCGACAGAACCATTAAGAATAGACGTTCAATGTGTTTTGTTATTGCCTATGTGGTCATGTTTCTAATCCTGCCCCAGGCAATTCCTAGCGAACCTGAAGCCTTAAATGTTCTCCAAATGGCAGCCCCATAATCTCCTGATTTAAAAGGACTAGGACGTTAAGGGGTAACTTTTCTGTTCACGTGTTGTTACACCATCTTTTCCCAGGGTGAAAATCTTAAGTTCTGAGAAGGAGCGACTCGTTTTGAGGACTAGGTAAATATAATATGAGCTTGAAGATTAATGAAGGTTATATTTCAAATAACGCTTGGAGATGGGATTGTGCTCCTCATACATGATAGTATTGTGGGATCGTGTCCAAGTGGCTCAATGAAGTCTTAGCTGAATTAGCAGATCGCTATTTTATAGGTGGGAATTGAGGCATATAAGCACCGTTGGATAGCTCAGTGGTTAAGGTCAGAGCCAGAGGTTGGGAGTTCGAATCCTCCCTGGGCCTCCTTGGCAGGGGCTGGACTCGATGATCCATAGTGTCCCTTCCAGCTCTGCCGTTCTAAGATCATTATTATTATATTATTATCTCCCATGATGATGGGGAGAGGCTGTTATCTACCCAGCAGTCAGAATTAGGCTTCAGTTGCCAGAAGGGAGAATTTCACAATTATGGAGACAATTCAGATTCACAAACATTTTGGGATGGTCTTACCTGGTCTGTGGGTAGCTTATTCAATTAGAACAATCAGAGAAATAATCTTAAAATGGTAGCCCATGCCACCACTTTTGGACTCAGGGAACCAAACACTGGCTGAAAACTCATAGTCAGTCGTAATCCGAGGAGGCCCATTGAATCAGTGGGTACTTGGCGGGTCCTCTGTAAATTCTATTGATTCAATGGACCTTCTCTAGATTTATGACTGGATTTCAGCCACTTCAGTTGTAAGGCGTAAGACAAATCACTTTACAGAACAGAACGGTGCTAAACTGTGTATTGGCCAGTAAAAAAAAAAAGTGTTTTGTGGTTTAGTAGGTCAAAAATGTTGATTATTATTATAGTAGGTCAAAAACTTTGTATATGCACACCTAGTGGGTCTGAAGCAATTCAAGAATAGGCCAAGATGGTTGGAAAAGGACACCAGGATGATCCATGGAGTCTTTGGCTCTGGTTTTAGTGAAGTGGGAGCCAAAATGTTTTATATCCTTTATTATTATGGCTGTTATCCTAACTATAATACTTTATCATTATGGGATTTGTCCTTGCTATATTAATTGCAGCCACATTCTTCTTTGCTTATATTGCAACAGCAGCTTTATCCCTAGGAGGATAGATATGTATAACCCAGGGTATATTTTTGCAAGCGCAGCCCAGGCGGGTGGGACTGGACTTGAAAGAAGGTCTTAAGGGTGTTTGTTGGGGGTGGGGAACCATTTTTTAAGCTTTCTGGGTCCAAAACCCCTCGTCTGTGATGAAGTGCTTGCTGTGTCTTTGGCTGGGGGGGGGGGGGGAACACCCAAAATGAACTGATGCTAAATAATTGTGCAAAGGGCGCAGCTACAGAAAATGTGGAAACAGAAGGCCTCGCGGCATAAAAGATTGGGGTTAAAAGTGGGTGGGTGGAAATAAGCCTCAAAACTGAGCCTCTTTTGTTTTCTTTCTTGTCTCGATAGCCAACTAAGGAAAAACGGTTTTTTTAATCTTCTTGGTAGGCCCCAAGAAGATTAAAAAAAAACCGTTTTTCTTTATTTGGCTTATGATGGCCTCTGCCTGTAACAGAAACTTGTCTGGGATATGAGGACGGGGAGAGACGCCCACCCTTGACACACTTGAGAAAACTCAGTTAAAAGTGTTCTCCCCCACGTCTGTTTACCCCCCTTTTTTTTCTTCCTATTAAATTTCAAATCCTAAATGCAGAGTGAAGCTTCTGTTTTCTTCTACACCATAAGTAAAGTCCTTCTGATACCTGGGTATGGCCGAAGGTAGTTTCTTCCTGGCCATAGAATAGAAGGCCCTATTATTCTTTGTATTATGTTCCCTGCCCTATTATCTCCTCCTTGGCCTTCATAATTAGTCAAATGCCTACATTTTACACTTTCCACATACACCTCCTCACCTTTCAACTAGCAGATGCCCGACTTTAGGAATGCTGCCCAGATGCAGGGAGCCGGTGGCTGAAGGCCATACATTGGGGCCCTGCTTGGTAACATAAACATATCAATAAGATAAGGAAGTTGGGAGACACTTTCTTCCAGAGAAGGTCATTACGGGGAGGTGGGCATCCCCCCCCCATACATCTATAGGGGAACCCATTGGTTTGTTTTCCTCACATTTGTACCCAATTAGGTGTAGGATCCAAATAGCAAGTAGATTTTACCCGATGAGCTTGTACGACTTTCTGTGTCTTTGTTTGTTATGGTATAAAGTTTCTTTGGGGTCTTCTCTGCCCTTAAGAGAAGTCCCAGCTGACTCTGTATTGCATATTCAATAAAATTGGACTTTGGTTCAGCGGGTTGCGTCTTCTCTGACCTCTTGCCAGAGTTAAAAACTTAGGTTATGGGCTTGGAGAAAATAAGGAGGTCAAACTAGTCTGACCTGATACTTGCATACAATCGGACCTCGACTTAGCAACAGGGAGAGCTCCTGAGCTTGCACAGAGTGCAGTTTCAAAAGACAAAGGGTTAAAGATATGCAGACAGGAGATCCAAGGAGGCTCTGCATTTGCCCACTTAAACACTTCCTTCCAAAGTGGTTGAGAGGATGGTACCCGTGAGTCCATCGAAACCCATTCTTGGCAAAAACCTTCTGGAATACTGGTAAAGTGGCATGTCTGCTGGGGGGGGGGGGGAGGAAACGGTAGCTGGAATAGGCTTGCCGTGTTGCGTATATGGCATATTATGCAGTTTTAATTACAAAAATCAAGGACATTCTTGCAATGTTTTTGCCAATACATTTTAGCTGCGGCATCAGTTTTTTTTTACTGCAGATTTGAAATGATTGTCCGGGGGCGGGGGGGGGGGGAGGTTTCTCCACAGGTGGGGAAAGGGATTTGTCACTGGATGTACTGGGATGCACTGGGTTATCCCGGCATTCCCTGTCCACACACATCTGGAGCTGCTCCTTGATGTTGTGCTCCTGACACAGGTTGCCTACACTTTTTTTGTAGAGACTGAAAAACATTCACAAAGAAACCTCTGATGTCACTCATTCAAAAAGTGTGTGGATCAGCATGGAACCATGCAGTACAGGGTCCACACATAAACACACAGAGACACACCCCAGAAAGTAAGGGGTTTTGGGGTCTCCCTTTGACTCTGTTCTTCATTTCCATAGGGGCAGAATACCAGTATCAAGGGAAGTGGAACAACTGTTCAGTGTGGGCAGGCTCTTCTATAGCAACCATGGAGAGGAGGGAGGCAGTAGAGTGTAATGGTTAGAGTGTAGGGCTTTAGAACAGAGAGATGCCAGTTCAAATCCTAGGTGAGTCGCAAAGCTTCCTTCCTGTTCTTGGGCCCATCAGCACTTGTCTGGAAGAGAAACCACATCAAGCAGCCATGTATGTTGCTGGTGTATATACATAAGGACATTTTGTCTGATGATAACTCTGACAAGATGGCTGTTCTCTATGACACAGTCTGAAAACAAAGCCTGTGATACCTTTATTAGACTCAAAACCTCAGAAAGGGAAGCAAGCTTTGGAATGCTGCAGGACCCTTTGTGAGGCTGAGGATTAAAGAGCGGGGGTGGTACAGATTTTCGTGGTCTGAGAAAGGAAAGAATTGGCTGGCTGGCACAGTGGTTTAGATTTCTCCAGAGGTTGGGAGTTCGAATCCCCCCACTGTGCCTTCTGGGAGAAGAGCCAGCCTGGGTGGCCTTGGGCAAGCTGCACAGTCCCACAGCGCCCCTAGTGGAAAAGAAGGGTCAAGCACCTCTGAATATTCTCTACCTGGAAAACCCTGAAAAAGGGTCACCATAAGTCAGAATGAACCTGACGACACACACACACACAATACTCGCTCACTCTTCTCTTCAGATTGTGTACAAGGATCATATGGCTTTTTCCTCTCCCTGCTTTTGTTTTGTTTTGATTTACACTATGAAAGATACTTGAAGAACCAACTAGCACAATACCTACAGCCAACCAAGAACATACAAGCCTGCACCAGACCCAGGAACGTTCCTCCAGCTGTCCAGCTTTCAGTTTGTCCGTAACTGACTCTGTGTGTAAATGAAATCTCATCCCAGCTCATCTGATATAGCGATTGCCATCCTTTCTGTGTGCCTCTATTCCCAGCCAAAAAGAGAGAGAATCCAGTGTTTCAAAATTAAAGTACAGGCGTGGGGTGGGGTGGGGGGGCTGAGGGACTGGCAGTTTATGTTCTAACAAGAGTGTTACTTTTACTTTTCGAATCTACCGACCTGATGTATGCCATCATTTGCCAGCAGTGCCCCTTTCCACTCTGCCTAGAACAAACAGGACAATCCGTACCCAGGAGAATAAATGGCATCTGACATTAGAAAGGATTGCAAGGGAAGAAAAAAAAAGTTTTAGAATACTAAAGTCTGCCAAGACATAAGTGACCTGAACGTTACTGTTGGGGGGGGGGGGGGGGGGAAACAGCTACAAAACAAGTTTACAAAAAGAGACAGCTGCAAATCAGATTCATCCATATATTTCAGAGTGTGTCCAAGGGATTAAATATCAATGAAGGTGTTATGGAAATATCCACATAGAGTAAAATAACTCTCACAAATTCTGAGGTAGATGCAATTGGCACGGCTATAGCAGCGGGAAGTCCGTCCAGGCAACACAAGTATCACCTGGGACTTCGAATATTTCACATAATAACATAATCTTATATACCTTCTAATCCCTAACTGTCCTATCAGCCAATTAGCCAATAGGCGCACAATCTGATCTAAGCCAAACCCCATTGTCCCTCCCAATTACCCATCCACCCCTCTTGTCTGGTTTCTTATCTAATGCAGTTATGATTAATGATATTTATCATATAGCAATAGTCAGCAATTATATTTTAGGCCATATGGTTTTGAAGACACTCTGGGTCATCCTGACCCAGACACCCCCTTCCTCTTTCCAGTTTTGCACAATTGTTTTCCATAATTATAGCTCCTTGGCTCAACAGATGTCTCACTTCCTATAGGCCATGTGGTGTACATTCGGTTATGTTAGTGTCAGCATAATCATATTTTTCAAGCAGCAGTAGCAAAGCGTCTCAAGCCTATTGATCTCTATTGATTTTCTAAGTGGAATTTGTTCATCATTTATTTTTTCATAACAATGGTTTCTTATGGCAGTATATACATTAATAAACAGTTCTCCCTACAATATTTTGTATGGATCAGACTCTTCAAAAGACCATCCAAAGGCGGTGATACCTTTACAGTAGGACTGATACCGGAGCAGAATCAAACTAGATTTTAGTATAACCCTTAGCAGAGAAAAGGGTTATACTAAAATCTAGTTTGATTCTAGATTTGAGAAAACACAGGTCTCAGAGAAACTAGGCCCAGGAACATTCACACATAGCTCAGGCAAATAGAGGAACATTCACACATAGTATAGAATGTCATTGTTAACACTTTCATTTTGCCCATCCTCCTTTTGATCTGGCAGATGGCCTGGTCCTGGAATGCAAGCAGGAGGAAACCAGCGATGACAGGCCAAAACATTCACACCAGGGAGCCGGAGAGTGAAGGCCATATATCAGGGCCCAGGAAGAAAACACATAAACATACCAATAGCTAAGGGAAATAGACACTCTTGTCCCCAGACTTTCAGGCGCATCGTGGGCATAGGTCAAGGAAAGATGCGGGCACAATATGCATATTCACAAATGACCAATAGATTAGTGTAGTTGGCATCATTTGCCCAATGAGGGACTGGATCCAAAGTCGGGGTACAAGTGACCAATAGAATTGTAGTACTTTTATTGCTCTTTGTTTGTATCATTATAAAACATATGTACACTGTATTCTCTGGGTCTTATCTGCTTTTAAGAGAAGTCCCAGCTGACCTTTTCTTTGCTGCTATTCAAATAAAATTGGGCCTTTGGTTCAGCTGTTGCGTCTGCCTGATTCCTTGCCGGAAAAGCGAGACCCGAAATTGGCCGGTAACAGGACCCCCTTATCTGCGGATCAGTATCCACTGATTCAATTATCCACGGTCTAAAAATATTAAATCCTAGAAATAAATATTTCTAAAGGGGAAGTTATCAGAACCAGCCACTAGAGGGAGCCAGAGACCATGCTATGTATAGCGTTCGCTATTAAAATAGTGTTCACTATTATCCGCATTTTTCAGGATCCGCGAGGAGGCTTGGAACCGATTCCTCATGGATCTGGGGGTTCTACAATGCTAAAACAGTAACTACTGCTGCAGGGGTTGACCCGGGAAGAAACCTCCTGCTGGCTTTGCACTCCACAGCCAGTGTGAAAGTATCTCATAGCAAGTAGACATTGAATATTGAGAATGAGTAAAAGGAATGCCACATTTAGTAACATTAGAATATAGAGAATACGGGCACACATAGAGAGACGGACCTTTCACGCCAGATGGAGTGAACTTTAGCTGACCTCAAGAAGCATGATAAGGCTTAGGGTGACCTCCAGCTACATCGGGATGTTACAGGATGTTACAGGGGGAGGTGTGAAGAGGCCCATTTACAACATAACAGATCTCCGGTCCTCAGGAAGAGCAACATCAATATATAGATAACACAGACTAGGAATACACATCTGGGGTGCCAGGTTGTCTAGAGACCCGAAGGACAACAAGGGGGGGGTCTCCATCATCCCCCTTCCCCTGCCAGGGACCAATAGACCACCGGATCTATTGGTCCCAAACACCAATTAGGGCAAGGATCCAAACTTGGTGCAGATCAGGCCCAATCACGGTTTTGGGGGTTTATGACTCTTTGTCTGTCAACAGCATATCTGTATCTAGTTTATGTATTTTAGTTTATGTATTTTCGGGGCCTTCTCTTTCTTTATGAGAGGAGCCCCAGCTGTCTGTATTGGCTTTTTTTTTTCCTTAATAAAATTGCGTTGTCCCACAGCTGGCTCGTCTGTGTCCGATCCTGGGCGGGAGATTAGCTTAAATTCTTTAAACCTCAAAAATCCTCAATCAACATTTTGTTTTGTTCCAGTCATGCCACTGTATGCCTGCCTGTATGTATACATGTGCCTTTATTTCCCTCCACTCTATATCTGATTAATCCACAAAAGCTGACATGAGATAGATAGATAGATAGATAGATAGATAGATAGATAGATAGATAGATAGATAGATAGATAGATAGATAGATAGATAGATAGATAGATAGATAGATATATAGATAGATAGATAGATAGATAGATCTAAGAGGTTTTTAAGGTGCTACCACATTCATGTGTTTTGCTTTTTTGTTTTCTTTTTCTTTTTGGTCTGGCTAAGACATGGGGAATGTTGTTTTCATCTTGGGCCATGCATTTCGGACCCTTTTGCTGTTTAGTTTATTTTATTTGTTACAGATGCGGGAAAAGACGAACACGGGCAGCTCTTTGAAAAACTGCTACCGAGTAGCCAGATAGTTATTTAAAAAAAAACACTGGAAAGGAAGGAAACGGCTCGCAACGTTTGTATCCAAGCCCGAAAAGGAAGCGAGGCGAGGGTTCAAAGGAGGAAGCGGCGTGCAACACGATCAGCCAATCAGAAGCCTTGTTTGCTTCCTCCCGCGCATGCCGGAGGGGAGGGGGAGAAAGGGGTTGCCCGTCTCAAATATGGCCGCCGCAGGAACACTTTTGCTTCTGGAGGAGCAAACTGCTTCCTGAAAAAAGGGCAAGTTGGGGGGGGGGTAAGATGGCGGCCCCCATCAAGATCACAGGGCGGGGGGTTTGCAGAACACGTTTTTGTGGCTGACTTTCTTTTCCCCTTCCTTTCTCTCCCCCCCCCCCATCCCATCAGTGTGTCTGATCAGGAGAGTACCACGTGTTTTTCTTTCTGGGGTGTCATTTACCTGGACTGCCCTAAATATTATTCAAGGGGGGGTGCCCCAGATCTGGATTGAACCCCCTTGCCTTGAGCATCCAAGCACGCTGCAGGCCCCTCTCTTCCTTTCTGCACAGAGGAGATGACTTAGCAAGCTAAGCGCCTTAGGCTGTCGATCCGATCCATAGAGGGACTAATTTTTCTGTTTTTTGTTTGGGGAGGGTTATGGGGACGGTCAGGGCAGGCGTGAGCCCCAAAGGTCCCCCCTTTCCTGGTGTTAAAGGACTCTTTTGCTTAGCGAGGGAGCGCCCTTCCCTTTGCTCCCCTGCCTCCCTTTGAATCGAGAGCCAGGTCCAGGAGCCATCGGGGGTGGTTATGTCCACAGAGGGCTTTAAAAACCCCAGGGGCCGACACTGACCCCACGTGGGGTGGGGGCTTGAAAAGGGGGCCATGGGGAACGTGTTCTTCCCTATGCATGGCCTGCGAAGGGGGCCCCACCGGGGGGAGCAGCTCACCAACCCGGGCAGCTTCGATGAGCTTCACAGAAAATGCAAAGGTAAGACGCCTTGCAGATGGTTGTCAATGGGCCCCAGCAGCCCCTGGCTGGTCTGTTTGCCTGCTTGCTTGTTTCCTTGCTACATTTCTAGCCTGTGTTTTTGTCCAGGGAACTTGAGTGGTTCTTCTCCTCTCCCCTGCTTTGCTCCCACAACAACCCTGCCAGGTAAGACCAGACTGAATGAGAGAGACTGGCCCCAGTTGACCCAGTAAGTTTCTTGACTCCCTGGGGACTTGAACCCGGAACACTCCTGTCTTTTGGTCCAACGGTAATCGCTGTATTACGGAGGGATACGATAGCGGCTCAGTGGGCCGGTTTTGACTCGGAGGCTGCCAGCTGCTGATTAAAAACTTGGCTCTTCAGGCAGGCCTTCCCTCCTGTCAATACTTGACTTTATTCTTATTATAATTTTCTGTTTTCCCATCTTGAGCATTACTAATCCCTATTGTTTTGAATTGTTTTTAACTGTTTTAGTTTATAATGTTTAATGGAACCCACCCGGAGTAGACTTTGTCTAAAAGGGCGGGATAGAAATCGAATAAATAAATAAATAAATTTCCAGCACAGCAGAACTGCCTTTACTCCGTGCTGGCTGTGTTTTATCAGGAATTATCTAAAAAAGTAACTTATCTCAGTTTTGCCTTTTCCCCTAAAGGTTGGTATCACCACTGCTGTTTCTAGCCAACACATGAAAGTTAGAACGATAGGTTTTGTTGTACGCCACAGAAGGCTGGATTTGACACCAGGACCACCCTAATATGTTATATAAAATTTCCTTTACTCCCAACCCTATGGCCACAACTTGATAAGTTTGGAGAGATTCTGTGAACCCAGCAGTCCATGTTTTAAAAAAACTTGCGGGGTGGCCTTGGGGTGAACTACATGAGCTTGTGGTCCTTTCATCTCCGTTCATGAGGTTTAAAGTGTACCTGGCCTGCCTTACAGGGCTCTTAGTAAGATGGGCTGAGCTGCCTCAAGCATTCTTAAGGGTGCGTGAGGCTCAAAAAAGGTCCAGGGTTCAAGCCACATGGGTGCTTCTCTGTGAAACTTTGTGACACGGCTCTCTGTGTAGGAGCTTTGTGACATGGCTCTCTGTGTAGGCCCTTATGGTAAGTAGTTATTTGTGCCTTTCTTGGAAAGTGGGAAAAGGGGATCCCTGAATGGAGATCATAGTGTGAAGGATAAGTGCTCCTGTTGAGCCCATGCTAGGTATGAAGCCCGCCATTTCTTTAACCCCACCCACCCCGGCCTCTTGTGGAAAGACTTCAACCATGAGTAAATCCCACCCATTGCCAACTTTTAATCTCTCTTGAGGTTAGACCAACATGTTATTTTATTTTCCCCGAGCCAACATTCTGATCTAGCGTATATCCTTCCTTGCTCTTTTTTCACGCGTCATTTGGGCTTACATGGGGTTTTGAACTGCTGCTGTTAGGTGTGACTTTTTTTTTCTGTTCCGTGCAACTGTGGAACAAATGTACTACAGAGCCACTGTGGAACTACTTTAGCACTAATGTAAGTCGCCCAGCAAACATATATTCTGGAGGGATGATGGGTTAGGAGGAGTGCGTACCAGGGAAAGGCAACTTAGGCCCTCCATAGGTTGCTGGACGGCAGCCTCCGTCAGCCTTGGCCAGCATTGTGAACAGGGAAGGATAATGGGAATTGTGATCCATCAACATCAAAAGGGCCCCATGTTGCCCGTCACTGATAGAACACAGAGGGGTTATTTTCTTTTCGACTGCAGCATTTGGAAGTTGACACTGGTGGAGTAATGCAGTCTTAAGAAAAAACTGGGATAACCATGATGGTTTTATCTGCTGCTTTCCCCTCCCTCCTTTTATTTTATTTTATTTGTTGGGTGAATGAAAGCAACGCTCAGTACTGAGTCTGACTTTCTTTCCTTCTCGGCTTTCTATGTTCCAGAGGTCTTCCCACAGCAGATGGAAGGTGTCAAACTCATCATCAATAAATCCCTCAGTAGCCATTTTCAGGTGTGTATCTCTTTTCATCATTCATCCTGCGAGTTTTCTTGCCGGATTTACCAAGCATTGCTTTTTCCCTCTCTCTTGTGGGACTCCATGTCCTGGAATCTGCTGAGGTTTCTTCCATTAAAAAGATATTTGTCTCCACACTGACGGCCGCTGGCAATAAGCCATATACCCTGCCCCTGCTTGAACGTTCAGGCCTCCATGTGCTCTTTCCTTCCAGGTGACCCACACCCTTCACATGAGCACCCTTGGGCAGTCCAGTTACCACCTCAATGCAACCTATGTGGGCGACCAGCCGCTGAGCCCGACGGAGGTGAGTGGAGCGCAGTTTCTCGGCAGGGTTCAGGGAGAGCGGAAGGGTAGAGATTTGGAAGCTGCCCTCCTGTTTGAATTGCTGCAGAAGCTGTGTGACAGTTTGGCTTGTTAGTCATGCTCCTAGCGTGGTTTTCTGCCAGTGAGTTGGAAGCAGGGTACATCGGTCCTCCTTCGCACTGAGTGCTCCTCAGAAGTAGGCCAGAAAGTAATTCGAATCTCAACCCCTGAGGGAGTTGAATCCTGATCCCGTTAGGATCCTCCTTAGATGTTATTAAGCAACAGCCTAATAACTTTCTTCACCATTACCCAGTTTGCTGGGGGCCAAAGTGTTTGCACAAGTATAAACTACCCAGAGACTGCTCTAGCACTATGGGGTGGTGTACAAGTCGAAACTAAGAGCTCACAGGGGTTCGATTTATCGTTCATTTATTATGCTTACACTTCACCTTTCAACTATGAAGTAGCACTTACAGTCTTCATCCTGGGGACCGCTCTGTGTTTTGAAATTTAGATATTTTTAAATGTGTTTTTTTAATGTTTTCAAATTTGTTTTTTAATGCCGAGTAATGTTTGATTGATTCTAAAATATATTTTATCGTACGGCATTTTAACTTGTTATTCTTGTAGGGTTTTAATAGGTGTGAGCCGCCTTGGGTCCCCTATGGGGAGGAATAAATGAATAAAAATAATAATAAAAATGAGCAGAACCAAACTGAACTCTAAAATCGTAGCATCACACAACAACAACCTCACTGTGAAAACCATTAAAGTCTGCTGCACGCATTAAAACCATCAACATCAACTCTGTATGCAGTGAAAAACAACACAACAAAGCAGTTTAAATATCTTAGGCCAGTCTAAAAAGATGTGGTTTTATCCCTTCTTAGCACGATGGTTTAGGTCTCCGGCTGCGGAGCCAGAGATTGGGAGTTCGATTCCCCCCAACGGTGCCTCCTGGGAGAACAGCCAGCCTGTCTAGCTTGGGCAAGCTGTGTTGGGCATTATATACTGGAATAAAGAACAATATATTTTCTACATCCTGGAACTATAGTCTCCCCCTTTTTTGGACCTAATAATGGGGTTATACGCCTTGTCACCTGAGTGGCCTTGGGCAAGCGGTGTGGTCCCAGAGCACCACAAGAGTGAGGGACTGGTAAACCACGTCTGAGTACTTTATACCTAAAAAAAAAGTGGCAGGGTTGCCATAAGTTGATTTGAAGGTACATAATTATTAATAATGATGATTGTCTTGGTGAATACCTAGCCTTAATGTTTTTATTTCCAAATTTTACCTGGGGGGGGGGGGGACAACCCTAAATGGGTGGATCCTTTTCAATCTCCTCCCTGCTGCTCAACCCTCATTCCTAACACAGTGGAACAACAACAGTGGTTTTATGTGATTTTATCTAAATAATGGTCATTGGCCGTAATAAATAAAATAATAATAATTCAACAGTGGTTTTTAAGATAGTACCTGAGTTGCAGATTCTTCTTAGCACGGTAACGCCCTCTTTGACAAGCAGTTGATCGCTCTCGACCCAGGCTCTGTGGTTCATTCCGCTTTCCTCCCCGTTTCCGTCGTAGGCGTTCCCGACACTTATTGGCGATATCAACAATGTCGGAAGTCTCAACGCTCAAGCGCTGCACCTTCTGGCAGAGCGGATACGGACAAAGGCTGTGTTCCAGGTGACGCTGGCATTGTTGTTGCAGAGAAATGGGTGTTCTGGGAACAATATATGGTTGCAAGCTGTTCCTGTTATAATGTAAAGCAGCTGAGGGTGGTTTGTTCTTGAATAGGCAATCAGTAGCTGTTAGCTTTACAAAACATCTGCTCCTTCTTTGTTTATATGCACCGAGGGAGGCCTGTCGATGGGGACCATCACAATGAGCACCTGCATGTCCAAACTGGGTAGTCTTTCTGAGATGTACCACCTCTGCAAAAACCTGGCTCAAAACCTGTTTTATATTGGTTTAGGCTCATCCCCAGCCATATTTCTCTCTCTTTTCTAGACGCAGAAGTCCAAATTTGTCACGTGGCAGTTTGACACCGAATACCGAGGCGATGACTACACAGCCACCTTAACTTTGGGTAATCCCGATTTGATCAGTGAGTCGAGTAAGTGCCAGCTGGGCAGGACAGTCTATAGCAGGGATGTGCTCGTGTTTATCTCCTGATGTCCCTTGCTTTCTTTGGGTTTTTCTTGTCTTATATTCTTAAGCCGCCAGTGCAACCGGCTGGAGAGAGGGAGGGGTGGGTTTGTATGCACACAGCTGTGATGCAGGGTTTGCCCCTCTTCTGCCTCTCTTGGGAAAATATGGTGTGTTTCAGAAACTGTTTATTCCGGAGGTAGATACCACGTGCGAGAAGGTGGCAGAACTGCTGGATAGCTCAGTAGTTTAAGTATCTGATTGTGGAGCCAGAAGTTGGGAGTTCGATTCCTCCACCGGGCCTCCTTGACAGAGGCTGGACTCGATGATCCATAGGGTCCCTTCCAACTCTGCAGTTCTGAGATGATGATGATCAACACTTTTACTATGATACGATGGTCCCCTCACATCAAACTGCCAAAACAAATATCTCTGCATTTTGTTGCCAAACAAAAGCCCCTTGGAAACAAGCCAGAAAAGCAGTATTCCTGTTTGCTGAGAGACTGTACGGGCAGAATCTATTGAATTTCAGCATGGGGCAGGGTGTACCCCATAGCAGAAGCAGGGCAAATATTGCCCCCTTCCTTAATCCACCAAAGATTTATATTCACAGTCCCTATGAGAGAGAATCGTGTTGGCAAGCACAGAAAAAGGAATACCTCTATTTATTTTTCCCTGCTCACCATCTCTCTTCCCTTCCTGGGGGTTGTATATTCCCATGGACATTTGTAGGAAGCGAAGCAAAAAATAAAAAATAAAAATGATAATAATGATTTCTAGGGTGAAAAATAAATAAAGAGAAGTAAGCCCTGAAGGGAAAATGCCAGGCAGGGACTCTTCCATTACGTGTGCAGGATTTCAAAGCCCATCTGCCTTTCTGTGCCCTGTTTGAGGGGAATTCTTTGACGGGTCGAGAGACAAAACTCTTTGTGGCAAGTATAACCGGAGCTGGGCTACCATCTCTCTAGCAGAAGCAGTGGCATTGCCAGGCACCCTAGGAAAGGAAGATGACAGGCATGATATGGTCCCCATGAGCATTTTGGTGTCGCGGCTCTCAGCTGAGAGGCTCAGAAGACTTTTGACCTTTCCCCCCACCACCCACCACCCCAAAATTTCCAAAAATAAAAAACTGAAGTGCCTATTTGGGCAAATTCCTCTTTTTAAAAAATAGGACTGTTCCCATCCAATTCCAGGTCCGTTGCCATCCATGGTGAGGTCTGAGGGAGAAAAGGTGACCCCTTCAAACCATAGAGTTCTGTTAAGTCAGCGACAGACACCCCCCCACACACACCCCGGTGTTGTGACTTTGCAGCCTAGACAAGAATGAAGCCCTTTCTTTCTTGCTGGATTTGGAGGGCAGAGAGTACTACAGGCACTCTGTTGCCTAGCAACCATGACTAGGCTGGAGGGAAGGGCAGTAGTAGCCGCTCTGCTGCCTAGCAACCATGACTGGGGGGGGGGGGGAAATAGCCACTACTGTTCCCTAGCAACCATGACTGGAAGAATACCTTAGCCTCTCTTGTCGCCTAGCAACCATGAGGGGAAAAAGCCTGTTGCTTAGCTACCATGACTGGGGTGGAATAGCTACTCTGTTGCCTAGCAACCATGACTAGTGTGCCTGTAGTACCTTAGCCTTCACCACCACCTCTGCTGACCAGGATTTCTGAGAGTTGAACATCTGGAGGCCCAAGGTTGGGGACCACTGCCTTAGATGCTCTGTTGCCTAGCAGCCAGCACATGCTAGATGGATGGGATTTCTAGACCCCCTCCATGAACTTCAAAAATGCCCTTTGAGGGAGAGCTTTTACCCATGACTAGCAAAAGGAGGAGGGTAAAAGAGAGTACTGATTGCCATAAATGGCATCTGGAAATTCGTACATGGAGATGCCCCCCTTTCCCCTACAACATAGCTCTCAAAACAGCTTATACAAGCTTTTGTGTCATTTGTGGGAAATGAAATTAAAATGGGGTGAGCTGGTGTAGGCATTCGAGAAGGGGCATTCCCTTGCCGAGTAGAACATAAATGCAGTTTCTAAGCCGGAAGAGCAACGTACAGCCCTCCAGATCTTCCTGGACTACAACTCCCATCCACCTTAGCCAGCACGGCCAAGCAGTAAGGGATGATGTCTGTTGTAGTTCCTTAACCTCAAGAGGGGAGCAAGTTTCCCAGCCCTGCCGAAAGAGGACGAGGGGAGGAGCAGACCCACTTTTTCAACCATGAAAACAGACTTGTGTTTCTTTCTCCACAGTTATTGTGGTCGCACACTTCCTGCAAAGCGTGACTTCACGATTAGTGCTTGGGGGTGAACTGGTGTACCACCGGCGGCCGGGGGAAGAGGGTGCTATTGTCACGCTAGCTGGGAAGTACACAGGTTGGTTATTTCTTGCTGAAGATTTGTGTGTTGTGTGTGTAACCTTAACAAAGCTGTTGCCCTAAAAATGCCGGTTTTCCACGTTCTGTCAATATTGGGAAGGCCTCTCTTTCAAAAGGACCTTCCCCAAAGCTCAGTTTCTTTCTTAAAACAATAATCAAAGTACCTTTTGTGAAAAATACAAAACATATAAAGATCAGGATTCTGTTCAGGCAACATCAACATTTATATCTAACTAAATTGCCCAAAAACCTGCAATGTGAAACAGCTCTACCTCTTTGGTATGGCTTATGCAGTGTTTATTTATTTAAAATATTTTTACCCTGTCTTTCTCCTTAAAAAGGACCTAAGGCAGCTTACATCATGAAAAGACAACATTTAAAAGCTAAAAAACACTCAGTATGCAAATGTTTAAAAGAATCAAACACATACCACACTAAAATTGCTAAAATGTATGACTGCCGTCACCTGTCTATCACTCCCTGCTCCTGAAAACCCCATTCATCCATGATGCTGCAATTTCCATGAAATGCAATTAATTAAAAATATTCATCATTTTTTTGGCCTGCCAGCATGCCCAAAGCAATATAATAATAATAATAAAAACCACTTTTAAAAGTCAGTTTTTAAAAAAGAAACTCGTGTCCTTTAAGAACAGACTAAAAAAATTCTAAAAGTGAATATTTTACTGTCCTCTTTTCTTTCCCACTTTCTCTCCTCCATGGTCTCTGCTTTAGCTCTCAAATGGGTAGCCACCCTTAATCTTGGCTATGGTGGTGCTCATGCCAGCTATTATCACCGAGCAAATGATCAGGTGAGTTTCCAAAGAAGTCTTCTTTTCTCCCTTCCATTCTCCCTATTTCCTTAGTATCTCGGGCTTGGTGGTGGCTTATGAAGCTTTGGACTTCCCATTTTTTTCCCTGTTCACAGATCCAGGTCGGGGTAGAATTCGAGGCAAACACTCGGTTGCAAGACACCAGTTTCGCCTTCGGGTATCAGCTGACACTCCCAGAGGCCAACATGGTTTTCAGAGGTGAGCAGCCAAGCGATGGAGCGGATCTCGGTGAATGAGGCCGGGGTGAAGAACGAGGTTGCTTTCCAGATGATACTGGACCGCCAGCTCCCATCGGTCCTCGCCTGTAGAGCCAGTGGAGAGGGATGATGGGAGCTGGAGTCTGGAGGGCCACAAGTTTCTTCTCTCTTGCTCTGAGGCCTTCCTTAGACCCAATTAGCTCCCAGCAACAAACCCTTCATTCCTTTACTGCTCGTTGGCTACTCTTGGTTGAAGGAAGTCGTTCCCAACCTTGGTTAACCCAGATGTTCTGGAACTGTAATTCCCAGAAGACTTCATCGCTAGCTGGGCTGGGCAGGGTTTCTGGGAATTGCAGTCCAAGATCACTTGGATGTCCCAAGGTTGGCCGCTGCTGCTCTCAAGCCTTCCAAAAATAGGTAAAAAAACTCCTTCTAGGTGGTCTGAAAAGAGTGCCAGCAGGAGCTGGCGTGTCGGGAACAGTTTCTACATCTGTTGCCATCGTAATCGCCTTTCTTTCCTCCCCGCTCCCATCAAGGATTTTTGGACAGCAACTGGTGCGTGGGGGCCGTCTTGGAGAAGAAGCTTCCCCCCCTGCCCGTCACCCTGGCCTTGGGCGCCTTCCTTAACCACTGGAAGCATCGGTTCCACTGCGGGTTCAGCATCATCGTGGGCTGAGGGGGGGGGACCCTCGGGGCCACACGAGGGCCCTGTGAGTTTCTCCTTGGCAAAACGGCCTCACAGGAAAAGAGGTTTGGTGGCACTCGGGGGGGTTACGTTTGCACGCAGATACGAGTGACAGGGTTCGCCCAGGACGTTGGTGGTGGGGTTGCCGGTGATGAGGCCCCCTTTGCCGTCAGGATTTTGAGGAGGCCTGCTGGTTTTTTGTGTTTTTTTTTTGGTCTTTGAAAAGAAGTCGGCTGGAGGACACCCCCTTCCGAAATGCCGGAATCACCCTCTTTCTGATTTGTGCCCTCCGTGGCAGCGATGACAGCATGCTGGCAGAGCAGGTGGTGGAGCCCCTTCCATGGCGAAGAGAAGGGAAGCCTTACCTGGACTTGAACACAGCCTTTGCTCATAAAAGTGCGCCTTGGCGCCATCCCTGCCTGGGCTCTCTGCTGGAGTGCTGAATTTCAGAGAGGCTGCAAGACCCTGTTTTTTCTGCTGGCCTGCCCTATTCTGTTTGTGGGCGCGGTGCCGCTCGCCTTAACGAGTCGTGTGTCACAAGGGTTTGATGGTGTTGGTGGAATCCAATTAAAATCAGGCCGAGGGGCTTCTCCACCCCTTCGAGAACAGGAAATAAAGGTCCCGCGTGCAATTCTTTGGTTGTAGGGAGAAGAGGAAGGAACTCCTTTTTGTCAAGCTTATTTAGCTGCCTTGTACGGTAGGACCCCCCTATCCACAGGATCAGTATCCACTGATTCATTTATCCACTGGCTGAAAATACTAAATAACCACACACACCCCAGGAATACATATTTATATTCTAGGCTGTATTTACCAGAACTGGCCACTAAAGAGAGCTAGAGACCATGTAACGTGTAGTGTTCCAATACATCCACATTTTTCAGCATCTGCGGGGGGGGGGGCTTGGAATTGATACCCCATTGTCCTATTGTACTGAATGGGCTGTGCCAAGGGGCCTTCCTTTGGAGACTCCTGACCTAGTCTGTCAAGACATGAGGCTCAGGATGTTGACAGAGGAGAGGAAAGGCTCTGAAGGAAAGAGATCTCAATAGAAGAGACGGGAATGTAGCATCGGTCCTTTTTATTTGCCATTAAAGTGCTATGAAGGGAAAGCAGGAGAGAAGAGGCCTGCTTTAGCAGCTTAAAGCACAAAGTGGGTCAAATTTCCAACATCATCCATTATGGAGAGCGAAGATGGGCCACTTTGGAGGGGGCGAGGTCCTGCCCCGAAATCCTCCAGGGCTGCCCATATTGCCAAAATAATAATAATAATAATGGGGGTGGTTTATGACAGCCGGCTAAGCCACTCTCAGCTTTACGGGGATGAGAGGATCCTGATGCCTCTGTGACTGGGGTCTGGAGGGCCACCAGTGACCTATCTCGACCTAAGCCAGAGGGTGTCTCCCAGATCTCTTGTTCCGTTCCCATTATCCCCAGCAACTGGCTGGGCCTCATGAGACGGATTCTCCCAAAAGGTATGGAAAACAACTGGACCCTGCCCTTTAACTCGCACAGCAAGAAAAACACACCCTCCAGCCTCAAGCATTCAGCTGATAATTTCGGAAAGCAGCGGCATCTTGGACCCCAGGTCGTTGGTATCCTGAATGTGGAGCATCTGGCGCGTGCCCTCCACTTTCAGGGTCCGAAGCTCCGTCAGCAGCAGGAGAAGTTTGGCATAGAGGAACCTAGAGAAGGTGGATGAACCCAGAGAGAGAACCTCTGTCGCTTGGGTGGATTTTTAAACGGGTATCTCTTCTTTTACCTGGCTGGGTAGCTCAGTGATTTAAGGGTCTGGTTGCGGAGCCAGAGGCTGAGAGTTCGATTCCCCCCGCACTGTGCATCCGGAAAGAGCCAGCCTGGGTGGCCTTGGGCAAGCGGCACAGGGCACCTCCAGATGAAGGGAAGGGGAAACCACTTCTGATTATTCTCTATCTGGAAAACCCTGAAAAAAGGATCAACCTAAGGCCAAATTGGCTGGACGGCACATGGTTATTGTTAGGGCTCTTTTTAAAATCCTGTTCTTGGAGCTGTTACCCACCCTGTCCTTAAAGTGTGCCCATCCGAAGAACTTGGAGGACTGCTGCCATGACCCCATAACCATTTTTTCCCTTCATTTAAAATAAATAAATAAATAGAAATGGCCCCCTTGCATCATCTAGTGACCAAACCATCTTTTTAAAAGTTTTTTTTTAATGTGCCACAGCTACCCTGTCTTCCCAGTTATTGACCTAAGTAGTTCTGAATTTGTTACCAACTTAAGAGTTACCGGCTGTTACCCACTCTGTTGTCCTGTAAGTCAAAAGACTAAAATGAGAGCAGACAACCTGTGGAATGCCAGGTGTTGGGCTACAAATCCCATCATGCCTTGGCTGCATCGGCAATGGTCAGAAATGGTCATTGTTGAAGTCCAGCACCATGGACGAGGGCCACAAATGGACAACTTAGGTCTAAAAATAATCACCCAAACACCTTACTCTTGCACAGCCTGTCAACCTTGGTGTCTGCGTTGAACCACAATTCCAGTGACCCATGACCATCAGCCCTGGTGGCTGGTGGGAGTCGTAGTCCAAAACATGACACTCAGTTTGTCTCTTCATTTGGATTGTGTGGTCGGCCCTACAGGCAGCATCTCCCAAAGCATACCCACCCACCCCACTCACCTGCCTTTGGACGGAGGGTGGCAGTGGTCGATGTAACTTTTGAGGGTGAGTGCAATTCTCTCTTGGATCTGGTCGATGGCCTCTCGCTGCGTGACCGTCACGTGGTCTGCAAAGTGGCAGGTTTGGCCGATGAGAGACAAGGCAGACGAGACACGGAGCAGAGAAGCAAGACTTTTCCCCTTGCTCCATTTGATGACTGATTTTCAGGAGCATGGGTGGGGGAAAGCTACTATTGCTGAGCCGGTTGCCTCGTACTGCCTAATGGTAGAGCCGGCTCTAACCAATACTCAGCATATGTTTAGAAATACATGGAATTATTTTTTAAGTTTGCCTTTTGGGGAGCCCATGCTTTGCATATTCTTCGTGAGATGCCAGACTTTAAATTGAAAAACAAGGATGGTTTCCCTATTATGCCAGCTCACGGAACCAGCAGCGGTAGGTGGATATAGAGGAAAGTCTTCACCCCCATATTCTGGTGTCACCGTAGTCGGGCAGGGATTTGGGATCCCCTGGGTTTAAGGAAGGAAGGTGGCCTCGGAGGCTCAGAGTATTTACTTACCAGGAGAGAATAGCATCAAAGCCTGTAACAGAATATATTCGGTGTCGTGTAAATTCAGCTTCCGTAAGCTGACATGAAACTTCTGCACCAGCTCCATGTGCCTTTGCTGAAAACCGGCTGGAAGACAAAAGGGTCGGGTGACAAGGTTTGCCCATCAGTTGGAATGTGTTGCATTAGTACCAGGAACCTCGGCGTCAAAGCATTGGGAGTTTTTGATGAGCAGAAATGCTGCTCTCCATGGTTGAGTCTTCCCAGGCTGGGACAGCCCTTATTCGGTCCTATTTGTACAAAACAGGCCACTTACCCACCAAAGTTGCCTGCTCCGTTTTGAAAAAGCAACAGAAGCAAAGATCACCCATCTCCAAGATCCCTTTGGATCCACTAGAGTAAATTATCCCTTTTGACCACAAGGAGGGCACCTTGATACAACACAAATCACCCACAGGTTACACCTTTTGAGACCCCTGGATTGGGCTCATCCTTTGAATCCAGGCTCGACCCTCCCCAAAACTTTGTGACGACTTCTGTAGCAACAGAGTTTTCTGGCACCCTAAAAGACGAACAACTTTCATGGGATATAAGCTTTTGTGGATGTGCTGGACGAAATGAGCCAAAACCCACCCAAGCTTGTGCCAAGTAAAACTTTTCAATCTATGGGGTGCCAGAAGTTTTTTTTTAATTATTATTCCTAAAAGGGTTGGTTGCTTATGGAAAACTGGAAATCTTTACAGGGTAGATGGCAAGTAGCTACTGATTTACAACGACTTCCTTCTAGATGCTGAGAAAGAGCCCTAAGCCACGTGTCCTGCATCTGGCCCACTGGGGTGAGGAGGCTGTGAGCAGAACTTGGGAAAAGTTACTTCCCTCCCCCCCATACTACAACTCCCAAAATCCATGCTAGCTGAGGGTTTTCTGAGAGTGGCTATGGGGTCTTTTGCTTTCCGTCACTTACCCCGGGTGCACTGTTTGACCGAGTAGCAGTGGGGGCCACACACCCACACGTTGTTTTCCAGATCGAAGGCCATGTTTAACTGGATCCCGCAGATCTCAAGGGCGGCCCCTTTCAAGAGAGAAATCTGATCCTCCACTGGTAAGGCTCTGGTGGGTGGGTGGGTAAAAAAGAAAGGACGGATCAGGGCTCTGAACCAGCTCAGAATAATGCATCCTGTCTTTTGGTGAGTTCCCTCAATTTATTTATCCTTTATTTATTTTCATTTACTTCATTTGCTTCTCTCTGAAGACACCCAGAACAGTTTATACCACAGCATGAACTATTATGTATACTCCAAACCCAGCCATTAAACAATTAAAAACTTCAGTGGTGAAAATGTAAGTAGCAACAACCTAAAGCCACACACAATTTTGTCTTCTGTACATTACTATGTTCTGGCTGGATAGCTCAGTGATTTAGATCTCTGCCTGCAGAGTCAGAGGTTGGGAGTTCGATTCCCCCCACTGTGGAAGAAGAGCCAGCCTGGGTGGCCTTGGGCAAGCTGCACAGTTCCAGGGCTCCCCCTAGAGGAAGGGAAGGGTAAAGCACTTCAGTGTTCTGTCTACCTGGAAACTCCTGGAAAGGGTCGCCATAAGTTGGAATCGACTTGATGGCACACACACGCAGAGATAACTGTTGGATAGCTCGGTGGTTTAGGCATCTGGCTGCGAAGCCAGAAGTGTTTGATTCCCCACTGGGCCTCCTTGACAGGGGCTGAACTCGATGATCCATAGGATCCCTTCCTGCACTGCAGCTCTTTAAGATTCTACATACATAAATCAGACCTACAAGCAAGACTGTTTAGGTCCTAAAGAGACTTGTTCCAAAATGAAGCAAGCTCCTGCTGTGACAATCAAACATTTCAGCCCTTGAGGAAAGCCCTTTTCTAAGGAGGGTTTATCTGTAAGGTCTGGTTTGACCCTCGGCCTGCCCAAAATTTGCATTCCTCCTCAGAAGCAGTACGACTTGCCCTGTCTCTTAGAGTAGGAAGGATCGTGCCAAAGGCTGAGAGAAGCCCTGGGGGAACCAGACGTGGAAGCTAAGCGGTGGGCACTGCCTTGCACCCGGACTCACCGAAAAAATGGGACGGCCTTCGCAAACTGAACCACTTGCTGGATCATGAAGGTGAGATCGGCAAACAGCGGCAACACGGAGAAGACATCGGGCAGGACTTCCTCCGGGTAGCCGTCTGTCGGATCTTGAGAAGGGAGGGGGAAAGAGGTGACATCCTGGGGGGCCTTGGGTTGTGGACTCTGGTTACACGGGTGTTCTGGGGGCTGGAGGAGGGAAAGGCAGGTTAAGGGAATCGGGTCCCTGTTCCCTTGGACCAAGAGGCTGAGATTCCCAACCTGACTGCCTCGTGTGGTTCTAAGAGTATTTCAAGGATGTATTGTTTTCATTTATTTATTTGTTTATTTAAAATATGTTTACCCTGCCTTTCTCTTTAAAAAGAGCCCACGGCGGGTTACATCGTTGGAAGACCATATTTAAAGCTCAAAAGGAGAAGTTTGCAAATATTTAAAACACACAAGTACCACTCTGTAAACACAAGCAATAGGAAAAACACAGTCAAAAAGGAGTAAGGCTCAACCATCCGTTTAAAAACCTCACTCGGGCAGCCCAGTCACGGAGGGAAAGCTTGCCTGGAGAGAAAGGTCTTGGCCTGCTTGAGGAAGGACAGCCAAGATGGGGCCAGCCTGGTTTCCAGTGGGGGGGAGTTCCAGAGTCTGGGAGCAGCCACCGAGAAGGCCCCTCTCTCGCCAAGGGAGCTTCAGCACCACTGATCGCTTCTTTAAAGTTCGGACTAAAAGGTGGAACGGATTCACTCCCCCCCCTTTCTCTTCCTTGCCAATGCTGAGAGATAAAAAGTAGTGGGAGAAAACAAAGACCAGCTCACTTGGTAAGACGTCAACGGGGAGAAGCTGGAGTCCACGTTTTTCTTGTATGCTTCGGAGAGGATCTCGATCAATTCTTGCTGATCTGCTGTGAGGCTGCCAGTTTTGGGCAAGTCCCCCGCAGGGCTCGGCTCTCGGTGCTGCTTTTGACGCCGCAGCTCCCGGCGTGCGCGCAGCGCCTCCTCGGACATGATCACTGGAAACGAAAAACAAGGTTTATGGAGAAGAGGCTTTGCGGCCCGTTGACCTGAAAGCTGACAAAGATATTTTGATGCCTGAGGCAAACAACAACATGGAATCCGTTTCCTTTCTACGTACTAAAGCTCAATGTGGGGGGGAAAGGACAGTAGGACCCCAGTATCCGTGGGGGGATCAGTTCTACGGGCCCTTGTGGATGCTGAAAAACATGGATTATAGTGAATGCTATGTTAATCGTGAATGCTATGCATAGCATGCTTTCAGTTCTGGTAAATTCATAGTTAAAAATGTATATTTTGGGGATTTATTTTTTAAAAAAATTAATATTTATCAGACCATGGATAACTGAGTCAGCAGATATTGATCCTGCGGATAACAGGGTCCTGCTGTGCTCCAAAACACTCCTAATCCCATTTGATTTCAGAAAGAGAAAAACCAAGATTAGAAACTGATAGATCTGTTCTTCTTGAGAATGAGAGATTGGAAAAGTTAATTCTAATAATCTCTGTGAAACGGATTCATGGCCCCTCTCGGCATCCTGCTTTATATTTGGACAGGATGGATGGATGGATTCTTATCACCGTCATGTCTTACTGTCTTTCTTCATGCCCACGGCCAGGCATTTTTGGTACCGACAGGCCTGGCACTGCCGGCGTTTGGCTTTGGTGATGGTGCAGCTGCGGGTGAAAGGGCAGGTAAACTGGGTGCCCTTCAGGGCGGTCCGCCTGGGAGACACAGAGACAAAACTTGAGATCATCTCATGGATGCAGCACCTGCCCGGATGTGGCCCTGCGACAGAAAATAACTTGGGGATCTCCAATCCGATCCCACCCCACCAAACACCAACATGAAGCCCATAGAGGACTTCCAGCAAGGGAAGTGTTCACGTCTACCGGAAGAAGCCCTTGCAGCCTTCACAGGTCATGGCGTGGAAGTGGTAGCCGGTGGCCCGGTCTCCGCACACAGCACAGATTTTCTCTTCTTCCTCTGCTCCAAGATCGGTGTCGCTGAGATTCAAAACCGTAGAGGTCGGGCTGATGTTTTGGCTGTCGGGGGAGCACGGCGTGGCAGGCCCAGCCATGGTCCCTTGCGGATGCCTGCCCTGGGGAGCAGAGGGAGGAAATCAGCGATGCTCAAGCCCAGCCACCTAATAAGGTCGAAAAGCCAGGTGGGGGTGCTCTGTTGGTCAGCATCAAGAGAAAAGACCTTAGACCAGCCTCAGAGCCTTCCACGTGAAGCCTTTCTCCCAGGTGAGCCACATTTGGGTGTCCATAAGATATCTGTATTCAGATAACACCCAGGTCTATCTCTTCCCCCTCCAGCAAGCAAACTCAACTCGATCTGGACAAGGCAGAGATGCTCCTGGTCAATCGGAAGGCTGATGAGGGAACAGGGAGTCAGCGTCTGCTGGATGAAGTGGCAGTCCGTCTGAAAACCGAGGTTTGCAGTTTGGGCATAATCCTGGACCCCCTGCCTGGAGGCCCAGTGGTGGCTAGGAGTGCCTTTGCACAGTTAAAACAGGTGTCCACCACGCTGTCCACTACACCACACTATGCCCTGGGGCACCTGTAGCCTTATTGTGTATCCACACATACAAAAAGCAGGAAAGGGAAGAATTCCATCTAAGGCGGATGAGTGGTTCCTCTGTTTGGATGGCTGACGCTGCAGGACTCGCCGGTCTCAGAGGCAGGTGGAACTTGCCACCTAACTGTGCAAATATTACGTTCCCAAGTGGTGCGCCTGCGGGCAGTGGCCCGGTTATGTAACCTGGGAAGGGAAAGGGAAAAAAAAGAAAGAAGAAGCAGGAACCGAAGGCAAAGGTTAGAAGGAGAAAGTGGAGCCTCTCCTTCGGCTTCGTAAAACCTGGAAGGCAGCTCCGAAAGAGGGTGGTCCAGCCAGATGGAGGGAGAGGGGCCCTCTTTCCAGGGCTTCTCCGGCCAGTCCTTTTGGGGAAGGGGTCCTCCTGTCCCTGCTCTTAAAACCCCTTCCCTCAACTTAACAGCTGAAGTAGAGACAGAGGACGGGCGTCTGCCCATTTCTGCCCGTCAGGGATTCCTCTGGAACTTCTCCAACTCTTCCCAAGTTTTTCCCTCTCTTCTCCTGCATCCTGGATTTTCCTCCTTCATCTTATCTTTAGGGCCAGAGAGAGAGCCCCTTCCTTCCCTTTGCCCCTCTCTGGGTACGACCGCTAGGCCTGCTTACCCGTTCGGAGGGCTGCGCTCTTGAAGGCGAGCGGGCAAGAATGTAGACAAACCGGAAGAAGGATGACCAGCGAAGGAGGCGTGTGATGGTCTCCCCTGGACACTTCTTGCAGGTGTTTTTTTTCTCCAGTGGCGTCTCTGGGGAGAAAAGGAATCCAGACTGATTGCGCTTGATAAGGAGAGGTGAAATTTGTACTTTGTCCGTCAGAGCGGGAAGGAGGGGAGAGAGGCCGCTGGCCTGCCTCCTGGAAGCCCAAGGCAGGGGTGAGCGAGGCCAAAAGTGGAGGTCTGGAAATATGTCCCCAAGGAAGGAAGAAGCGTGCATGGAGGGCAGATCGGATGGGGAGGAAAGTGGATTCCCCTTGGGGTGGAAGCTCAAGCTACCACCGCCACTCACAGGGTCTGCATCTCTATTATTATATATTTTTAATGTGTGCCCTTTGCTTTGAAGGTATCTGTTAAAAACCGAAGAGTCCTGCCTAATGTGATCGTGTTTGTTTTCATCATCGTCCTGATGTGCCCTCAAGTCGATTCTGACTTACAGTGACCCTTTTTTCCGTTTTCTAGGTAGAGAATACTCTACTTTACCCTTCCCTTCCTCTAGGGGCAGCCCTGAGACGGTGCAGCTTGCCCAAGGCTACCCAGGCTGGCTCTCGGTGTAGTAGGCACAGTGAGGAATTGAACCACCAATTTCTGGCTCCACAGAAAAATCAGGAGTGCTTTAAAGGTAAGGCTAGGCAAATATAAAGAGTGCTAGACCTATTTTCTCGCCTTTTCTCCCACCCCAGAATTTGAGCTTTTCCTCAACCAACCTTTAGAGCCCTGGTATTTCCAAATTGTCTCCACAAACCAGCCCTGAACTTGCTTTCCTTCAAACTCTAAATCTAGCACCATTACTCACCGGGTGAACACCTTATAGAAAGAAAAACCCAGATCCCTTCCTTCCATTCCCTCTCCCACATGTCTGCCTGGGGTCCCTTCCCCCAATTCTGCTCCCCAAATGACATTTTGTTGAAGTAGTTTTGGGGATTCCTGCCCTCGGGGTTCCCTCTCCTTCTGCTTAAAGACTTCTCTGTGTCCAGAGAGTGGCGCAGTTTTGTGGTGCACTTCACCATGAGTTCGAGAGCAACAGAAGTGGTATAAAGAGGGGGGGGAATCTCTGTGCCTGAATTGAGGGCCAGAGACAAGTCTCCCCCAAAGAATGAGGAATGGGTGTCCCCTGGGCAGCCACAGTCCTCTGTTGGCTGATCCTTCCACTGGAAGCACCACCAGGTTTTCTGATACAAATGAAGATGATCCACGAGAACAAGTTGGCTTTGCTCAGGACATGATCCACTGGCCAGGATGGACACGTTTTTGCTGTCCTAGAGAATGTAACCAAATTGGAAGGTTTCTCGGCCCTGGTGGGTTATTCCATGGAGCTGCTCGGTTTTAGCTGGAATGTACCGTATTTTTCATTGTCTCGCTTTCCGGAAGGTGCCTTGTTAATATTTGAGGGCTTCGTCCTTAATCCTTCAGTTCGTCCTCTCTCTGGGCTTTCCAGATGCCCAGTCTCTCAGTGAAGAATGAATGGATTTTGCCTGTCTACTGTGCAGGGGTGTCAATGTGTGCGCAAGGGCTGTAAGGTGCCTGCTATTTTCCATCTTATACCCTGCCGGGTTTGTGATTTGAAACCACTCCTGGCTCCAGACCACTCCGGTTTCCACCCACGTCAACCCAACCGCTACTTCAGCCGGCTAGCATGACTCTCCACACCCATCAGAACCACCTGACCATCACATAGGTCAAGGAAGCTGCCATGGGCAGGTGGTTTTGATGGGTGTGGAGACTCATGCTAGCTAGCTAGGATGGAAGCTCCCCCACATCTATACAAGATGGGGGATATTTTGCTCAGTCATACTATGAGTGAGAAGGATCTTCAAATTGTTGTAGATCAAAAGCTGAATATGAGCCAACAGGGCGATGTGGCTGCAAAAAAGGCCAATGTGATTTTAGGACGCATTAACAGAAGTACAGTCTCCAAATCCTGTGAGGTGCTCGTCCCCCTCTATTTGGCCATGGTTAGGCCTCATCTTGAGTACTGTGTCCCATTCTGGACACCACACTTTAAAAAGGATGCCGACAAACTAGAACAAGTTCAGAGGAGGGCAACCAGGGTGATCAGGGAACTGGAAACCAAGCCCTAGGAGGAAAGACGGAGAGAACTGGACATGTTTAACCTTGAGAAAAGAAGACTGAGGGGAGATGGGATAGCACTTTTCAAATATTTAAAAGGTAGTCCTACAGAGGAGGGGCAGGTTCTGTTTTTGATCATCACAGAGTGCAGGACACATCGTAATGGGCTCAAGCTACAGGGAGCCAGATTTAGGCGGAATATCAGGAAAAACTTCTCAACTGTTAGAGCAGTATGACAATGGAACCAGTTACCTCAGGAGGTGGTAAGCTGAAGGAAAAATTGGATAATTATCTGTCAGATTTGCTTTGGGTTCCTGCATTGAACAGGGGGTTGGACTTGATGGCCTGATAGGCCCCTTGTACTCAATTATTCTATGATTCTATGATGTAAATTGATAAAGCTATGTAGTGATTAGGGAAGTCTGCCACCCGATGACTGAAAATGGTACTACAGGCTTGATATACACTGACACATTTACATTCATTAAAATTACTCAGCGTTTCTGAGAAAACAAAGATACTTTCCGTATGCAAGCCAAGTTTCAGGTGATAAAGTTTCATGTCTTGGAGATCTGCCACAGTCAGACATATATCCTCTTTAATATCATACATTGGCGGAAATACTCAGCTAGGGTTTCATGCTCTTAGAAGAATGGAGAAAGGTACACACATGGATACCCGTTCTCTTTCATTATTTTAGATCAGTGTTTCCCAACCTGGGGTCCCCAGATGTTCCTGGACTACAACTCCCAGAAATTCTGGCCAGCACCACAAGTGGTGAAGTTTTCTGGGAGTTTTAGACCAAGAACATCTGGGGACCCCAGGTTGGGAAACACTGTTCTAGGGAGCGCAGAAACTCTGTCCACCTCAGAGTTTTTAATCTAAAACAAATGAAAGAGCCATTCATACAAGAAATGGAAAGATAAAAGCAGTCCTTTTAATCCACTGTTTAAGTGCTGTTAAGGGAGAGAAGAAAATGCCTCCTTCAGTGGCGTAAAGCACAAATGCGTCACATTTCTAAACTAGTCCGTGATGGAGAGCAGAGATGGGCAACTTTGATAGCTTCACGAGGACTAGCTTCCTGCCCTGGGTTCATCCAGAGCCATATCTTTCTCCAAAAATGAGGGGGGAAAGAAAAAGAAAACGAGCCGAAGTGATCAGAAATCTACTTTTAGTATTTAAAAATGCATACTTTCTGAGTCTACCCCTTATGGTTCTGGAGAAATAGGCTACAATCCATGAACCCTTCAGCCAAGTAAAATTTGCTAGTCTTTAACGTGCCAAGAGATCCCCAGCTCAAGAGGGCATCGGACACAAGGTTCCCTCATCTCAGCATTTCAACTTTAGGATTTTGCAAAAAGGTTCTATAGCCCATCTTCCTGAGCAGACCTCTCCCCACGTCACTACACCAGTAGTGGGCTGTTTCTGGATCTCCAGATGTGGTTGAACGACTCCTTCCAGCACCCTTCACCAGTCACCATGGTGGCCTCAGCTCGATGGGAGTTGTCGATCCAACAACACGGCAGACTTTTTTTGAAGCAGAAGGACTTGGGGCGTGCATTTCAGATTTTTTTAAACTACAAATCCCATGCGTCTCCTGTCTGGAGGCCCCACCTGCAGAACCCAGACCTTACAGACACCCAGTGCCCACCCAGAGAGAAGGCTCAGCTACTAGGCTTCATGAAAAAAAGGATGCCTTGATGGTTACTGGGAAGCTTCCTTCTCAAACAGGAAGTTAGGCCTGTCCACGACAGGAAGCCTGCGAGCCAGGCCTTTTCTCCAGGTGAGCACAATTTTGATGTTTGTAAGGCGATGCAACTTACAAAGCAAGAAAACCAGGCCCTCCATCCTGAAGCATTCAGCTGATAATTTCTGAAAGCAGTGGCGTCATAGCGATCAGGTCTTCGCTGTTGTGGATGTGGTGAATCTGGCGCGTGCCCTCCACTTTTAGGGTCCGTAGCTCCGTCAGCAGCAAGAGAAGTTTGGCATAGAGGGACCTAGACAAGACATGGCGGAGAGAGCCACTGTAGCTTTCGTCTATTTCACTCCAGTATCTCTTCTTGTTGGTTGATCTGCAGCTCTTGCAACAGAAGTTGTAATTGTTCAACACATTTGAAGGGCACCAGTTTGGGAAAGGCTGCTTATGCACATTGCCAGCACAAGCATTTTTTAAAAAAAAATTGGTACAGTAGGGCCCCTACTATCTGTGGGATCAGTATCTGTGGTTTTATTTATCGCAGTCTAAAAATATTAAAAATATTAAAAGAAAAAACTAGAAATATGTATTTGCATAATGTTTTTACCAGAACTGGACACTAGAGGGAGTCAGAGACCATCCAGTGTATTCTTGTTGTTCTCTGGTGGCCAGTTCTGGTAATACATGTGAAAATACTTTTTTTTCTGGATTTTTTTCTTTTACCATGCTATGTATAGTATCCACTACTATCAGTGTTTTTCATCATCCGGGGTGGTGGTGGGGCTTGGGACCAATCCCCCGCAGATATGGGAGCCCTACTGCATATCAGACAACAAGAAGAAAATCCACTCAATAAGCAAGGATGTGCAACATGGAGACTCATGGGCCACCCCAAGCCAGGAACGGAAATCCAGCTTAGAAAGAGGGAGTACCATCCCAAAGGCAGGGCCAGAAGGGCAGAAGGTGTGGGGAGATCCACCCACATGCAACGTGTTATTGATGAAGGTGGTACTGAAATGGTTCCCAACAAAAAAGGGGCTTGCCTTATAACTCGGAAGAAAGAAACTCGAGCGGGAGCCGGTGAATTACCAGATGTTTAACTACAACTCCCACCATCTATCAGAAACACAGGCAGTGGTCAGGGATTCTCACTGAAGTCCAAAATCAGCCCTGGCCTAAAGAAAAGGCCCCCCGGCATGCTGTGTACAACTCAGTCAAGCTTGATGTCTGCTTTGAACCATAATTCCTGGAATCACGGACCATCAGCCTTGTTGGCTAATGGGAACTGTAGTCCAATTGTAGACACACCATCTCTCTCTTCACTTGGTCTGTACCATTGCAGCCGCGTTACACAGCATCTCCCAAAGCACACACACACACACCCCGACTCACCTGCCTTCGGGCAGAGGGTGGCAGTGGTCGATATAGCTTTTGAGGGTGAGCGCAATTCTCTCTTGGATCTGGTCGATGGCCTCTTGCTGCGTGACCGTCACGTCATCTGCAAAGTGGCAGGCTTGGCCAATGAGAGACAAGGCAGACAAGACATGGAGGAGAGAGGCAAGCCTTTACCCCTGGCCTAAGAAAGCCTGGGAGGCCCCCCCAAGCACACCTTAAGGAACAACCAGATCTTGGGACTGATAGGGTGAGATGATAGCAGCCTCCTTCACCTATAGAACAGGGAAGAAGGAGCCCCTTGGGAAACTGGGGTTTTAGGAATAAAGCATTTGGTGTCACCTTGAAGATTTATTAGGAGATGCCATGCTTTTGTGGGGTGGAGTCCATTATAACCAGAAACAGATATTATAGATAGCCCGTGATTGGAATCCTAAATGCATCTGAGTGTCACAGCATTCAGCACTCAACTGTAAGATTAAGCTGGATTTGAGCACAGGATTCTTTTAAAGTCTGGTTTCACAAACATGGAAAGGCTTTCTTTGTATATTCCACCTTTTCTCCAGAGATCTCACGGTGGTGACTATGATTCTATCCCCCCCCCCCCCCAAAAAGCTTATGAAGTAAGTCAAGTGGAGGCACAGTGTGTGTGAACAGCCTGGGGCCACCCAGTGGGTTTCATGGCCCAGCCAGATCTTCAGCAGGCCTATACGTGTTTACTCCTTACCCCCTCTTTCATCGTTTCCCCCTTCCCTCTGATAAAGGCATAAACAAACTTTAGGGTTTGCCCATCAACAGAGCAGAAAGCGTCTGGCAGACGGGTGAAGGAGGCAGCCTTTCATTTTTTTATGAAACCAGGCTTCTAAAATCTCCCAGGATTAAATCCTAAACTCCTGGCCCAGCAGGATCTGGAATTTAGATTTTGGCTATAACAACTCAAACATCCTGAAGTTAACTAAAAACAGTCAGCAAAATCTGACAGTGTGCGAAATCTGGTTCTAGCCTCTGGTTCTATACCGAGGCTGGCTAAAGACATTTTGCTGTTTCACTCCACGGACAGAAGCCACCAGGAGTGACAGGTGAATTTTACTACAATCCTGACATTAAGAAAACGGATTCCCTGTTGCCCTGATGTCAGAGGACATAAGATGAATGAGGGATGGCTGCTAAGGCAGCTCTTAAACTGATCCTCACCCCCAAACTTTGGGTATTGAGATTCCCCGTGTCTAAGGAAGGATGATGGAATCTAGAGTTGTGTTAGCTTACCGGGAGAGAAGAGCACCAAAGCTTGTAAGAGAACATATTCAGCGTCATGCAGATTCAGCTTCCTTAAGCTGACGTGGAACTTCAGTATCGGCTCCAGGTAGATTTGCTTGAAACCAACTGGAAGACAGGAGGGTGAGCATAGTTTTTGCCAGGGTGTTGGGCACGGTTGTACCGACACCAGGGCCTGACGGGTCAAAACATCCGGAACTGTTTTTCCCCGGGATTTTGTTCTGAACGACACCTGTAGTAACACGATGGCTGAAATTCTGTTGCACAAGCTGCATGGTGGAAGGCTGATGGTGTTATCAACCCCAGTGATCTTTCAGAAATCCAATTTGCCTAATTCACACACACACAAACACACACACACATACATATATATACAAACACACACCTACAGATCCCTTGGGATCTCTTTGGTTTTGGCACCGGAGGGGGATTGTGGTTTCTTTCACTTCGAGAAGCCAGTAAAATCATCCCACCTCCAGCATTTATCTATTTATTTATTTTGAAACTATAGACTTCCTCCCTTTGTCCTGTGGCACTGAGCTGCTTTCCCACCATGACAGGATTGTAAGAGAGCCTAGGGACCCTCAGTGGTTCTCACGGGGCTTAACCTGGAATTACGAGTTTCTGAAAAATGAAACCGGTTTGCTCGCTTTGAGGCAAAGGCCAGAATCTCATTGGTGTTTGGGTAAGGTTGGCATAACTTGCCATAGTGGCTAATTGATGGGGTGCCAGCATACCTTTGGACTGGGCAATCAGGCACTTGCTGAGCCACCCAACCAAATTTTACCCTGGCACCTCATCGATTAGCCACACAAGGGCACAGGAATACCACCTGATCCCTCCAGATGTTGCGGCTTTTCAAATTTCCAGAAGGGTGGCTCTGTTCGAGTACTGAGTGCGGTGCAGCGGATGGAGTGACAGACTAGGACTCAGGAAGGCTGGGTTCGAATCCTCACTCAGCTATGGAAACTTGTGGAGAGGGGTAGAACGGCTGAAACCATCCCTCAAATATCCCTCTGGATCACTCTAAGTCTGTTTTGATTTGATGGCGCATAACAGCCCTGTTAAAGACTTCTACGAGAAAGAGAAAGAAAAAGGATAGTTTTGTGGCCCTTTTAAGACTGACGAGTTTGATGGGCTATAAGCTTTCCTGGATGCATTTGCTCAAGTGGGCCGAGGTACATAAAAGTCTGCACTAAATATAAAACGCCTCTGTCTTTGAGGTGCCAGAAGATGGTTAAGGCTTTCTTCTACAGTTGTTAAAAATATCAAATCTTTATGGATTACAAATCAACAATTATTTATAGCTGCTTGCTTCAGATTTCTGAGAACTGGCTCTCTGTCTTGCTCCCAGCCCTAGATGGGGAAAGGAATCTTGTGAGCAAAGCCTAGAAAAGAAATGTTCTTTTTTCTTGATACTATAGCTCCCAGCATCCTTGGGATTCTGGGCCTCTAAACATCCATTTCCCAACATGAGTTGGACTTTCCAAACTTCCTGCGACTTACTCAGGGCAGCACCTTCGATGGTGTAGCTGTGAGGGCCACACACCCACGCCTCGGTGTCCAGGTTGAAGAACATATTAAACTGGATCTCGCAGATTTCCATCGTGGCCCCTTTCAGGAGCGAAATCTGATCGTCGACAGGCAAATTTCTAGTGGTGGGGAAGAAGGGGACAAGAAGATGTGGTTACAGGTGAGACCAGTGGTTCCCAACCGTGGGTCACCCAGGGGTTCTTGGACTGCAATTCCCAGAAGCCTTCACCACCAGCTGTGCTGGCTGGAGTGTCTGGGAGTGGCAGTCCAAGAACACTTGGGTGACCCACGGTTGGGAACCACTGAGTTACAGGAACAATCCATCAAAATTATATATCACCTATTGAGACAACCTTTGGAAAGGTTGGTCGAAAAGACGGAGGGGAGATGGGATAGCACTTTTCAAATACTACAGAGGAGGGGCAGGATCTGTTCTCCATCATCCCAGGGTGCAGGACATGTCGTAATGGGCTCAAGTTATAGGAAGCCAGATTCAGGCTGAAGATCAGGAAAAAATTCTCAACCGTTAGAGCAGTACGACAAGGGAACCCATGATCTTCAGAGGTGGTGAGTACTCCAATGCTGGAGGCATTCAAGAGAAATTTAGACAACCCATCTGTCAGATCTGCTTTGACTCGGATTCCTACCTTGAGCAGGAGGTTGGACTCGGCCTTATAGGGCCCCGTCCCACTCTAGGATTCTGTGAAACCCACAGAGCATTTTCTGCCCTATTGCTCAAGAAGAATGAGCACCTCTTTATTCCAGCCTCCAGGGCAGTGGCTCCCCAGATGTTCTTGGACTACAACTCCCAGGAGCCTTCACGACTAGCTGGGTTGGCCAGGATTTCCAGGAGTCGTAGTCGAAGAACATCGGGGGACCCAAAGGTGGCAACCACTGCTCCGGAGGTGTGCAGATTTGTCCTTTCGGACGACACCTCCCAGAAGCCATGCTGCTGGCCACCTCCGATCGGATCCTGCAGCCTTGTCTCCCATTTCGGAACTTGTTTGGACCGGTTCTGTGCAGGTGGCCACGATTTTTGGAACACCCCTGCAGGGCCAAAAGCTGGCACCTCTTCGTAGGGTGTCTGTCCTCTGAGAAAGGCATCTCCCACCCTTGTTCTTTGGGTTGCATCCAAGGACGAAACAGCTTTTCCCTCTCTTTTTGCTACAACATAGAGTTTCGTATGAGCCTGCCCGCAAATGGCCTTCGGTCATCAGAAGCTCCACCACTTAAGAGAGAGGAGGCGGGTGGCAGGGATCGAGGCTGGCTGGGGGGGGGGGGGGGGAATCCCGAAGCCCAACCCAGAATAACACCACCAGGGAAGCGTCGCCAGGAACCCCCACCCACCTAAAATACGGGATGGCCTTAGCGAACTTAATCACTTGCTGGATCATGAAGGTGGTGAGATCGGCGAACAACGGCAACATGGAGAAGACATCGGGCAGGACTTCCTCCGGGTAGCTCTCCGCGGGTTCTTGAGAACTGAGGGGAAATATTGGGGGGAAACGGGCTTCCTGAGGACTGTGGATGGACAAGCGCACCGGAGTCTGGAGAGAGAGAGAGAGAAAGAAAGAAGCAGGTGAAGAGAAGCTCCGAGGAAACCCAGCTCTTGATTCTTGGGGCTCCGCTCAACCTTCCTTCCTCAAGGAATTTCAAAGAAGGATGGCCAAAACAGGTTTGCCAGCTGAGATGTTTTGTGGTCTGGAACTCAAGACGAATCCCCTCCCGCCGATCCCACCTAGGACTCAAGATTTGGTACCAAAGTCCTTGGGGCTTGGACTCAAAGATTTGCCCACATCCCTGATTTATGCAAGCCATAGGGTGTAGGTGGATGTTTTCCCTATAAGCGGCCACTGCTCTTACAGCTGCCCCCTCCCTCAATTTATTTACGTATTTAAAATATTTTTATCCCATCCTTTTTCCCAAAAAAAAAGGCCTCAAAGAAGCTTCCAGGATTAAAAAGGAAGCCGTATCAAAGCTAAAAATAATACATTATTCCAATGTCAAAAAAGGTTCAGACAGATATCGTACTGCTTAGATAAACGCAGTACTAAAAATGCATTAAAAACAACAGAAACCAGTATTTAGGGAGTGTTCTCTCCCAGGGATCTGTCATGCGTAGCCTGCCGTAATAGGAGTTGTTGTGATAGTTAGGGTAAGGGACCAAAAATAAAAAAAGACCAGCTCACTTGGTAGTATGTGAACGGGGAGAAGCTGGAGTCCACGTTTTTCTTGTATGCTTCGGAGAGGATCTCGATCAACTCTTGTTGATCCGCCGTGAGGCTGCCATTTTGGGTCAGCTGTGCCGGAGGATTTGGCTCGCCGTGCTGCTTTTGACGCCGCAGCTCCCGGCGCGCGCACAGCGCCTCCTCGGACATGATCACTGGAAACGGAAAACAGGGTTTACGGAGAAGAGACCTGCATCCCAGGTGGCCCACTGACCAGAAGGCAGACCAAGACATTTTGACACCTGAGGCAAACACCACAATGTTGGCTTGCCTGCACGGGCGAAGTTTATGAGTAGGAGGCTGAATAAAACAAAGTATGAACAACGAGAGAGAGCTAGTCCCAACTAGAGTAGACCCATTGAAGTGTTGGGATTTATGTAATTGTTGACATGTTATTTTGTCATTTAGTCATGATATCTACTCCAGCCAGGCTTAGCCATCAGATGGAGGCATGTCAGTTTTCAGGAAGCATGTTAAGCACAGCAGACAGACCCACAAACCTACCCTCTTGGTTAACCCCCCCTCCCATAATGGGCATCCAGGGACCCCTGGAGGTTATCCAGACCAACCCCTGCTCAGCGCAGGATCTAGAAGGCCCAGAGCAAGCGCAGCACCTCGGACACAGGGGCCTCCCGCCTCTCCTTCTAGGGTCAAAGGAATTTTGGACAGAGAGAGATTCCCAGGCCGTCATGAATCCAGGCATCCCCCTGGGGCAGGCTGCCTTTGCTTCCACAAGGCAGTTGCATCTTGCGTTCTCAAGAAAAAAAAACCCAAGCAAGACAGGATGAACCTGGGTCTACTCACTGTCTTTCTTCATGCCCACGGCCAGGCATTTTTGGTACCGACAGGCCTGGCACTGCCGGCGTTTGGCTTTGGTGATGGTGCAGCTGCGGGTGAAAGGGCAGGTGAACTGGGTGCCCTTCAAGACGGTCCGCCTGGGAGACACAGAGACAAAACGGAGATCATCTCATGGATGCAGCACCTGCCCGGATGCGGCCCTGCAACGGAAAATAACTTGGGGATCTCCAATCCGATCCCACCCCACCAAACCCCAACATGAAGCCCGTAGAGGACTTTCAGCGAGGGAAGTGTTCAAGTCTACCGGAAGAAACTCTTGCAGCCTTCACAGGTCATGGCGTGGAAGTGGTAGCCGGTGGCCCGGTCTCCGCACACAGCACAGATTTTCTCTTCTTCCTCCTCAAGGTCCTTGTCAGTGTGACTCAAAGTCGTGGAGCTTGGGCTGATGTTTTGGCTGTCGGGGGAGCACGGCGTGGCAGGCCCAGCCATGGTCCCTTGCGGATGCCTGCCCTGGGGAGCAGAGGGAGGAAATCAGCGATGCTGAAGCCCAGCCACCTAATAAGGTCGAAAAGCCAGGTGGGGGTGCTCTAGTGTTGGCTTGTAGTTCAGCCGCTCTGTGTCAGTCAAACACTGCAACATCAAGAGAAAAGGCCCTCAATCAGCCTCAGAGCATTCCACGTGAGCCATCCTCCCAGATGAGCCATATTTAGGTATCTGTAAGCCAGGTAGAACTCGCAAAATAGAGAATTATGGGTTTTGTAGTCCAAGAACTCTGACAGAAAAGAAGATCAAAGTATGCCCAACTTTGGAATCATGTAAGACTCCATTATGGTCAGAATCCTGTGAGGCACCAAGGCAGAAATCTCACTGAATTTTGCAAAATGAAGCTTGGCTCACACACACACACACACCCGCCCATGGAATGTATAAGGTTCTTGTGGTCAGCTAGGAGCTGGCTGGATAGCTCAGCGGTTTAGATATCTGGCTGTGGAGCCAGAAATTTCAAGATTGATTCCTCACTGTGCCTCCTAGGAGTAGAGCCAGCCTGTGTAGCCCTGGGCAAGCTGCACAGTCCTAGGGTGCCCCCTGAATAATGGAATGATGGAAAAAACCACTTCTGAGTGTTCTCTGCCAAAAAAACCCTGGAAAAGGTCTCCATATGTCAGAATTGACTTGAGGACATGCAATTATTATCCGGATCATGCCTGAAGCCCTGGACACTTGCTACTACTGGGCACAGCTGATAATACCGCACTAAATAAACCCAGAGTCTGATGCAAGACAAGGCAGCTCCCGGCCCTTCCTTAAATGTGCTCCCGGGGCCCGGAACTGGCCCCTACTGGGACACCAGTAACTACCTGTCCGGGGCTGTGGTCTCTACCTCCGTGAAACAGGAAAGGAAGGGGCTGCTGACGCTGCAGGACTCGCCGGTCTCAGAGGCAGGTGGAACTTGTCACCCACCTGTGCAAATATTACGTTCCCGAGCGGTGTGCCTGCGGGCGCCTGGGGCAGTGGCCCAGTTATGTAACCTGGGAAGGGAAAGGAAAAAAAAGAAGAAGCAACAGCAGGAACCGAAGGCAAAGGTTAGAAGGAGAAAGTGGAGCCTCTCTCTTCCGCCTTTCAGCTTCGTAAAACCTGGAAGGCAGCTCCGAAAGAGGGTGGTCCGGCCAGATGGAGGGAGAGGGGCCCTCTTTCCAGGGCTTCTCCGGCCCGTCCTTTTGGGGAAGGGGTCCTCCTGTCGCTGCTCTTAAAACTCCTTCCCTCAACTTAACGGCTGAAGGAGAGACAGAGGACGGGCGTCTGCCCATTTCTGCCCGTCAGGGATTCCTCTGGAACTTCTCCAACTCTTCCCAAGTTTTTTCCTCTCCTGCATCCTGGATTTTCCTCCTTCATCTTATCTTTAGGGCCAGAGAGAGAGCCCCTTCCTTCCCTTTGCCCCTCTCTGGGTACGACCGCTAGGCCTGCTTACCCGTTCGGAGGGCTGCGCTCTTGAAGGCGAGCGGGCAAGAATGTAGACAAACCGGAAGAAGGATGACCAGCGAAGGAGGCGTGTGATGGTCTCCCCTGGACACTTCTTGCAGGTGTTTTTTTTCTCCAGTGGCGTCTCTGGGGAGAAAAGGAATCCAGACTGATTGCGCTTGATAAGGAGAGGTGAAATTTGTACTTTGTCCGTCAGAGCGGGAAGGAGGGGAGAGAGGCCGCTGGCCTGCCTCCTGGAAGCCCAAGGCAGGGGTGAGCGAGGCCAAAAGTGGAGGTCTGGAAATATGTCCCCAAGGAAGGAAGAAGCGTGCATGGAGGGCAGATCGGATGGGGAGGAAAGTGGATTCCCCTTGGGGTGGAAGCTCAAGCTACCACCGCCACTCACCCGATGTTCATATTCAAAGTTGTTTGTGTGTGTGCCCTCTGCTTGGCAGGGATCTTTTAAAACCCAGGAGTCCTGTCCAATAAGGATGTGTTTAATCATCATCATGTACCATCAAGTCAATTCTGACTCATGGCCACTCTTTTCAGCATTTTCTAGGTAGAGTATACTCAGAAGTGGTTTACCATTTCCTTCCTCTAGGGGCGTTGTGGGACTGTGCAGCTTGCCCAAGGCCACCCAGGCTGGCTCTATGCGCAGAAGGCACAGTAGGGGAATTGAACTCCCAACCTCTGGCTCCACAGAAAAATCAAGAGTGCTTTAATAGGTCTAGGCAAATATAAAGAGTGCTAGACCTATTTTCTTGGCTTTTCTCCCACCCCAGAATTTGAGCTTTTCCTCAACCAACCTTTAGAGCCCTGGTATTCCCTAGCTGTCTCCTCAAACCAAATGATTCCTGCCCATGGGGCTCCTTTTAATTCTGCCTAGAGACCTAGCTGTGTTCACGGGTGGTGCAGTTTGGCCACTTACCCACAAGTGCAAGACGGGTGGAATTGGTACCATTATTTATTATTAATTAATAAATAAATAAATAAATAAATAAATAAATAAATAAATAAATAAATAAATCAATCAATCTCTATGCATTATCTAAATTCATCCCTGAATTGGGGAACAGGGAAGGGGCCTCCCCCAAAATGTGAGGTCTTAGAATATATTCGGATGTCCCCTGGGCAGCCACAGCCCTCTGTTGGCTGATCCTTCCACTGGAAGCACCGCCGGGTTCCTTCTGACACAAATGAAGAAGATCCTTTGCTCTCAGGAAGATCTCTGTCATGAGAGCAAGTCGGCTTTGCTCAGGACATGATCCACTGGTCAGGGTTGAAACATTTTTGCTCTCCTAGAGAATGTAACCAAATCAGAAGGTTTCTTAGCCCTGGTGGGTCAACCTAGGGATCTGGTTGGCTTTACCTGGAGCACAGAGTATATTTCATTGTCTTGCTTTTCAAGGATCCCTTATGAATACTTGTGGGGTTCTTTCTCAATCTTTCAGCTCTTTCTCTTTCTGGACTTCCCAGAGGTCAAATCTCTTAGTGAAGAATGTATGGATTTTGCCTTTCTACCGTGCAGGGGTGTCAATGTGTGCGCAAGGGCTGGAAGGTGCTATGCAGTGCCTTGCCTGCTATTTTCCATTTTATATTCTGCCCAGGTTGTGATATGAAACCACTAATGGCTCCAGACAACTCCGGTCCCCCCCCCCCAACACACCCCAACCCAACCACTACTTCAACCAGCTAGCACTGATCTGCGCTCCCATGAAATCCACCTGCCCATTGCTTTAAACACCTGCAGCCTCCGAGATCTCCCACCTCCACAGCTATATATCTTCTACAATAATAAACCTACTGCATTTTTCCGTGTATAAGACACCCCCATGTATAAGACCCCCCCCCCCACTTTTCTAACCCAAAATTTCTTTCTTTGCAAGAAAGTGGAGGGGGAAAGCGATTCCTGCTTTCCCCTCCACTTTCTTTGCAAAAAGCTGCTTCCCCCCCTCCACGTTTTGCAAAGAAAATGAAAAGGGGAAAGCGATTCCTGCTTTCCCCCTCCACTTTCATTGCAAAAAGCTGCTTCCCCCTCCACGTTTTGCAAAGAAAATGGAGGGGGAAAGCGATTCCTGCTTTCCCCCTCCATTTTCTTTGCAAAACGTGGAGGGGGAAAGCAGGGATCAAAGCGCTTTGATCCCTCCCCCCCCTCACTTCCGTGTATAAAACGACCCTCACTTTTTCCTTTAATTATTTTAGGAAAAAGTGTCATTTTATACACGGAAAAATACGGTATGTCGTGATTAGGGATGTCTGCCACCCAATGACTGAAAATGGTACTACAGGCTTTATATACACTGACATATTTACATTCATAAAAATTACTCAAAGTTTCTGAGAAAACAAAGATATTTTCCGTATGCAAGCCAAGTTTCAGAGGGTCAAGTTTCATGTCTAGGAGATCTGCCACAGTCAGACATATATCCTCTTTAATATCATACATTGGCAGAAATACTCAGCTAGGGGTTCCTGCTCTCGGAATGATGGAGAAGCAATCGCACATGGACACACATTCTTTCATTGACGCCGAGACGTACAGTGTTTTTCCGCACCCAAGATGCTCACTGCAGCAACCCTCCTTTACAAAGCTTATTTAGCTGCCAAACACAGATTCTTCTTGGTAGTTTTTTGGCAAAGATCCAGTCGGTCAAACATGAGGACCAGGAGGAGAAAGACTCTCAGTGAAAAGAGACATCCATATGAGAAATAGAAATATAAAACCAGTCCTTTTAATTTGCCGTTTAAGTGCTGTTAAGGGAGAGCAAGAGATTAAAATGCCTTATTCCGTGGCGTTAAAGCACACGTGGGTCACGTTTCTAAATCATGACAGAGAGCAGAGATGGGCAACTTGGATAGCTTCATGAGGACTAGTTTCCTGCCCTGGGTTCATCCAGAACCACGTCTTTGGCCAAAAATAAGGAGAAAGAAAAAAGAAAATGAGCAGAAAAGTGGCCGGAAATCCACTTTTAGTTTTTAAGCACTCATACCTTCTGAGTCTGCATCTTATGCTTCTGGAGAACTGGACTACAATCCATGAATGCTTAAGCCAAATAAAATGTGCTGGTCCTTAACATACCACTAGATCCTCAGCTCAAGAGGATGGCAGACCTCTTTTGAAGCAGAGGGACTAGGGGCATGCATTTCAGATTTTTGGGGGACTACAAATCCCATACTTCTCCTGTCTGGAAGCCCCACCTGCCGGACCCAGATCTTACAGACGCCTAAATGGTGCTCACCCAGAGAGAAGGCTCAGCTACCGGGCTTCAAGCCTTGAAGAGGTCTAACTTAGTGTGAAAAAAAGAGTTGTCTTAATGCTGACCGGGAAGCTTCCTTTTCAAACAGGAAGTTAGGCCTATCCCAGGCAGGAAGTCGGCCAGCTGGGCCTTTTTTCTCCAGGTGAGCACAATTTTGATGGTCTGTAAGGCAATTTAACTTGCAGAGCAAGAAAACCAGACCCTCCGCCCTCAAGCGTTCAGCTGATAATTTCTGAAAGCAGCGGCATCATAGTGATCAGGTCTTCGCTGTTGTGGATGTGTTGGATCTGGCGCGTGCCCTCCACTTTCAGGGTCCGAAGCTCCGTCAGCAGCAGGAGAAGTTTGGCATAGAGGAACCTAGACAAGACGGATGGAAGAAAGAGCCCCTGTAGCTCCAGTCTATTTCACTCTCATATCTATTCCTTCATCCCTGTTCTTCGGAACGGTTACTCTTCTTGTACCTAAAGTGGATACTAGTCAGTCTCCAGAAGTCCAGAGAACAAGCATGCCCATCTCTGGACCATGGGAAGCTTCCGCCATTGTCAATTTTTGAGACCTTGTATGTTTAAGAGAGTTAGAAAAATACTAAAATGTCTACGGAGGTGCAGGGGAAAAGTGAAACAAGTTTTAACACCGCTGTTTGAACTTGGTTCTTTTCAAAACAACGAGCCAGCTCTGGCAACGCTGGGCCACGCTGAATTCATAAATGGCCTGGCAACGGAACGACTGCTTTTCGCTTCTCAAAGAATTCTGTGGTTAAAATGTGTGAATATAGATAGGAGATGATCATAAACACAGTTTGTAATGATGTAAGGCAGGGTTGACATGACCTTTGTAATCCGACAGTGCCCACTTTTGGGGGAAAATAATTATATGGATTATAGGTTTTCCTGATTTAAGAAAATCTTGGCCAGGCAATCCCCATTTCAGTATATCCTACATCAGTGGATAGCAGTCAGAACAATAATGGTGCTGTGTGACTTCTGTTTGACACTGTGCTCGCTGACTTCTGGGGTCCTTCAGGGTTCTGTTTTGTCTCCCACCTTATTCAATATCTACATGAAACCCCTGTGAGACGCTGTCTGGAGTTTTGGGGTTCAGTGTCACCCGTCTGCGGATGACCCCCAACTCTGCCTCTCCTTGACACCTAAATCAGAGGAAGCTACTTCAGTTCTAGACCAGTTTCTGGGGTCAGTAATGAATCAGATGAGGGTAAATAAACAGAAACTTAATCCAGGCAAGACAGAGGTGCTCCTGGTCATTCAATAAGCAAACCAAGAAATAGGGATGCAGCCTGTGGTGGAGGAGGTTACACTCCCTTTGAAAACACAGGTGCACAGGTGGGCTGTGTGCGCGCTCCTGGATTCGTCTCTGAGCCGGGATGTGCATTTATTCGGTGGTGGCCAAGAGTGTCTTTGCACAATCAAAACTAGTGCACCAGCTGCACTCTTTCCTGGAGAGGTCTGCTCTGGCCACGGGGACACGGGCCTTAGTTACATCCCAGCTAAATGACTGTAACACGCGTGGCTGCCTATGGAAAGTGTCAGGAAACTTCAGCGGGTCCAAAACACAGCAGCCAGACTGCTGATTGGGCTGGTCACAGGGATCATGTCATCTCCCTGTGACAGCTGCTCAACTGGCTGCCGATCCATTTCCGGGCACAATTCAAAGGGCTGGTTCTAACCCACAAAGCCCTAAACGGCTTGGGTCCAAGCTATCTCAAGGACCACGTCTCCCTTGATGAGCCTCCCCGGGTGTAAAGATCCTCAGGGGAGGCCTTGCTCTCAGTCCCAGCACCTTCACAGGGACGCGGGAGAGAGGCCGTTTCAGTGGCTGCTCCCAGACTCTGGAACTCCCTGCCACTGGAGGCCAGACTTGCCCCATCTTGGCTGTCCTTCCGCAAGCAGGTAAAGACTGTTCGAAGACTCTTCAGGCAGGCTTTCCCTGAGTGACTGGCTGCCTGAATGGGTTTTTTTTCAGAATGGATTGCCGTACTTTCCTGCTTTTAATGTGTTTTGGTGTTGCTTTCGTTTATCATTTATAATCTGATGTTTGTTTGATCCTTTCAGTATTGTAGACTCACTGTTGTTGACTGTTCATGCTGTCTTTTAATGAAGAAAGCCGCCTGTATATACTCATTATTTTTAGCTTCAAATACTGTATTGCCTTTTAATCATGTAAGATGCCCTGGGTTCTTTTTAAGGTGACAGGTGGGGTAAAAATATTATAAACAAACAAACAAACAAACAAATGATAAACAGATTAGTTTCTAAGGTAGAAAAACAAAAAGAAGCAAAATAAATGAGGTTTTATATTATTGTTGTTCACCCAGAAATTCCCGGGAGAAAATAACCTGGGTGACCAGATAAACTGCAATTATCGTTAGAGGAAAAGAAAGCAATTTGGTAAGCTCTAAGAATACGGGGAATAAGACATACAAAGTGATGGAAGACATCATCATTTCCTCCATCGGCTTTTAACCGGCTTGACTGGGTGAGAACTTTATTTCATAATTTTTCTGGGTCTAACTATGCTAAAAGGCTGAATAATGTATTTTAATATCATAGATTTTTAATTTTAACCATTGTACTACCTGGAGATGCATTCTCTGCCTTTTGTTTTGATGTCTGCCTCTTCTAGGCTATGATAATGAATCATCCTATGCCGTCAAGTCCATTCTGAGTTATGGTTTTTCTGGGTAGAGAGCCCTTCGCAGGGTTTTCTGGGTAGAGAGCCCTCAGAAGTCCAGAATGCGTGGGAGGATTTTCCCACGCAGCGTGGATTTCCCACGCGCTATCAATGTAGATAGTATTAAATTGTTCCCAACTAAAAAAGAGGATTCCCCATAAACTGTAAGAGTAAAACAATGAGTTGGCAACCTGTGGACTACCAGGTGTTGGATTACAACTCCCATCATCCTCTGGTCCAGGATGCTCCCCGTAGAAATCCAACATAAAAAGGGCCACAACTGACCCACCCCAGGACTACCAAATAAAATCGACTGACCACCGTACTCTTTGGAAGCCTGTTTTCTAAACCTTGATGTCTGCTTTGAACCATACCGCCTATGATCCCAGATCCTCAGCCATGCTGGCTAATGGGAATTGTAGCCCAATTGTAGACACACCGTTTCTCTCTTTATTTGGACTGTAATGTTGCCGCTGCTTCATACAGCATCTCCCAAAGCACACCCACCCCACCCCACTCACCTGCCTTCGGGCAGAGGGTGGCAGTGGTCAATGTAGCTTTTGAGGGTGAGCGCAATTCTCTCTTGGATCTGGTCGATGGCCTCTCGCTGCGTGACCGTCACGTCATCTGCAAAGTGGCAGGTTTGGCCGATGAGAGACAAGGCAGACAAGACACGGAGCACAGAAGCAAGACATTTCCCCTGGCCCAAGGAAACCTGGCAGTTCCTCCCAAGCATGTCCTAAGGAAGACCTACATCTTGGGATGGGATGACAGAACCCTCCTTTACCTATAGAACAGGGAAGGAGGAGCCACTTCAGAAACTCAGGGCTGTACCCTGAAGATTTATTATGCTGCCGTGCTTTCGTGGAGTGGTGTCCACTTCAACCAAAAAAACCAACATCATAGTTAGCCCGTGATTGGAATGCTTAGGTCAGGTGAGCATCAGAGTGTCACAGCACAAACCTCTCTCACCATAAGGGTTAAATAGATTCTCTTGCTCCATTTGATGACTGATTTTCAGGAGCATGGGTGGGGGAAAGCTACCATTGCCGAGCCGGTTGCCTCGTACTGCCTAATAACCAATAGCCAACATATGTTAAGAAATACATAGAATTTTTAAAAAGTTTCCCTTTTGGGGAGCCCATGCTTTGCATATTCTTCGTGAGATGCCAGACTTTAAATTAAAAAGCAAGGTTGGTTTTCCCTATTATTTCGGCTCACGGAACCAGCAGCTGTAGGTGGATATATAGGAAGGTCTTCACCCCCACATTCTGGTGTCACCGTAGTCAGGCAGGGTTTTGAGATCCCCTGGATTTAAGGAAGGAAAGTGGCCTCGGAGACTCCCAAGTATTTACTTACCGGGAGAGAACAGCAGCAAAGCCTGCAACAGAATATATTCGGTGTCGTGTAAGTTCAGCTTCCGTAAGCTGACATGAAACTTCTGCACCAGCTCCAGGTGCGTTTGCTGAAAACCGGCTGGAAGACAAAAGGGTCGGGGGACAAGGTTTGCCCATATGTTGGAACATGTTGCATTAGTACCAGGAACCTCGGCGTCAAAACATTGGGAGTTTTTGACGAGTAGAAATGCTTATGTTAGAAGAAGAAAGCAATGCCAGAAAGATCAACCATCTCCAAGGTCCCTCTGGATCCACTGGAGTCAACACTCCTTTTTGACCACGTGAGAGCTCAACAAGGCAATCCACCCACCGGTTACTGCTTTCGAGACCCCTGGATTGGGCTAATCCTTTGAACCCAGGAGTTTTGTGACACCCTCAAGACCAGATTTGTGCGTTTGTGGATTTTCCCTGACAAAGTGAACCAAAATCCACCCAAGCTTGTGCCAGATAAATCTCTTCCATCTATGAGGCGCCAGAAGATTTTTTACTTGTTATTCCGAGGAGCCCTGGTCACTTATGGAAAACTGGGAGTCTCTACGGGGAGAAGTGGATGATGTTCCATGAAAGCTTAAATGAAAATACAGCAGTTAGTCTTTAAAATGCCGCTACATTTTTTTCCTTTATTTTTTTTTCAGATGCACTGCAATATATTTATTAATTTATGTAAAATATTTTTACCCTGCCTTTCTCCTCAAAAGGACTCAAAGCAGCTACTGATTTACAACTACTTCCTTCGAGATGCTGAGAAATAGCCCTAAGCCACGTGTCCTGCATCTGGCCCACTGGGGTGAGGAGGCTGTGAGCAGAGCTTAGAAAAATTTACCTTCTCCCCCCCCCCCCCCAAATACTACAGCTCCCAGAATCCATGCTAGCTGAGGGTTTTCTGAGAGCGGCTTTCAAGATGTTGCTTTTCCAAGGTCTAACTATGGGGTCTTTTGCTTTCCGTCACTTACCCCGGGTGCCCTGTTTGACCGAGTAGCAGTGGGGGCCACACACCCACACGTTGTTTTCCAGATCGAAGGCCATGTTGAACTGGATCCCGCAGATCCCAAGGGCGGCCCCTTTCAAGAGAGAAATCTGATCCTCCACTGGTAAGGCTCTGGTGGGTGGGTTGGTGGGTGGCGAAACAAGAAAAGACGGATTAGGGCTCTGAACCAGCTCAAAATAATGCATCCTGTCTTTTGTGTAAGCTTGTCTTTTGGTGAGGTTCCTCAACTTATTTATCCTCTATTTATTTCTATTTATTTGGCATCTTTCTGTCCAAAGACATCCGGAACGGTGCATACCACAGGATGAACTATTATGTATATCCCAAACCCAGCCATTAAACAATTAAACATTTTATATGCACGTAGCAACAACCTACAGCCTTCTACACAGATTTGTCTTGTATACACTATTTCCACATAATGCTTTGCCACCTGAGTGGTGGAATGGCCGTTTGCCAACATCCAAAGGCCTGCCAAAGCAATTCTGCTGGACATCCCCCTCCTGAATCCCTCCAGGGACTTGTGAAGACGATTCCAAAGCAAAGGGGCGGCCACACAAAATGACGTTTCTCTCCAATCCCCTAGGCTCCAACGGCTTTCCCAACAATGAGAAGAATTCCATGGAAGAGGAATCGGGAACATTTTATTTCCAAAATACGGCTGCAGCCGATGAGATCATCCGCCTTACGCAGGGTAACTTGCAACAACAGGATTCCAGCCGGTTAGATTGGTTTGAAAAGCTCTAAGACAGCATTACAAGTAATCTGTCCTGAGCACTAAAATCCAGAAGTTTGGTTTATCCATAGGAAAAAAAGAAATTCAGACTTAAAAACAAAGACCCTTTTTAATTCCTGAAGAGACCTGCTTCATGACAAAGAGCAACTGCGGCTGTGACAATCACACCATTTCAGCCCTTGAGGACATTGCTTCGTGTCAGCCTGCCCCAACTTGGCGTTCATCCTCTGAAGCTCTACAATGTGCCCCGTCTCTTCGGGTACGCAGGTGAGGGGCAGAGGACTGAGGGAAGCCACGGGGGAACCAGACGCGCCGTCCAGAAGGAGTCGCCCAAGCGAGCGTCGCCCTGCACCCGGACCCACCTAAAAAACGGGATGCCTTTAGCAAACTGAATCACTTGCTGGATCATGAAGGTGCTGAGATCAGCAAACCATGGCAACACGGAGAAGACATCGGGCAGGACTTCCTCCGGGTAGCTCTCCGCGGGTTCTTGAGAATGAGGGGAAGTATCGACACCCTGAGATGGTGGACTTTGGATGTACAGGCGCACAGAAGGCTGGAGCAAGGAAAAACAAGTCAAGGGCAGATCACAGGTTTCTATTTCCTTGGGCCAAGAATACAACATTCTCAGTCTTCCTACCGTCATTTGTATGTGTGTGTGTGTGTGTGTGTGTGTGTGTGTGTGTGTGTGTGTATTATATATATTTATAATATAAATATATATTCTCCTTAAAAAGGACCTAAGGTGGCTTACATCATTAAAAAGGAATAGTTAAAGCTGAAAACGGTAAGTATACAGATATTTAAAAAGATCAGACAAATACCCCCATGAAAAAAACAGTAAACAAAAGCAATACCAACAACACATTCAGAGCAGGAAGGCACAAAACCATCCATTAAAAAGCCCCACTCAGGGAGCCCGTTGCTCAGGGAAAGCCTGCCTGAAGAGAAAGGTCTTTGGCTGCTTGCGGAAGGACAGCAAAGACGGGGCCAGGCTGGTTTCCAGTGGGAGGGAGTTCCAAAGTCTGGAAGCAGCCACCGAGAAGGCCCTTTCCTGTGTCCCCACCATATGACGGACTAAGGGCCTAATCACAGTGGCCATTTGAACCGTTTCAATTTCCTTCTTCATTTCTACCTATATTATAATCACACAATATACAACTCACTGGGCACATTCACTTGTTTTTTCTTTCAGTGCATCTCTTGAACTTTGAACAGGTTTTGCTGGTTATACACGCCTACCCAACCCGACTCATTTTCCATTCTGTTTCAGGAGCGCACTGCTCTAAAACTGCTTAAAACGACACTTACGTGTCGTTAAAGGAGCATCTAAATTTGTGTGAAAAACTTTAGAAGGCGGTATTTTATAATGCAAGCTTTCCCTTGGCAGTTCTTTGGTTTTAGGGTGCTTCGTTTCTCACAGGACACTAGGTGGCGTGTTTCTCCATGTTGACAAGGGAAGAGATAAATGTTACAATAAGGAAGTGATGCAGCGGCAAACTCTTGGGGGAGAGAATACATCGCTTAGCATTTGGGGGGGAAGTGGGGCCATGGCACCAAAAACATATGTGGGTACAAAGTAAATCGATAGCAATGTTCACACATGCCAAACTGATGCGGATAGAATCAATTCATGGATCAGATCATTTTAAAAAGCCCATGCCGGCAAGGTTGAAAAAAACCTTAGCCAAGTGAATCAACTTTACCCAAAGGTCACGAGAATGGAAATTTATAAAGTTATTTAAATAACAGCATGAATCAATATAACTGTAGTTCTTATGGTCCATGTGATGACAACTTAGATTCAGGAGATCTGGGTTCAAATCCCCAGTCTGCCGTCGAAACCCATTAGGAGGTGGGACTGGTTTAAAAAAACCTCTTTAAATATCTGACGTACCTTGGTAACCCTGCTAGAGAGTTATAACTCAGATGCAGCTTGAAGGCACATAACACACGCTTACTAAGTAATTCTTTGAGTTGTGGTCCTTCTCGGATCTCTGGGGAAGGGGAGGGTGAGATTTGCAAATGATGGCTCTTACCTGGGCCAATCCCAAATGGAAGCATGCTGATTTGGAAACGACGGTACGAAAAACACCAGCGGAGCCAATCACACACAATCGGCCCTTGGGGAGTTCCCTCTCCCAACAATGGGTTATATCTGTAACCTATGACTGGTCTCGATGGATGTGGTGGTGACACTGTTCAGCGTGGGGACTTTAGTCAGAACTTTAAGGGAGCTCTCCGAGGAGCCGGATCCTCTCGCCAAGGGTGCTTCAGCACCACTGATCGCTTCTTTAAAGTTCGGACTAAAAGGTGGAACGGATTCACTCTCTCTTCCTAGTAACATGGGAGTCACCAGCCTGTACTGAGAGTTAGGATAAAAAGTTGGTAGTAGCTCACTTGGTAGTACGTGAACGGGGAGAAGCTGGAGTCCACGTTTTTCTTGTATGCTTCGGAGAGGATCTCGATCAACTCTTGTTGATCCGCCGTGAGGCTGCCATTTTGGGTCAGCTGTGCCGGAGGATTCGGCTCGCCGTGCTGCTTTTGACGCCGCAGCTCCCGGCGCGCACACAGCACCTCCTCGGACATGATCACTGGAAACGGAAAACAGGGTTTACGGAGAAGAGACCTGCATCCCAGGTGGCCCACTGACCAGAAGGCAGACCAAGACATTTTGACGCCTGAGGCAAACAACACAATAGCGTTGTCTACTCCTTTTCTACATAACAAAGCCTCTCTCTCTCTCTCTCTCTCTCTCTCTCTCTCTCTCTCTCTCATATCCTTCCTAATTGTTGCCCTAGGGTGCACCACAAATCTCCGTTCCAACCCTGACCTCTGTTTTTACCCTGATGGAATTACTCCATGTGTAGCTTTTTGAAGGGAATTGTGTTGCTAGCCTCCATCCATCCATCCATCCAGGGTCCTGCATCCAGCTTTCTCTCCAGTGCCATAGAGGGGACCCCTGGGGAGTTGATACAATTCGGATGACAAGCAACCCATGTTCTAGAGACAGGGTAGGATGATGGATGGGAAGAAAGAGCAGGTCAAGGTCCTGGTTTCCCAGTTATGGTGATGGTGCCCCAAATCTCATTTCTACTCCCAACTAGAGTAGACCCACTGAAGTGTTGGGATTTATGTAATCGTTGACATGTTATTTCGTCATTTAGTCAAAGTATCTACTCCAGCCAGGCTTAGCCATCAGATGGAGGCATGTGAGTTTTCAGGAAGCGTGTTAAGCACAGCAGACAGACCCGCAAACCTATCCTCTTGGTTAACCACCCCTCCCATAATGGGCATCCAGGGATCCCTCGAGGTTATCCAGACCAACCCCTGCTCAGCGCAGGACCTAGAAGGCCCAGAGCAAGCGCAGCACCTCGGACACAGGGGCCTCCCGCCTCTCCTTCTAGGGTCAAAGGAATTTTGGACAGAGAGAGATTCCCAGGCCGTCATGAATCCAGGCACCCTCCTGGTGCAGGCCACCTTTGCTTCCACAAGGCAGTTGCGTCTTGCGTTCTCAAGAAAAAAAACCCAAGCAAGACAGGATGAACCTGGGTCTACTCACTGTCTTTCTTCATGCCCACGGCCAGGCATTTTTGGTACCGACAGGCCTGGCACTGCCGGCGTTTGGCTTTGGTGATGGTGCAGCTGCGGGTGAAAGGGCAGGTGAACTGGGTGCCCTTCAAGACGGTCCGCCTGGGAGACAGAGACAAAACGGAGATCATCTCATGGATGCAGCACCTGCGCGGATGTGGCCCTGCGATGGAAAATAACTTGGGGATCTCCAATCCGATCCCACCCCACCAAACCCCAACATGAAGCCCGTAGAGGACTTTCAGCGAGGGAAGTGTTCAAGTCTACCGGAAGAAGCCCTTGCAGCCTTCACAGGTCATGGCGTGGAAGTGGTAGCCGGTGGCCCGGTCTCCGCACACAGCACAGATTTTCTCTTCTTCCTCTGCTCCGAGGTCGGTGTCGCTGAGATCCAAAACTGTAGAGCTCGGGCTGATGTTTTGGCTGTCGGGGGAGCATGGAGTGGCAGGCCCAGCCATGGTCCCTTGCAAATGCCTGCCCTGGGGAGCAGAGGGAGGAAATCAGCGATGCTCAAGCCCAGCCACCTAATAAGGTCGAAAAGCCAGGTGGGGGTGCTCTGTTGGTCAGCCTCTGTTGGTCAGCATCAAGAGAAAAGACCTTAGACCAGCCTTGGTCTAAGGGAAGGCTTGAGCTGTTCCTTGTAGGTTGGCCACTGAAGCAGTGTCAGAACAGAAGACCAAAGTTTGCACAGCTTTGGAATCATGTCAAACTCTATTGGGGTCGGAATCTGGTGAGACATGAAGGCAGAAATCCCAGTGACTATAGACAGTGCGTCTGATGCAGGAGAAGGCAGCTCCCGGCCCTTCCTTATCATCCTATGTTAAATGTGCTCCCGGGGCCCGGAACTGGCCCCTACTGGGACACCAGTATCTACCTGTCCGGGGCTGTGGTCTCTATCTCCGTGAAACAGGAAAGGAAGGGGCTGCTGACGCTGCAGGACTCGCCGGTCGGTCTCAGAGGCAGGTGGAACTTGCCACCCACCTGTGCAAATATTACGTTCCCGAGCGGTGTGCCTGCGGGCGCCTGGGGCAGTGGCCCAGTTATGTAACCTGGGAAGGGAAACGGAAAAAAAAGAAGAAGCAACAGCAGGAACCGAAGGCAAAGGTTAGAAGGAGAAAGTGGAGCCTCTCTCTTCCGCCTTTCGGCTTCGTAAAACCTGGAAGGCAGCTCCGAAAGAGGGTGGTCCGGTCAGATGGAGGGAGAGGGGCCCTCTTTCCAGGGCTTCTCCGGCCGGTCCTTTTGGGGAAGGGGTCCTCCTGTCCCTGCTCTTAAAACCCCTTCCCTCAACTTAACGGCTGAAGTAGAGACAGAGGACGGGCGTCTGCCCATTTCTGCCCGTCAGGGATTCCTCTGGAACTTCTCCAACTCTTCCCAAGTTTTTTCCTCTCCTGCATCCTGGATTTTCCTCCTTCATCTTATCTTTAGGGCCAGAGAGAGAGCCCCTTCCTTCCCTTTGCCCCTCTCTGGGTACGACTGCTAGGCCTGCTTACCCGTTCGGAGGGCTGCACTCTTGGAGGCGAGCGGGCAAGAATGTAGACAAACCGGAAGAAGGATGACCAGCGAAGGAGGCGCGCGATGTTCTCCCCTGGACACTTCTTGCAGGTGTTTTTTTCTTCAGCGGCGTCTCTGGGGAGAAAAGGAATCCAGACTGATTGCGCTTGATAAGGAGAGGTGAAATTTGTACTTTGTCCGTCAGAGCGGGAAGGAGGGGAGAGAGGCCGCTGGCCTGCCTCCTGGAAGCCCAGGGCAGGGGTGAGCGAGGCCAAAAGTGGAGGTCTGGAAATATGTCCCCAAGGAAGGAAGAAGCGTGCATGGAGGGCAGATCGGATGGGGAGGAAAGTGGATTCCCCTTGGGGTGGAAGCTCAAGCTACCACCGCCACTCACAGGGTCTGCATCTTTAATTAATTTTAATTCATTTTTTTAACATATGGCTTCTTCCTTGCTGCTAAACATGGGGGAGCACAGTCTAATGTGGGATGGAGGGACCCCCAGGGCTAAAACCAGGAATCCTTTAGAGCAAAGTCTGGGCAGACTTCAGAAGTGTCCAACCTGCTTTGTATGTTTCCCCCACACCCACTCTAGAAGGCAGCAGGAAAAGAGGAAGACTAAATATGAGATGGACCGATTCCCTAAAGGAAGCCCCGGGCTTGTATTTACAAGAGCCAGGCAGGCCTGTTGAGGACAGGGTATTTGGGAGAGCACTGATACATAGGGTTGCCATAAGTTGGGGGTGACTTGACTGCACATGACAACAGCAACAAGCCGCCACAATCACAGCTCCCACTCTGCTTGGTGGGTCTTCGGGGTAGTTCAATGGTTGTTGGTTCACCCTGAGAAGTTGTCTGCTCCCTTCCGGAGGGAAACATTTGCAATATAGGAGCAGCTTCAAACCAAGAGAGTAATATGCCCCTTCAGCCACACGAGGGCCTATGAATACCACCTGATCCGTCCACGTGTGTCGCTTTTCCGAATCCTTTGGGTACAAATTTCCAGAAGGGTTGCCCTGTTGGAGTCCCCAGTACGGTGTAGTTAATCGAGGGACAAGCTCAGGAGACCTGGGTTCGAATTCTCACTTGGACATGGAATTCACAGTCGGGGAGCGGAGCTGCTAAAACCACTCCTTAAATAGCTATGAGGGTCTCCGTAAGGCCATTTCTGCTTGAGGCCACATAAGAGCCCTGTTAAAGTCTTTTACAAGAAAAGAAAAGAAAAGAAAAGAAAAGAAAAGAGAAATAACTATGGCAACAATAACAACAATGTAAACAGTACCTGATGAAGTGGACTTTTCCATGAAAGCTCACATTAAAAAAATATAAAAGTTAATCTCAATGTGCCCTCACGAGATGGTTGGACAGTGTCACCGAAGCGACCAACATGAATTTGACCCAACTCCGGGAGGCAGTGGAAGACAGGAGGGCCTGGTGTGCTCTGGTCCATGGGGTCACGAAGAGTCGGACACGACTTAACGACTAAACAACAAAAAATGCTTGCACAGATGAACATGGCTACCCCTTCTACAAGTACACCAGTGTAAATGAGCAACCTTTTGCTGCCTTTTCACGATACTCCAAAACCTTGTTATTCAAAGCGACGTCCCCATCCGACCTTAATGGTAGGGCCGGCCCCTTGTTGCCCATCCAAGGCTTTGTAACACCCGGGAAGCAGAACTCATGACCCAGGACCCAGGCGGACGTGGGATGCAAACCTGTGCCCACTTCTGGGACAATGCTTTTTATGGTTCTTGTTGGTAACATATGCGGGTGGGGGTGGGCTGGATCGGGACCCTCAGGAGGGCCAGATGCGGCCTGAGGGACATGAGGCTTGGGTTTACTTTGTGCCTGGCTGATACTGTTTTCAAACCCTGCAGAGAAAAGCTCCTTAACTGATTTATAACAATATTCCTCTCCTTCTCTCTGTCTCTCTCTGTCTGTCTCTGCTCTACAGAGGTCGGCAGCAGAAACAAGCTTCTTAATGGAATTCTGTACAGGATTACATGCAACTTGGAGGTTCCTGTGCATGGCATAAATCTGGCCTTCCTTCCTTCCTAAAAAACAACAACACACAACTCTGCCCGGAGTTAAACAGCAGACTGACTGCAGCACAGAACAGCCTTCCTGTATTAAGAGACTGCAATGCATCATCCTCCATCAGTCTCACTGGCGGCAGCTGCTTCCTCCTCCGTCCTCACCCTCTGTCTTCTTCTCTAATCGTCGCCCCCCCGGGGTGCATAGCAAATCTCAGACCAGACCGTGTTCCCCCACATTCACACACACACCCCATCAGATTATTCTGCACATATTGACCCATTTCTTTGGCGAGGGGGTGATGCGGCCAACCTGCCCTGCCTACCCCTTCATTTGGGAAAGAAATCTGAAGACTTGGAAGAGAAGGGAAAAATCTATTCTTGTTCTCTCTGGGGGTTTTCTCCCTCCTTTCCTTTTCTTCTGGTGACGTCAGAGCCTCTCCTGGCTATCCGATGCAGTAGAAATAATCTGGGCAGCCTCACACATCTAGCTTTCTCTCCAGTGCCATGGGGGGGCATGTTTCCCTGGGGAGCGGGTGTGATCCTGCTGACAGTCGCCTCGTCTTCTGCTCCCCCTGACAGCCACCTCTGTACACCTTTTTGCAAGGAGAGCTTTGGGGAGTTCAAAAAACAACAACAACCAACCTTCCCTCTGAGTGCATCCCCAGCATGATTTACCAGCGTGGGTGAGCTTTGTGAGTAGGACTCCAAACTGAGCAAGGCAAGAAGCACCAAAGAGAGAGAAGCCCTACGCCTTGCTCTCCTGGCCGTGGAGACGGGGTCCTAAATCTCATCGCTGACCCCAACCCGATCAGACCCTTTGAATCAATGGGATTTACACAAGTGTTGACTTACTGATCTATACTTTATTCAAGCCCTCTGCTCCCTCTGGGACTGGCCTGTGGATTTAGGGCCTTTGAGTTTGCAGGAAGCTGGTAAGCATAACATAAGAGACCCACACAGACAGGCCCTAGGAATGGTCCCCTGCAGTTGGCATCCAGGGATCCCTGGAGGTCATCCAGACCAACCCCCTACTCGGTGCAGGATCTACAGGCAAGAAGGGATCACAGTAACTTGAACAGGTTCTGCTTGGAGTCTTCCAAGCAAAGGGGAGCCCACCAGATCTTGAGGCCGGTGGTTCCACTGTCAAACACCTTTCATCATGAAGACATTTCTCTCAATGTTTAGCAAAAAAAACCCCACTGCTTTTCTCCTCTTTCCACCCCTTGGTCTTTGTCCTGCTTCTGGAAAGGACAGGAACCAGGTTTGCTCCAATCTTCTGCATGGTGGCTTTTCAGATATTTAAGACAGCTGTCATTTCTCCCTTTCCTCTCGAGACCAAACGCATGGAACTCTTTCTATGAGCTCCTCCTCGGGCTTGGTTTTAGGCAGAGAAAAACCTGGATTGGGAAGATTTCCAGTCCTGCCCACTAGCAACTGACAAAGTCATCCTCCGGGAGAACCAGAGGGTGGAAAATTATTATTATTATTTTACTTCTACTCCAAAAATTACTATTAAGAATTAATAACCCCTTGCAAGGGGAATTCACAGCTCCTTGCTTTGGATGTGTTCAAGAAGAAGTGGATGCGTTTCCTTTTTATGTCCCCTGAAAAGACCCAACAGAACTGGCCAGAACTGAGTACAAATGTTCCACCCGAATCCTCCTGCAACAGCACAGGGGGTTTCTCTGTAGATCAGCCTAAAGGGATCAAGGGCTGTCTGTCTCTCCCAATGAGTTCAGGTGGGGAACCTGTGGTGGTTCTCTAGATGTGCTCAGACTCCCATCAGCACAGCTCATCACTGAGGCTGGTGGGAATGGTGGTGGTCACTCAACATCTGGAATGCTACAGGCTCTCCCCATCATTACTGTAGAGCAATACCTAGAATTTTGGGAACTATATACATTTTTGTTTGGACCTTGGAAGTTGTACCTACTCCTGTGACAGTCAACTATTTTTTTTCTTACATAAATATCTTTTTAAACTAAAGAAGCTCACTTGCACCCTCTAATGGCCATTTTTATATTTTAAAAATTATTTTTAAATTTTTTTTTGGAAGGTGTGGGGTGCCACCTGGGAAGGTTTGGGGAACTTTTGTTTCAAAAAAGAAACTTTTCAAAGTTTTGCCACACATAGAGATCCCCAGTCTCCCATCCAGCCCTCACCCTAGTCAAGATCTTCTTCAGCTTCTACAAGGCTGCTATACGTTCTGCTCTCAGATACTCCCTCACCAGTGTGGTCAGGAAAACACAGACAAACTTACTGTCCTTTTTCATGCCAGTGGCCAGACATTTTTAATATGGACTGGCCTGCATGGCTGGCGTCTGGCTTTGGTGATGCCCTTGATGACTGTCTACCTGCAAGAGATGGGGAGAAAGACATGTTAGAATTGTCGTGATATCTTTGTTTCCTGTAATGCAGTGGATACCAGCCTTGGGTCCCCCGATGGACTACAACTCCCAGAAATCCTGGCCAGCACAGCTTGTGGTGAAAAGGCTTCTGGGAGTTGCAGTCCAAGAACCTCTGGGGACCCGAGGTTGGGAACCCCTGCTGTAATGGGAGGAGGACATCCTGAACAGATGGCTTGCCCCTTCTGCCTGCTTGTGATAGGCAGGAATTAGATAACCAATCCAAGATCTCCAAGGCTCCCTAAAAGGATGTGGCAAACCTCAAGAGATATAGACTGAGAGATAGACTAGGAACCCAGGAAGAGAGAAACTTAACCTTAGGCAAAAATGGACCACAACCTAAATACAAACAATAGTGGATCAGGATGTCTTCCTTGAATAATAATGATGATGATCATCTTAGAGCTGGAAGGGACCCCATAGATCATCCAGTCCAGCCCCTGTCAAGGAGGCCCAGTAGGGATTTGAACTCCCAACTGCTTGGCTCCACAGCTGGATATCTAAACCACTGAGCTATCCAGCTGTCACCATCATGGTTAAGTTCAACGTTTCTTTCCCTGTCGTTAAGGAGGACATCCTAAACAGACAGGATCTGCCAATGCCAAAGTCTTTAGGGAGGGATTAGATAAAGAGAACCTATTGCTTCAAAAACCAAAGCGGCATCAAGTAGGAAAGGTTGACATCCTGCTGCAAACTCTGTCCCTGGAGGCAGATTCTACCGAGGCAAAAATATCTAAATAATACGGTCTGGAAAAAGCAGATTTAGACTTCCCCATAAATCTCATCAAAGGGGGCCCGAGCACTGAATGCCACAATTAAAAACTGGCTGGTCAGAGATGGGTACCTGTGCACCCTCTATAACTATTGATAAATGAAATGCAAACATTTTTGGGTTTCTGCTGTGTTCCTTTTCCCTCTCTTTAGTCAGACGAAGAAGTCTGTGGTTGTTAGTTTGCTGTTGATCTGTTCGCAACCGTAAGTAAGGAGATGTTTTTATTCTTTCTCCTTCTAAAGTGAGTTATTGTGACTGTAAGTGCCAGTTAATGAGAAAAGGGATTAGGGTTAATGTTAGGGTTAGGGTTATGGTCTCTCTGGGGAGCTTGTGGCTATTCTGCTCTGTGTTTCTATTGAGGAACAACAAAAATTGACTGGAAATTCAAAACTGACACAAAATCAATTGAATCTCTGACAGAGATGGCTCTTTTCTTTTTTAATGGCACGCAGAAATGAGGCAGAGGTGCCTTCGGTCTGGCACAGAGCTGTTAAAAGCCCAAGAGCCCTCTCTAACATGTGTGTGTTTGTGGGACCACCGGGAATAAGAACCCGGAGAGCTTTAAAAGCCATGGCTGGGCAGACTTTAGAAGCATTGAATCAACTTTATCGGTGCTTCCCCCCCCCCCCCCCATTGCCCCTGTGTGCTAAAAACCCCACACAGAGGTTGACTGCCGAAATTTCTCTTGCGGGCACTGGAGCCAGGCTAATGAAATAGATGGCAACCATGGGGGGGGGGGGGAAGGAAAGCAGAATGAAACCAGACCCCTCCCCCACCCAAAAAGCACATCCTATTTCTTTCATTCCCCGAAAGGCTGATTAATACCTCTTTCCTCCTGGCCATGAAGACCAATTTTCTGCTAATGAAACTTTGAAAAGCTTGATTAATCTGCACCAAGCAAAGCCCAGCTGATCCATTTCCCCCTTAGGCTCTCCGCTGTTCCCCTCCCTTTGATGGTGGTGGTTCAGACGGAGAGGATAATTATGTTTGAACAGGATGTCTTCGTTTTCCCATGACGGATTTTTCAATGCCGCCGCCTCTCCACCAGACCCCCGAGACTCTGGACGGCACCAAGGGGATGAAGCTCACATGGCGAGGTCTTCTCCAGGTTGGATATGAAAGGCAATGATTTAGGGGTATGGCCACAGCTGAGCCCCCTTTGTCTGCCCAGGAAGGCACCCCTTCTTTGTAAGAGGAAGGTTGTCAGTTCAATCCCCATCATCTCGGACAAGGGCTCAAGGTGGTGAAACCAACCAGTATGGACCACACTAGACTAGAAGGACAGAGATACTGATTCAGTTTAAGGCATCTTCTGCTCTCCTTTCAACCAGGCATTTGTTCGGATCCATGAGGACTGCTGTCTTACTTTATCTACAATAATGGTCATGTGCCGTCAAGTCAACTCTGACTTATGGCGACCCTTTTCAGAGTTTTCTAGGGAGAGAAAACACAGAAGTGGTCTAACATTCCTCTGGGAGATTTTGTTTGAGATGTTGCACCAGGTAGAGAAACATTTTGAGAGTACAGCAGAAGAAAAGCATCTATGTACACAACAAAGGCTTTGTCACGGATTCTCAGATTTGGAAGGGGTCTCAGAGGTCATCTAGCCCAGTCCAGCCACGGCGGAATGTCCACTGCTGTGACAGCATCCTTGACAGGTTGCCATCTAACTTCTATCTTGAAGCTTTTAAGGAAAGAGAGCACGCCTCGCCAATTCTAAGGCAGAGAGTTGCATTGTGAAATAGCTTGTATCATCCAGATGTTCTCCAGATGTTTAATAAAAACCCTCTCTCTTGTAATGTAAACCCATTAATGGACGGGGTCTACATTATGAGAATGAAGCCACAGGTTCATGTCGCAAGAAAGCTCTGAATCCTAACATGTAGGGAAGAACAGAAAATATTTGCTCATTTATGTGGCATAATAATAACCATGTGCTATCAAGTCAATTCTGACTTATGGCAACCCTTTTCAGGGTCTTCTAGGTAGAGAATGCAAAGAAGTGATTTACCCTTCCCTTCCTCTAGGGGCGCTCTGGGATTGTGCAGCTTGCCCAAGGCCACATAGGCTGGCTCTACACACAGAAGGGACAAGGGGGGAATCGAACTCCCAACCTCTGGCTCTGCAGCTGGAGACCCAAGCCACAGAGCTACCCAGCCAGCTCTGAGCCTCAGCTTCTATAGAAGAAGGATAACAACAGCTCTGTCATCAAGGCTCGTCAGCAGACAGAAACAAGCTTAATTTAATCCTTGCATCTCTAAATCAGAAATCACGATTAGGCATATACAGGAGAATCAAGAGGACGGCAGGTCCCCATGAGTGAGATGCATTCTAATTTTGTCCATAGTGCAGAAATTATTTCTCACTTTGCATCTGTTTGTATAATTTGTAAATCATCATCATCATCATCTGATAACTGCAGAGCTGGAAGGGACGCTATGGGTCTTCGAGTCCAGCCCCTGTCAAGGAGGCCCGAGGGGGAATCGAACTCCCAACAGTCACGTGAAAATTGGTGTCCTCTTCTATCCTCAGCCACCGGCTTTCTCCTTTGGACGATGGTCAAGTGGCCATCTTCATAGGGACCTATGAGCCATGGTGGAGATAATCTGTGCAAGGTTTGGGGCTTGATTAGAACAGAAGACGCCCACTGAAGGTAAGTGACCATAGACCGAAAGGCAGCCGGCAGAGCTGGACCGAGGCATTTTGCTACCTGGGGGTGAAAAGTGAGGTGGCACCTCCTCCCGCTTGCTCTATATGGACTCCAACAGCTAGAGTCCAGGGGAGACAAGTGTCTTCAGTTTAATGGGGAAGGGGGAGTGGATGCGAATCCGCTCTGAAATTTAGTCCGAACTATACAGGAGCTCTCTGATGTACTGAATCCTATTGATGGCCAACAGAGGCTGGGTTGTGCTATTCTGCTTCAGCAAAATATGGTGTGTTGGGCGTAGAATTCCAAGGGTATGACATCACAGTGCTTGCCCCCATGACATCACAATGCGCTCCACTGTCATGGACGCTAAGCTTCTTAGATTTAGTTTAAGGTCCACTTCCAGAACCATGGGCTGGTACTTAGGGTGCTCCTTTTTGTGAAACGGCAGACGCTTGCTCCAGACACCGACGAGCGGACCGGCAATGAGGATGATGACTAACAATGGAAACTTCGAAAGCAAGCCCAGACCGAGGATCAGGACTCAGGGCAGGAGAAGACAGGCAGCCGGCCGGCCAGCAGGTAAGCTAAATAAAAGGACAGGCCATGCAGTCTGAAGCCTGAGACCCTAATTAGAGGGGAAAGTTACATAGGCTTGAAAGTTTAGAGAGAGAGGAAAACAAATTCAAGTTCAGCTGCTAATTCGGGCAGTTTCTGGATAGGGAATGGAGGTTCACCATCTTGCTCTTTGCCTCGGGCAGCAAAAGATCTGGAGACGGCGCCAGCCATTCTGTCCATCAAGCAACACACGGAAGAAATATTATTGATACACCATAAACTAGCTTTAACTCCCTTCACTAGCAGAGGGGCAAAAATGAGATGAGAAAAATCAGGCTGTAATTGCATTAGAATCTCCCCCACCCCCGTGCCCCTTTTAGTGGCTGGCAGTTGGGCTGAAATTCAACAGGTGAGTCTTCCTTCCTTTGTTCCACAGGCAATGTTTTGCTCAGGTTTGACCGCCTTTGCTCTGCTCTGCTTCTTCTGGTGCCCCTGGGAAGGGGGTGTAGCACATTCGCTGCCTTTCTTCACACTTGGGGGCACCGAGGAGAAACAGAGAGAGGGGAAGCGTGCATTTTCTCCATGTACATTTCTGTCTGTCACAGCACGTCAGCGGCACAGTTATTCCTCCTTGAGTTTTACGTCTCTCCAGTGAGCTTCTACACTGTCTGCTAAGCTAGTATGTCTGAGGCGAAAAGAACAAGACAGGAGGGACAGATATAAGCCTCAGTTTTGTATATCAAACAGGGAGGATGAATTTAACTTGCTAATTCCCCTGTAACTGCAATGAGTGTGCGGTGAAGTTACTTTGCAGAAGTAATTCAACAAGTTGGACCTACTGCTCTTAACAGGTGTAAAAAGGAACATTTCGTAGTTCATTGAGTAGTTTCTGCTGAAGGATCTCTTGGTCAAGTTCTGCGTCCTCGTCTTATCAATCCAAAAGTTTGTTCAGAAAATATGATGGAAAGTAACCGGGGGGGGGGGGGGGCAGAATTTGAGACAGTTGTGAGTGGAGCATCAGACCACTCTGAACATCTATCTATCTATCTATCTATCTATCTATCTATCTATCTATCTATCTATCTATCTATCTATCTATCTATCTATCTATCTATCTATCTTCCTTCCTTCCTTCCTTCCTTCCTTCCTTCCTTCCTTCCTTCCTTTGATTTATCAATTGATAAATATACCACCTTACTTGTGCACACACTACTGTGGCCAGTTTACAAGTTCTGACTTAAATCAGAAGCACCTAACAACAGCAAGAAAATAGCACCAGAAATAATTCTCACCTCATGAGGAAGACAGAAAACGTCCCTTTCTGGAGTCAAAGCATGGCTCTCTTTTTTTTCCAGGCAGAAACTCTGTCTGGAGATCAGAATCCTTTCCTCGCCCTCTCTAGAGACTTCTGACTCTCTCTCATGGGTACCCCATCTAAATACTGACCACCCCTGACCCTGGTTAGCTTCTAAAATCAGAAAATATCACGAATATTCAGCTCTTGTTGAAATAGAAGCAATCCGTACCAATATTTACTTCTCAAATATTAATGTGCAAGAGCAAGGAATTCCTTCAACAACAAAAAAGCGAAGCTCTCGTCCAACATGAACTGCTGGAGAGCTCAGTGGTTTAGGTCTCTGGCTGCGGAGCCAGAGGTTGGGAGTTCGAATCCCCCACTGGGCCTCCTTGACAGTGGCTGGACTCAATGAGCCATGGGGTCCCTTCCAGCTCTGCCATTCTATGATTATTATAATATATTTATATTCCTCCTATCCCAGTTTCTTGAAATTCAGGGTGGGATGGACAGAAATCATCCACCAAAGCTTTCCAGATCAGCTTCTGGTATTTGGGATTCCTGGATGCTGCTGGGATGTTTGTAAGGAATCTTAGAATCAGATTGATGATTCTTTGGCTCAAGGGGATCAGGATAAATATCTCTCTCTTTTCCAAAAGCATTTTCCAAAATCCGCAAAGTTGGTTGTCTTCAGAATGAAGAGGAGAGTTTAAAAACGTGGTGGGAATTGGGAGTGACAGCTTGAAACGCCTGCGTTTGAATCCTGAGGTATTCCAGTATATTAGTGGCTAAATTAGGGTTGCCAACTTCTTTCTCCCCTGAGGCACTTTTCATCTTTAATACATATAAAGCAGGTAGGTAGAGCATGGTTCAGTTCATTCTGGAAATAGATCTTCCTAGGTGTCAAACGTGGGGCACCGCAAATGTAGGAAAATTTGCATTCGCTTAGTTTTTGAAGGATTTGCCAAAATTCTCAAACCACAGATTCAGAGCAAAAGGACCTTAAGATTTCTTTAAAAAATTGAATGTCACAGAAAAAGATCTCCCCCTTTTCACCTGAAAAGACCATTCTAAAGCTCTGCCATCAGTGTGGCGTGCAGCCTCCCAAATTATTTTTCAATCCCTCCATGGGGAGAAAGGGAGGTGGGAAAATGTTATTTTCTGCTCCTGAAAGCCTCCTGTAGCAGATGTTTTGCCAAAAAAAAAGGGGGGGCTTCCAAACCCCAAGACCTAAACTGCAAATAATTAGTAATCATCTGCAATCAAGTAAATTTTGACTAATGGTGGCCCCTTTCAGGGTTTTCCAGGTTAGAGAATTCTCAGAAGCGCTTGACCCTTCCCTTCCTCTAGGGGCGCTGTGGGACTGTCCAGCTTGCCCAAGGCCACCCAGGCTGGCTCTTTTCCCAGGAGGCACAGTGCGGGGGAATCGAACTCCCAACCCCTGATACCTAAACCCCTGAGCTGTTCAAACAGCTAATAGGAGACTAGAAACTGGAAGTATTTATTTATTTTTGAAATACCAAGCTTGGTGACGTCTGTGTTAGGCTAGAAAAGGGGGAGCCAGAATTTCTAAAGACGTTCCCCCACCCCATCCCCGCCCTTGGTATCCATCTTTCCTAAGCCTAGACCTTCCAGGATTTCTCTGCCTCCCATCAGGCATGGCCAGCAGGACTAACGGTGAGAGCTCAAGGATCTTGTGGGTCCAACACACTGCAACAGCGTTTGGAGCAGGAATTACTTTGTGAGAAACGACTCTGTGTCGTTTCTCACAAATCATAAGGGTGGGGGCCAACGTTTTGGTTCTGGAAAAGGGCCTCTAGTGCTTGAGGTTTGGTGCGATGAAGACTGGGAGGGTGGGGAAGAGGATCCTTTGCCCGTCTGCCCAAATTTGGCCCTGCCCGGGAGGCTCGAAGGCGTCTCGCTGTGCGCCTCAAATGTGATGAAGATTAGGGGGGAAAGAGAACGTCTCGAAGCCTGTGATTTGTGTTTTCTCTGTACACCCGAGCTTCTTTCCCTAAGCGTACAAACAGGGTCTTGTCTATCTGGGGGTGTGAGTGCATTGCAGCAAAGCACAACAGTGGGTGTTTAATTGAGGCTGCTGATGCACACCAGCGGAGGTGGGGGGAGAGCAGTTGACGAAATCCATGAAGGACGGTGAAATCGGCACCACCTTTCTCTCTCTCTCTCTCTCTCTCCCCCCCCCCCCCCCAACAGTCTGTCTGTCCTTGCCGGATCTGAAGGGTTGAAGCGCTCGGCTTCTCTGGTGAAACAGGAGAGGAAGGCCCAAGAAAGAGTGTGTGTGCTTTGTCGGCTGTCTGGAGGAGAGCGAATCCCAAGAATTGGGGTCATGGGGGACAGCTTTGTGGTGGTTCGGAGAACTCTAGTCTATCTCTAGCCCCGTGTTGTCATCGGGGACCGGTATTTGATCTCCCCAATCTCTTTCCTAGCCCAGCCCTAGCTGGTACTGCTAGGGGTTGAGCCGGAGAGCTGTAGGCAAAGCATATGCTGTGCTCCTGAATGACATTCGTCAAACAAAACACTAGTCCTCATCGTTTGAGGCTGCTAATGCTCACCAGCAGACGTGAGGGGAGATGTAATGTGTGATAAATAAAGAGTTCCTGGGAATCCGCCCAGAGTGGTAGAATATACCAGATGGGCGGGATATAAATCAAATAAATAAATAAATAAATAAATAAATAAATAAATAAATAAATAAATAATAATAATAATAATAATAATAATAATAATAATAATAATAATAATAATAATAATAATAATAATAATAATAATAATAATAATAAATATAAATTCCTTTGGCGATCACTATTAACATGAATAATTTACAATTAAGCCTAAGAAGGTGTCACTTCATTCTTTTTTGCGATATAACTAACAGCGTTACTGTTAAGTTTTAAGTTACTGTTATAGTTACAGGAGACAGGTCACTTTACAGCGGAGTTGTGGTTTGTGCCACAGGCCACACTGTCTTCTAGCCTATGGATATTTTTCAATAGTTACTAAAAGTAAGTAATTCCATTGGCTTTAAAAATAACTGAAAGTAACTATTTTTGTTACTTTTAAACAATGAGAAAGCAAAGAATTGCCTTCCAGAAGTGGCCATGATAATGGCAAGGAACTGTTTTAACCTCTGAAACTTAAATAAGGTTTCCCCCCACCCCCTTGCCCCAGTTTTCTGGGGGGAAAGAACACCCCTGGTAAATAGAGACAGATGGGAATTAGGGAATCAGGGGACAACATTCAAATTGAAATTTTGAGTGTATCTTTTTAGTGCTGGCCTAGAATACCACAGGTATCCCTTGCAACTGAGAAGACCCTTTCCGATCTCAAAAAGTAATTAGCAGGAGCAAATAACTCATATCTGACTGTTCTTATTGATTAGACTGGATGCACACCGCTTTGAGCAGTGTCAGCGAACTGTAGGTTGCGGTTTGTTCCATGGGCTAGCTACTTGTAGCATCTTGCTAGTTGTTTACGTTACCAAAACATCTATGTTAGTCACATTTGGGGAAAAAAAGAAAAAGGAAAATGTTGCTTTTTAAAACTGTAACTAAAACAGTAACTAGCTACTTCTTGGAGCTTGGAATTATAATGAATTACTTTTTCGAGTTACTTCCCAAGCTCTGCTCTTGCCTACAGTTGGCTGTCATTTTCAGAATTATGCTTGGGTGAGAACAAAGTTTAAAATATCCTATTTTGGGTTGCTCCCTGTCTCTCTCTTTCTCTCTCTCCCTCTCCCTCAAAGTCTGGCTGTGCCATATGAATTTTTTATCACCTGCTTCTTTGGCTTTAAATTAAAGATGAGCGAAAAACAGAGGTAGAAAAAAAGTAACCAAAAATAAAATAAAAGCCTTCCATCCGCTCTAAGTGGGCCACCTTGGGTGGCGGGTGCTGACATCGGGTGCCTGGTTTTTGACACCTGACGCACGCAGAGCAGAAGGGAAGAGGTTATGGGGTATAAAGAAGCAACCGAAACACCCAAGAATAGATTTCTGCCTTACTCCATATGCAGACATGCGTTTCACAATAACCTTCAGCCTTTCTCAATGGATTTTGAAGTAGCCAAAATCAAAAAAATGTCCGTTAGGTTCTGCATCAAGCAGCAGCAACAACCCTGCCAGGTAGACCGGTGGTATTGCTTTCGAAGTGCAGATGGGAATTGCCTGGCTAACAAAATGCCGTAAGTCATCATCCTCATTGCTATGGAAATAGGAAAGGGGTGTGCTTTGTGTTTATTAACATTTGCATGGAATTTCAGCAGACACAAAGACCTCAGGTGTAACTTGTGATCAGAATCCAGCAACCACATCCATGTTGACATCTCCTGATTTGAGAACCACTTTCTCTGTTGAATTCTGTACCCTCTCCAGTTAAAAAAAAAGTTTTGAGATTTTCAATTTTTCAAATCTAACATAAAATGCTAATTTCGAAGAGAGAGGGGAAAAAGGATAATACACACCCGGAAAGACCTTTTTTTTTACATTTACCTCTGTGTCTGTCTATCTGCCTAGAGACAACAGCATGGATCAGAGCTTGAAAAAAATCAGAGGTTTTTTTGAACTGCAAATAGTTATATTTTACACCAAATCTCCCAGGATTCTTTAGACAATATGACCAAGTAGGTATTTCTGCTGAGAATTGAAATTAGAGAGGGCAGTGTGCTTGTTACTTGACATATATATTATTATTATTATTATTATTTGTTTCTGCGTTTGTTTGTTTTCATGTTATCGCATTTCTGCCCCGCTCTCCTCTAAAGAGTTAAACACTCGGGCTATAATCCTATTAGTTACGCCAGTTGGGGTAACCCAGTTGACATAAATCCCGTTGGCAAACTGCCTCGAATTAAGATTATGTTAATGTCTTAATGTCTTAATTTGTGGCAATTTGCCAAGAAGATTTACGTCAGGGGTGTTCTGACAGTGTTCAAACTCAACGGCATTTGGCCCGTGGGTTTCTCCCCCCCCCCCCTTGCTTTCTTAATTCCTGCAACAAATATCTATGGGGCAGTCTGGGCTCAGAAGGAGTTTTGATCACTTATTCTACTGTGGTCGTAAACACTGTGGCATGGTCACACATGCTTATGTGTGGAAATGAAATCCAGAATGAAAGCATAACAGGATTTATGGTAGAGCTCTCGTATTTTACAGTAGATCAGGAAGAGTTCCATATTCCCGGTTGCCTAACAGTTATTGAACATATTGAACCTGCTTCCCTCAAATTATATTGCTGAATGAAAATATTCAGAAACAAAACCAAGATTTTTGCCTGAAAGGGTCTGTGAACTTCTGGCACATGGATCACAATTTCCGGTGTGGGTCCTGTGCTTGGGGACATCCTCGCTCCTTAATCTGTAGTGTGTGTATTTATTTTTGCAATCTGCGTCTGATCAGGAAATCTTGGGGTTCTAATTTAAAAATAAACAAATCGTAGATTCCAGAAAACCTGCCCATCCATTGTCAGCATAGCAAAGGTCTCTACCTCAAACTAATCCAGGCTCCTAGTACCCAAAACTGAACAAATTATTTTCAAACAATTAAAATAAAAAAAAAATTAAAATCCCAGAAACATTTCCGAGGCCACATCAGAGGGGTGAGATAACTGGGGAGTTTTTGTTCCCCCCCTCCAAAGAATAGAAAAGAAAAGCTAGCTGGATAGCTCAATGCTTTTGATCCAGAGGTTTTAAGTTGGATTCCCCCACTGTGACTTCTGGAAGAAGAGCCAGCCTGGGTGGCCTTGGGCAAGCTGTACAGTCCCAGGGCTCCCCCTAGAGGAAGGAAAGGGTAAAGCACTTCAGTGTTCTGTCTACCTGGAAACTCCTGGAAAGGGTCGCCCATTAGTCAGAATTGACTTGATGGCACATGATTATGATTTATTTGTTCCAGAAACGGGGGGGGGGGGGGACACGGGACTTTTCACAAAAGCAGAATTGATATGGGATCTGTAATCTGCATTCTCTCAAGAGCCTAAGGGACTTTGGTGGACTTAGAGGTCAATTTTCGGACGCCTCTCCCCTCCCCACCAGCCAGAAAGGAGAACAACCTAACATGGGATGGGTTGGCTTAATCGAGGAAGCCACGGATCAAGAGTTTACAAGACTTGAGTTACGGAGAGGACCGGGTGACCTGTTTGAAAGACTACCACTACTGCAGGCTTCCGAGAGATACAAGTCTCATTTTTTTTTTTTTTGCCCCAAAAGGAAAAGCTGTGGAGAAAGACTGGGGGCCACCTGAACAGCTTGGCTTGACCCATCCCTATCCTAATCATTATCCTCATCATCTTAAGAACGGCAGAGTTGGAAGGGACCCTATAGATCACAGGGAGGCCAGTGTAGGACTCGAACTCCCAACCTCTGGCTCTGCAGCCAGATCCTAAGGTATGATGGGATGTGTAGGAGGTATAGGATACACCGCCCTGCACCCAGGTTCCTTCCCCCCTTTTTTTGGACTACAACTCCCAGACTCCCCCAGCTGGGGGAGTCTGGGAGTTGTAGTCCAAAAATGGGGGGGGGGAGAGAATTCCAAAGCTGTGCCCTCACCTCCTGTTCTTCCTGCCCACCCAAAACTGCCCAGCAGTTATTCCAACCTCGAAATGGGATCTCTCATCTTTGGGTTAATATTGAAAAATCCATTTTTTAAAAAAAATTGGAAAGAAAAAAGAAATTGCATTCGAAGAAAAGATTGCTACCGCTCAAGTCTGAAAGTTCATCACCTCGGGGAGGGCAAAGAAGGGGGTCGCCCCGCCAGCATCCTTGCAAAGCCACCCCCTCGGATCTCTACTCCCCCCCCCCTCCCCTGACACGTCTCTTGCCGAGACCCACCCGCCCCCGCCCCCTTCGCAAATGCAGCAGAAGGCTGGCCGCCTCCTCATTGGCTGCCCGGACCTGCCACTCAAAGTGCCGGGCATCGTTTGAGTCCGGCAATCGGTGTTCCCTCTCTCTCTCTCTCTCTCCCGTCTCGCTCGCTCTCTACACGCATCTCGATCTTGCGAGCCGCCGGGTACGTGTGAATGAGAACAGGGCAAGCGGATCCTCCCCGTTCCGTCCGCGTGTCTTGGAGGGTCGTTTGGCTGCCAGCCGGGCAGGCGTCATGAGCAAGGTGAGGGGACCCGGGGATTATTTTGGGTTGGAGGTGTGGGGGGGGGGGAGAGAGAAAAAGAAGGATGAAGGGGATCTGGATGTGGGGGTCAGCTTGGGGTGGGGAGAGGGGGGGTCTCCTCCCTCACCCTCTTTCTGCAGGGGGTGCTCTTCCGAGGGACCCCCTCCCCAGCCGTCCCTGAGGACCCGGTGGAGCAGTCCTGCGCAGTGGTGATGCCAAGGGATCCGGGATGGTGTGGGTTGATTGATTAGGATCGGGTGGGGGTGGGGAGAGAAGTGTGGGGATCAAAGACAGACAGACAGACAGACAGACAGCTGCTGTTTAATTGTGTAATGTATGGGGACCGGGGGGGGGGGAGAGAGAGAGAGAGAGAGAGAGCATTAAGCACTGCTGTCACAGTGGCATCGAAACCCGGAGCATCTTCTTTATGCAAACCAGCAAGCGCCAGTGTCTGTGTCTGAATTTCTGAGTGAGATTTCCTGGGCGGGTGTGTGTGTGTGTGTGTGTGTAAAAAGCAGAGGGTGAATTAGCTACACACAGAGATAGGCACATGAACCCAAAGAGAACTTTGGAGTTGTGCGCTGAGGTGGGGAGAAGCCAGCCTGAGAGAGAGAGAGAGGTGCATTCATGAGGACTAGAGGCTTGGGTACGGTGCGCCTCTTGTCCTGCCCTTATGGGGGGGAAATTGCCGCCGGTGCCATTTGGGCTGGATGCCGTCAATAGTTTCAATTGTTTTCATTGTTAATTGGTTTTCTTTGTCTTTTGGCCTAGGTACGTTGCACTAATTGGGGGTGGCCGTAGAAATCAAATCCAATAAATAAATAAATAAATGGAAAATCTGTGCCACTTGGGACAGAAAAGCAGGCAAGAGAGTGGGCGTCTGTTAGCCAGAGTGTGTTCGCGCTGATAGAAAAAAAAAGCCCACTTCTAAAGATATGGTTTATGTGGGTGAGGAAGGCTGTGTTGGTGTTGGGAACAGTTTGAGGGACAAGGGAATCCCAGAATGGGTGGTTTCTCCACGCGAAAACCTGTGCAGGAAAACCTGGAGAGAGGGGAAAAGATCTGTTTCGGTCACTGGTTAAAAGGGGAACAAACGGGAGACTTCAGCCATGGGTTCTCAAGCCCTAGAGAAAATGGTGCCAGTTTGTGTAGACCGGAGATTTGAATTCGAGTGAATGCAAAACCTGGCTCTCACTGCAGATATTTATTTATTTATTTATTTATTTATTTATTTATTTATTTATTACTCTGCCTTCCTCCTTAAAAATGACCCAAGGCGGCTTACATCATGAAAAGACAATATTTAAAAGCTAAAAACAAAACAAAAAAAGAGTGAAGTATACAACTATTAAAAAAGAATTAAACGCAGATTCTGTTTAAAATGGCAAATAAAACCAGGACTAAAACACATTTCAAAGCGACCAGGCACAACACTGCATTCAAAAAACCCCACTCAGGCAGCCCGTTGGCTCAGGGAAAGCCTGCCTGAAGTGAAAGGTCTTTTGCCTGCTTGTGGAAGGAGAGCAAAAACAGGGCCGGCCTGGTTTCCAGTGGGAGGGAGTTCCAGTGTCTAGAGGCAGTGACAGGGAAGGACGTCTCCCATGTTCCCCCCAAACACATCTGTGAAGGTGGTGGGACCGAAAGAAAGGCCTCCCCTTTCTGTCTGCCCAGTAACTCAAATGTCTGTACTAGAGTTCGATTCCCCCGCATTGGGCCTCCTGGGAGAAGAGCCAACCTGGGTAGCCTTGGGCAAGCTGCACCGTCCCACAGCGCCCCTGGTGGAAGGGAAGAGTCAAGCACTTCTGAGGATTCTCTACCTGGAAAACCCTGAAAAAGGGTCACCATCAATCAGAATCAACCTGAAGGCACCCATGACATGCAGACACATTCACTGTAAGGCTCATTTCAGGTCTCTTCATCTGCTTGTGTGATATCAAAATCTGGAGGAAGGGAATCTCTTATCTGCAAGTGACAGGAGTGGAACAGGCGGAATGATTAAGGCTTTTAGAAAAGATGACTTGTGTGGTAACCCAAGTTCACACTGCTGATATCTTCCTTCCTGGATTTACCCAGGCTCCCCATCCCCTACTTTGTAGAGCTATGTAAAGTGTCCTCAGGAAAGGGCTTAAAGTGATGAATCCTTGATTTTTAACAGTCCAGTCTCAACTACTAGTCATACTCCCAATGAAAGCTATGGGAACCTCCATGTTCAGTAGCAGTCTATCTCCAGGTACTGGTTGCTCCAGGGAAGGTGGAAGAGAAACCTGCTGAGCAAGGCCATTACTTCTGTTTTTATGCCCCTTACCTTTCTCGTTCCCAAAGAGCTTAGAATGGGCAATGTCGCCCAACCCCACCCAAGCAGTCCATCATCACAATCCCAATGTTGGCCACACACCGACACCGCCTTACAAGCTGAGTCCAAAGAGGTATTGGCCCGGCCGTTGCTATTCTGCCCCAAGCAGCAGTTATTCCAAGATAGACTTCTCCTGTCTATGGAGGTTCCATTCAAGCTGTTCTCTACATTCAGTATGCAAGGGAGGGTTACAAACCGTGCGCAGTCTGCTTGAATAAGTTCCTTTCTGGGAGTGACACCTTCAAAGAAAGTGGCTGTAGATTTTTTGCACCCGTAGTTTGGGGTGGGGTGGGGAGAAACTTTCCCAAGTCTGAGGCCTGCCACTTTTGCACCCTCCCCTTATTTATTTATTTAAAATATTTTTTATCTCGCCTTTCTCCTTAAAAAGGACCCGAGGCGGCTTACATCATTAAAAGGCAATATTTAGAGCTAAAAAACCATACAAAGACGGCTGACGTCATTAAAAGACAGCATTTAAAGCTGAAAGCAGGAAGTATACAAATACTAAAAAGGATCAAACAAATACTAATCTAAGAAATGGTAAACAAAACAATACCAACAACACATTCAAAAGCAGGGAGGCACAAGAATCCATTTAAAAAACCCATTCAGGCAGGCAGCAAAAGGACAGCAAAGACGGGGCCAGCCTAGTTTCCAGTGGGAGGGAGTTCCAAAGTCTAGGAGCAGCCACAGAGAAGGCCTGTGTCCCCCCCCAAAAACACACCTGTGAAGGTAGTGGGTCCGAGAGAAAGGCTTCCCTTGATGATCTTTACACCTGGGTAGGGAGACACGGTCCATGAGATAGCTTGGGCTCAAGCCATTTAGAGCTTTATAGGTTAGAACCAGCCCTTTGAATTGTGCCCGGAAAATGGATCGGCAGCCAGTGGAGCTGGCTTAGGCTTCCTGGCAGCATTATTTGGCTGGTACAGGAAGAAGCCGGATGCGGCTCGGCTCCAGCAAGATGGTCCTTGGTACTGTCTAGTTCCGCAGCGCTCCATTTGCAAAGCTTTCCCAACACTTGCCCAGAAATTCGGCTGTGCTCACAAGGGACCGGCCCTGCCTCTGATTCCCCCAGGGACGTGCCCGAGGGCGGTGTGCGCCCGACCCTTGCTCAACCCAGCTGCAAATCTCTTTGATGGGTTTGTGTGTTTGTGTCTGTGTGTAGGAAGCCACTCCTGGAAAGAGCCATTGAAGCGGACTGTGGCTAAGTAGGGCTGACAGGAGCCATTTAGGCGTGAGCAGGCCGGGCTGATTCTCTTAATCATGGTTAATTGCTTTGGCAAGGGGAGCGAAGAGAGCCGGAGTTGGTATTTTAGACCCAGATGAGGGACCCAGATGATTTTTTAAAAAAACAGCTGTCTCTCGCTCTTCCAACACCCTTCCTGCTATTTGCTAGTTCCTGGACTTGGGATAACGTTTCCTACCTTTGGTGCTCCTTCCCAGAAGCCAAGAAAGGGCCAAAGCCTCTGGGCATTTCGCCAACCAGTCGCCTGTGGCGGGTTGAGATCGCCTAGTGGCAACCAGAGGAGAAATCCTTTTTTTAAAACAAGATGGCAAGAGGTAACAGGAAGAAAGGTCCCTATGGAGCAGCCCTTGCTAACTTTCAGGCCGGAGGTGTGCCTGCAAGAGGAAAATATGTGAGCAGTAACTTTAATATAATTATATATTGCATTTAATCACTTTGCAAAGTTCGTTGCAAGGCGGTGGCCAGTTGCTGTCCAGCAGGAGTAGAAATGCTGTGATCAGCAGCAGGGAGGGGTTGTAATTTATTGTCGTGCACGGGGCTAAGGTGATGGTTTGGGTTTTGATTAAAAAGTAGACCATCTGTGAGATGGACATTTCTAAGCAGAGGAAATGCGTTGTTTACAGATGTAATTGTTGGCTACGTGTGTTTCCTCGTGTAAGCCGTGTCCCCTCCATGGAGGCTGGAGTGTTTGTAATCCTGTTAACAAAGTCCCTGCCCGAGCTTCCAGTTATTTTAAAGGTCACACAACTTTGACCGGATTAGGGTTGGCTGGGAGCCTACAAAGCCACTGCTCCATCCGGGGCAGCATTCCATAGTGGTGAGAGCATTTGGTTTTGTTTGGAATGCAGGAAGCCATCCTAGATTCACTTCTCTGCTGCTTGTGGGGTGGTCTATATTGAGTCATATTACGCTCGGCCTTATCCGCCTCATTGTGTTGCTCAAGGGGGGGGGGGGAGAAAAGATTTGAGGAAAGGTGGGACACCAAAGATTTGGTTTGGGGTAGGAGCAAAGTTTGTTTGGTCGTGGTTTGGGCGGGAGGGTTATTTTGTATTATTGTTAACGATCCAGAGTGCATGTCACTGTGTTGGGCAGTATACAAATTACTGAAAGTAAGTAAGTAAGTAAGTAAGTAAGAAAGAAAGAAAGAAAGAAAGAAAGAAAGAAAGAAAGAAAGAAAGAAAGAAAGAAAGAACACACACAGACACACACAAAGAGGATGGGGATGTGTATGTAAGAGAGGAAAAACATCTCCCTGTAAGACAAGAAACTAAAGGCAGGTTAATCATCATCATCATCATCATCCTACAGTATAGTATTAGAACTGTAGAGCTTTGGAGAGAAGACTGATCCATCCCTTGTCAAGGAGGCACGGTAAGGAACTGAACTCCCAAGTCTCCGCAGCCAGAGATCTAAACCTCTGAGCTATCCAGCAGTTCTAATAATAATAATCTTAGAATAGCAGAGCTGGAAAGAAACCCCTTGAATAATCAAGTCCAGCCCCTGTCAAGGAGGCCCAGCGGGGATTTGAACTCCCAACCTCTGGCTCCGCAGCCAGAGACCTAAACCACCAAGCTATCCAGCAATTCCCTCTCTCCTTTCTTCAAAGGAAGTCATAGATGGAACTCCCAATGAATGCATGTTATAGTCATGTGTTGCTCAGTCAATTCAGATTCCTCACGACCCCCTATGGGGTTTTCAAGGCAGGCGAGATATTTAAGCAGTGGCCTACTGTGGCCACTTTCCAGTGAGTTTCTGTGGCTGAGCAAGGATTCGAACCCGCTGGCATTTCTTGATTTTCTCGATCCCTTCTTTTGTTTTTCAAAATGATAATCCTGACCAAGCCTGGTTCCAAGAAAACAGAAGGAGAAAGGGGAGAGGGTGGTAATATTCATTATGTTTAAAGCATTTACATTGTGGTTTTCCAAATACCCACAAGTATTCCCATATAGCATTTCCATCAGCCTTAGAATAACAGCCCTGTAAGGCAGAATAGATTGATTGTGCCCGTGTTGGAATGGCAGAGCTGAATTGGAGAAGGAAAAAGGCAGAAGGACACCATATAGGGGACCGGGTTCAGGACAGAAGTGAGATTCCCCCAGGCACTTCTCTCTTAAAGTTACTTTTAAAAGCTCTCTGAGTGTGATTTGGCCTCTGGCTGAGCGATTCGGAGAGTTTGATGTCCCCGGACAGTATTTTTCCCCCAGTTGGTTTTGAATAAATGCTCAATTTATTGTGGTGAGATCAGGTATGGGTTCATTTGAGGGTGGGGAGGGGAGAGATGACTGTTTTTTGTTTCTCTGTTTACAGTATTTGATATTGCAATAGAACGTTCTCCTCGGATTGTCCCCTTCGCCCATTTTTCCCTAGGAATACGCAGCTTGGCTTACTTGCCTGAGCCACCTGGAGAAGCTGTCCAGGAAGCTGGAAAACTCAGAATGTCCAGTCTTTCCCTCTTGTTGTGCATTGCTGTCATTCTGACTGGATGGACCAGGCAAATGGACGGGCAAAAAGGCAGCCCTCCAGATGGTGCCGGATTTGCTGCTGTTATGTGCCCTCAAGTCACCTCTGACATACGGTGACCCTACTAATGAGCGGTCTCCAAAATGTCCTGTCCAAAGCTGCCTTGCTTAGCTCTTGTAAACACAAGCCTGTGGCTTTCTTTGTTGAGTCAATCTATCTCACATTTGGTCTTCCTCTTTTCCTGCTTCTTTCCACCTTGCCCAGCATGATGGGCCTTTTCCAGAGAGTCCTGCCTTCTCAGATGGGCTCAAAGGAGGACAGCCTCATTTTTGACCTTTCTGCCTCCAGAGAGAGTTCACGCTTGATCTTTCAGCTAGCAGTTTGCCATATTGAGGGCTATCAGAGGGACCAGCCCTTCTTGTTCTCTGCTCAAATGGCCCTCTGGTGACGGCCTGAATTATGTAGTCTGCTGAGCTTTGTAAGCCGGGATGTCAAGACATCTCGCTAAATTTCTCATTTTCATCCAGGCAGGCTGTCTGGAGGGGCCGAGGCAGCTTGTCAAGAGTTCATGGACCCGTGAGAGATTTCTTGCCTCCGTTAGGAAACCAAGCCAAAGCTCCCTCGATTTATGCTTCTTGTCCACAATAACAAGTTACGCAGTAGGACAATCAAGTGCTGAGGCGCATCCGTTTCTTTCCAGACAACCCATAATTGCTCATGATCCACATAGTCAAAGGCTTCGCTGTAGTCTACAAAGCACAGAGTGATCTTCTGAAGTTTAGGCTTGATTTGCTCGAGGACCCCCTTGTTCTTCTTTCTGGCCATCCGGAGAATCCACAAAGCTCTCCTCCAACACCACATTTCAAAATGAATCGATCCCCCCCCCCCCCCCCGGTCAGCTTTCTTTACTGTCTAGCTTTCACACGCAGCATTGTCTATGCGGGCTACGGCTGATGAGAACTCTAGTAACATAACACCTCAAGGATCAAATTTTTGCCCACTCTGGTGTAGATTAAGCTGAAGGTAGAGGAAGATGCTTTATAGCTGGCTTTCTGTTAGCTTTTAAACTCTGCAGTCCAGCCATTTAATGCACTGCCTGTTTTATTCCCGAGGTGCACCAGCAGCTTGCTTTATATCCACCTTGGTATTTAATACTTTTCTTCTGTCGGCACCCCTTGGGCTAGCAGTAGAATATTAATGGGCCCTATTTATACCATCCTATATTCAAAGCTTCCTCTTAGCATCTTCTCTCCTCCCTCAACAGAGGTTTGGACAAAGGCCTGTTCTCACTTTAATTAAGCCTAGAGGGGACTGACCTTGAAAGAGATTTCTCTGTGAAGTATGGAGGAGAATGAAGGTAGAGCAGGTCCTCCTCTTGGCCTCTTCAGGACCATGGAGAGCACCCAAAGAAAGCAGGGGTTGCTCTAGAAAAACTCAATGGGCACCTTCACTTTTATAGTCCCTAAAAAGAGTCAGGTGACTGCAGGGCCACACCCACCTATTGACGTTGCAGATTATTTAAAGGGGTGGGGCGGTGGCTTATAGAGCCCTTGCAAGGGTCACTTGGTTATTTTGTGGAGAAAGACAACCCTGAAAGGCTGATGATTGTTTCAGGCTCTCAAAATTCAGCCTCTTCCCCCCCCCCCCTCCACTGACAACCCTTTGGGAGGCCTCCCTGTACGTCCAATGATTACAAGAGCCATGGCCCTCCGGGGCAAATTTGCTTCTACATTTCTGAAGCTGTCTGTGAGAAGCCTCTTGGTGGTTGACCTTGCGTTCAGAGTGACGTCTCCATGAAAAGGACACATCCTCCAGTATACCAGGTTTTGTGCCCTTATAAAATTGAACAGCTGGGTGCCCCCTAGACTGAAGGTTCTGGAGTCCAAGGGGTACCCATAGCCATTAACAAGGCATGCTAATTAAAGACATCAGAATCTCACCCCACCCATTCATACAATCACATCAACACAACCCACAAGCTGGGAAGAGAAGCAGAAAATGAAGAGATTTTCTTATCTTGAAACTGGATTCAGATAGTATTTGTGTACTCGTAAAACTTCAGAATGCCTGAATCATGAGAAATCATGGTACAAACTCTATTCTGATTTACTGTAGTTACACCTGTCCTAGGGCAGTGAAGCCCTCTGGGATTTTCATGTGAATTAAGTTAACATAATGTTAGTTCTGGTAGCACATGGTGGCTAATTAATGAAGTGCCAGTTGCGTACCTGGTCATATGGCTGGTCACCTGGCCAGGTATGCAATCAGAACCTTGTTCATGAGCTGCTATTCTCCACTGCAGTAACATGCAATTTCACTTACTCCAGGGTAAAATCCCCCTGGGATGGTGGAGTGTCCCTAGTTCTGGGTAATGGAGCTTGATAAAAGGGATCTCAACAAACTGGAAAATGTCTGGAGGAGAAGGACGGATGGTGAAGGTCACGGAGACTCAGAAGTCATAGAATATGATAAATAGGAGACAGTGCATTTGGTTACACATGGAAAAGAAATAGCAGTTGTCTTTAGATTTTTGAAGGACTACTACATAAATGGAGCTGGCTGGATAGCTGGATAGGTAGTTTCTCTACCTGGTGCAACATCTTAAAACATCTCCAGACTTTTGAAGATGGGATCTGGCTAACAAATGACTGATCTTAAGCTATGAAGGAGCTGTGCCCTTGTTCCAGGACACAGACAAGCCGATGGGCTTTAGTTTTGCAACCGTGGATGATCTAATATTTGCCATACTGTACTTCATGGCCACAAGAATATCAGCAAATCTTAAAAAAAACAACACCACATATTTGAATATATGCTGCTCATTTCCCCCTCTGTTGTGATCAAGAGAGGATATAAGGGCTTTTAAGAAACTCTCTCTCTCTCTCTCTCTCCCTCCCTCCCTCTCTTTTGCCTTTTTGATTCTTTCCTTTCCCTGTCTTCCTTTGGACTTCCGACTTTTTGTAACATTATGCCTGACAAAAGGGGGATCGGACCTGGAAAGGCTTGTACCCAAGTTTTGTGACTTGGTTAAATAACTTGACCTTAAGAAGCTCACACACTCTGAAAGAGCATTTGGGCTTTTAGCTTTTGAGTTTTGTGATCGGTCAAACACAGCTGCCTCTGCCGTTTGTCAAAGGGTTAGAAGTGGTACAGAGAAAACACACACACACAACCAGAAAAATTTGTTGGGTTAAATGGAAGGCAGGAGGAGATTTTTAAGAGTGAAAAGAGAAGAAAGGGCTGCTCATGCCAAGAAAAACTGGCGATAGGATGACATTCCTGGCTGCTCTTAAATATTCTGGTTTTTGACCTGAGTCTGGAGAGTGGCCCAAGGCACTTGAAACAAAGAGATGGTTTTGAATTTGGCCAGAGAATGAAATATATACACACCATTTTAAATTTCTGAAGCTGCCTGGGAGGAGCAGGTTGGGCACTGATCTTGCTTAGACACTGGTGTTTGCTTTGAATTCATTCCCATCTGCAGTGCGCTTGGTTCCACAAAGCACACCTCTCGTAAAAATCAGCCAAATTGTACTGCTCTAAAGGAACGGAATCTGAAGCCACCCAAGTCAACATTCTGCCATCATCTCTTATCCTCAAGGGATAGGATGCTGCCAAGGGCTAAAACTGAATTCCCCATAGCTCAGGTGAATAGAGAGCGCATGATGCTTGGCTTGTTGGATATGGTCCTGAATCACTCTTATGTAAGGAAAAGAAACCCCAAAAATGGACACATATTCTATGGTGCGGGGGGGGGGGGGAATAAATGGAGACACCATCCTGAAATAAGTAGAAGTGGTTATACCAAGTGGGTCTTAGATCAAATCAAGCTTGAACTCTCTCTGGAGACAAAAAAGTTGAAATGGAGGCTGTCGTACTTTGGGCACATCGTGAGTAGGCGGCAATGCTGGGAAAAGTGGAAGGCAGCAGGAAAAGAGGAAGGCCAAATATGAGATGGACTCACTCCCTAAAAGAAGCCATGACTTTTGAGTTTGCAATTGCTGAGCAGGCCTGTTGAGGAGAGGGCATTTTGGAGGTTGCTCATTCATAAGGTTGCCATATGTTGGAGGCAACTTGATGGCACGTAACAACACCAACAGTTAGATTTTCCACTAAACTCTCTGTTTGCCAAAGCCATGAGAACACCAGGAGGAGTTCCCTTGAAAAGCCATTGTCTTCTCCAGAAAGCAACATTTCCCATGTGGTTTGGCACCATAGACTACCTACCTGTCTAATAGAACATAACGGGACCATCCAAATTCATTATTAGTTATATTCATACCTTGTTTTTCCTCCAGGGAGCTCTTGGTGGCCTGCCTAAGCTCTCTTCCCTCCCACATTCTCTTCACAACCACCCTGTGAGGTAGATCAAATGAGAAGAAGAGGGTTCTTTCACTAATTGCTACTCATGGCACACACACATTACCTCCAGGGCCCTGCAAATGTTCCTTTTTTTGAACTACAAAACTCAAGGGTAGCAATAGAAAGCACAATCTCACCAGGTATACTGCTTGCCCACTGCACCCTGCTTCTCTCTAATTAATCATGTGTCTCCAAGTCCCTTCTGACTTATGACGGCCCTTTCCAGGGTTTTCCAGGTAGAGAACACACACAAGTGCTTTACCCTTCCTTTCCTCTAGGGGCGCTGTGGAACTGTGCAGCTTGCCCAAGGCCACCCAGGCTGGCTCTTCTCCCCGGAGGCACAGTGGGGGGAATCGAACTCCCAACCTCTGGCTCCACTGCCAGATACCTAACCTGAGCTATCCAGGTTCCCTCTACTAGGGAAGGAAGCCATGCACCGATTGAATTTCTGGCTGTTGTGAAGCTATTTAAAACACACACACACAAAACCAACTCTGCATTGCAGGGTGTTCAAAGGGGTACATCCCTTTTGATGGTCTGTTTTCTCTTTTCCTGCCCCAATTCTGCTTTCCAATAGGTGAGGAGTTTAATACTGTGACCGTCAGATCTTCATGAATTATGTACTGTATGTATATTTTTTTTGCTGTGCTAATCTCATCCCTATTGGGGAGAGAAAACAGAAAAGCTTCTTGACCTCTCCCTGAAGCTTTTTGTGTGTGTGTGTGTCTCTTCTTCCTTGAGAGATTAGCAGAGCATATGCTGCCTGCTTTTCTTCTTGTTATACGTATATGTATATATATGCAATGGAGTTGATTATGGGATGGCCTGCGGTTGCCTCGGCAACAGCAAATGCAGGAGCAAGACTTAGCCTTTAGGAGAAATCAGCCAAACAGGGCATGATGTAATGCAGGTTATCATTCCTTCACTGCTTGAATGTGTTGGACTACAGATCCCAGCATCCCCATGACATTCTCTGTCCCTCCTGACGGCATGTCTTGAATCAACAGGTCGGGTTTAGAGACTAAACATTAACCAGACCCAATGAATGGTGTGAGCCACCAAACGTTGGAACAGGCTGTTGTGCAAGATGATGGCCCTGTCATCCTTAGAGGCTTTTTAGCAGCATGGGGGAAGCACTAGCTCCAGATGCGCATGCGCATATGCCCGTGCCCACAAAGGCCAAGCCACCGCGCCTTTGCCTGTGTGCGCTAAGGCACCAGCGACTTCCCGGGCATGGCATGCTTTGAGTTCGAAAAAATCAAAAGCCAAAATCTTTGGCAGGTCCCTGAAAAGTTACAAGCAAGGTGCGCTTTGGAGGTGTGCACCACATGAGTTCAGGCACAGATTTATATATGGGGGGGGGGGAATTGAGGAAGGACTATATATATATATATATATATATTGGGTTTGATTTACAGCCGTGGTGGTTGAAAGCAGACTGGCAAAAGCAAGGTAGAGACACCCGGGGGGGGGGGGGGTGATCCCGTGCTTTGCTCTGTAGATCGTCTATTCCAGCGCAAGTTAGATTCCTCTGCCCATCCTCCCTGCCCATCCACCCCCGCCAGCATGTTATTAAGCAGAAGAAACTTGTAACTTCTTTGGCCTTTAAATTGCCGGAAGATGTTGCTGCAGCAGACCAGAGGGGAGGCAGAGGCAGAGCAGAAAATCATTAGTAAAACGTCCTACAGCAACAGACCTGGGAAAACACCTTTCTGTAAATCTCTGGAAAGCCCGTCTACTAGCTAGTAGGGAAAGCACTCGAACCATTTTTTGGTCTGGGTGGTTTTAGGGTGAAAAAACTAGTGCATAGAAATCTCACGATGAGGAGAAAATGGGGATGGGTGGAGTGGTAAGATGGGAGATTTATACCCCTTGGGTAGACCATACTGGACAGGAATGGAAAAAGTACCATTTTTTTTATTACTGGAATTCATAGAATTGTGGAATCATTGAGTAGGAAGGAGTTTATAAAGCTATCGAGTCCAACACCCTGCTCAAGGCAGGAATCCAAATCAAAGCAGATCTGACAGATGGCCAATTTTCTCTTGAATGCCTCCAGCGTTGGAGCGCTCACCACCTCCCGAGATCATGGGTTCCACTGTCATACTACTCCAACAGTTAATAACTTTTTCCTGATCTTCAGCTGAAATCTGGCTTCCTGTAACTTCAGCCCATTGTTGTGTGTCCAGCACTCTGGGATGATCGAGAACAGATCCTGCCCCCTCCTCTGTAGGACAGCTTTTCAAGTATTGAAAAGCGCTATCCTATCTCACCTCCATCTTCTGTTCTCCAGGCTAAACATGCCCAGTTCTTTCTGTCTTTCCTCCTAGGGCTTCCTCTTTCCAGTCCCCTGATCATCCCTTGATGCCTTCCTCTGAACTTGCTCCAGTTTGTTAGCATCCTTCTTAAAGTCTGGTGTCCGGAACTGGACACAGTACTCTAGATTGAGGCCTAACCAGTACTGAATAACAATTCTGGGAGTTGTATTCCCCTCTGTCGCCAAAATTCATGGTGGTTTCCCCCCCCCCCCATCTTTGGTACTGAGCTATATACAATGAAGCGGTGCAAATCCATCTTCTGTGCCCACCTGCCTTTTGGAGAAAGGTCCCAGCTCAGCAGAAGGAGCCCCTGCAATGCCATGTTAAAGGCCACAAGTTCTGCTTCTGGTATCTCCAACATGGGTTGCCAAAATCAGCAACAGGAACCTCGGAGAGTGGCTACCTACCCCAAGCTGGGCTAAGCTCCCAAAAGACAGCTTTCCACCTTGACTTAGAAGGGATGGAGTCCTTCCAAAAATGATAACAGTGCATGGAAGGCAACCAGCTCCAGGCAAGGATCGGCAGGGAATTATTTCTTATGCTCCTCAGAGCTGCTCACCAGGGGGTGGGGCGAGGAGAACGGAGCGGAAAATCCCACACCATTGTGTTGTCCTTTGTATGTGTGTCTCTGTGTGTTGCACGCCTCCATGGGCTACGTTCAGTTGGCGTACTCCATCTTGCAGGGAAAATTAATCATTGGTCGCTCGACAGGCAGCAGTGCCTAGGGGGAGAAGCCATGAGAGGCAGGGTGGATGGGAAAGGAGTGATAAGGAGAGCCAGAGCCCAAAGAAACAAGTGGGGGAAGAAGAAGTTTTGCTACAGCTCGGCTGCTTCTTTCCCCCTTTGGGTCTGTGATCAGGGATGATGGAGTTTGTGGTCTAAAGTTTTCTTGGCCTCCTGAGTTGGAGAAAGGTGGCAAACGGACCGCTCTGGAGTGCATCCCAGTTCCATGTAGGACGGGCGAAAATAAAAGTTGGGGTAGGGAACTCATGGCTATCCAACTGTTATTGGGCTCTGTGGGTCACCAGCCCCAGCCTGAATGGCCAAGACTCAGGGAGAAGAGGAAATCTGGATGGCTAGAGGTTGCCCACCTCCTGCTTTACTGTAAGTAGAAGCACAACATGGAAATGTGAGGATTCGCACAAAGCCACGGGTGTTAAGTTGACAAAGGAAGGTAGTTAGCTAGGATTAACTTTCAACTGCCAGTTACTTGCTTTTGAAATGTAACTGAGTTGCACCCCCCTGCATCCCAAAAGTACTATATACACATATCTTTTACTGGTTACTAGTTACTTCGGTGCTCTGTTTGCAATACTGGAATTTATCTTCCTAGTCTAAATTCTCTTCTATCCTCTACCAAGAAGAGGAGGAGGAGGAGAGAGAGAGACAGGGACCTCTCTATTTTGGGCTATTGTTTGCTTCTCCCAGGGAGGTTAATAAGTAGTTTTGGAGAGAGAAGAAATGGCAAAGGAAAGAGAAGTTTAAAAATCCCCACCTGCCTTCTGGAATCAGGTGTAGAGAATACTCGGAAGTGTTTTACCCTTTCCTTCCTCTAGGGGTGCTGTGGGACTGTGCAGGTTGCCCAAGGCTACCCAAGCTGGCTCTTGTCCCAGGAGGCACCGTGGGGGGAATCGGACTTCTAACCTCTAGCTCTGCAGCCAGATACAAAACCACTGAGGTATCTGGCCAGCTATTACTCTGGGAGTAAACACACAGGGATCCAGTCATTTGGAAAGGACAGAGGTTTCCCATCTTTTCCCACGCCTTTATACCACACAACCAGTCTGAGGACAGCTGATTTAGCTTCCCTGTGGCTGCAGCACTAAGCAGGCGTTAATTAGAAGTCAAGAGAAGGAATTTGCCTATTAAGAAGCTCGTAGAAGGGGAGAAAGGTGACCATCTCACACACCACACACACACACACAAAAGAGAACTGCCGTTCCACCATCCCCAGGTCTCTGCCTTGAATCCCCTGACCTCCTTCTCCACGGTTTGCTCGTCCTTGACTGATGGCTACAGGGTGAAGGCTGTTGTTATTGCAGCTGGGGTCCTGCTGTGCCAGCCTCCCGAAGAGAAAAAAGCAGGAGAAAACAGCTGGTTCCGTAGGCGGGCCATCCCACGGGTGACCCGGCTGGAAAAACACAGTCTGGGTGGAACAGAATCAAAGATGATCTTAGAGGAGCTATTTCTGGAGAGAAGCAGAGATGGGTTGGAAAACAAAAGGGGACATTTTACTCAAAAGGAAAGAATCTGTCTCTCTTTCTCGTTTGAGGAGGTGGTTTTGGGGAGCATTGTGTCCTGAGGGTCCCTCGGGACCCTCCAGAAGTGAGAAGACCAGGAATGCCAGGCTGACTTGCCCGTGGGCTAAGCAAGTCCATGGCTGGACCACCATGGTAACTCCGGCTGTGATGCTCTCTGGGAGCCGTGTGATTCTCTTTACCCCCCTGACATCCAGCTCCATGACCATAGGCCTCTATGGGTCAGCTCCAACGTTAGAAAGCCCGTTGCCTTTTGAGACCTGAATGAAAGGGATTTGCAATAAAATGTTGCAGCATGAAAAGTTTCCTGTTCAGGTGCCAGCAAGCTGAGCCTTCCTCCACGATGCTCCATTCTCTCATCCAAGTCACTCCCAGGTCTTTTTCCCTCCCTCTGGAATACTCAGTAAACACTCCACATGCAGTGAGCAAGCTTCATCCTCATTAAATTCTTATGGAGGTTCATTTTTCCAAAATATTTCTTGCCCCTAAAGGTTTTTTTCTTTCCTTTTCCCCCTCTTTTTTCTCAACTTCCTTCCTTCCTTCCTTCCTTCCTTCCTTCCTTCCTTCCTTCCTTCCTTCCTTCCTTCCTTCCTTCCTTCCTTCCTTCCTTCCTTCCTTCCTTCCTTCCTTCCTTCCTTCCTTCCTTCCTTCCTTCCTTCCTTCCTTCCTTCCTTCCTTCCTTCCTTCTTCCTTCCTTCCTTCCTTCCTTCCTTCCTTCCTTCCTTCCTTCCTTCCTTCCTTCCTTCCTTCCTTCCTTCCTTCCTTCCTTCCTTCCTTCCTTCCTTCCTTCCTTCCTTCCTTCCTTCCTTCCTTCCTTCCTTCCTTCCTTCCTTCCTTCCTTCCTTCCTTCCTTCCTTCCTTCCTTCCTTCCTTCCTTCCTTCCTTCCTTCCTTCCTTCCTTCCTTCCTTCCTTCCTTCCTTCCTTCCTTCCTTCCTTCCTTCCTTCCTTCCTTCCTTCCTTCCTTCCTTCCTTCCTTCCTTCCTTCCTTCCTTCCTTCCTTCCTTCCTTCCTTCCTTCCTTCCTTCCTTCCTTCCTTCCTTCCTTCCTTCCTTCCTTCCTTCCTTCCTTCCTTCCTTCCTTCCTTCCTTCCTTCCTTCCTTCCTTCCTTCCTTCCTTCCTTCCTTCCTTCCTTCCTTCCTTCCTTCCTTCCTTCCTTCCTTCCTTCCTTCCTTCCTTCCTTCCTTCCTTCCTTCCTTCCTCTCTCTACCCCCAGCATGGGTTCACCCCGCATACACCAAGAATCCTCCAGAAGGATCAGGTGTTCCACAGCATATATTCAGAGGCTCCTGAGCAAACACCTCTATCCATCATACAAAGGCAAATAGTGGCATGTGATGCTCTGATTCTTTTGCCAAGGATCGCTGCCCATTTTTATTTTTATTTTTTGCTTCGCTAACACTCACACACCCTGTATATACCGCTTCCGGCACTCTTCCATCTGCTGTCTGTTATTTCCATTCACTCAGCCTCACTCTCTGTCTTCCATTGTTTTTAAAGCCAAGCAGGTGTTTGCTTTCTCTGGCTTAAAAAATACACCAAGATGGAAGGGAAACCCATCGTTGTGCGACAGTCTGTTCCCACCAGGACAAAACATCAATTGGCAACAACAGCTGCAGTGTAGCCAAACGGCAAGGGCCCAGCCATTTGGCATTCTTGGGCGTGCTGTTACATGGATGCATGCAGAAGGCAAGAGGGATTTGTTTTCCCCGCTGAGAAGGAGAATCCCAAAGCATGTAGGAATTTAGCCTCAGATGAGCTTTGTTTGCACCAAATACAGTCGTCTGGCTCATGGAAATATGCAGGTCAAACTGCATGGACTGTTGTTGTTCTCCGGTCTGAAACCTTCCTAACACTTCCCTGCCTCTTCTCCCTGAGGTCACAGACTCACTTTATCTAAGGGTAGGGCCGGCCCTGATCACAGGCTCCCGTGTCAGAACCACAGAGTCCAGAGCACAAGAAGTCACCATTTCAATTCTCTTCTGCATTGTGAGCAGACAGTGGTAAATCCACGATGGGTTTTGTTCTGAGCGATCCAAGATACTGAACCGCTGTTCGATTCAGCAGTTTGATACCCCATGAAAGAATCAAACTTACTGTAAGATATTAATACAGTGGTTCCTAACGTTGGGTCCCCAGATGTTCTCAGACTAGAACTCCCAGAAGCCTTCACTACTAGCTATGTTGGTCAGGATTTCTGGAAGTTGTAGTCCGAGAACAGCTGGGGCCTCAAGGCTGGGAACCACAGTATTAATATCATGTTACCCATTCCAGCATCTTAAAGGCTTAACTTTATATTACCTATCAAATACCTTAAGTACTTAAATCATATGAGCCATCAAATATCTTTAGAGCTTAATATCTTATTATGGATCAAATGTCTTCAGGACTTAATTTCTTTTTATCCATCAAGTATCTTAAAGGATACTCACACACACACACTGCAGTGGATTTATTTCCTGTTGCTCCAGAGTACACGACTAGAACAAAGAGGCAAAAAATGGCAGAGAAGCGGATTTTGGCTGAATATTACAGGGAGAAACACATCTAAACACATTTTTAGAAATACGGTACATCCTAAATTTCAAGTTTTATGTAACAGAACAATACACTTTGAGGGGTGTGCGCCATATAGGGCCTCTTAAAATGTGCATAGCTTAGGTTCTCAGGGTGTTTTACTTTGTTGTTGTTGTTGTTGTTGTGTGTTGTTAAGTCCCTTCCAACATATGGTGACCCTATAAATGAGGTGACCTCCAAATTATCCTGTCCTCAACAGCCTTGCTCAGCTCTTGCAAACTCCAGCCTGTGGTTTCCTTGAGGGAGTCCGTCCCTCTCGTGTTTTGTCTTCCTCTTTTCCTGCTGCCTTCCACCTTTCCCAGCATGATTTGTCTTTCCCAGAGAATCCTGTTAGGGAAAAACAGTGGGGAGATCTCCCCGGATGCTTTAGCCAACCTTGAATTCACTAACAAGGGATAAGGAGCTACATTTGTTTCCTGATATTGAATCTGTTGGCAACAAGCCGAGAGAATTCAGGCCGTGGCTGCCCAGTTCCAGAACGTTGAAAGGGTTGGTGGGCTGGTGGTGGGCTCACTCACTACCGCCATGGCTGGCTGTCAGATCTGAGGCATTATGATTCAAGACAGTAACATTTCCAGCCCTGCCTAATTCTAACTGGTGCATCCTCTTTTTCCGCGCTTGATGCGGCTGGGGCCAGCCGCAGCTTTTCAGTGCCAACTGAGGAGGCAAAGAATGGGATCCTGGCGAGATAACGAGATTTGGTTGGCTGGGCCAAGCCGTAGCGAGACATACTAAGCGGATTAGGGACCACGGAGCAGCCGTGCATTAACAGAAGAGAGATCAAGGCGGGTGTAGCTTTGGGGAGCCGTGTGTGCATGTCGAAGGAGGATGGGGAACAGGAAGAGCTGAAGTCCTGATCAGGGATATCTGGAGTCACAGATATCTGTCACACCTCTCTGCCCTCTTCTGGGAGTTTCCTGCTTCCCAGTGACAAGCACAGACTTTATTACAAGGCCCCTGTTGACTCAGTCTGCAGGGAAGAGGGCTTGGCCCCCAGGGAAAATTTCAGTCAAGAGGGTTCTTTTAATTTTTTAATTTTTTAGAGCACTCCCTGGAGTTATGGCGGGTAGCTGCTTCACCCAAGGCTGCGCCAACTCACAGCCCATCTCCCTGGTTGGGAATGATGGGAGCAGCAGTTCTGTGTCAGCTGAAGCCCACCCTGACACAAGGCCTGCTGGGGATGATGGGGTGCTGTCGTGTAACGTATCTAGACTGTCCTAGGCTGGTGAAAGCGACTGAAATGGATTTGAACTGCACACCTAGCACGTGAATAAGTGGGTGCATGTATGCACTGAATACGTCTGGGGTCCCCCCCCCCCCCCGTTTTTGTTATTACATCGTTGTTGCAGGAGGGTGAAGAAGGGTTGGAACCGTGTTCTACTGGCATGAGAGCATTTGAAGCCTAATGAAAATCTTGCCCCTCAAAACCGCCCTGCCCAACATCCTGCTGTTACCATGAGGAGGGAATCCAGCACGGAACAAAGCAGCAAAAGAGGGGATCCTCTCAGCTTTGGGTGGGAGGAAGCTTTCGTGATTCAAACAAATGCTCTACTGTGCCCTTGCCAGCTCCTGCTAAGTCAGCCAGAAAAGCTTCCAGGTTCTGCCCAGGGCATCCTTAATGCTCCTGGATCAATGCTAGGGAAGGCCCCAGGGAGCCACGACAGGAGTAGACAAGACCAAACCCATTAGTCCCTACGGACCTTCCTGGTTGTTGTGATGTGCGGTGAAGTCGCCTCTGATGTACGGCTACCCTAAGAATTAGTGACTTCCAAAGGGTTCTGTCGTTAAACCGCCCTGCTTGGGTCTTGCAAACTCAAAGCCGTGGATTCCCTGATTGAGCCCGTCCATCTCATGTTTGGTCTTCCTCTTTTCCTCCTGCCTACCACTTTTCCAAGCCATCTTATCTTTTTCTGGAGAATCTCATTTTTCTCATAGTGTGCTCAAGGTTAGGGAAAACTTTGGATGTTGTGGGGCTCCAGCTCCTATCAGCTTTAATCAGCACAGCCCATCACCCCTGATGATGGGATTTGGAGTCCAAGCACCTCTGGAAGCTTACAGCTTGCTTACTCCTGGCATAAATAATTTCCATACAGCAAGAGTAGGAAACTCAGGACTTTCCAGAGGTTGCTGTACTTTGGTTTTCCCTGTGACTGATATGCAAGGATGATGGGGACTTTGGTCCAAAGCCTTGTGGGAGGTCACCGTTTTGACTGATGATGCAAACGATAACAATAATAGCAATAATGTGGACTAGTAGCTTGGGTCGACTTCTCTGCATGGCTCAATAGGTTCCCGATCTCCTAACCAACATCGGAAACCTGTTTCCCCAGCCACACTGGGCCCTGGATCATCTTGGTGCCAGTTTTCCTTGCTAATGGTTCTTCCTTGTTTCTCTCTCCACTGTACTTCTCTCCAGGACTGCTGAGGTTTGCATAGCAGGGCTTTAATTGCAGCTTTCCAATTTAATCACCCACGAGGGTGTAATAAAGAACCAGATGCTGCAGTGCTGCCTCCCCCCACAGATCTAGACACACACGCAAATGCTTTCGCCACCACAATCCTTGCACAGGGGAATTCCCGTGGAGAGTTGCGTTGCTTGCTACCTCTTTTCTCCGTTTCCCCTTCCCCCTGTTCCTCTATGCCGTGCAGATAATAAAGAATGCTCATAATAATGTTCTGTCCAGGCTAAAGTGCTTGTCAGCACGGGTTTGTTGTACTCCCCCTTTCAAACAACACAACCTCACACTCCCTGCCTTGACTGTAAATCAACCCCCAAACAAGGTATGAAGTTGTTGGCTTGCTTGCTTGCTTGCTTGCTTGCTTGCTTGCTTGCTTGCTTGCTTGCTTGCTTGCTTGCTTGCTTCCTTCCTTCCTTCCTTCCTTCCTTCCTTCCTTCCTTTCCTTTCCCCTTCCCCCCTTCCCCCTTCCCTCCCTCCCTTCCTCCCTTCCTTCCTTCCTTCCTTCTTTCCTTCCTTCCTTCCTTCCTTCCTCCCTTTCAAAGCAGCCCTTATTGCTCAGGTCTCAAACACACCAGCATAGGGTGGTGGTAAAGATGGGAAACATCCATTTAGCTATAAAGAATGAACACAGTTAATAGATTTGATCTATGTGAATGTGCCTTCTTTATCAATCTCTTGGTTTCTAATTTGAATCTTCCTGTGGTCATTGAACTGCAGCCAGAGTCAAAGAGCAAGAGAGAGAGACAGAGTAGCAGCAGATGCAAGATAAGATGGAGTAATAATAGTTATTATTCTACATATACTTCTTGTTTCTTAGTATTGAAGATGTCTGCCACCTCAAAGGCTGTCCAGTCTGGGTCCGATGTTGTGGCAGAGTTTTGAATTCTGGTTAAATTCCTCAAGCTATGCAGCAGAAGTCAGGGATTCACAGAGCAGAACAGCTTCAAGTTCCCCAGAATAGACCACCTCTTTTTCTCATCAACTGGCACTTACAGGCTCAATAACTCACTCTGAGGCGTAAGTAGGAGAAAGAATGAAAACCATTTTCTTTACTTACAGTTCAGAATAGATAAAACAGCAAACTGACAAAACATGGCTGGCTTGCAGCCTCAACGGATTCACTGCTTCCAAAAAACTCCTGCAGACTACATTGGAACCATACTAACGGCATAACTGCTATCTACCAGCATACTAAAAGAGAGAGGCGGGAGTTACTTAAGCAGAGAGGCAGGGAAGAACAATTGGTTATTGCTGGATTGATTGATAGTTACCCCAGCCCAGAAAGGTCCCTCCCAGCCAAACCTACTAAAGGCAGCATACGAGGTTGCTAAAACTCCAACAGATTTAAAGATAAAAAACCATAAGGAGGAAGATCAAGGAGCCTGAGGTTGCCCATTATCCACTGTGAGATGTCCCTGAACGCAGCTGACCTACTGTCTTTTCCCTTCAAGGGAGAAGCACCTTTATATTCTGTTTATATTGACAAAAATGGTTTCTAAGTTTACATCTGTACCTATATTAGCACAAGGGTCTTTGTACAGATCCGCACTTTCTTCTGGTCCTCTTTTTGGGTGTAGTGTAAGTGACAACCCTAAACTATTATCAAGGTTCACGGAAAGGTCTGAGCAAACGCATTGCGGTCCGAAAAAGCAGACGGTGGCGCAAGTCCCAAGTGCACCATAGCACTTTCTCTTATACCTAAGGAAAACAGACCGTTGCCGCTGCCTCTTTTGAAATTCACTACCAAAGTCTACTGACATCCAGAAAAGGCTGCAAGGTTGCGGGGGGGGGGGGGGGGGGAATCAAAGCCCAAAACAAGGTCCATAAAAACATGGCACAAAATTGTAATAGTAATTTCACAATTACTAACCGAAGAGAGATTAGATATTGCAAGGAATTGGATGTATTTAGCTAAGCCTTCAGTAGAAACCTGGTTACAAGAAGTGTAAGCCACAATAAACCTATTCACTCCCAAAATATATGCAACAATCATTCAAGGACATCAAGACACCTTGCTTAAACAATGGTTTCCATGTATCATAATGTGGCTATCATCATCATCATCATCATCATCATGTGCTTTCAAGTCAGTTCTGACTTATGGTAACCCTTTTCAGGGTGTTCCAGGTAGAGAATACTCAGAGGTGCTTTACCCTTCCCTTCCTCTAGGGGCGCTGTGGGGCTGTGCAGCTTGCCCAAGGCCACCCAGGCTGGCTCTTCTCCCAGGAGGCACAGTGCGGGGGAATCGAACTCCCAGCCTGTGGCTCCGCCGTCAGAGACCTAAACTACTGAACTGCTATATATGAGCAATTTCAAACTACACGAAGGCATCGAAAAAGTCTTAAACTAAAATGAGCAGTGTGTAAAAGTAGAACCGGGAAGAGTGATTGATTGATTTGAGGAAGTCCTACTCAAACCAAGCAATGTTGAATTGGAATACTGCATCATCAGGTTGTAGAACTGATCTCTCTTAGTTATGTTACTTTTTTTTTTAATGTATGCAAAAAAATGTTAATCAACCGCAAAAAGGAATTAAAGTTACCATGACTTAAAAAAAGAGAAAGAAAGAAAATGTTGAACAAGAGTCTAGAGGGAAGAACTGACAACCAGATGGAAGAAAGAAAGATCTGGAGTTTTTTGTAAAGCGAAATAAAGAGGATAATGCACAGATTTTTAAGAGGATAGAAAGAACCATATTATTGTCTTGGGGGGTGGAATTAAGACAGCCCCTTCTGCCTGAAAAAAATGGGAGATTGACGAAAGAGCAAGCTCAATTAGCATTGGAATGCTAAGTGCCTGTTTGGGGGGGGGGAGACAAAAAAAAACTGTGTATGCAGTGCAGAATTAAGGACAGAAGCATGCTGCAACATTTCATTGCAGGGAGATATTTGGGCTTTGGTGTTTTGTTTTGTTTTTTTAAGCCATACTGAAGTGACTCTGTTGCAGCAACACAAGCAGCGGTGAACCCCTTGTGTTAAATAATTACACATTAATCAAGAAATACTTTCTGTCTGTGCTGGCCTTGTTGTTTAGTCAATATTTCTGTATAAATCTTGGCGCTGCAGGATTGGAGGTGTACATTGCTATGCAAATAGATGTAATGGAAGGTTTATGACCCTTTTAAGTTCCTGTCCCTCCCAAAAGGGTCAAGCAGAAGATGGGGAGGGGAAGGCTGCACATGATTTCTGCCTTGGGCTGTTTCCACCTCTGAATGAATTCCCTTCCCCTTGTGCAAAGGGGTTTTTCTCTGTCCGCCTGCCATGGAGATTTAAATGCCTTCCTATCAAGACTGGCTGATTGAAATCAAGGCAATTGAGATTTGCCATTGGAATCATGATTTAGATCTCCAAGGACAGCAGACAGTGGTGGAAGGGAAGCCTTGTTTCAACCGACTCCTCAGATAAGATTGTGGCCTCTTGGGAAATCATGCATTTCCTGCATACAGACCGCACACTCACGGGTTGCTAGAACAATGTTAAAACACACACCAGTGTGCAGTGAAATAAAGCCTCTGGATTACTTCGGAGCCTGTAGTTACTCGCACGAGGCAATAATGCTAGGAAAAGTTGAAGGCAGCAGGAAAAGAGGAAGACCAAATATGAGATGGATTGAGTCCATAAAAGAACCCATAGGTGTGAGTTTGCAAGAGCAGGGCTGTTAAGGACTGGACATTTTGGATGTCACTCGTTCATAGGGCTGCCCTAAGTGGGAGGCGACTTGATTGGCACATAAGAACAACAAGAAGAATTACACCTCTGATCAGTTTCTGAGAGGCGTAGCTAAATTATTCTGTTGCAGCAAAACCAACAAGGTTTAATCAACAGCAAGTTTTATCATATACTTCCAAGGAATATCCATGGACACTTGTGCGGGTACCTCTTGGGTTTGCCTCTAATCAATATGATTCTAAATCCTTTTGAACTAGTGTCCCCTTTGAAACTCCAGGAAAATTGGTGAGAGTAATAGATGTTCAGCCTGTTTCCCTGTACACATGCGAGGATAATAAAAATAATCTTTGAACGGCAGAGCTGGAAGGGAACCACTGGATCATCGAGTCCAGCTGCTGTCAAGAAGGCCCAGTGGGGTATTCGAACTCGCAACCTCTAGCTCTGCACTTGGAGACAAAATAACAAAAATGGGGGTTGTGTCACCTTGTGCTGGATAGTGCTTTTCTCCATTAATTTGCAAATATTATACATTTGGGGTTATGAGGAGGGGGAACTCCCCTCTTCTCCTTATCAGTGAAATTTCTGTAATCACCGGAACCCTGTTGTTTCTCGGAGTTTTGTCACAAGCCTTGACTTTAGCTCACCACGCAGTAACTCTAGTACCTCCACATCGAGTCGCCCCCTTTATATAACTTCTCCAAAGGGAAAAGGCCACTGCGGTGGAGAATCAAATGACAGAGAAACAGTATGGTTGTTAAAAAAAACAAAGGAGGATCCAGAGAAATTGGTGGGTTCCCATCAGCCAGTGGGATGCACCCAGCCTGTATAAAACGTCCTTCCTCTTCTGGCAACTGTTCCATAAGCTTCCCCCCCCCCCCCCCGCCACCACCCCCTGTGACATTGACAAGCTGATGGGCATGTAGGGACCGTCTGAATGACCGGGGGGGGGGGCAGGAGCTTGGAGGCAAACAAGGCTGTTTGGCCGAAGACAGCCTGTTCTAATGAGTCCCCTTTTCTCTCCCGCCCCCTCCCCAAATTTTCCTCTCTGCAGCTCAGTTCCAATGAGTCACCGTCCCCCAGCGAGGTTCCCGGCCAGGAAGAAAAAGGTGAGTGGAAGACAATTGGCATGCTTTCTCGCCAGGCGGCCCGTTTCTCTGCCAACCCTTTTTGCAAAGGGGAAAGCCGATCTGTTTAGAAACACAGCATGCCAGTCTCTTTTTGTTTTTTTAAAAGCAGCCTCCCGCCAAGGTATTGCAACACTCCAGGAGGTTTTTTGGACGACGCCTCCTATTTTCCCCCATGGTGGCTGGGGAGGATGGTTTGTGTTTATTGGGACAAGGGGAAGGTATCGGAGCAGGAGAAGGCTGCTTTCACGGAATCCAGACTCTTCCCCTCCCAAAGTGTGGGCTTTGTTGTTCTCCAGGACAGGACCAAACAGAACTGGCCTCTCTTGTCTGAGTCTTGGTGGGCAGGTCTAAGCACGTATGGTACCACCCACCTCTCCAAGGGTTGATTCTGAACCCCACATCCTTGGGTCTCTCAAAAGTGACATGCAGGATCCGTCTCCTGAAGGCCTTCCCAGTCAAGGCAGTGTGGGATGCCCAGCTTCCAGAAGCCCTCATTAACGAGAAGCTGCTGTTAGACTAATGACAGAAATGCAGACGGACAAGATCCGACCCGGGGCACTCAATGCCACTTGGGCAAATTGCTGTAATGAGAGAGCCGTCAGAGAGAGCCGTGAGTGGCTGGCATCCTGGAGGACTCGGGGGCAGGGGAGAGAGGGAGGGATGTGAGAAGGGCACTCCACAACTGCGAACATGTTCCCCTGTGGTGGGCAAACTAGCGCATCCCATCTAGAATGGTCGTGCCAGATGCTGAGCTGAAAAATGAAGCCCATCCTTTGTTTTTTTTTCCTATAAAGTTCCCCATCATGATCACTGGGCACTCTGTTTGGAGACCTGAAAGGGTGGCATACAGGGGTAGTGACCGGCTGTCTTTCTGACCACCGTGTATGGGTGTGAGAGCCTTCACTATTCAGCACCATGGACAGTTCCCTGTGCAGTGAAAGGGCAGGGCAGGTAATAACAAAGTGGTCCAGAAACAATACAGGCTTTTGAGTTCTCTAGAACAGTGGTTCTTAACCTTGGGTTACTCAGGTGTTTTTGAACTGCAACTCCCAGAAACCCCAGCCAGCACAGCTGGTGGTGAAGGCTTCTGGGAGTTGCAGTCCAAAAACACCTGAGTAACCCAAGGTTAAGAACCACTGCTCTAGAACAGCCATTCTCAACAGGGGCCACACGGCCCCTGGGCCCCCCCCCGGCACAACTGAAGGGGGCCATAGACTGGAAACAATTCTTTACACACCACCTTCTAAAGTTTGTTATGCGACTTATACACTCCTGATTCACACTGCATTTCTTTCGTATTGGGTTTACGGCCTTGGCCAACACAAGGTTGAGAATGGCTGATCTAGAACGCTTTATCAGGCAAAATGTTAATAAAAAAAGAGTGAATGGGGAAGACATGCAAAGTTCAAGAGCCTTGTCTGTCCCTCTAAGGTATAATGGAGACTGTAGGTCAGTGAAAAGAAAAAGTGTTGAAGTACATATTCTGGATAGCTCAGTTTTGGGCACCTGGCTGCGGAGCCAGAGGTTGGGAGTTCGAATCTCTGCTGTGCCTCCTTGACAGGGGCTGGACTTGATGATCTATAGATCCCTACAGCTCTGCAGTTCTAAGATGATGGTGATGATGATGATTACTTATTGGAATGCACAGTTACTGGTTTTTCTTCATCCCCAGTGAACCAGAAGGCCAGCTGAGATTCAGGATCAGATCATGCCTTAATGGGAATGAACTGCTCCTCTTTTTACCCTGTTTTCCCTCCAGACACACAAATCTTTCACAGCTAGTGTCTGAGAAATCAAGCATGGACCCAAAGCCATCTCCAGACGCAAAACCAAACCAAACCAGTATGCAAAGCCACCTCCAGATACAAAACAGAAAGCGAACCAATTTGTAAGTGGCAGCAAACTCCTGTTAAATATTTGTTTACCTGCTTCTAACAAGGTATCAACTTCCAGTGCTTCGGCCAGATGCTCCTTGCCTTCTTCCAAAGCTCACTGACTTCTGACTTGTTTTTGAGCTGAGAAGCCAGCCGGTTCCCGACCCGCTGACAAACCAGGGAAATTGCAGCACTGTTTCTTCTGCATAAATCTGGAAGTCCAAACAAAGATCTCAGTTAGTGCCAGTCTGCTTTTTTGGGATTCTGGAATTTTTCATCCTGAATTTGAGAGATGGAGATGGTTTTAACTTGGGGGTGGAGTGTTTGGGTGGATCTCCTCAAAATCCCCACCACTTTAGCTTCACCGGTACCCCAGAATAAATCAAGCATGGGTGTAAAAGTATAGCAACATTTATGGGATCCCGTGACAGCAAAAGGAGGAGAAACGGGTAATTCATATTTTTAAAAAGCATACACATCCTTTTGCAATCTGAACCAAACTGGCTTCCAAGATACTATCTCAGGTTGCCTAGACATGCTTCTTTCCCATGTTTTATAGACTGCAAAGGTGGGTTTTTATATTTCCCCCCCCCTCATTATTGCAAAATACTGACAGTAGGCAGAAAGCAGGGGGGACCAGGGGCTCACTTAAGGAAGAGAATTCACCTCCCCTTCTCAAGAATCTGAGAATGAAACATTTTTCTATGCTGTTATCATAAAGATTCTTGTCACTATACCTATTGCTATGTAGGGAAGCCAAGCCAAATGGAAAAAATGAAAGGAAGCCGATACACCTCTGGCCCTGGACGTCAGTGTCTCCGTTACACTGCATTAGACTCAGTGTCATTACGCTACTGGCAGTTATTCATACCGGGAGAAGCAGCCAATATGAACCTCTTAAGAGCAGCCCTGATGTGCCCCCAATGAGCAGTGACAAGAAGCATGGGAAAATTCACACATTTTTTGCCGGGTTTTCACGATTCCAACAGTGGCTGCAGGAGCTTTTTTAAGGGAAGGTGGCCTCTGTTCTTTCCCATTTTCTAGGGATTCAGTTTTGAAATGGAGATAGACTTGATGTTCTGACAAAGATTGCTACAAAGGGTATTGGGGGATCTATCTATCTATCTATCTATCTATCTATCTATCTATCTATCTATCTATCTATCTATCTATCTATCTATCTATCTATCTATCTATCTATCTATCTATCTATCAGATGATTCTCCAGACTCTATCACACAACCCTTCACTCCAAAAATCAAAGCCAGAACTAGCAATTCAACCACTTTCAGATATATATTTTTAAAGTCCTTTTCTTTTTGATCCATTTTTGGCCATTTTGGGTGGATATAAAAATAATAATAATTGTGTGCTGTCAAGTCAGTTCTGACATGGTGGCTCTTTTCAGGGTTTTCCAGGTAGAGAATAGACATACGTCCTTCCTCTCTAGGGGCAGCCCTGGGACTGTGCAGCTTGTCCAAGGCTACACAGGCTGACACTTCTCTCAAGAGCCAGAGTGGGGAATTGAACTCCCAACTTCCAGCTCCTGCAGCCAAACACCTAAACCACTGAGCTACCCAGGACTGCCAAATTTACCAGCCTTGGTTTAGGGCAGCTTCTTATATTCCTATTTTAGACTCTACATCTCTCTTGCTAAATGACTGAAGAGGCTACTTACAGCATCATCTTGCCATGAATGGCCTCACTGTAGTGCCACCTCATGGTATATTGCTGCCAGAGGCAAAGAATAAGATGACTTCCCTTCCAATTCCATGTGTGCAAAAGCCAAAGAGATTGGCAGTTGAATCTTTCATCCTGATGGGCAAGGGGAGCACTTGTGCTCCCATACCTGGATGCCTCCAGCTAGCTGAAGGGGTGCAAAACTCCTCGGTCCCTCAACACTTTGCTGCTGCTTCCCAAGTTCTGTCATCCGAGGCAGCTGCCTCACTCTGCCTAATGGGAGGGCCAGCCTTATTTCTACACATTATGACATTATGTTGTTGAATTGAATATTGGCACCTGCACAACTGCCGTGATGTAAATTAGAGTTACAGTAGCCACTAATTGATGAGTCCCCGGTTGAATTCCTAGTAGTGTGTCCGTGGAATGACTCAGCATATGACTAGGAATTCGATCAAGGACTCATTCATTAGTAGCTATTCACTCCTCCGAGTTATGCCATTGCACAAGCATAAATATTCAGTAGTATTCCTGCCCAAAAAGTAACTTTCAAAGTAACTTTCTAAGCCCTGTCCTTTCTGTCCTTCCACCAGCAGCAAAGACCTTTCTCTTCTGGTGGGTTTTCTCTTCATGACTGGCTGCCTGTGAGGGGTTCTTCAGCTGGGGCTGTGATGTTTTGAAATGCATTTTTAGAACTCTTTTTACCTGCGAGTTTCAATATGGTATCTAATTCTTTTTTTTAAAAAAAAATACCATAATAATTAATTGTATTTAGCTCTTAGTACTGTCAGGGCTGTTCAAACGGGGTCCTGTCAGAAGAAAGATGGGGTATAAATATTTTAAATGAATGAATGAAGAGAGAGATAGAGATTGAGAGAACTATCCAACTTACTTATAGTTTATTTTCAGCCGGCAAATTCTCCTCCCCTCAAAAATATATCCTTGCACATGAAAACCACTCCAGGTGGTTTTTGTGGCTTGCGGTAAGAGGTTTGGCATTTACAGAATATTGAAATAAAGAAAAGGAAGGCTTATAGACACTGAATAAAGAGAATGGGGTTTATAGAGACAGTGTGTTCTGACCCCATCGCTTAGTGGTTGCTAGGCAACCCCAAGGCTGATCTGCTTTCTGCCCTTACCTAGCTTCCGGTTGCTAGGTAACGCTCAGGCTCCAGGCCCCCCTGTCCATGTCTAGATATTGCCAGGCCCGGCAGGCCAAGATCCTCATAAGGTTCTCCTCTGCTGGCTACCTTTTGCACTTTGCTAAAGACATTCAAGGGCAAAAAAGTCCACAGCCTATACTGATTGTGTACGTGTGTGCGAGAGAGAGAGGGAGAGACAAGAATGATGGCTTAAAAGCCTTTAAAAGTACAGAACACTTTGAAATAATTGAGTAAAGAATACTTAAAATGCCAGTTCGTTATACCGTGAAGTATGGAAAGAAGTGGAGGAGGGTAAATGACATCCGATAAATTAATTAATTAAATCAAACAAATTTTAAAAATCAGTGATTTTTCAAACATGCCACCTCCACCCACAAACTTTTAGGACTTGATTCTTAATTTTTAGTCTTGATCTTTGGGTCCAGCCCCAAACACAGCAGTGCTGAAAGAGAATGATAAGAATAACAATGATGATGAATTAGAAGTCGGATTTCTGTGACATTTCACATTTTCTCTGCAACCTACATTTGAACCCAGAAGCCAGTTCAAACATGTTGATGAGCAATCTTGCCTTTCTCACCAGATTACTCATAAGCAGGTTCAAACTTACCCATCAACTCAAACATAGGTTGCAGAAAAAATACATGTCATAGAAATCCTCCCTCAAATGATGATGATGATAACAACAATAATATAATAATAGAGGGTTGGTTTTTGTTTGCTATTTACATATTTTTACAGTATCTCCTTTTTTGCTTCCACCCCCTTTTTTTTCAACTATGTATTGAACTGTGTATGCATATTTTGTATGCATTTTGTACTCTAAATACTTGTTTGGTTGTGGTTGCATAAAAAAATTGACCACCTTCAATATTTGCTCTCAGAAACAGTCAAACTACCCTCAGTCATCAAAACCCTGCTTTATTACCCAAGGCTATAAGGCTGTTGGTGACTGGCAAACTGGTGGCATAGTTTTGACCACTGGTGGCATGTGGTGTAGATGGCATGATGGACTGTCCACCCCTCTCAGGGCGTGAGCCACCTCTGGTGGTGACTTCTGTTGTGGTCCACGTGACGCTATTCAGACCTTTTTCTCCACCTGCCTGTCCATGAGCACCTCATGTGGCCACGGAGGCTTTCCACCTCCCTTGAGTGGATGTGATTGCCAGGAAGAGATGCTTGCTCTTACCCTGTTTCCCCGAAAATAAGACAGGGTCTTATATTAATTTTTGCTCCAAAAAATGCATTAGGGCATATTTTCAGGGGATGTTTTATTTTTTTCATGTACAATAATCTACATTTATTCAAATACAGTCATGTCATCTTCTGGTTGCTGCACAAGGGTGGAGGGCGGGGTTTCACTTAACTAGGGCTTATTTTTGGGGTAGGGTTTATATGACGAGCATCCTGAAAAATCCTACTAGGGCTTATTTTCAGGTTAGGTCATATTTTCGGGGAAACAGGATAAATTTGTACAAATTCTCCCTCCCTCCCTCCCTCTCTCTTTCTCTCTCTCTCTCTCTGTTGTGCTTCAGATGGAAGAAATTTGAGGGTTAAACAATTTTAATGTGGGAGAATCAGGCACTAATGGATTTTCACAGGCCTGCTCCTTCCTTATGCACCATTGAAGGCTGTTTGGGCCGCATTCAACCTTTCGCAGACCGTTGCTCCAAAAACTTAAGAAAATCAATATCTTTTAGTCCATCCTGAAATCATGCATCTCCCTCTTGGTTCCCCTGGCTCTTTTCCAGGCAGGCAGCGCTCCGAATTGCTGCCACTGCGTATTGTTGCGTTAAACTGGGAGAAATGCAGAGGTGTTCCGGTGCAATGGGATATGTTTGTCACGATTACATCCACTTGTCCTTCTTGCAGACAAAGCTGCACCCACCAAGAAAGTGGAAACAGAAGAGGAAGAAATTGACATTGATCTGAACGCGCCTGAGACCGAAAAAGCCGCCCTCGCCATTCAAGGCAAATTCCGACGCTTCCAGAAACGGAAAAAGGACCCTACTTCCTGAACAGCCATGATGTTAAACCTGCCTTTCCACTCTGCTCTCTCTCCTATTTCCTGCCCCCTTCTCCCATCCCCATCCCAGATACACCTAGCACAGCCTGGCTCCCTCAATTCCTTCTTATCCTACCCCTCCTAAGTGGGGCTAGACAAATTTTCTTCTTTTTTTTTGCACGTACTGTAGCTTATTCAAAAGCTGGGGATAGGGTGGGTTTTCAGGGTGGGTAGGGTCAGCCTCCCTCCGTCACTGGGGAGCGGTTAACCAAGGGCTTTCTGAAAGCTCACACAGATAACATCCCCACACCCACCCCACACTTCTTCCCAATAGCCATGATAACGCACTGTAGCACTGTCCTTTACAGATTAACGTCGGCGATGGTTGAAGGGAGCATGGTTCAAGGCAGGGGAGATATGCAGATCGGCGTGGCCTCAGGAGATAGAGGGCACCACTGCTAGATTTGCATTTTAAAATGTTTTCAAAAATCGCTAGAAATGTCTGCACTTAAAAAAAAAAAAAAACTGGCCTGGCACCCAAAGGTGGCTTTGTGGCTTAATTTGCACTTCTAGGGTATCTCACGGTTTTTGCCTTCCCAGCTCCCCCCAGTAAGGTGCTTTGCTACTCAATATGAACTGAAGTATAAAACCTTAGAGCCTCAGCCTCAGCCAAGTGCGTATGTGTGTGTTTTTGTGGAGTGAGCGAGAGAGCAACACAAATATTCCCATTAGAAACAGTAAATGAGATGCCATTGTCTGAACATTCAACGGGGGCGAGGGGTTCGAAGTAGAAATGTTGCAGTCTGAAAAACCCAAATGCCATGGTAGGAAAAAGGGAAAAAAAAGGTCAGCAAATATGCCACCTTTGGGAAAAGACCCACAAGTTTTCAAAGTCCACTAAACGTATTGTGAAATCTTCAAAAATGAATGTTTTAGCTGCAAGTCCTTCATTTGAAATGGGCCAAATTTGTCAGCTTTCATATCTGTGCTATTTACTGCTGGCTGAAATTTTGTTACTGGAGTGAGTACAAAAATGGGCAAAATGATCCTCCAGGTTTCCTTTTATTTTTCATTCCTTTTTCTGTTTCTTGTCAATGGAAGTTCATCGGATTCACTAACAGCCTCATCCCGACAATGGGAAGTCTAGAACCAAACTGCACCTCCGGTTCAGCACTGTGCTTGCTTTGAACTCGGGTTTGCCAATATCCAGTGAGAATCCACCGTGGTTCTGTAAACCTCCCTGTGCTGAAATTCTAACTGAAACTGAAAATGCAGAAATTCTGAAAAACCTAAGGCTCAAAGTCTTGGGAAGTGCTGTAGCGCTAAACAACACTAGCTGGAACAAAGTAGCACTAAAAATAAAGCAAGGGTTTCAGCGGGATGAAAAAGAGGAGAGGGGGGGAAGTGAACTGAGACAGGAAAAATGTTGTTTGGATATCAGTAAAATTCCAATATAATACAGTGCAGATTGTATTGGAAAAATGCCCCCTCTGGAAGAATCTAATGGATATAAAGAGTCCTGATGTTCAGGGAAAAATGTATATACTTAGCAAGGATATTTCATGGACAAAAGGTGGTTTAAACAGAAGTAGCTAGTACGTTAGCTGTTCACGCAGTACAACACAGAGATCAAATCAATGTCCACTAGTCCCCTGATTCCATATCCACAAACATTAATTCATATTAAGAATCCCCATCACAAGTGTGTGTTCAAGGAGTAGGGGGGAAAATCCACTATTAGCACATCTGTTGGGGGAAACAGGTTAAAAGATAAAGGCCAAGATCCTCTTGCATTGTTATGTGCTTGGAAGGTCACTCGCCATGGAAAATTGCTGCTGATTTAACGAGTCACCTCTTCAATTCCTTATTGTGTGCACATGGAGTGACTTGGCACAAAACCAGGGATCCAAGCAGTGACTTGTTAATTAGAGGCAATTTGCCACTGCAGGTGATACTACTGCCCATCTGCCAGCAACACGATGCAAAAGGATTTTGGCCCAATAATACCTGCATTTACTATACTTGTACAAACTTTATTCATCACACTCATCACAGATGAGCTTCCTTCTACCTAGGGCATATGTTTGTGATTCAGATATGCTTTGCAAGAGGTCACCTGTAACCCGCTTGAAGTTGGAATTTACCAGAAGAATTTACCTACCACTACAGGGCAGTTTCACAAAGCTTTGTACCACTTGGTTTCCCAAAATGTCAAACCCTCCTTCTCAGCTGATCTCTTGCAAGGGCGTCTTTGGTTTATCAATTTAAGCCCTTTAAACATCTCTCAATGTGTGAGCTCAGCTCTTGTCAATGTGACAGCTGCATCCCTTGGTTCTAGTGAATTTAGCTTAGCAAAACCTCTTCAGGATTGAAGAACGGCTAATGATGAGTGCTAGTGCTATGGTTGAAAAGCATCAGGAAGAGAGAAGAGACGTGCTGGGTAAAGCAAGTTGTCTAGATAGTTAATCACGAAACTCAACATGAAACAGGAAGTAGTTCTGTCAGTCATTGTCAATTTTAAATCCCATGGCTCTCCTACATCCTCATGTTCCCAAGTTATGGGCCATCATATTAGTTGATCGCTGTGTTGTTTTTTCTGACATCCAGACACTCTGTGCCCCAGGCCTGGCCTGCTGAGCACCAAAGTACATGAGACCCTTTATGGAAGGTGGTTACCACACAGCTCTGAGCACTGACCGACTCCATCAAACCCTCCCACACCAGCTGTGGGGTGGCTCCACAGCAAACAGCATCACTGTGGAGCACGACAAAGCTGCTTTGAGGACTGAATCTTTTAGCATGTCAATAAAATAATCAGGGGGAAACGATCGTTTGTGCGTGGTCTTTATTTTCTTGGAATGCTTTGAATGATGTGCAGGGCATGCTAATCAGATTTGCAGATGACACAAAATTGGGTGGAATAGCTGATACCCTGGAAGACAGAAACACAATTCAGAATGCTCTAGATAGGCTTGAGCACTGGCCCGAAATTCAACAGGGATAAGTGCAAAGGACTGCACTTCGGAAAAAGAAACCAAACACACAGTTACAAGATGGCTCAGCAATACTACAAGCGAGAAGGATCTTGGAATCGTCGTTGATCACAAGCTGAATATGAGCCAACAGTGTGATGTGGCTACAAAAAAGGCAAACACTATTTTAGGCAGCATTAACAAAAGTATAAGTCTCCAAATCCCGCAAGGTATTAGTTCCCCTCTATTCAGCACTGGTTAGGTCTCATCTTGAGTACTGTGTCCAGTTATGGACTCTGCACTTCAAGGAAGATGATGACAAATTGGAACAAGTTCAGAGGAGGGCAACAAGGATGATCAGGGGACTGGAAACCAAGCCCTGTGAGGAAAGACAGAAAGAACTGGATATATATATATATAGTCTTGAGAAAAGAAGACTAAGGTGAGATGTGACAGCGCTTTTCAAATAATTGAAAGGCAGTCCTACAGAGGAGGGGCAGGATCTGGCCTCCATCATCCCAGAGTGCAGGACACGCCACAATGGGCTCAAGTGACAGGAAGCCAGATTTCAGTTGAATATCTGGAAAAACTTCCTGACTGTTAAAGCAGTACAGCAATGGAACCAATGACCTTGGGAGGTGGTGAGGGCTCCAACATGGGAGGCATTCAAAAGAAATTTAGACAACCACATGGTTGTCTAAATATGTGGGAGCAATTTTGGATGGGTAGCAGTAATCAGGTTCCTAACACAGTTAAAGATTTCCAAAAATGTTACTCACAAACAGAGACTGGCAATGTAATTTTTATATATATATAACTCCCAGAATATTCCATATCTGTTGCTGGCAACGAAAAGTGGCAGGGTGTTATTGTGTTTGTGGGTTTCTCACAAGCAGAGCGAGTTGGCCTCTGAGAGAACAGAACACGAAAGCAGAAGGGTCTTATATAAAGTAGGGTTCTTTACGAATCTAAGTTGGACCGGCAAAGGACAGAATATTCCTTTTCAGTTAAACTTGTCCATGTTCTTTTTATGAACACTCTGTTCCGTTCTGGAGACACCGATCCATTCTTTCTCCCTTCCTTTTCTGTTTTTTTTTTTCATTTCTTTTTAAAAACTAACCACCCTTCTCTAACGAGCACATCGTTCTTTACTGACTGTCTTCCAGGGTAGAGGAAGAGTGGAGCGGCGGAGCTAGGAAGCTTTTTTCTCCCATAGATTGCTTTAAAAAACTTTGGAAAGCCTCAGGATTTGCTCAGGCCTGCTAATATTTCCTGCGCATGGATGGTGTTCTTGTGGCTGCGTAAGGACCAGCAGTGAGAAAATGAGTTCATTATCAATATAGACCAGTGGTTCCCAACCGCGGGTCACCCAGGGGTTCTTGGACTGCTCTCCCAGAAGCCTTCACCACCACCTCTGCTGGCCGGGGTTTCTGGGAGTGGTAGTCCAAGAACATCTGGGTTACCCACGGTTGGGAACCACAGACATGAACACCACAAATCTGAGGTCAGCATCTCTAAAAACCAGCCTGGTGCTCTTGTTAGTGTGGGACTACGACTCAGAAGACATGGGTCCCAATTTCCTCTCAGTCACGAAGCTCGTTGGGTTTCCTTGGGTCATTTATTCTCCCTTAGTTCTAATAATCTTAGAACGGCAGGGCTGGAAGGGACCCTATCATCCAGTCCAGCCCCTTTCAAGGAGGCCCAGTGGGGAATCGAACTCCCAACCTCCGGCTCCATAGTCACATACCTAAACCACTGAACTATCCAAAAGGAAATATGATCTAATGTTCTTGCTCGTTCCTCTGTACCAAGAAAACTCTGGAAATGGTTGCCCTAAGAGGGAATTAAGTTGCCTGCACGTGATTGATTGATTGATTAATTAATTGACACGCCACCTCGTGTGCTGGGATCACCTCAAGCTTCAGACTGCAGCGTGTCCTATAAGTAACTTATTATCTCATAGAATAAGAGGGCAACCATCAGGTAAAAAGGAAGCTTAAAGGCAGAGTTTTTCACACGTCAGCAACGTGCAGTGTTCATGTTTCCAAACCTTTGTGGGACTTTTCCCTTTTACTCAATTAATAATCATCCGTTTTATTACATTTACACTCCCATTCTTTGGCAATACGTCTTCCCCCCCCCACACACACACACCTCCCTGAAAGTTTCTTTAATTTAAAAGGTACCACATCAAAGCAACAGGTACAGGTTGCTTTCAGCTCTGGGGAGAGCAGCATTTAATAAGGGACATTAAATCAGGCTTTCGCACTGAGAAAGCCTCCACGGTTCAAGAACGACACTGGTAGCTGCCTGGTTTCTGGCGTGCCGTTTTGCAGTTCTCCGCACAGCACGCTGTGTGACAGACAAAATTAAAGCACGCAAGCTCTCACAGTCCCCTATGGGACTCAATCCTGCACCAAAACACATGATCTGCAACACTCCGAGCCCCATTGCCAATCTGCTCACGCAGATGGAGATTTCCACTCCGGGGATAGAAAACATCAAAATATTGTCAAGGCCCGCCTGGCGCATTCTGTGTGGTGCCAGCCGTCTCCGGGCCGCAAGGAGGAAGGGGAGATCTCAACAGAAGCCAGGAAGTGAGGAGTAAGGAAGCATATGGTCTCCTCTCCCCAGGAACGTAGGCCAGTTTAAAAGACAGCTTTCAGGCTGAGAAACAAAGATTTTCGCTTTTTTAAGCATCAACCGCCAGCTGATCTGTGCAATGCTGAGACTGTGTGTTACGTGCCATCAAGTCGGAACAGACTTATTGCAACCCTAAGACAGGCTCTCAAGATAAATGAGAAATTTAAGGAGTGGTTTTACCAATTCCACTGCCCCGGCGAGGTTCCATGGCTCAGCGGGGATTTGAACCCTGTTCTCCAGAGTCCTAGTCCGTCACTCTATCCACTACACCACACTGGGAATACTGAGACTAAAGTTAGCATATTCCAATGCTCTGGATCTGCTCACAAACTTTGCATAAAATGTAAATCAGGTGCATCACTAGTCAACACTAATGCACCCAATTATGTGACACATAATTAAGTGATGTATCGCTGTCTGATCTGAAGAGGTAAATGAAATGAAAGGTGGGAATCCAGACAGATGATAGAAACAGGCACCATCTGGCATAGCTAGAATCTGGGCAAAACTGAACCCAACCCAGTAAGGTGGCAATGTTGACTGAGACAGAGTATTCAACAGTAATAAATTAGGTGAAGATAAAATGGAGGGGGGGAGTTTGCATTAATTTATTACGTTACTTCTTTATTATTGCTTTCTCGCCAGCCAAAAAAAAAATTACTCCAAGATCAGCTCATAATGTGTTTTTAATAACATGAGTAACAGCACAAAAGGAAAAGGAGTTGAGAAGGAGGAGGAAAAAATTCAGACAAAGGCACTCGGTCTCCATCACAAAGGTCAGTCTCCTGTTACTAGTTCAAACTAGAGGAGAGTCATTGAGTGCAAGTCCACACTTTGTAAATCCCATTGAGTCAATGAGTTTACTCTAGCCAGGACTAGCAACAGGATAGTGGCCAAAATTTTTGCATCTTTTCAGCAAAATGAGGAAACACGGCTCTCTGTTTTTGTTGTTTCTCAGGTTGGTGGATGAGGCCAAGTTGGTCTTTCCCCTTAGCATGTGAAGTTTCTCTATGGCTCTTGATGTCCAGGACGACTCACATTTTAATTCCGCAGACCATGCTGCTATGGGCTTGTCCAGATGGATGGAAGTACCATAACAAATAAGTGACAGATTGGCACGGCTTGATCTGATGGGGACCATAGCTCAGCAATGTCTACACTGTATCATGAAAGTCAGCACCTTCAAAATAATTTTCTTTGAGCTTCCCAGGACAGAAATCCTGATAAATTCCTTCCTTGCCACGGCTTTGCCTCTGGATGATGTTTTTCATCTTTTTCCATGTAAATGCTAATTTAAGGATTAATTAAAGGCTTCCAAACTGGGAGCCTCGGACAAGAAAAACAACTCTTCATAGGAAGCAGTACAGCGCTAAAGCAGTACAGCACTAAAGCAGTACAGCGCTAAAGCAGTACAGCGCTAAAGCTGTCCCCCACACCCAAACCTGGTTCAAGATAAAGCCGGAGACCAGGATATCAGCAGACTGCTTCCTCCCGGGTGGATCTCGACAGAATCTGAGATCTTCAAGAGAGGCCCCGTTGCATGTCCCATCACTCTAAAAGGTTGGATCAGTGACAACAGAGAACTTTTTCTGTAGCAGTATACAAGTGTAGCGCTTCTTCTAAAAATCAGGATGGGGCCATAGTTATTGAGCTTCCAACAGGAAGCCAAAACTCTTGTTATTTTGTCAGGCCTTTGGCTTTTAACACATTGTGTTCAAATATATTTTTAAATAATACGTTATTTCTCTTCTGTTTTTATATTTTGGTTCTACGGCACTTTGTTTGGGGTTTTTTGGGGTTTTTTTCAAAAAAAATTGAGTTTATAGATACCTTTAATAAACAGTTTCCTTTAAGTAATGTATGTAGCATGGGAAAAATGCCACCATATTAGAAAAAACAATAACACTCATCAATAAAACATAAAGTATTCAAAAGATCAAAACCATTCCCCCAGCTTGAAGGTGCTATTTACGGAGAACAGCAAAAAAACATTTTAAAAATCAGAATTAAGCTTTGACGTAAGAGAAAAAATTCCCCCGGAATCCAGTGAGCCACAACCACCGGCAATAAGCAAGCTGGCAAAAAGTCCTTTAAAATAAGAAATATAGTTCCCAGCCCAATCACCCTGGTTGAACAAGACATCATGTTATCCCTTGATCCCCTTGTTTCCTTACGGGATAAATCCAAACACCGTATTCCATCTAGGTCCAACAGGGAAGTCGTGATGGGTTTTCAAAATGGCGGAAAACAATCATACCGCGGCAGCGTGGTTGCCCTTGTGACGCTTGAGCTGATCACTGCGGACGAAGGAGGCACTACATTGGTCGCAGGAGAAGGCACGGTGGAGGCGCAGGTGTTGTTTCAGGGAACGGGCATAGACTAGCCGCTTGTCACAGATATGGCACCAGTAGCGTCCTTTCCGTTGCCTGGCCTGGTCCCTTCCACCCGAGGGAGAAACCAAGTGGTGCCTCTTCTCGTTGGACACGGGGAACACCTTGTCGTCTTCCGACTCGCTCGACTCTTCCTCCTCTCCTTGCCAGTCGCTATCCGTATCCCGTTCTACCTCACTGCTTTCCTCTCTGTCCACATAGGTCACTTTGGAACGACCCTCTCGGAAGTTGTAGGACTTGGTCGAGGATGGTTCCCGATCAACCACATCATCTCCTTCCTTTCCGTCAACACAGATCACTTCAGAATGGACCTCTCGGACGTTGCGGGATGACGGTTCTCCACTGTTTTGAGGAGGAAGCTGGACCACTGGCTGTGGTTGTTGGGAGGCCACTGGCAGCTGCTGAAGGATAGTGGTCTCCTCTTCATTCTGCAACTTGAATGGACTCAAATCCTCCTCACCTCTTATCACTGCCAAAACAAAGACATGTATCTTACTCTTAACATCCCATGTTCCTTCCATCACACAGATGAAGAACTTCAGACAGTTATGCACCATTCCCGGAGAAATCTGTTGGTTTTATTATACAAAACCCAACAACTCTTTTCATGGTGGGCCCTCCTTGAGGCTTAAAAATAAGAGAAAAACAATTTAAGAACATAACACACCTTGAATAACAGAACCAAACAATAACGACAATAATTCCCCTCGCCCAAAGGCTTACCGTCTTAGTTACCGTTTCGAATTTATTTATTTTTTTTCTGTTATTGACCTACCACCATTCTCCCCATAGGGGACCCAAAGCAGCTCACAACCGTTCAAACGAATAGGGAATAAAGACAGAATTCCTGGAACCCCCCTCTTATTCCTTAAAAGCTTAGGTCATTGGCTCACAACAGAGTCAAGAGGGAAAGGGCCAACCTGGCTTTTTAGGGGCAGAGCAGCCCAAAGCCTGGGAGCAGCCACTGAGAAGGCCCCGTCTTGTGTCCTCACCGAATGAGCTTAAGAGCTGAAAAGGCTCATGAGGGTGGTGACTGCCTATATAAACCCATATAGGGCTTTATAGGTAATAATCAGCGCTTTGAATTGGGCCTGAAAACAGACTGGCAGCTCGTGTTGTAGTGAGGGAGTTATATGCACCCCGTCACCAACGCCTCTCAGCAGTCTGAAGGCAGAGTTTCGAACCAGCGGAAGTTTCTGAAACATTCTACAAAGGCAGCCCCAGATGCAGCGCATTGTAGTAATCCAAGCAAGATGGAACCAAGGTATTTGTCATCACGGCCAGATCAGACCTCTCAAGGAACGGGCACAAACGGAAGCACCCGCTTTAACCGTGCAAAAGCCACTCCCGGCCACCGCCCAGACCATGCCTGCAAGCTCAGGGTTGAATCCAGAGAAGCCCGCCACTCTCCCAGCAAAATAGACACAACAAGCGACGGAGGAACAGGATATCATTCCAAGCGCCATTTATTAGTACTCTTTTTTTACATCAGAAGAGGTTTCAGGGCTAGCCCTGAAATGAATGGTCAGGGAGCCTCACTAGAAAAAAAAAATCAACCCAAAAAGAAAAGAAACATTAAAAAATAAAGATGAGAAAAATATTGTGCCACCTTGAAAACTCCTGTATTTTAATGTGAGTTTCCGTGAACAAGTCCGTTGAGTCTGTTGAGGTCTGTTGCTCAAATCAATTTTTTTTCCAGCTTACTGTCTTTCTCTTTCTAATGTCTCTGAGTTGAGAATGTAAGTGCCAGTTGATGAGAAAAAGGGGTAGACTAATCTGGAGAACTTGAAGTTAATGTGCCCTGTGAATCCCTGCACATCTGTTGTGAGGAATTTAACCAGAAATTCAAAACTCCACAACAGGATCTTGGCATTTCTACTAGCCTTCCGGAACAAGCTCTACTAGCAGACAGGAAGCTGGTTGGCTGCGGCTAACAGGCTTAACTAGATGAGACAATGAAGATCAGACACCCAATTTCCTATCTCTCTACATTTGAGCAAACAGCTATCTGATCAGAATTTCAGCCCTGGGGGAGTGCTCTTGTCTTTCATGCTTTCTCCCAGTGTCATTTAGGAGATTATAATCTCACACACAGAGACACGCAGAAAACTACCATTTGCTAAAATGTAAAGAGAGGGAAGATCCAACGAGATCTCTATTGTCTTGTCTAATTATGTGCCTAGAACTGTAAACACAAAGTCTCCAGCTCCTCTCAATACAGCCACGTGCTCCCTGCATGACATTAGATACTAAGGCAAACCTGCATTGCGTACACTTAACCCACAGCGGATCCTCCAAGATTTAATACAGGAATTATACAGTACTAAGAATATTGGCTGCGTAAATGCTATCAGCACTGAGGATGTGTGCTTGCCGTGAAAGGGAAAGCACTAGAGATGAGATTATTGTATTTTTTGGACACTCCCCATTCTAGGAATTTACTTCACAGACACTTGAATGTGGTTCAACTGAGAACAAAAAGGCCTAAACTGGAAGACTTTCAGGCTTAGCTAGGCCTAGCTTCCTGTTCCGAAAGAAAGCTCCCAGCTAGCACTGGGGCAGGAAGAGGAAGCTTGGGTGGGACTAGGCCTAGCTCAGCCTTGAAGCTTTCCAGATGAGGTCTTTTTTCCCCAGGCGAGCCACAGTCGGGTGTCTGTAAGGTGTGTGTTAAATCAGGTAGAATTCCCAGAATAAGGAATTATGAGATTGGTAGTGCAAGAAATCAGAAAATCCCATTGTTAAAGAGCACACCCAGCTTCCTCCATTCTCAACCTTTGTTTTTCTTGAAAAAGTTTTCTAGTTCTGAGGGCTACGAAGAGACGTTTTAAAAACACCCGGGCAAGACAGAGATTGATTTTAAAAACCCAACACAGGTAAATTGGATTCGCCCTTGCCAGGGATCCCTTCCAACTTTCTCATCCCATTACTAAAATAATGTATGCAAAATATGACAGAGGGAATGAAAATTAAAGCCACTTGCCTTTTAAAAGGTTAAACGTGTGGGTGTTTCTTAGGGCAGAATTTTAATCCTTTTTCACCCGGCGGATCAGGCAAGGGCTGAAATGTGTGGCTGGATTAATGCAACACGCTGTATGCGGGGCTGCCTCTGGACATTTCCGCCGGTCCAAAACATTGTGACCAGATTACAACTGGGGCTGGTCACAGGGATCCCATCACTTTCCTGTTACAGCGACTCCACTGGCTTACCGATCCGTTTCCAGGCACAATTCAAAGGGCTGGTTCTAACCCACAAAGCCCTAAATGGCTTGGGTCCAAGCTATCTCAAGGACCGCATCTCCCTTGATGAGCCTCCCCGGGTGTTAAGATCATCAAGGGAGGGCTTTCTCTTAGTCCGACCACTCTCATGGGTACATCTGGTAGGGACACAGGTGAGAGCCTTCTCTGTGGCTGCTCCCAGACTTTGGAACTCCCTCCCACTGGAAAACAGGCTGTCCCCATCTTTGCTGTCCATCCACAAGCAGGTCTCTTCAGGCAGGCTTTCCCTCAGTGACTGGCTTCCTGGGTGGGGCATTTAAATTTGTTGTGCCTTACTGCTTTCAATGTGTTTTGGTGTTGCTTTTGTTTACTGTTGTTTACTGTGGTATTTGTTTGATCCTTTTAAATACCTGTCTACTTACTATTTTCAGCTTTGAATATTGCCTTTTAATGATGTAAGCCACCTTGGGTCTGCTTTAAGGAGAAAAACAGGGTAAAAATATTTAAAATAAATAATGAAAGAGATACTGGTTAAACTGCAGTACTGCAACCAAAACTCTGCTCACGATCTGGGTTCAATCCCAGATAGCCAGCTTGAGGTTCACTCAGCCTTCCGTCCTTCTGAGGTCAGTTAATTGACCACCCAGAGAGTGCTTTAAGGGCTATGGGGCAGTATATAACCAGCACACTTTGCTTTTGCAAGCAAAGGATTTACAGTATATAGGTTGAAAAACGTAACCAACCTACCTGGCTCGGAGTGTCGCACCTTGCAGTTGTGCTTGCCAAAATATCTGGCCTGGCAGAGGGGGCAGATCTGGGAGGCTGGGAGGGAGAGCGCGATCTTCTGAGCAGGGATCTCTAACGTGATTTTGGTTCCTGGGGGCAAGGTCGTGGGGCTGACCAGAATCAAGCCTCTATTTGCAGCTCCCTGCTCGACGAGGTTCAAGCCAGACGGCATTGAGGCTGAGCATGGACCGCTTGCAGGAACCATAAGAGTCAACGGCCCTGGGTTTGAATTTGCAAGGGGACCCAGAACCATGGGAGGGGAGGACAAAACAGGGAAGGCAGGAGACGCCTTGGCACACAGCTGGGCTCCTTTTGCGGCTACCGGCTGTGGCCCCACCGGAGCTGTCACAGAGGGTGGAACTAGGAGTTGAGCTGAATTTGCAGGCCAAAGAACGGGCATATTTTGGACAGAACCCACAGCAGGTGGGCAGCTTGAATTTGTAATTATGGTTTCTTGGGATGACAAGGATCTCACCGAGAGTATTACGGGGAGAGGCTGCTGGGGAGGAGCGCCCCTGCCTGAGGGGCCAACCCCAGAAGCTCCAACCACTTGGGCAGGCAACAGAGAGGTCTCTGGTTCAGGAAGCCGTCTGGTTGGGACCGTTCTCCAGGTTGGACCTTGAGGTCTAGCGACCACCACCTGGTTTGTCTGCAGAGGCTCAGGTCCTTCTGAACCACGAAGGGGCCCGATTTTCGAGGCTGGCCTCCCTGTTGGTTTGCTAGAACCTGAGGGTGCCGGTGGACGTCTAGCCAGCCCCAGGAGCTGGGCCGGGGATGCCGATAAAGCTCGGGCATCCGGGCTTTTTGGACTCTGGCAGGGCTCCTTGTGGCACATCACGTGGAACTTGTATTTGTACTTGCGGTTGAAGAACTGGCCGCAGATTTCGCACTCAAAGCGCCTGTGGCACCGTTCGTGCCAGCGGAGGTACTTGGTACTGGAGTAGGTCTTGCCACACTCCTCACAGCGCAACGCGGGCTGGGGACGGTGGGCTCCTTTGCCAAAGATGTGGATGTTCATGTGTTTCAGCAGCTCGACCCGGGAGAAGAAGCTGCTCTCGCACTCCAGGCAGGGAAAGGCTCGGATGCCCCTGTGCTGGCGGAAATGGTCCTCCAGGCTGCTCTTCAAGAGGTAGGCCTTGGGGCACAAAGCACACTGGTAGTGGCGCTCGCCGGAGTGCGCCTGCTGGTGCTTGGTGAAGTTGGAGGGATCCGAGAAGGACTTGCCACAGATGTGGCAGCCGTACGGCTTTTCCCCTTTATGGATACGTAGATGCTTCCACATATTACTGCTGTTGCTGAATTCCCGGCCACACTCGGGGCATCTGTGATGGCGGGAACCTTTTTTGAGCATCTCTCTTTGGCGTGTAGTTCGAGCAGGGACCGGTTCCGTCGCTCTTTCCTCGGCTTCCTCTGCCTCACTCTCTCCCAACCACTCTTCCTCAGAGCTGCCCTCCGAACCTTCTCCGCTGTTCTCCTTTCCCTCCTCTTCGTCTCCCGGAGCATACCAGACCGTCTTGTTTCGCTGGCGTAAGGGGTACGGCTTTGAGGAACGTCCTTCTGGGGTCGGAGAGCAGGAGCTTTCCGAACTCGCGTGGGCGCGGCCTGCAAGAGGACGGCAAGAACACAGATAGCTAGGGTGAGATCTTCGTTATTGTGGTTCAAAAGGGCTGGACTTTGACGTAGGAACCTGGATTCGAAGGGCAGCGAAGAGCTCCCTTTGGCCCAGGGTGGGTGTACTTGACAAGCTGTAGCTTTTGGTTCAACTTACAGGTCTTCTAAACCAGTGGTTCCCAACCTGGAGTCTCCAGATGTTCTTGGACTACAACTCCCAGAAGCCTTCAGCACCAGCTGTGCTGGCCAGGATTTCTGGGAGTTGTAGTCCAAGAACATCTGGGGACCCAAGATTGGGAACCACTGCTCCGAACCCATTGGCCTCAATTCAAGACTCAGCTAGAGTAGAGCCATTGAATCCACGGCATTTACTCATTCTTCAGCAAGTGACTCCACAGCCCCTACTCTGGGTGAAATATTATTTATGCGTACGTTGGTCATTAACCACCACGAAGAATGCTTTGCTCCACGTTGGGCAGTACACCGATATAATAAATTTATTTATTTCTGTTATATACATATCACCCCATTAGCGCACAGCACTATTGGTGTACGTATAAAACCAAAAACGAACATAGCCAACCACAATGGAATAAGCCAACAATAAAAAAAGAGAGGGGGGGGCTTTTGCTATCAGATTTGATCCAGGGTCTCCCCACTTCCATTCTCAAGCTCTAACCACTACACCACAAAAGCATCCCACGAGAGGGTCGGATACTGCACAGACCGTTGTGGAGAGGGGTGGGCTCACCTCCGGTGGGCTTCCGACCACCCTCAAGCATCTCTCCTCTGGCCAAGTCCTGGGCGGGGGCACAAGCGCTCCGGCTGTTCCCGTTTGGGGCCCCCATCTCAACAGCTCGGTAGTGCAACTTCTGCCTTGGCTTCTTCCTCGGGAGATCGGCTGCCTCTTCTCTCTCGCTAGTGGTATCAGCGTCCGAGCCACTGCCCGGCTTTTCCCGCACAACTGGGAATTGTAGCCTTCTCAAGCAAATGGTCAGCTTCTTGAGGGGAACCAGCTTTCCACAGGGCAGCCTGGCCACAGAGGAGGAAGAAGTAACAGGCTTTTCTTGAGAGACGTCCTCCACGCAGCGTCCACCCACTAAGGAATCCACGTTTTCCTTTAGATGGTCTGCTTGATCAATGGCCGCCGGCATACACCCCTCTCTAAATTCAGCCTCATAGTCTACGAAAGAGAAAATACAACATTTAAGGACAGAGATTGTGGAGGGAAACAGAAGGGGAAGGAAACATGACCCCTCTTTCTTAATTCCTAATGGGGACAAGGATTCGGGCACGCCTCAATCCTTGTTTTGTTGTCACCTAGCCGCGAAATGTTTCCTGCCGGCGCCTGCAAGCGTTTTCATGTTTGCGAGAACGCATTTTGCCCGGATTTGTGCAACTGGACCAAACTCACGGGTGCTGCTGCCTCATTGCGTGGAAGTTTAAAATTAAAAAACCAGAAAGCCCAGACTTTGCGTCTCTCAGATTCGTTCGTTGGCGAATTTATCTTTCATATGTGCATGAGCTCTGGTTCAAGTAGTTTTCCTCAGACACATTTTTGCACAAATGGAGGGAGCCATTAAAAAGGTGATTCTTTGGCTTGGTTTCCTAACGGAGGCAAGAAATCTCTCACGGGGTCAATGAACTCTTGACAAGCTGCCTCGGCCCCTCCAGACAGCCTGCCTGGATGAAAATGAGAAATTTAGCGAGATGTCTTGACATCCCGGCTTACAAAGCTCAGCAGACTGCATAATTCAGGCCGTCCTGGAGGGCCATTTGAGCACAGAACAAGAAGGGCTGGTTCTCCTCCCTCTGATAGCCCTCAACATGGCAAACTGCTAGCTGAAAGATCAAGCGTGAACTCTCTCTGGAGGCAGAAAGGTCGAAAATGAGGCTGTCATCCTTTGGGCCCATCCTGAGGAGGCAGGACTCTCTGGAAAAGGCCATCACGCTGGGCAAGGTGGAAAGCAGCAGGAAAAGAGGAAGACCCAATGTGAGATGAACAGACTCCCTAAAGGAAGCCCTGGGCTTGAGTTTGAAACAGCTGGAAGAGGGCTGTCCATCCTGGATGAGACATTTCTATCCTGGACCTCCTTGACATACACACCCATGGCATCAAGAACCCCTGGACCCTGTCGAAGTTTGGGGGAACAAAGTATTTTTCTTTCCTTTCAGAGTTGCCTCGCTCAAACATAGAAAGAACGAACATATGTGACAGGAAGGAATCACGGCCTAGGAAGCCCAAAACACCCAACCTGTCGGAAAAGGTCTGAAGGTACAGCTTTGATTTCAGCTCCTCTTCCCCCACCGCCTCACCTCGTAAAGCTTCTCTTTCCACCCAAACCTCATCGTAATCAGGGTCCTCACGGATGTATTCGTCGTGCAGGTCTAAGGGGTGTCCCCGAGGCCATTCACCTGTACGAGGGTGAGAGGGGGAAAAAAGAGGAGAAAAATCAGGGCAAGAAGGCTCGACGAGGGCCCTTCTCAGCTGCCGCCCTCCAGTAGCCTTCTATTCAGAGGTAGACTGCTCCTACCAGGGAGGCTCTGTTTAGCCTTCCACTGCTGGAATTTGTTCACACTAAGAGATTGGAGATCCATAAAAAAGGAGTGGTAAAGGCATCCCATTTCCCAAGCAGCATTGGTAGAAGCAGGGTGGGGCTTTCACGTTATCCTTCTTCTCTTCCGTGACATCACTTACGGGTCTTGTCCATCTCTTGGTGTACATCATCGCCGTCTGCTTCTGACCAGCGCTCCCAGTAGGTCATCAGCGCCTCAATGGCTCTCTCTGCTTCCTCCAACTGATCATCCAGTTCGCTCCTACCGACTTCGAGGGATAAGCGGGGTATGATAATCGATGTAGGAGGTGCTCCTGCAAAGGGGCCATGGAGAGAGGCAAGGGTGAAACCTGAGTTCAAGACTGCCGGGCCACCAGGGCGTCATCCGTACGCAGCAACCTATGGAGTTGGTGACTCTGATTTCAGGAGGGTGGGGTAGTGAATTTGCTCCCAGTTTTGGCCCAAACGTTAAACGAGCTATCGAAATTGCTGCAGGTGCCATTCAGCAACTTATATCTCTCTCCTCTAAAGTTCGGAATAAAACCTGGAGCGGGTTCAACCAACCCTGCAAAGTCAGCGTCATCAACCTCCGCCGGGAGCAACAGGGAGACCAGATTGTTTTGAGCAACAACTCCCGTGATCTCTGGACCTTTTGGAACCAACGTCCAAAATACCTGGAGGGCCAAAGACTTCCCTCCCCGACGTATACCCTCTGTCTGCCTTTGCAGTGAATTTCACTCTATTCCCAGGCATAGAGTGAAATATATATATTAAAAAATAGCCTGAAAATCCATGGAAATAACCACCCCCAAAATTCCAGCTCTCTTACTGGCAGGAGGAGGAGAAGGTGGCAGTGGCGAAGGAGGAGATGGTGCCAGCGAGGGTAAGAACTCATCATTTGTCCCGCAATCTTGGAAGGATGATGAGCTGCTTTCCCAAGACAGGTCAAGCTGGCTACTGTCCAGAAGAATCCCAGAGGTGGAGAAATCTATTGAAGAGAAAATGGGATTTTCCCACCCCACCAGAAAACCATGCGTTAGCAACTTTTCCATACAAGTGGCAACTAAAGAAAATCTGTTTAGCTCCGTGGGCTGCCGATTCGTTTCCGGGCACAATGCAAAGGGCTGGTTCTAACCTGTAAAGCCCTAAACGGCCAGGGTCCAAACGATCTCAAGGATCGCGTCTCCCTCAATGAGCCTCCTCGAGTGCTAAGATCCTCAGGGGAGGCCTTGCTCTCGGTCCCACCCCCTTCACCAGGTGCCCTTCGTGGGGGACAGGAGAGAGGGCCTTTTCAGTGGCTGCTCACAGACTCTGGAACTCCCTCCCACTGGAGGCCAGCCTGGCCCCATCTTGGCTCTCCTTCTGCAAGCAGATCTTTCTCTTCAGGTGGCTATCCGTTCGTGGCTGTCTGTCTGAAGAGAGGCTCTAAAATGGGATGGTTTGTATTTTTGTTGCTTTTAAATGTTTTACTAATGCTTTTTCCTAACATTTTTAGTATAAGGGTTATTTAATTCTTTTTAAATATTGGAATAATTTACCGCTTTTAGCTTTTAATGGTGTGCTTTTCATTCTGAAGCTGATTTGGGTCCTTTTTTAGGAGGAAGGCGAGATAAAAATATATTAAAGAAATAAATGGGATTCCATCTCAAACAGCAGCCGAGCCGATTCTAGAACAAAACCAGGAATTCTCCTACAGTCTCTGATGTTTCCCCAAAAGAAGGGGGGAAATTCCACCTCCAATTTTTTAAATCCTTCCATGCATCTTGAGGCGCAATTCTCTTCTAAAAACAAGGTAAAGCCTCCGTGCACAGCTTGTTCCATCACAATGAAATCAGTTTTGATTTCCTTTAAACAGGAAGTGACCTTCCATAGGCACTTCCATTTGGGTTCGGAGGGAATGATGCTGCCCTCCGCAAGTCTTGGGGAACCAACAAAAAAATTAGACGCACAGCTTGCCCAGTGCTGTTCTAAATCCACTGGAAACTGAAGGGGTCAAATTAATACATATAATATATATATATCTTAGTTTAACCATAGCCACCTTGCTTTCTGTAAATTGCTTCGCTACATGTGTAAACTTAGGGTATCAGGGTTTCTGCTTAGCAGATAAGGAAGGGAGGCTGCCTGAATGACTGTTGCTTGCAACTAACTAGTCTAACTGCGAATGTGTCAGTGATAAGAGACCTGGGAGTCTAACCGCCAGGAACTGGGAGGGATGATGTCTGCAAACCCTCCTTCCCCCCACCCCCGCTCCCCATCCTTTGCCTCCCCTTACTCATTTGAAGGCTTATAAAAATATATTCTGCAGCCAGAATACTATATGCACGGAAATGGAAGGAAACCGAAATACCAAATCGTGAAGAACTAGTGGAAAAAGATTATGGACGTGGCAGAGATGGACATATTAACGGAAGCTTTGAAAGACAATTCAATCCAAGAAGCATCTGAAAAATGGGACCCTATCTATAACTGGATCCGTTCTATAACTTGAAAGCCAAATGTGATAATTTTAATACAAAATAGTCAAATAACTCTAGTTGGAATTATATAGGCAACTAACAGACACAAAAGTCTTTAATGTAATATGTTTAAGTACAAATAATATGTGATAATGTATAGCATGATATATTCCCTGTTATCCCGAGTTACTTCCCTTTACCCTTGAAATAAAAAAAAAATATATAAAAAGTATATGTGTGTGTGTGTGTGTGTGTGTGTGTGTGTGTGTGTAAATTTTTATATATAATTTTTTATTTTTTTTATTTCAAGGGTAAAGGGAAATAACTCGGGATATGTTTCTGCGAGTGAAGTTGGTGACTATTTGCTTGCTTTCAGCTGAAAATAAACAAATATCTATTGGATCTCTCTGTCTCTGTCTGATTAATGCATTAGAGCCAGGCAAAAAGCCAGGAAATAGTCTTGGCACCCTTCAAAACTTAGCCATGATTGAGCACATCCATTCTAAAAATCTTTTTATTTAGGAAAAAAAAAAAAGAGAGAGAGAGAGAGATGCTTCTCACCCTTGAGGTTTGGTGAGGGGGGCGTGAGAATTTCTGCCAGACTCTTCCCATCATCCTGAGGGCCGACAAGAGAGCTGGATCGGCGTGGCTTTTTTGAAGTCTTCGGCAGCCGGTCAGGATCTATGCTCCTCACCAGGCTGTCCAGCAACTCCAGAAAAGAGCTTGAAAACGAGGCGCCTATGATGAAAAACGGCGGGGAAAAGATTAGGAGGAGAAAAACAAGACATTCCAGACACAGGAAACAGACTAACATCACCACGTCATCCCAGGCCAGCTCTAATCCCCATTCCTTTTTGGTCAGGTTCTGGAGGTGAAGGATTCACATCCACATCTCATTTTCTGGCCAGGACAGGAAGTTAAAATCAACCCTGCAAGAGTATCAGTCGAAACTGTTAGGGCTCACTTCTCAGAAATGGCCTACAAGAGCCCAGGAAAGCTTCTGTGAAATAAAATGAAATACAGTCCCTAAAAGCCTGTACCAAATACAATCTGTTTGCTTTTAAAGTGGCCTTTCAAGCGTCACAGGACTCTGCTGGTTTGGGTTCAACAAGTTACAGATTAACACAAGGTCGCTGCTTCGGAAATACTTCTTGGGGGCTCAATCAATCCAAAGAGTGAAAGGTCACTATTTCCTATAGGCATGTTGCTGATTCCTTATGAAAACCAGTCGGGGGCAGCAGACATTCCCAAACAAGAACAGAGACTTGGGTTCAAATTCTGCCCCGGACATTTAAATTCAGGCGGCAACGGTAAACCGCTCCTTGAACCTTTAAAAAACCCACACCCCTCTTTGGGTTTGCCTTAAATCGGAAGCGACTGCAGGGCACATAACGCAGAAACGAATGGAAGGAATCCAGCGAGAGCTGAAAATTCCTGATGGCCGTTCGTGGCAACGGAAGACACGCGTCTCCTTGAAATCCACGAGTTAAACAGGGCTTGGCTCCGGCTTAAAACGTGCAAGAGCCCACAGTGCCCATAAGCACGGCGGCCACCGGCGCTCCGCCTTCTCCAAGCCGGGCGCGCTTTTTGAATGCTCCAAACCGTGCGCCCTAGGCGCACGGGCGCTATCTAAGCGCCGGGCGCCCCTCCGCTCCTGCCCTGTCCGGTTTGCGTACCACGCTAGCTGATGCACAGTCCGAAAACAACACCCCAGGAAGAGCACAGGACCCCGTGTCTGCGCTGAGCGGATAACCAGAGGCGTCTCTGCAGATAAATCAACTCAACTCACCTTGCATGGCTGCTTTCGTCCCTGGCGCGCGCTTGAAGGACACCGCGTGTTGCCAAAGCGCAACTTCTCCTGGCTGTCCTTCCTTCTTCCCCTTAGAAGGCAAATAAAAGGGAAGGATGCGCGCGTGTACACACCACATGCACCCAGGAGCGCATAGTCTCGGGAGAGGCCGGATGTGAGCAGGGGGGCTGGGTGGGTAAATGGCCCGGTGGAGAGTCTGGGTTGCCCAAATAAGGGACATGGCGAGGTGAGAATTAATGATTTACAGTCCTTAATTAGTCGCCTCCCAGGACCTTCTTATGTTTATGGGTGGGGGAGAGACACCTAGATTCCAAAACAAAGAAACAAATCAACAAAAAAAATTCACCATTTGGCCCCAAAGAAATCCAGTGAAATTTATTCCTGTTACTTAGGATTCAGAGAGGCTTTACCTTAAAGAAAGAAGCAGAAGGTGTTCCCGTGAGTTCCTTTATTTTTTTACAATTCATGGGTCTAGAAACAGGCCTCTAAGTTTTCCTTAGTTGTTTGCTTTATTTTAAATAAAACATTTTATATTAAAATATAATATTTTATATATATAATAAAATAAAATATTTTTACCCCAACTTTCTCCTGGAAAGGAACCCAAGGCTCTTAAGAACATGCTATACTCTTTTAAGAAGAATCAAAATGGGTGGCCGGAAGTGTTCAGCATAGGTCTGGGTTGAATGGTATTTGGAGAAATCCAAAGAAACGAAGAGTAAAAAGCATGTGGCACCATGTTAAGTGGCTTCCCGCTACTGCAGACCTTCAGATTGAGGAAGGAGCAGGTTTTAATCCACAAAAGCACTCCCTGAAATGCATGCAGGTTTAGAAGCCATGTTGTTAGTCTGTGCGAGCTTTTCAGGCAAAACCCAAAGGAAAAATCATCATCATAATATGTTTTTAAAGAATTTGAAAGTCTTTAAGGTGCCACATTTTTTTTCTTTTTTATTGTTATTTTTAAAGAATTTTTTAAAAAGAGTTATAATTTTTTTTAAAAATAATATTTTTAAAAATAATAATTTTAATAAGAGTTAAATAATAATAATGAAAAAAAAGGGGGAGAAGTGGCATCTTAAAGACTGCTATATTGTAACGTGAGCTTTTGTGGACAGGTTGACTTTTTTTAGACACGTGGACTTGTCCACAAAATCTCACATTAAAATATAACAGTCTTTGAGGTGCCATGGGTTTCTGTCTTATTTCTTTATTATTATTATTATTATTATTATTATTATTATTATTATTATTATTATTATTATTATTATTATTATTATTATTATTATTATTATATTTTTGTCAATTTTCTTTTGAAATACGTGTCTTAATCTTGCAAGGTAGAACATTTGTTTGCTTCTTCATGTTGATGTTATTTTCTCTCTCTTTTTTTGTATGTGTTTTTGGGGAAACAGAGTTCTGTCTGAAAATTGCTGGTTTATTTTATTTTATTTGACTTGGAGGTGCACTGGTGGGAAATGAGCTGAACTAACTCCCTGTCTGGAATATTAAACTGCCAATAAGAGAGCAGAAAGACGGAGTGTTATTATTTTTTTAAAGTTGGCAGCCCTAATTGGTATTATTTTATTGCTCTGAAACCAGAACATCTCCTGGTCCCATTGTGCTTGTTTTCCACTGACTGCCTTCTAAATGAACGGGTGCATGCATTTAGTAATGCTAATAAGATGCCCCTGGGGTTTGGGATGTAATCAACTCGATGTCCATGATTGCGTTAACTAGCCTGAGCTAATTGGGCAAACCCTTAGTTGGGAATGAGGAGAGAACCCAGCCTGGTTTGCATTGATAAAAGGAGAGCTACAGTAGAGAGAGTACAAGGATTTGCAAACCATTTATACAGTATATCACAGAAGTGAGTACACCCCGTCACATTTCATAAATATTTTAGTATATCTTTTCATGTGACAACACTGAAGAAATGACACTTGGCTACAATGTAAAGCAGTGAGTATACAGCTTGTATAACAGTAACGCAACACACAGCCATTAATGTCTAAACTGCTGGCCACAAAAGTGAGTACACTAGCTTTCATGGATCAAGACCATCCACTTTCTCAGGCTTGCACCAGCGTGAAGAACTTAAAGTCCAAATGTTCATGGCAAGACGGATTTTGCCTGGAAAGTTTTTCTTAAATGTAAGTCCAGAGAGATGCAAGCTGCATTAGAGTCACTGTTTACAAGTTACAGCTGAATCAGATGTGAATTAGAGATCACTCCCCAGTTTGTGAGACAAAGAAAACCCGGAGTCCTCCATCTGAGAATTGGGAGGATAATTTAGTAAACTCACTAGGTTTAGCCAGTTGGCGTCAAATTAAAGCCCAAATCATATTGCCTAGTGGTAACCCTATATAGGAGCCACATGGCAAAATGGTTAAACAGCAGTGCTGCAGTCAAGACTCTGCTCATGACCCGAGTTTCATCCTGATGGGCTCTGGTAGTTGGTTCAAGGTTGACTCAGCCTTCCACCCTTCTGAGGTAAATTGAGTACCCAGCTCCCGGGGGCGGAGATGTATAGTCTGCATAATTAAATCATAAGCCATCTGGAGAGGTCTTTAAGGGCTGCGGGGTGGTATATAAACAGCACACTCCTTTTAAAAAAAGAAAATCAAATGGGAATGTGTCAGTTGCAGCTTCCAGAGAAAAGTGTTATGACTGTTACCTAACATTTCAGATCTGTCAATCCTAAATCTGCCACCCCTTTCCATCCAGTCTTTAACAACCCATCTCATACTTGGTCTTCCTCTCTTCCTAATGCCTTCCATTTTTCCAACCATTACTGTCTTTTCTAGTTCGTGGGGCTCATGTATGCTGAGCCTGAAAGTTGAGCTGAGACGAAGACCTGCACAGATCCTGTGTTTGGAGGACAACCCCCATGCTGCCTGGGGAATTCTGGGAGTTGTAGTCCAAAACCACAATTCTGCTTACCAGCTGTGTTTTGGAGCATGCAATCCATGTCACATATCAAGCAACATGCCAGCACCAGCCAGTGCATGCTAAATGCCTCTCATCCCATTTCTAGTTGCATAAGATCTAGTATTTTCCTTGTATATTAATTCCAAAGGGGCTCTCTTATTTTCTTTTTAAAGTCATCTTCTGTTTATTTTAAAGAGAAATAGAGTTTGCAGGCAACTATGTAAGCTGAAGATTCCTCAGACTGACAGACAGCTGGTAGCCTAATTCTTTTGCAGACGGCAGAGGGAGTGATGAATAACCCGTGCAAGCTCATTTTATTTTTCACACTCCCTCATTATGAGTGTGTGTGTGTGTCGGGGGAAATTGCAAAGTAAAATCCAACATAAGGAACCCTAATCTCTGTAAACAAGGACGGTCCTTGGCTTTCCTCATTTCCCTACATTTCTCTGTTCAAGGAGGACCCCGTTCACAGTCAAAGCCTGGCACTGTACCAAGAAACACAGCTGTTAATGGGCTAAGGGGAGCAGAAAGAGAAGCAAAATCGTCAGCCTTGTTGTTTATCGATACTCACAGACCAGCAGTAGTTTAAGTGACTCTGGGAATTCTATCAGGCAAATTGCAACTTACCCACCCACCCCGAGTTCAAAAAATCCCCAAATCATGTGGCATCTTAAAGACTGTCATATTTTAATTTAGTGGATCGAGTCCACTCCGGAATTCTGAAAACACAAGATGTCCAAAATGTTTTTGTATGGGTGCAGGACAAATAAGAGCAAAAAGGTTTGTACATCATTTATCAACTGCTCTGTTAGATTCTGATTGTTCAAGTTTGACTGTTAGATTCTAGTTAAAGAAATAAAAGCATTCTTATCCTGTAGCGTTGAACCCGTTGCTTATTACATGCCTTACTTTTTTGTACTTGGAATGAAACTAGAAAGCTTAACTACTTTTGTCTTTTAACCTCTTTTTTTGCTTTTTATTTTAATAAAGCTGTTTTTAGAATAGACTCCTTATCTGGGACTCTGTAAATTGCAGAGCTTCCTGGCTGATCTAATCCAGCAGCCAAGCCCTTGACTGCGCTACTGTGTGATTAGTCCATAGAGCACGTACAGAGTGCCAGGGGTTTGTACCAAGTGCATAAATCCAGAATTGAATTAGATTAACTGGAATCCTGAAGGGGAATGGTGGTAGTGGGGAAAATATAGACAAAACCAGAACGCTGGGGCCTGAGTCTGTAGGCTCAGTTAGCCCACAACATTTTCCATCACAGATATTATTTGTATCGGTGCAAGAAGATGTAAATATTGGATAACAGACCTGGGCATCACACAGAAAACCCCCAAATGTTTGAATATTGTTTATCAGTAGTTCTAGGGGCTGCCTAAGTGTACCCAAAAGATAAAAGGGTTGCATTTCCCAAAATATACCCACTCACAGACAAATAGCCAAAAGAATAGATTCCAGAAAGGTATAAAAGAAGGAACATTTTCTGGGAAAAAAATCGTAATTCCTCTTGGGAGTTCTTTTGAGGCCAAGAAATCAGATCCATGTGGAATATAAGCACTCCCAGCTACACAGATGTATCTAAGACTTATTTTAGTCACTAAAATTTATGTTTTAGTGACTAAAAAGTGCATGTTTTCTGCAGTTTCTGTGGTAAAGACTCTAACATTTAAGCTTTTCTTTCTTTCTTTCTTTCTTTCTTTCTTTCGTAGAAAACATTCTCCGGAGCAGTTGCTTAGGTAGCAAATTCGAGGGAAATCTTGAGGGAAAGATGTAACCACTTGTTTGTTTTAGAAAACAAATACAAACTTTCTAATGCCAGTTCTCACACAGCACCTTGCAGATATACCAAAATAATGTTTCCCTGGCCACTTAAGACTGATCAGAGAACAGCCTTAAACCTGAACAGTTCCTTTAAAAACACCTTTAGAACAGCACTTTTTGGAAGTAATTCGAAAGTTCATTGTTGCACGGATAAAACCGGTTTGGAACTATTTGTTGCCGAGTTGCCTGTAGTTTTCTTGCTGCTTGCTAAGTTACCTGTCATCCAAAATCAACTAATTACAGGGAATTCTGTTATTTGTAGTTAAGTTCCAAGTTCTGTTCGCCAAGGACATAGAAGCTATTGTAAATCATGGAACAGTAGTTGAGGAAGAGGCAGAAGACACATTAATTGTGTGCTTCAGAGTTAAAGTAATATATATTGGTGTTTAAAGCCCCCCGGCCAGGGTTTTATGCATAGTTAATACAATATCATTTTTAAAAATTAAATAAATAAAAATAATTAGGGAGTGATGACATGGGGCCTTTTTAAGTTGGCACAGCTTAGAGCTTCACTCTCTCTCTCTGGCCTTGCATTAGCCCCCTCAAAACCATTTTCCAGGGTCTAAAATTAGCCAGGGCTACACATACCACCAGGAATAAATTAAAATATTTCAAGGGGAAATATTTGCTTGAGGGCTGCTAGTTGCCAACTTCCTAGTTTAAGCATATACCAGTGTTTCTTGTTAAACAACAAGAGCCTAGAACAGATTAGTAGACCAGTTCCTAATAGAAATGTCAGTTTTTTTATTAACATTTTTAAAATCACTGAATTATACATTTTTATTTGATATTTTTTTTGGTTGTTGCTGCAGTTTTCTGAGAATGTACACAAGGTTGAGCAAGTCCCACCACCCCGCAAGGAAAAAAAAAGAAATACACCACCATACATAACATTTTTTTAAAAGCAAAATTTAGTCTTCTAAGACAGTATTCACCAATGACAGTATACACTATGGAGAAAGAGTGAGAGACACAGAGAGAGGCAAACTGCTATATACATTTTAATGGAGACAAATCCTTTGCCAGGCCCTCACCGCACACAAATGCTGACATTTGTCAAGGAATATTCTGAAATATTATGGGAAAGGAGGACGTATGTGATGCAGTAACACTGAAGCAACAAAATATATATGATAAGATGTCCAAGGTCAAGCGGAAGGTGGTTGGGGGGGCTATTCCTCAACAGTATGGGGCTTTTCTATCCTAGCAAAAGAGTTGCCCAAAAATCTTTTGCTTGGTGGCCTTTTGGGCCACGGACATTATGGAGGATGTTGTCATGAGTAACAGGAGTTAATCTGGACATAGAGCAGAAATGGAGGGCAGAGAGGAGGTGAAAGACTGAGGCCTCAATCTGAAGGAACGTGAACCGTGCGACATCATGTTGTGCTCAGTCGCAAGGATGAAAGGAGCAACGAAGATATTTCAGCAGTTAATCCTAATACTAATAAGAGCCCTCCAATAGATTGAAAAGCATACAGTAATGGGGGCCTGTCTGATGATGGTTTAATTCCCCTCAAGGGGAACAGCAACGATGGGAAACAGAACATAAATGATGTGATAGGAAGTAACTACAGATGACTGTTGTGCAATATATGTAGTCATGACTTGAGACCTTTTTTCTGATGAAAAATGCATTCAGCTTTCCTCAGAAACAAGCAGACCACCAAAAACTCTTTGGAATTTGCCTGGAATTTCATTGCAGGGCAAAATCTGGGGGGCAGCCTAAGGATGAGCGAGACCCCCTCCCTGAGAAATTTCGCCGGACAGGTTGGGGAAATGTTTTGACTTCCTTTGAAATTCCTCAGATGTTTCGCTCAAGTAGGAACCTCCAGATTTGTCCAGGGTGAAATTCTGTTTGTGATGAAATGATGTGTCCCATGGACAGGGAAGGTTACACCCGAGGATTAAAATAACCAGGCATGGAATACCAACCTGATAATAAGTGCATTATCTGAGAGAACAAACATCGTCACCCATAGTTATTGTCACAGAGCTGAGACTGTAGCTCTCAGAAAAGGAGATAAACAGTGGGAGCTGCATAAGGGAATTAAACCATCCTTCTGGATTTCAGAAACACGTAGACATAGATTTGATCCTCGGATTAAAAAGAGAAAAAAATTACACCTGTGCTCGAGCGACCGAGCAGAAGAGGGTTGTCACAGCCGTTTAAGCAGGAGAAGGCACCCTTTATTGTAAGGAGTTGTGTGTCCTTTTTTATTTTGGTCTTTGGTTGGGGTTTAAGAATTGAGGGGTGTGTAAGGGGATATTTTTAGGGACAGGACAGTGGCGATCCAGCCCTCATGGCTTCGTTTCCAGCCTAGTGAGGAGTTAGAACAAGATAGGTGCAACGTTGTGGTTTTGCACTACAACTCCCAGAAATCCGGGGAGCTGTAGTCCCAAATCACAAACCTACGCCCTCCTCGTTAGGACCTTTACGGCCGAAGAGGAGAGATCATCTTAAAATGAGAAAACGCTCTATCGTGGATGAGGATTTCAGAACCAGTGAAAAAAAAAAATCTCTGTGTATTTTTAGACAGAGGCTCTGGTGTCACTTTGACGTTTGGTGGTTCGCTGGCACCTCAGAAAGGGTGCCGTGACAGAAGGCCATGGCATGAACCGTGGCAAAGCATGATTACGGTGGTGTGCCAAGAGTTTTTACATGGTCGGCTTCTAGACTTGAGAAATAGGGAGGCATCTCTTCCGAGGAAGACGTATAGATTGAGCGTTGGCCTCTCCTTCTCCTACCTCAGTTTGCCTCGTTCTTTTTGGTATATATATACACACACACACGCCAAAACCACAGACACACATTCTAGGAGTTCTTAACGATGTTGAGTGGGTGGAAATATCCTGTTCTTTGCCACACAGATGCCATGCCAAGAGCTCTCCGGGAAGGCGAAAGAGGAAAGAAGGCCAAGTTGCTTTCCTGTTTGCCGCTTCCGATGGACTAACGAAACAGGGAGGAAATGAAAGCCAAGAGGGTTGGATGGAGGCCAAAAGATCCTAGACCTCCAGAAACGGAGGATTCGGACCATCCCCTCACTCCTAAACAAGGACACAATCACCGGCACACACTTTGAAAATCATTTTTCCGAATCACTTTTGATCATGTTCATGAGAGCGTTTTTGAGGCTGTTCTTGCTTGGAGATTTGACCGCGGGCTTGAGGCCTTGACCCTCGAGTTGGTCCCTCTTCAGTTCCATCTCGATGGTCATGACAACCTTCTTCTCGCTGTCCTTCTTTGGGGTACCTTCCCTGCCGGCTAACCGCTATTTCTTATCCTTACGGGAGTCGCCCAGCCCTCCCTTGCCTTTCTTCTCACTGGCCGACTTGGTGAGGCGGCTGTGGTCCAGCATCGCGTACAGGACGGGGGGCTTTGCGAACGGAACGAAAAAACAAAAATAGGTTGACAGGTAGAAAACAGGGAAGAAAGATCAGTTATCGCCAAGAAGTCACAAAGACGGGGACATGTGCTTAATATATCGGCTATCACACTGTGTGGCTGATCTCAAGCCATCTCTTTATTATACATGCATTTCATTATCTGGTTGCAGAGCCAGAGTTCAATTCCCCACTGTGCCTCCTGTGATTAAAGCCAGCCTGGGTCACCTTGGGCAAGCTGCACAGTCCCAAGGCTGCCCCTAGAGGAAGGGACGGGTAAAGCACTTCTGAATATTCTCTACCTCGAAAACCCTGGGAAAGGGTCACCATAACTCAAAGCTGACCTGACGACACAAGATGATATTGCTAGGTGAACCATTCAGTGAGTTAGGTATCTGGCTGTGAAGCTAGAGGTTGGGAGTTCAGTTCCTCACTGTGCACCCTAGAAGAGCCAGCCTGGGTGGCCTTGGGCAAGCTGCACAGTCCCACAGCACCCCCTAGTGGAAGGGAAGGGTAAAGCACTTCTATTCTGTACCCAGGAAACCCAAAAAAGGGTCACCATAAGTCAGAATTGACTTGAAGGCACATGATTATTGATTAACATCAGGGTTATATCAGAAGGAAGCTTAGCCTGAACACAGGCCAAGGGCTCCAACCCATATTGGCTCTTCTGCAAGTACAGTATATATCTTTCTCCATTATCCAGTCCACTCCTCGTTAGCCATTTGGGCCTTAGCAAGAAATGTCCTTCTGTTGCTAAGCAACGGCGGCTTTCTCCTCAACCCACTCTATGGCCAAGCAAGAGTATAAAATATATGATATATTCTGGTTGATCCTTGATTTTCACACTCTTGGGAATAATGTCACACCCTTTGCCTGTCTTATTCACTATTTATTTGCTCCATCTATTATTTGTTTATTTCCTATTGAGTAGCTTTCGAGTGGCTTCCCAGCTTTTGAGGAATCAACCCCATTAATATCTCTAACCCATTTCTTCCTCCTCGTGCACCAGGGTCAGCCTTGGCTCGATGGCTCCCATGACAATTTTGGCACCTCCTTCTTAAAACAGCCATGATATAATCTTCCTTGTTATTTCCTTAAAAAATTCGTTTCTCTCTCGCACACTCACCTGGCGGCCTCTTTTGGAAGAATCCTTTCCCAGCCTCAGTTTCCCCTTTTCCATGGCACTAAAATGAAAAGGAAACAAGAAGAAAGTCCTTGGATTTACCTAAAGTTTCTGAGCATGAAGTACAGTAGGACCCACCCATCCGCCGGATCACTATCCGCTGATTCACTTATCCACTGATTCACTTATCCGCTGCCTATTTTTCTAAGCAAGCAAAGTCTAGATTTTTAGAGAGCATGTTTGTCGTGGGTCCGCATGCATGCAGCACTGGGTGCGTAAGTGCAAAATGAGGAAGTAGCTGGATCTGTGGGTAGAAAAATCCCAGTCCCCTTAAAGTCCCATTAAAAGTCCCGACCTCATTCCACCCATCTAAGGCTTTACCTGAGTCTGCGTTGCAGAGTTGCTTGTCTCCTAAGCCAGCAGTACCGGATGAGATAGGCTATCACCAAGACCACTAAGACCACAGCCAGAACACCTCCAATAATGGACCCCAACACCACACCGTATCTGGTAGGTACTAAGAGGAGGAGAAGAAGGGGACTGTGTTAGAACATGCAGAGTCTTGAACTGCCCCTTCCAGCCAAGATGTTTTAGCGCTGTAGCGCCTGTGTTCTCTTGCACTCTGTGTCGCCTGCAAGACAAAGCTGGATCTTTTGAGGTTGCCGTAGCAGCTTAAAAAAGATAAGAAGAGCCTGAAGCAGATGAATGGGCCATGTAGTCCAGAGTTGTGTTGCTACAATGGGCCAACCAGATGCCTCTGGGAAGCCCATAAGCAAGACAATACAGCGCTATACAAACTTAGCGCTATAGCACCCTGTTGGTCATACTCACCAACCACTGGTGGTGGGAGAAATGCCAGGCTTCATCAGACATTATTTGGTGTGTACTACAGTAGAACGGGAGGTCTTTGACCACCCGCCTCTCCATTTTCAGTTTTGTTGCCTTCCTACAAGTTAGAGCGTGCTGAGATCCTCAACTATCTGTAAATGCTGTGCATATAATCTGCCAGTCACTTCCAGATCTCATCATAATACTTTCAAGTGAGTTGCTCAGCCCACCAGTCGATAGGTCATTCCTACATTAGGAGCAGATTTTGAATTAATTGATTTGTTTTAAGTGAAGTCACACACACAAGCTTAGCACCGGAAAGGACATTTTGGGAAACGTTACCGTTTTCGAAGACGTAGAGCGTGACCTGCGAGGTCTTCCCTACGATGTCGGGCGGGTTCTTGACATCGCAGGTAAAGGTTCCGTTGTCTGTGTACTCCAGGTTGTGGATGATGATGGAGCCGTCTTTCCAGCGCGGGTTCCCGATCCATTCGATACGCTCTTTGAACGTTCCCACGTTATCTATGTAAGGCTGGCCTTTGGCGTAGTGAAATATCTGTGGCGTGAGGAAAGAAGAGAGGAAGTGGTAGAGATGCAATTATTTGAATTTCAAAAGAAAACCAGGAGGAAATGGAAGGGGTTCAGAGTACTTGACTTCCTTTCGTTTGAGAGTGGGTGATAAATTCCAAAATGCTGGCAGAGGAGAAGTTTAAAGCCACACACCCCTCCCACAGATCCATATCGGCCACGAGACTTTGGGAACTTTAGTAAAAGCATATAATTTTGGAACTACCCATGAGACGTTGGTGCCTAGCCTGAGAAAGATGAATTATCATCGAAAGCTTGCTCCTTCTTCTTTTTTTCTTAATGGTCTAGTCAAGGTTTCACCTGTTCCTGCATTTGTATTGTTTCTGAAGAGCCTGAAGCCTTCTCCTGATTGTTTTGGATGAAAAGCTGTAGCTCACAGAGCTGGTTGTTTGTGTTATACTTTTTTTAAAAAGGGTTTCCAGGTTCGTTGCCTGCCATATCCAGATTTACAGCTAGGAGAGATCTTTGTGCGAAACATTTGGACAGCCCCCGCCCAACCTAGGTGGACCGATGATAGGACCACGGTATCCACAGGGGATCAGTTCCGAGCTCTCACCTCCGTGGATGCCAGAAACAGCGAATACAAGAGAACTGACCTCCAGTTTCTCCGCTGTCCATGCATGGTTGAGAGAGGGAGGCCTGGTGTGGGATTGTCAAAGGACTGGGATTCCTGCCATCTTGTTTGTAAGGGAGGCTTCCCTGAAACCAGCAAGTGCTGCCAAACTGGGTATCAGTATAAGGGGGCTTCACAACCTCAGACAATTGTCATTTGCCGCTAACCCATTAGTAAAGTTCTTTTTTTTTTTGCCTCTGGTATTTGAGGCAAGCCTGTGCCCCCTGTTTTGCTCACTTCTATTGTTTGTACTATTGATAGCCCCCTCTCTTTTATTTACTCTGACCTCTGGACCATACAGCTCTTCCACATGGCATAATTCCATATTTCTTATTTATTCTTCTGACTGTAACTGCAGATCTCAACTGTAAGTAAATATACGGTTTTTTCCTACTTAAAGTGCTTCTAGAGTGTTTTCTTATTACATTAAATGCTAGTCACTTTGAAAGGGGGGCATAGTGCTGAGACTTGGGCTGTTCTCACATTTCCCTGCTGCTGTTTTTCTTTTTTACCTCTTACTCTGCTAACTATATGAGGAATAATCATAATTCCCCGACAAGCTGGCCTCTCTCACAAGCAAAGGTCAAGACAGAAGGACTGAGGCATCGGAAAAAATATCTTACCGATACGCTGTCTCGGCTGCTCTCTGGCTGAAAGACCCAAGTGACAGAAATGTCATCGGAGATCCATTCGTTTGACCAAAAGCTGCACGAGAGCGTCACTTTGGAACCCACCGTGCCATGTACCTCCCGGTCGGTGTAAACGTGAATGGCTACAGTTGGAGTTAGCACTTCAGAGAAGAAAAAACAGAAAGCAATAATTATTTCTAGGGCCCAGGGTGATTTTTCAAACCCACTGGGATCACAACCTCCCACCGCCACACTAATCACACAATCTACGGCTTTGCATTAAATCCTTTTAGGCTGATTAATTGTTGTTGTTGTGTGCCATGAAGTCAGAGCCGACTTATAGCGATCCTAATAAGACCATCCAAGAAAGTGAGATATTTAAGGAGTGGTTTTTCCCAGTTCCACCTCCCTACGCCCGTGAGTTTCCATGGCTGAGTGGCGATTTGAATCCAGGCCTCCTGAAGCCAAGTTCTTCACTCTATCCACTACAACACACTGCTAATTAATACACTCCCGCTTATAATCATTCTAATTAAATATCATTAATACAAACTATTTATCCTGGATCTGATCAATTCATCGATTCAATGTAAGCCAATCTGTGTTTTACACACATTTGGAGAGCTGTACCTTTTTAGAAATACTTTTTAAAAGACTTCTGTTCTCTTTTAAAGACCCCAGACAGCTTGCAAATCAGTCAACAGCCCAAGAATGTATTTATGATCTCCAATTAGTAATTAATGGCATTGCCACCCTGCTTCTCCTCCACTGAGGTCAAGATAGAGTATATCGCTTTTCTCTTCCCCACTTACTGTCAGAACAACAGCCTTGTCAGGTAGATCAGACGGAGCAAAATTCACTGGCTCAAGATCGCTCTGTGACTATCCTGGCTCAGTGAGGGCGAAACCTCAATATCCCAAGGAGTCACGTCATGCGGAATCTCTCTGGACACGAAATGGTTTTCTGAAGTTGAGTGCAGAAGTAGCCTGTCCCTTGGAGAGCAGCTCCAGGAACAGAATAGACCTCAATTCCTCCATGTTGATAAAAGAGGACATGGGGAAAATATGTAATCAAGATGGCTTTAGAGTGAAACTGTCAGTGACAGCTTTTATTTTCATATCTATTGCCTTCTATTTCGTCCTGTATGACAAAAGCTGCTTACATAAATAAAAACATCCCTTGTTACTTATGCTTACATAAATAAAAGCCACCACGTGATTGTCAGTGATTGGTTGATTATAAAGCCATCTTTAGTATATTTTCCCCCCATTGCCATTTTACACCAACACAGAGAAACAATAGCCACACAAAATGAGCCATAGATCCTGTAAGGGTTGCTCTGCTGGACTGCATCAAACATTTATGGAGCCCTGCGTCCTTTTTCTAACAGTGGTCAGCCAGATCCATTCATTCATTCATTCATTCATAAGCTATGTCTATAGGTGCTTATGGCTCTTAACATGGAGCCCCGTGCAGTTTATAGAAGAAAACATAGAGAAATGAATTAGACAAGTAGAGAAGAAACAGAATATTTAAACCAAGAAGAGCTAAGTTAAAAGGCTCATTCTGAACTGAAGAACTATTAAAAGCCAGGCCAGGCGGAATTTAAATCCCCAGGGTGCCTCCTGAAAGAAGAGCCAGCCTGGGTGGCCTTGGGCAAGCTGCACAACCCCAAGAAGAAAGGAACAGAAACCGCTCCGGAGTAGTCTCTAAACAGAAAACTGTGAAAAGGCGTCGCCATAAGTGAGAACTGACTTGACGGCCCATGATTGTTATTATGAGAATTAAAATGACCCCCCTCTTAAAATCATCAGAAAATTGATGATGTGAACAGGATGCTATCTTAGGAAAACCATGTTTTCCAGTCTGATCCGCCAAGCCGCTTTGGGTGATGGGAGAAACCTGATCAATTTCTCAGTTAAACAACATGGGATACAGCAACCCATTCATCCCTGTTGGTGGTCAGTTTTAGTCCTGTTGCCACTGTGGATTGGTTCTGTGTTGCAAGAGGAGAAAACAGCTGCTTCACAGGTTAAAATTTGTCTTCACTCAAGGTTTGAAGGTGGTTGAATGGTCTGATTCTGCCCGATGCCGGTCTCACCTGTGTTTGTGTGCCATTTCCTCTAACTAAAGCTTTCTCTCCTCATCACCCTCAATATTGTTAGGCAAAACCCACGTGACAATGGGTCGTTCGCAAAGGAATCGTGCGCTCTATCTGTGAATAATTTCAATTTCGACAATAACATTGTTGACACAAGTGGCCCACGGTGGGAATGAATGTATAATTTCACACTTGGTAATGACTCAGGAAGCCTGGATTTGACATCCAGCCCTTTTAGATGCGTCTCTCCAGCATCCGTATGTACCTTATTACGGCTGTTTCAAATCGGTAGTGGGTTTATTCTCCCCCTAAAACAGACACTTGTATTTTAACGTGTCCAGGGAGATTGAGATGTTCTGAAACAACTTTTTATCTTTATCCAGTTCTGGGGTCAAATTTATGCCAGAGAAGAAGGTGTGGCATCCTTCAAAAAAAAAGAGAAGGGTTAGATTTTTACAGAAACAGAAGAAAAAGAAGATGTAAATAGGGCTTGAGTGGGGGGGGGGTGTCACCATTTATTTTCCTAACATCCACCACTCGGTTTAGGTGAATTCTAAATTTTGGGGCCCTGGAGCGAAGCCGCGGCTCGCTTCACTCTAGTGACAACCCTGGTGTGATACAACTGGCAGCAGAAACAAGGTGCCTTGGAGAGTTGCCGAGGTCTGTTGTAGATCTCGGAAGCCTACATGGGGGCATTCATGAGACCAGGACCTCATGACATGTCCTGGAGGTGTAGAAAGCGCCATTGTTCAACGGGAAGAATATACAAGGGCTCCCGGTCTTGAGGGATTTTGTTCCATCTCTCCACCTCCTCATCCATCCATCCATCCCGTAGGAGGTTCGCTCCAGCAGCCAACGCTGCTGACCAAGCTGGAGAACATGGCCAGGCGACCCAGGATCCTCTGGGGCGACATTTGGAGTCAAAGAAGACCGTTGTGCCGGCCGCACAATCTGGTGTTTTTGTGCCACCCTCGGGGACAAATTCCTCGCGTGGGGAGATTTTTTTTATCTCCTGCGCTTTTCCTACCCAGTCTGGAAAAAGGAGCTGCCTTCCAATAAACCTCCAGGACGTTCAAGGCACCACCTCCAGCTTGCCTGGGTATTGTGTTTGTGTGTGTTTGTGTGTTCCTTTGCAGTCTCAGCAAACAAACGACAACAAAAATCAGGATTGATGAGCCACCAGACATAACTCTAAAATGGCTGTGCCTAGACACTCTAATTTAGTATAAAATGTCAAAGGAGATGTCTGTGGGGGTTGGGAACAGAGAGAGCATTTAGGACCATTAACACTCTGAGAGCATTTTACACCATAGTGTGAATAGCATGGATTCTAACGGACTTCCGACAAAGCTCAACGGGTGTTTTTTTTACAATCCCAGCTGTCCTGCAGATCCCTCTTTTCTCCAGGAAATAATGGGTTTACCAGCATTCCTGGAAACCTAACATTTTTAGGCCACAGTCCTCACATGCACTAGTTAATAATAAGAATAATTTGCATGCTGTCAAGTCAGTTCTGACTTATGACGATCCTTTCCAGGGCTTTCTAGGTACAGAGTACTCAGAAGTAGTTTACCCTTCCCTTCTTCTGAGAGGACCTGGAACTGAGCAGCTTGCCCAAGGCTACCCAGGCTGGCTCTCCTCCCAGGACACACAGTGGGGGGATTCGAACTCCCAACTTCTGGCTCTGTACCCAAATACGTAAACCACTGAGCTATCCAGTCAGCATGCACTATTTAGCACCCCACAAAATACAGATTTGGCCCCTGAGCCCAGCAATGCTGTTCCTGCTACGGGATCTACAGGAATTCTGGGTCATGTGTTCTAATTCTCACTGTAAAATCTACATTTAAAAAAAATTGGGGGGGAACATTGAGAAGAACCAGGACCTGCCAAAAAAAAAAAAAAAAGTTGGAGATCACATGAGTAGACCCGACATACTCCCAGTTTCCTGATCATGGCTGTGTGTATTGACTGGGGGGGTGTCGTTTTGCTTTTTACAGGGAGGTTCCTTCCTTAAAAGAAAATTTTGTTATTGCACATTCGCATTGTGGAACATGCATAGTAGAATTCTCTGTTTTCCACCCTCCTTATTAAATTTGTGAAGGGAGTGCAGCGGCATCTTTAATATGTTTTATAAGAATTTGGGGACAGTAACACCATTGCTGGGTGGTTTTTCACAGGTTCCTTCCCATGTAGGCCCCTGGTTCAAATCCTACCACCTCTGTTTCAAAACATCCAGGGAGGAGTGAGTGCAAAAACTACCAGAGAGAACTGCTGCTGGGCAGAACGGACTAGTTTCCCAAATCTGGTAGGTCTCCATATGTGTTGCACTACAGCTCCCCTCATGCTGGCTGGGGATTATGGTTTTTGGAAGCAGTGGAGCTGAAAATTGTGCGTAGGAAAACCTAAACCTTTGTTTGGGGAGAAAACTGCTTCTTTTCTTCTGTGAGCATTATGTTCCATCAAATCACAACCACTCTAAGAAGGTTTTTGAGGCATCTGAGATAAGTGGTTTTACTCGTACTGCCCTCACCCTGGTGATTTTCCAGGGCTGAGAATGGATTCGAACCCAGCTCTCCTGAGTCTGTTGCTCTGTCCACTACACCACATAAAATACACGGAGAGGTAAAAAAGACAACTGTTTTCCTGCCTTTTGGGTCTCCTACCCTTACCCACATCAGGGCTCACCCAGGTAGTATCATATTTTCCTAAATGTGTCTTAGAGCTAATCTGGGCAACGAGATCCACCTAAAAGATTCTGGATTTTTTAAATGCAGGAAACTTTGTGGCAATGGTTGGTTTAGGGGGCTGTAGCCGAGCATTTGCTTTGCCTTCACAAGATACTAGAGTTTTCCTCTGTTAGCTTTGGGTAAAAATGGCCAGGTCGCTGGCGTTGGGAAATACTGTATGTAGTTCTGTCCAAAAAACCTGAAGAGCTGATCAGTCTAATGTGACCGTTCTCTGGGGTTTCTGATCCCTAGAGATGGCAGGATTGAACCCGGAAAGACCCATTCTCTACCTCTGAATTCATCTCCTCCACCTTCAAACATCGAGGAAGCTTCTAGTTGTCATGCTTTGGAGCACAGGACTGATTTAAATAAAAAATACAGAAACCTGTCCTAGAGGAGTCAGGCCATCTAGTTATGACAGTGGTGCCAGATGTGCATCCTCTATCATACAGGTCTACAGCTTTTTACCTCCGAAAACAGCAAGATTCTAGTCCTCAAGATTCCGAATATAAGACAAATTTGAACGGGAGTATAAGATACTCCTTTATAGCAAGACAGATCCTTGGCAAATGTGTGCAGATCTGGGTTTTGGTTTTGGTTTGTTGTTGTTATCTAGGGAATTCTGGGAGTTGTAGTCTGAAAGACTACCAATCTGCCTCTCTTTAATCCTTGTGTCAATATTGTCTAGAGTCAATACTGATCAGAGGAGCTTCCTGGTTCCAATATCAATAGGGCATGAGTCTGTTCCAGTTTTGACTCCAAACTTTAAAAGGGAGCTCTCCAAGGTTCTGAATCTAGTTTTTGGGGTGGGTTTCAGGCCCTTGGCTAGCTTCTGTGCGGACTAAACAAGGTGCAGATTCACCACCCCACGGACATGGGAACCATTTATTAGACTCCACTGAATGCTGACTTTCAAAGGGGCAAACAACTGTAGTCTTTTGCTAGCAGAAGAGCCCAGTGGCATCTCTGAGGCTAACAGATTTATTAGAGCAGAACTTTGTCAAGGAGCTTTCATGGACGCCCAGCCCATTTCCTCAGATGCATGGAGTGCAATCTCGCAGCTTCAGGGTAGCTAGAGTCGTTACGGTTGAGATGTAAGTATTGCGTACGGAGGAAGAAATGTAAAATTTCAGGATTGTGTTCCTGAGAGCTTCACTGGCTGAGCAGAAATCGGAACCTGACACATGAAGAGGAAGGAAGGAAGGAAGGAAGGAAGGAAGGAAGGAAGGAAGGAAGGAAGGAAGGAAGGAAGGAAGGAAGGAAGGAAGGAAGGAAGGAAGGAAAATGAAATTACTTTTCTCCCTGCATATTTGGGTGGGGCCCAACGAAAGGCGTATTTCTCTCCCACCTTCCCTTTTTCTTACATGGTCTTTTCCTGCTGTCATAGCCGCTAAACCAGGCAGCAGCTCTGTCAACTTCATGTGTGATTCCCCTGGGGAAATAGACCGCAATCTGGACCGCTTGTGGAGTGCCCTGGGGTGATCTTTTCCCCAGCGAACGCACGGCACACGGGGAAATGCGCTTCAGTCTGTCCTCGAGTTGCACCAGGGCTTCTGCCTTTGGCAGCCAGCCTGGAGTAACTCACCGGCAGATGGAAAGGTTGCTTAAGGGAGATCAGATGTGCGCCTTTCCACCTCTCTGATCGCACCCTCAGTCCTAACCGACAGAGCTGTTTTTCTTCATCCACTTGAATAGCCTCCCTTCTGTCTTGTGGCAGTGAGTTCCACATGTTGATTTTATACAACAAGGAGAAAACATACCCTTTGCCTTGAACCTAATGCTTCTTGGGAGGCATACAGAAAGAGAAAATATTACTGATTTTCTAAAGCCAAGCCAGGAACATCTGGTGCTCGCATTTCAGCGTGTCATTTCCCTGCGTACGGTTCATAAAATTGTCTCTTTATCAATGCTGAATTAAACCAGCCGTTGTGGGGGGCATTAAATTCAGCAAAGCTTAGCAAGTCAGTAACTAAAATGTTGACGTGCGCTTGTTTGTAATGATTCTTTGCAACGGGTTCCGGGCCTGGGACGCGCAATAAATTTCACTGTAAATACCGAGTGAAAGGAAATAAAATAACATCCCAAATGCTGAATTCTAAATTTGGGATTTATGGTGCAAACGGTGTGCTTTTCCAAAACGTCTGTTTATTGGCGCCATCCGGGCAGTGTCCTTATGCTCTCCGTAACTGTGATGCTTGGAATGCATTTCGAACACTTAGGTTTAAAGGTGGAAGGGGCTGGCAGTGTTCAAAACAAAATCCAAAACGCCCAGGTGGGAAGCACCTTTTATAGGACCAGTTACAGACCTGCTTATTTCCTCTCCTTCCCCTTGTGTTTTTTCTCACCACTTAGCCTGACGCAGCGTTCTGAAGAGCCTGGAAGCTTACACATTTATGGAATTTAAATTAATCCCAGGAAAGGGATTTCCTGCCTTCAGATCATGGATTAAAGCTCTTTGCACCCCCTTCACCAGGGAAGGTTACCTGAAGACCATGTGTATGTCTTTTCTGTGCCAGGGGAGTAAATATATTTTTACATTTCCAGATACTTTCAGATATGGGTGGCGGCCAATTTTGGCTACATCAGCGTCCATCCTTAGAGAACAAGTTTGCTCTTTGTGTACAGGATTGTAATTCCCCCACCCCACCCTGCTTTTTGAAGTTTCTGTTCTTCACAAACATCATCACGGCTCTTTTTACTTTGAATAGGACACCATGGAACAGTCAAGAAGTTCTCTTCCTGTACTTCTTTTCCCATTTATTTTACCTTGAATGATCAGCTGGAACAGCCTATGCTTTTGCTTCTGATTCTACAACAGCAAAACCCCAGTTTTCTTGGTTTTGTGTATTTTATAATTTCTTGACCTTTATTCTTTCATTTTAGTACTTCTTCACCGATCACACTCTCCTTCTGAGAAATGCATGGATTGTATTTAATTGTCACTTAGCTTACATTTACCAATTCTGTTATTTGTACCTGTTCACTAGCCGGAGAACCCTAGAGCTTCTGAAGAGGCAGAATATCATCCTAAAATAAATCCATAAAATTTGGAGGGGGGGGGGGGACAGCTGCCTTAATCACTTAGTGAGTTAGGTATCTGCTGGTAGACCCAAAGGTTGGGGGCCTCAGTTCCCCAGTATGCAACCCAGGAAAAAAGCAGGTCCAAGAAGCCTCGGACAAATGACACCACCCAAGGCACTCCAAACAAAGGAATGTTAAACCCCTTCTCAGTACTCTGTACCTTTAAAAACCCTGGTAAGGGTTGCCGTAATTCAGAAAATAATTGATGAGATGTAATTGCTATTATTCAAGGATACTCCCTATGATTTAGGAAACAGAGATTGATAGATGTTGCCAAAAGTATCCTGATCATTAGAAGTCTTACATGGGAAATCCTTTTAGCACAAAGAACTTAAAATATATTGCCCCAACGTTAACAAGCTTTCCAGTCTAATAGGAAGAGTGAAAACTGGCGCAGCCGGAGGTCAAAACTTTTTTCTAACTAGCAAGGGCATGGATGGAAAGGGAGAGCCTTCTGCAGAAATGAGGTGTGCAAAGGGTTCTTTAAAATGGTTAAAGAATGTGCAGCCCATCATCTGAAATCTGGTGCCTGAATAGGCCAAGAAAATGACTAGGCTATGAAGCAGAGGACATGGGCTATCGAAATAATACATAAATATGATGTTGAGAAGCAAGGTTATGTAGTGGTTAAAGAACTAAAACTTGGGAGGTTTAGATTAGGGGTTCCCAACCTTGGGTCCCCAGATGTTCTTGGACTAGAACTTCCAGAAGCCTTTGCCACCAGCCAGGATTTCTGGGAGTTGTAGTCCATTAACATCTGGGGACCCAAGTTTGGGAACCGCTGTTCTAGATGCTAATGAAACTCACTGCTATGACATGAGACACTTCTGTCTCCCTCTCTCAGCCTGGCCTACCTCACAGCGCTGTTTTTTTGTGAGGCTAAATAGGGAGGCAGCATAGACTTCTTACTCTAGAGTCAAACGAGAGGTACATTTAACTTGCTCTTGTCTGCTCTGACAGCTAGCAGCTCTCTAAAATATCTCACACAAGGATCTTCCCCATGTCCTGATAACGAAGAGTGGGGGGAACTGATTCTGTACCACCATCCTCCAGGCACGAATAACTTCCAGATTGGACTACTGCCATAAATTGCGTGTGGGGCTGCCCTTGAAGCTTAACATCGGCAAGGCCAGACTTAGAATACAGCTTCCAGTCTGGGCTAAAAGGAAGCAAGAGAGCTCTGCATATAGTGGAAGGTCTCTGGTTGGTTTGGAGTGGATCAACGAGGATTTTTGATTGCTATGTTATGCACATCCATACACACCCTAAATTGTATTGCTGAAACAAATCAGGTTTGGGGTAGCTGGGTCTAGATTTTTGTGAAGAGAGAAAATATGCTCTAATATTCTGGTGCAGAACAAAGTCCTGGGTTCAGAATCGTTGCTGAGTGGTGGCACTGGGCTCCACATAGTAATTTTTTTGAGTTTTAAACCACTTCCAAGTATTCTCTACTTGGAAAACCCAGAAAAAGGTTGCTGTAGGTCGGAACTGACTTGACGGCACACTGGAAATGCTACATGCCCAAAATCCACCCAATACCCTTGGTGGGGTGGATGGAACACACCCAGCTAATTCTTAGCTTCAACCAAGAATAATGTTCATTTGTGGCACAATCCACAGAGTGAGTTTGAATTATTTTAACCTCTCAAATGGAGCCCGGAGGGAGATCTTTATGGGTTCTCCTTGAAAGTATCATCTTGCAGGTACGTAGGTAGGGAACAGAGAAAGAATATCCTGCATGTGGCATGCTGTCCTTAAAACATCACACTAGGAATCAAACCTGTTGATGGCAGGAATGTTAACATTTAATTAGACCTTTTAAGAATGTGATCTCACCGCTACAGTTCCTTGAAAGTAAGGAATGGTGTAGTTCGTCCTTCTGAATAAACCTGCCTAGGTGTTGATGGTCTTTTTTGTCCCTGGTACCTCCTGTCATAAAGATGGGGTTCCCGGACAGCCCCTTCTCTGCTGCCAAGCCTGGGGAGTTGCTACCAATCAGAGCAAACATTATGGAGCTAGAGGAATACACGATCAGGTCTAAGACCGTTTCCTGTGCTCGCTTGTAGAGACAGTCCCGGTGTCTCAACACTAGGTTTTCTGATTTGAGTCTGATGCTGATAGAATGGATTGTGTCCTAGGCAGACCTAGAGAAATTCAGTATTTCTGGACTGTAGCTCCCAGGAGTCCCAGTGTGCCTGGAGGATTCTAAGAATTGCAGTCCAAACGAATAATTGCTCTGGGATCTGCCACCTAGCTTATTTTTGTTGTTAGGTGCCTTCAAATCAGAACTCACTTGTAGCAACTCCAGCAAGGTTTTGAAAGTAAGTGAGATATTTAAGGAATGGTTTTGCCAGTTTGACACACCCGGTGAGTTTCCATGACTGAGAGGTGATTCGAACCCAGGCCTCCATCAGACTATCCACTAAACCACACTGGGGATCCCAGGTTATTTTTAGGACCGGTCTGTCTGTCTGATTCAGACCGGGCATCTCCACTGAACCCAACGGGATATTCTATTTTAATAAACCCTGGACTGAATAAACAAAAGTGCAGGAGTTTATGATCACACACGTAAATTTAACTTGTCAGGCCCAAGAGCAGCTTAAGGGCAGGAAAAATAACAACTTGTTCACAACCGCTTGCATCGTGATCCCGCCATAGTAAATATCCATTTCTCAAAAGGGAATGAGAGGAAATCCCAGAGTGGTATGAAATTTCTCTCCCACATGTTTCTTCACTGAGGTGGAAGCAATTTAAGTTACCTCTGGAATTGCAATAGGTTTCTTTACCAAAAAAAAAAAAAGTCATTATCTGGGTAATTTATTCTCTTTACCTCAGGTCCCTGGATTTCTGCTTCATTACGTCCGTGTACTCTTCCTATTTGTTTGTATTGATTAAATTTCTTACACCCGCCACGACTTCTCTCCCTCTGTATATTTCAAAATGTCAATAGATACAACGCGGGAAGCATAATACTGTAAAAATATTAGGCTTCATAACACAGTATCCGCCTTCAGGAAGTCACTGGGACTTTGGCCTCATCAGTAGACCTTCGTCTCAGTCCCCATCTCCTCTAATACCTAATCTATAATACATCGTCGTCATCATCCTCTTAGAACTGCAGAGTTGGAAGGGACCCTATGGATCACTGAGTCCAGTCCCTGTCAAGGGGGCCCAGTGAGGATTTGAACTCCCAACCTCTGGCTACGCAGTCAGATACTTAAGCTACTGAGTTACGCAGCGGTTCTGCACACTTAGCAACTGGTACGTCACAAACAGAACCTTTCTGAAACAGATCTTGATGTATTCATGCGAATATCAGTCCACATAGTACTCCTGGCACATTTCTGTCTTACGATTCTTTTACCGCGGCTGGGTGTGGGGAATGTATTTTTAAGCTTTGGCAAATCGGGCCACCAATCTTTTAATTTCTTTTTTTTTAAAGTTGCATCAGAGAGAGGCCTTGGAAAATCTGGGGAGTTTGGACTGCTGCTCCCAGAACTCCCAGCATGCCTAGAGGACGATGGGCATTGTAGTCCAAACAAATAACTTCTTGAAGATTGTTTTTTAAAAAGTTCAGGCTTTGAACTATAAACAGTTAAGAATCATACCCAATATTGATACTCTCCTGGAATTTCAAAGACCCAGACAGACACTCAAGATCAAAATGTATGATTAGTTAGACACCAGGAAGTCATTAACACCAACCTTAATGCTACAATATGAGATTTTTCTTGTTGTTTTCACTTATATGACGCCCCATTGTACTAGAGCACTCTCTGGGTGGTTTACAGTATAATTATGCAAACAACAATTTGGCTCCCTAACGAGCTAGGTACTCATTTTACTGACCTTGGAAGGATAGGAGGCTGAGTGAACCTTGAGCTGGCTACCTGAACCTGTCGGGACCAAACTCAGGTTGTGAGCAGAGGCTTGATTGCAGTACTGCAGTTTAACCACCACATCACGGGACTTGGTAGAGATCATCTACAGATTCTCCTCTGCACCCCTGCCCAAGTAAGCCACAGTGCAAACTACCATAGATCACCGTTTGAACTAAACAAGGAAGCCTAGGACAGGGTATACCCCCAAATGGATCGATGCCTGAGGAAAGGAAGTGCTACTTTATACAATGCATAAGTCACCTGCAAAACTTCTCCATAGATGATGCCACCCTCAGCCCGGTTTAGATGTCTACTACCAACAACCATGAGGAATGAGACACATCCTGACAGAGTAGGTCTAATCAAGGTGTTGCTGATCTGGACTGGGGATGGCTAGATGAATCTCGTGTAAAAGAACCGGAACACCATACGGCAGAAGTAAACACCAATTATGTCTCTATGACAAAACCCATTGATGAACATTTAAGGAGAACAGAGCTATTCTTGGCTACCAACGACAATACCTACCAATGAAAACTCCATGTTCAGAGAGAGTCTATCTCGGAAGGCTGCGTGCCAGGAACGTCAGGAGAAATGTTCAGAAAACTTTAAGGTGGTGGCATCCCGTTACTGGAGAGTATTTAAATAGCAGCTGGGGGGCTGCCCGTCCCATGGCTATCACAGCCCCTCTGACAGACAGACCCCCCCCCAGCTGCCCAGGGTTGGTCTAGATGACCACCCAGGTCCCATCTGAAAACGGAGAGGATGACTTACCCATTGTTGAGACCAGCACGGTGAGCAGGAGGGCTTTCTCCCTTTCCAGGTTGCCTAAGGACCCCATGGTTTGTGTGTTTGTTTCTAGTTACTGTACAATTCCTCGCCACATGGAGGGAAAGGGAGTTGGCCGCACGGGGGATGAGGGATTCTCTCCCGAAGAATGGCAGCAAGAGTGGGCACCCTTGGTTTAAGAACCCGGCTGGGCTCCGAAGGATGCCGTCGCTGCAAAAAACTGGAACCAATGAGAGGCTGGCATTCAGTTCTGTGGGGGAACTTTGGAGACGGAATGGGGGGGGGGGGAGAGAGGACCCCGAACAAAAGTGAAAGGGGGACATTTATGCCCGGCCGTTGGTAAACATGTGCCAGTGGCATAGTTGAGCAAACGGTGGCCTTTGTCAAGCCACATTCTTGGCTGGGGCGTGGGTGGTGGTCATGGCCTCTAGAAGGAATTCACTCTGCCCCATAAAGAGAGGACCAAGCATAAAAGACACGTTCAAAAGCCTGTATCTCATGCTCCTCTTGATGATGAATTCTTATCAGGGCTACCATCTCATAAAGACATAATCCATTCATGGATCGTCAAAGTTTTTCTCAGTTGATCAAGGGTACTCATCCCTAGGGGCACCTCCGGGCAGGAATCTTTATTCCTCGATTGGGGCAAATAGCTGAAAGGTTTCTGGGCTTCTCCACGGAGAACTCTTGTTGTAATAACCTTCTCGCACGAGCTTGGAAACTGGCCCACCCCTCGTGCGAAGGATTCTTGCACGAGTGCAAGATGGGATCGGATTCTGCCCCGATATATGCAGAAGACAAAAATAATAATTTAGAGAGCTTTGTGAAAGTTCGTCTGTGGTCTCAGCTGGTGTACTTGTACTGCCGTACTAATTAACACCACTCGTTTGCATGTTTGAAATCGTTTCACCGTGGTGTAGTGTTCATAGCTAACCATTTTATTCACTCTTTGGACTTTTTAGCAACGATGTTATGCTGCATCAGGGTTCTTCTGCCAATAAAGCCTTCCCGTTCCTGTATTTCTTTCCTCGTTTATTTCACTTCGAATGATCAGCTGTAACAATCTGTGACTTTGTTTCTCATTCCATGAGAAAAGTATTCAAGCTTTCTGCATTTTACAATTTATTCACTTTTATTCATTCGTTTCAGCACTTCTGCACTAGTTACCCTCTAAATCCATGATGGCCTATATTTGAATATAACGTTAAGCTAGGATTCCAGAAAATCCTGGTTTATCATGAAAAAAAATTATTTGTCCCCTACATCAGCATGAGTAACTAAATAAACCAGACACCATTTGTTAACATATTGTCTAGACCAGAAATCTTCGCTTGTTGTTCACATTGCAACCTAAGATTTTGGCTTAAAAAAAAAGGGGGGGGGGGAGAGGTGCTACAATATTTTACCCCTTCCCCTTCTTGCCAAGATACTGAAACAGACTAACATGGTTACTTCTCTGGAAGCTATGATTTGTAAATCAATAAATCTTGGTTTGTAGTCTTGGTCTAATAAACCAGATTCCTTGATTCAGATGACATTTTAAAATCACTTACACTCACAAGAGAAGCCCAGTGGGAGCAAACAGGCTTTACTCAGCAACATGCAACTCACTCACCATAAACCAGGAATCCTGGTTTATCATTCTGTACAAATGCAGCCAATATCCTGGCTAACTGCAGAGGAAGGCTTGTTGCTGTTGCTATGTGCCGTCAAATCACCTCTGACTTGTGGCAAGCCTATGAATGAGTGATCTCTAAAATGTCCTGTCCTCAACAGCCCTGCTCAGCTCTTGCAAACTTAAGCCAGTGGGTTCCTTTAGGGAGTTGATCCATCTCGGATTTGGTCTTCCTCTTTTCCTGCTGCCTTCAACCTCTCCCAGCGTTATTGTCTTTTCCAGGGAATCCTGCCTTCTCATGATGGGCCCAAAGTAAGACAGCCTCAGCTTCAACTTTTGATCGAGGACCCCCTTTTTTTTGTCTTTCTGGCTGTCCAGGGTATCCACAAACCTCTCTGTCAGCTTTCTTAACTGAAGAGGAAGCCTTACTATCCTTTAAAATAGTGTGTGTTGGGCACCATTTTAGAGTGAGGTACGACTTGCATTATGTGAAAGGATGAAAGTTCTTTTCCGGGTGTGTAGTTGCGGCCATTGTAAAGATCGCTGTGCTCCTATGACTGGAACGATCAACCTCCACATGCTGCCAGACTCCGACTTCCATGGCCCCCAGTCATTGGCCATCTCGACTGGAACTCACGGCAACTGGAGTCCAGAACATCCGGAGAGCTACCTGTCTCCTATTTTTAAAGTGGAGCATTTTATAAACCTGAGTCTAGCCATCACCCAGTGTGGTGTCGTGGGTTGGACCCAGGTTCTGAAGACCTGGGTTCGAATCCCTACTCAGCTATGGGAAATTAGTGTTGAGGAGGGCATGGCACTGGTAAAACCACGCCTGAAATATCTCACTTTTTCTGAAAGTAGGATTGCTCTAAGTTGATTTCATTTGATGGCCCATAACAACAAATACACCCACAAGACTTATTTTTCCACAGGATTCCATTGTTATGTTTCCCTTTTCTGTAACCTTCCTTCTAAGCTTTCAGGTTTTTCTTTTCAGAAGGAGAACGGGCAAGGAGAACCAGCGACGGAGCCGCATGTTTTCAGATCCCTTCAAACCTTGCTCAGGGACCACACTTTCGACGGGATCTGCCTCCCAGCCTGCCTTGGCTTGTCGGCACAGCATTCCATAAGGCTGGCGTGATCACATTTGGGCTGACAAAGAGCGTTTTTGTTTTCTAGCTGAGCCAAACAGTGAAAAGTGGGTGGCTTATAGAGATGTCTTCAGCTCCCTGGGCAGCGGCTGAACCCCGTGTAGGACATGGAAAGGAAAGGGCAGTGTCAACGAGGCAGGCTTAAAGAATAATGATATCGCACTCCTGCAAGAGGGCTGAAACCCTACTATCAATGGATAAATAATAATCATCATGTCCTGTCAAGTCAATTCTGACCTATGGCAGCCCTTTCCAGGGTTTCCCAGGTAGAGAATACACAGAAGTGCGTTACCCTTCCCTTCCTCTAGGGGCGCCGTGGGACGGTGCAGCTTGCCCAAGGCCCCCCAGGCTGGCTTTTCTCCCAGGAGGAAATCAAACTCCCAACCGAGCTATTCAGCCAACTGTTGACAGTTGGCAGGACAAAGTTCCAAACAGAGTAGTCCTAGAACAAGCTGGAATTTTTGGCATGTATACATTACTGAAACAGCGACATCTACGTTGGCTCGGGCATGTCGTGAGAATGGCTGACGGTCGGATTCCAAAAGATCTCCTGTATGGAGAATTAGTGCAGGGAAAGCGCCCCAGAGGGAGACCACAGCGGCGATACAAGGATATTTGCAAGCGGGATCTGAAGGCCTTAGGAATGGACCTCAACAGATGGGAAACTTTGACATCTGAGTGTTCAGCCTGGAGGCAGGCGGTGCATCATGGCCTCTCCCATTTTGAAGAGACACTTGTCCAGCAGGCCAAGGCAAAAATTGTTAAGGATTTTTGAGCTAAATAAATGGCATAACACCGAAGGGCTCATGTCATGCTGAGGAATACCCAGCGCAAGGTAACGGAAGCTAAAGGTGCTCTACACGTGGGCAGAGAAATCAAGAAAGCAGAATCGGAAGGTACTGGAAGCGGCTACAAGCCAACCCTCACTGTGCATGGTCCATGGGAGTTCAAGAAGGAATTGATCCCAAACACCTAAGAGGCCAGCTCAAGAAACTAGAAATTCTAGGTGCGTATACTGTACCTTGCTGGAAACCAACGGGAATTTCCTTCCAGGAAAAAGAACCCTCAGGTTTTTTGAGGTAACCGAGTTAGTCCCTTTTTTCAGCAGGTGAAACAAAAAATAAAAGCAAAAATACTATAACACTTCAAAGACCCAATTTTCAGTGTGAGCTTTCATGGATTATCCACTTCCTCCAACACACACAGAGTGTGACAACCGGGTGTTTGTGTGTGAGAGAAAACAGAAAAACGGGGGAATCGTAGCAGGAAATCCACAAGCAAGGGTGGGCAATGCCTTTATTTATTGATCACTTATCAATATTATTGATTATTATTTAAATTCTTGTTGTTGTTTAGTCGTTTAGTCGTGTCCGACTCTTCGTGACCCCATGGACCAGAGCACGCCAGGCCCTCCTGTCTTCCACTGCCTCCCGGAGTTTGGTCAATTTCATGTTGGTAGCTTCGATGACACTGTCCAACCATCTTGTCCTCTGTCGTCCCCTTCTCTTCTTGCCCTCACACTTTCCCAACATCAGGGTCTTTTCCAGGGAGTCTTCTCTTCTCATGAGATGGCCAAAGTATTGGAGCCTCAGCTTCAGGATCTGTCCTTCCAGTGAGCACTCAGGGTTGATTTCCTTCAAAATGGATAGGTTTGTTCTCCTTGCAGTCCAGGGGACTCTCAAGACTCTCCTCCAGCACCACAATTCAAAAGCATCACTTCTTTGGCGGTCAGCCTTCTTTATGGTCCAGCTCTCACTTCCATACATCGCTAAAGGAAAAACCATAGCTTTGACTATGCGGACCTTTGTCAGCAAGGTGATGTCTCTGCTTTTTAAGATGCTGTCTAGGTTTGTCATCGCTTTCCTCCCAAGAAGCAGGCGTCTTTTAATTTCGTGGTTGCTGTCCCCATCTGCAGTGATCATGGAGCCCAAGAAAGTAAACTCTGTCACTGCCTCCATATCTTCCCCTTCTATTTGCCAGGAGGTGATGGGGCCAGTGGCCATGATCTTAGTTTTTTTGATGTTGAGCTTCAGACCATTTTTGGCGCTCTCCTCTTTCACCCTCATTACGAGGTTCTTTAATTCCTCCTCACTTTCTGCCATCAGAGTGGTATCATCTGCATATCTGAGGTTGTTGATATTTCTTCCAGCTCTACAAGAATTTAAATTCTTACTGCTATTATTATTATTTAAATCATGTACTGATTTAAAACAGGCCAGCTTTCTCGTTCTCGAGGATCCTTCTCCAGACACTTGAGAGGGTCTCATGCAAGGGGGAGAGAGGTGAAAAACAGAAAGGCTGGCTATTCATTATTCCACGGCTTGAAAAAAGCCTAGCCCCTCCTTCCGCCCTTCTCTGGCGACGGAAGTAGGGCAGTGACGTCAGCAGGCCGCTCTAGGGGTTTCCCCCCCGCCTATTTCCGCTTTGGAGAGGCGGAGCGACGCGCTCGAACAAGATGGCGGCTTCTTTGTTGAGGTGACCGGAGAGAGAGAGAGAGAGAGAGAGAGGCTGGCGGGGAAGGTTGGGGAGGACAAGGAGGCCGGGAAGAGAGGGAGTTTCGGGCTCTTTCCGGTCTCTCCGGGAAATGTATGGGGCGAGGGTCTGGGGAGGGGGGGATGCCTGCGCCCTGGGGTGACATGGAGGGCGCCCCCAGGGCGAGCTGCTCCCTCTTCCCTCCTCCTCACCTTGCATTCGCCCTTTTCCTGACGAAGCCGAAAAGCACACGCGAGTTGGGTCCCCTCGGGGCCGAGACAGGTCGGGGTTCACGTGCGCGGCGGGACGTGCGCGCGCGCGCGTGCATATTTACACACACACATACAGTATATATAGACATGCACACACATATACTGTATACTGTATGTGTGTGTGTGTGTGTGTGTGTGTATATATATATATACACATACATATATACATACATACATATATATATATACACACACAATATGTACAGTATATGTGTGTGTATACTGTATGTGCGAGTGTGTGTGTATACGGTGTATACGTGTGTGTGTGTATACACACACAGTGTATGTTTGTATATACATTTACTATACACACACACACCATGTTTCCCTGAAAATAAGACAGGGTCTTATATTAATTTTTGCTCCAAAAAAACGCATTAGGGCTTATTTTCAGGGGATGTTTGTTTTTTTCATGTACAACAATCTACATTTATACAGTCATGTCATCATCTTCTAGTTGCTGCACAAGGGTGGAGAGCAGGGTTTCACTTAAATGGGGCTTATTTTTGGGGTAGGGCTTATATTACGAGCATCCTGAAAAATCCTACTAGGTCTTATTTTCAGGGAAACAGGTATATATCCTTATATATATATCCTTATACTGTATATATATATAAGGATATATATATATAAGGATATATATATCCTTATATATATAAGGATATATATATCCTTATATATCCTTATATTTTCAGGGAAACAGGTATATATCCTTATATATATATCCTTATATATATATATATATCCTTATACTGTATATATATAAGGATATATATATAAGGATATCCTTATATATCCTTATATATATATATCCTTATATATCCTTATATTTTCAGGGAAACAGGTATATATATACCCTGTTTCCCTGAAAATAAGACCTAGTAGGATTTTATATATATGTACTGTATGTGTACATATACATATCGTCATCAATTTATTTATTTATTTTATTTATTTATTTCATTTATACCCCGCCTATCTGGTCAATTATGACCAATCAAGTGTTGTCAAGTCAGTTCTGACTTAATGCAAGGGAGAGGTGAAAAGATGAAAAGAAGGCTGGAACGAGGGAGTTTTCCAGGGTTTTCTAGGTAGAGAGTACGTAGTCAATTTACCAACCTTGGAAGGATGGAAGGTTAAGTCAAGCTTGAGTCAGCTATCTGAGCCCCTTGGGATCGAACTCAGATCGTGAGCAGAGTCTTGGCTGCAGTATTGCAGCTTAACCACTCTGCTACAAAACTCCTTCATTGCACAGTGCAAGGTTAAACTTTAGAATTTGCTGCCTGCCGAAAGGCACAGCAGTGGAAAATCTTCTATAGCATCTCACTGCTTCTTTTCAAGTCACGCTTGCTTAGATTTAGGCTGTCGGCTAACTTCTGCCCTGATTCTGGGCAGTAGCCAACTTTTTTTTTTCTTCCTTTCCTCCTCTTCCTTGTCCCCATTTAATTATCCTCAACCTCCACTTTCTCCCAAAACTTTCTCTGGACTTTGGAGAAGATAGATCTGGCAAGACAGGCGGGAGGTGGTGGGGAATGTTGGAGGCAGTTGGGAACTGAAATGCAGCTTCTTTGTTCTGTGGCCTCTACACTCACACCAGTCTGTTCTTCAGATGAAGTAGATTCCAGCCCACATCTCTTTTCGAGCTGTGACAGGCTGGCTTGTAAACGTCTTTGTTTCTGTCTGGTGGGGTCACCTTTGAATGTCAGCTTGACGGGATCTGTCCAAAAGAACTTTCATACCTGCTGGGTCTGTGTGTCCGCGCAATAATAATGATTTTTTTTGAAAAACTGAAGCCCTCCATTCTTCCCCTACCCACAGTGTCAGCTGATGACAGAGATAGGATGCTCACCCAGCTGTGATATGGTCCTGCCGCTTCTGCCGGCTTTTCTCATAAATGATTTTCATAAAAAAGTAAAATGGAGGGCAGTTTCAGAGTCCCTCTTTCTTCCCTTCTTGCCCGCCCCACCTTACCACCAAAGCCTTTTATTTTTCAGGTTCCAGGAGCAAGAAATAACTTTCTTTTCCTTGACAGATTCCCCCCCTGTGGGGGGCTAGGTTATCAACCACCCTTAGTGGTTTATGTTTAGTGAGCGTAGAAGATGAACTGTGAGACAGAGATGCTTTCAGGCTGGAGCGGGGATAACCAGCATTGATATTCTCAGCAGGGCAGCTTCTAGACTGACATAATGAACACAGTTCGCTCTCTCGTTTCCTTCAAAATCTGTAGTCTCTCTCGTTCTGAGTGATAAAATCCTTCCACAAACCAGAAGAAAACAAATATCAACCTGGTCTTGACTTGCTTCCAATGTTACGCCAAGATATGGTTCATACAGGATTTAAAATTATGCAATTTTAAATCCTTTAAGGCTGAAATGCTTTGCCTACTTACATCAGTGTTGCCCTGCGTGTTCTCTCTCAGGGTTTGTTGGTGGTTTAGAGCTGTGGAACTTTTAAGAATTGGTTCCTACATGTATTTATTTTCCTCTTCCCTCCTCATCCTTTTTTTCCTTTCATGTCGTGTCCTTTAGATGGGAAGTCTGTGGCACTGTAGGGACTGGCTTTCTTCCTTGTTCACTATATAAATGGCTGCAGAATCTCGTAGAGAGCAGGGTCTAAAAAACTAAGGGGAAATAGTGAAGGCAGTTAATTTGAACAACCCTAGAGCAGTGGTTCCCAAACTTGGGTTCCCAGATGTTCTTGGACTAAAACTCCCAGAAGTCTTCATCACTCACTGTGCTGGCCAGGATTTCTGGGAGTTGTAGTTCAAGAACATCTGGGGACCCAAGGTTGGCCTAGACGAGCCACCTGCCTCCCCAGTCGGGTTCCTCCAGTGGCGGTGCCTGGACTGAGGCTCGCGTTGGGGCTGGCGGGCGCTGGGTTTGTTTTGAGGGAAACAACGGCACCAGTGAAGGGGGAGGCGTTGGTGTGGAAGGGGGCAGGGTCCGAAGCCCGCCAGCGGCTTCAACATGTGGCCCTGCCAGCAGCACCCAGCACCGAAGAGGGAGCCAAACATGAGGAGGGTTAAAAGAGTTACGGTAGGAGAAAGAGGGGAGGGGGGAAATAAAGGCAGGGCGGGCGGGGGCCGGAGCTCCAAAATCACCTCCCCCCCTCCAACCTTGTGCTTTGTTAGCTTCGCCTGGGCGCACGCTGGAGGAGGGGGGGAGCGCGCACACTGCAGAGGCGCGAGCCCCAAGAGCCGTTGGGAACTTGGCAGCCAAGAAGCCAGTTCCTGGCGGCGCGCAGCTCCTTCCTCCCTGGCTGCCCAGCCCCTCTGTGAGCGAGGGAAGTGGGAGAGGAGAGGAAGAAGTTTTAAGTCTCTCTTGAGGGCTTGGGAGGATCCCGGTGAGTCCCTGGTGGAGGGCAGGGTTTCACTTAACTAGGGCTTATTTTCGGGGTAGGGGTTATATTAAAATCATCTTGAAAAATCATACTAGGGCTTATTTTCGGGAAAACACGGTAGCATACCCAAAGGCTCATCTAAAGCTGCTGTGTTATTTCAGCTAAAGCAGGGATGTGTAAAGCGTAGCCCTCTATATGGATTCTCGCTTCCATCCTCCTTCACCATTAGCTAGGCTGGCTAGAACTGATGAGAGCTACAGCTCAACAGTCGCTGGAGGGCTGCCCTCTGTCTATTTCTAAGCACGTCTGACTAGCAGTGGGGTTTGAACCCAGGTTCAGATCTTAATTCAGCTGCAAAGCTCTATAGATAACCATAGGCCAGTTGTTGCCCCTCCGTGTGACCTGCCTTGCAGGGGTGCTTTTTTATTTATTTTTTTAAAGAGTAAAGTGGGAAGGAGATGATGTAAGCTGCCTGAACCTCTCAGAGAAAGGGCAGGATAAATAGAAATGAGCATAATAATTTAATAGAGTGCTTTCTGAAGGCTCAGAGAGCTTTTCGTCCATTATGATCTTTGTAATTTTTTACAGCAGTGCTGTAGGATGGATCAGTATTAGCCTGCCCTGACTGATATCAAAGGGAAATCTGAATAATCATCCTCTATGTTTCATTTTAGCAGTCCAACTCTTGTCAGGTAAGCTGGCGCTGCCTCTCTCTTGAGATGGAAGGTGCCGAGGGGGTTACTAGGCTTAGATTCACACCAGAGACTTCTAGGCTGAAAGACGAGACTCTCGGCCAATATTTAACAGCTGGGCTGAGTTAGGAAAGCCCATCTCTGCATGTATTGAAAAGTAAACCTGCTAATCCTGTAGGATTAATTTTGAAGTAATCTCCTTAATCAGTTCAGATCACTCAAGGAGAGGCAGGCCAGTTGTCCTGGGTCTGTCCTAGGTCGTTTGAGTTTCTTTACTGATGAACTCTCTCTTGGTCCCAGAGGAGGAAGAGAGATGATCACAATCAGTTCAAAAAAAGGTCAAGTCGAGGAAGGTCACTATTTCAGCTTTTGAGGTGATGCCTTACGTCTGGGTGGCAGACTATAGCGATTGCACAGAACGGTTGCAAGGAGATTAAACAACTGCGGTTACACTGTTGAAATAAATTGGGCGAGGGATCGGGGGTTTTGAATTTGGTTTAAAGTCATGGTAGTCACGTGGTTTTGGGTCCGTGTGCAAAAACTTTTAATCCATTTTCAAATAGTGTTGTGTATCCATGGAGAGAGATACTCGGACTTCTGGAATCGTTGCCTTCATGCTGGTTGCCTCTCACAGCCACTAGCCACCTGCTGCTTTTTTGTTATTGTGTGTTGCAATCTGAAATAGCGCTAGAACAGAATGACAGATAGAGAGAAAAAAACCTGACTAGGCTTGCAAAGGCAGGAGACACCCAGCTGGGGCTGGCCGGCTGGCAAAGGAAGCAGATACCAAGCCAGGACCTAAACTGACCAAGTTTGCAAAGATGGGGCTGAAATTGACTAGACTTGTGAAGGAGGGAGAGGTGGGGGCTGAAACTGACCAGACATTTTGACTAGATCTGCACTTACTTCTAGGTTTGCACAGGAAGACACACACACACATACAGGGGGGTGGAGAAGAAGACACACCAGTGAGTGGCAAACCTCACATACACAATTTACACGGACAGAGGCTTTCACGCCTGCCAGAACAATTCAAGATAAATTGATTTGACATCTGAGTTAATATAAATGACCCTCTGGCAGAAGAGTAAAAATATCTCGCTTCCGATCAAAATAACACGATTCCCTGTCAAAACAGTCCACCTTTCCATGTGCATTGTGTAGTCACCTTTTTTTAAAAAAATGATTTAAAACATGCTAAACTCAATTCAAATGTTTTCTTCCCCTGGTGTAACCACTCTAAGATTCTGGGGACCACTCTTAGGAACGATTTGCAGACAGGGAGCCTGGGAGAGTTTGTCCAAGGCTCCCCAGTGTATTCATTTTGGAGGGCAAGAACGAGTCTCCCAGCATCAATCCAACACGCCCCTCTTGTTTGGTTTTTCAGATTAACAGGCCGACGCTGCCTTTGCTTTCGTCTTGGTCCAGGACTTTCCACGCAACAGTAAGTTTCCTGATAGTAATAGAGCTTTGTTCATTCTCCTCCTCCTCCTGCGGTCTTTGCAAAATGTCCTCCTCTTGTCACTTTTATTCTCCCTTCCTTCCCTGATAATTCACAGGTCATTAAGATGTGCGATTGGGTGTTAATTTTATGATTGGTGCTTTAAATACCAGGCAAGTTTTTCTTGTAGGGAGTAGAGGATCTGTAAATCAAAGGGTGTTCTGTGGCTAGACTGGGATGGCTTGGTTCAGCCACTTCTCCTACCATTCCCTTCCGCCTAGCAACTCACACTATGAAAAATGTTGCCTCTGAGCCTGGAGGTGGCATATCTTCTTCATGGATGGCAGCTGCTGATAGCATTATCCTCTATGAATTTTCAAATCAAGCCTGAACTGTCTCTGGAGGCAAAAACTGAGGCTACTTTGGGCACATCATGAGAAGGCAGAATTCTCTGGAAAAGCCCATCATGCTGGGAACGGTGGAAGGCAGCAGGGAAAGAGGAAGGCCAGATACGAAATGGACTGACTCCCTAAAGGAAGCCTCAGACTTTTGTTTATAAGACCATTGAGAAAAAGGACATTTTGAAGATGGCTCATTCATAGGGTTGCCATAAATCGGAGGTGACTTGATGGCACATAACGACAGTTTTTTTATATAGTTCTATGATATTGGTGGCCCATCCCTGTATTTTGTTGAATTTATTACCGAAATGATTGTAATTAAATTTTGTATCACAGAAGCTGTGATCAGCTCTGTTTATTGCCAGGGTGTTTATACTAATTCTGTAGCCTGTTTCGATAATATAATTGTTGTTTTCTATATCCCATTTCACTCTGTTCCCATTCTTTATCATATGTGTATGTACTCAGAGCCTTCCTGTTGTAACTCCATGCCTCTGAGGTAATAGATTATAATCCACAGAAACACAGGCCAAAACAAATCTATTCATCTGAAAGGAACCACGAGGTGCTTTCTGAGTTTTTATGCTTGGACTCAGTTGTCTGTTCTGGACCAGGCAGGGAAAGGGCCAATCGCTTGGAGGTTTGTAGGCAGAAAATCCCAGATTCAGTTCTCAACATGTTTCACTAGAGATGGAGAAAACCTTGGGTGGAACACCTTGTTGACTCTCTCGCCATCAGTGCAGACTAGTGGTTCCCAATCGCAGGCTCCCAGATGTTCTTAGACTAAAAACCCCAGAAGCCTTTTCACCACTAGATGTGCTGACCAGGATTTCTGGGAGTTGTAGTCCAAGAACATCCGGGGAGCCAAGGTTGGGAACCACTGGCGTAGGCCATGCAGAGCTAGAAGACTCAATATTCTGAAAGGCAGACCTGATCGTGAAACAGGAGAGCCCCCTAAAACCAGGTGGGGAAATCGTTCCAGGGTCTTGTTAACTTGCCATCTAAGGACTAGTAATACAAAAGTCAGCCCTAACGCCCCTGCTAAATGCAGCTAAATATTAGCAGTTAATAAAGAGGAGGGGGGAAAATAATGTTCAATAATCTTATTATGGAGAAAAGACTCTCTTGATGATCTTTACACTTGAGCAGGCTCGTAAAGGGAAGATGTGGATCTTGAGATAGCTTGGACCCAAGCCGTTTAGGCTTTAGAACCAGCATTTTGAATTGTGCCCGGAAACAGATCAGCAGCCAGTGGAGCTGCTGTAACCAGGGGATTATGTGAAAGGAAATAACATTATGTCCCATGCGAAAGACAGGGCCTTCTCTGTGTTGACCTCCTGACTTTGGGGCACCATCCAGTGAAAAAGACACCTGGTGCCAGCACTGTGTTCTTTTCAGTGCCTGATTAACACTTTACTATTTGCCCTGGCTTTTAGGAAGAGTTGTATTTTTCAGTTTGTTAACGCATCCTGGTCACTTTTCTTGATTTTACTGCACTGTTTAATGCTACCTTCATTGCTACCATAAATATCAAACATTTATGTATGCCTCCTTAAGAATCTGTGGGATTTTTGTCCCCCATGAAGGCACAGTTTTTAATACATTCTTAAATAAATAATCAGAAAATAAAAATTGCAATTTAATGTCCGCTTGATACCATCAGACTTTTGTGTGTGGTTTCCGACTTCTATGCTTTGTTTTATTTTCCAGTGTGGTCCCCATGGCGACAACAGCGAAAGAGGAAATGGCCCAATTTTGGGAAAAGAACACCCAGTCAAAGCGCCCTCTGTCCCCCCATGTCACCATCTACCAGTAAGGGCATCTTATCAGAGAAGGGGGGAAATGTTTCTTGTTGGTTTGAGATGCTTGAATGGAGATCAAGATGTTTTACAACTTTTTATTCACAAGCTAGTTTCATTTCTTTCTTGTATTTCTCCCAGAATGCAGAGTGGTTTTGATAGAGGTTAAGCCAGAACATCATCATGCTAGGGTTTAGTGCCGGGCAGTTCCAAATGGAAGGCTGCTGACATGAACAATAAGACAGCATTGTGCCGCTCTTCTGTCTTTTTCCCTTTAAAGGATTTTCCTATTGTTAAGAAAATCCATTAAGCAGAGGAGGAAGAAACCATGTTAGCTGCCTGGTGCCTTTCTGCTGTGCCGTGGGAGAAGGGGAGAGAGAGGGTTTTGAGTGGGAGAGGATAACGTCTTATGCCCATGTAAAATTCAGTGAACACGGCAGGATGAAGGCAGGATTTTTTAAAAAAGTATCTTATGGCCTAGCTAGTCATTGATTAGGCTGGGTGGTCACATCCGGCCCAAAGCGTCGTGGTTGAGTCAGAATCTGAACTCTTCCCCCCCACCCACTCCGGTGCAAGTACGACATTCGAACCACGACACACCACACAAAACTGCAACCTGGATGTAGATGCGTGACATTCTGAGCACCCACCCTGGGGATTTCTCAGTAGGACTTGCAGCCCAGACTGTGTTCGAGGCAGTGCAAGGACCTCTCCTCTCCAGTGCTTTCTTTTTCAAGCTGTTGCTCTTTCTTCCACCGCCCGGCCGCCCCAGAGTCCTACCCTTCGGGCAATGTCATTTCTCAGCCACCTCCACGGATTCCTCTGTCCCTTCTTCCCACACCCCCTTTGGGCTGGATTCCTTGCATAATTCTCCGTGCAGAAAAAAAGCTAGCTGGCCCCGTTGGCCCTGCCAAGGCCACTTTGCCATTTCTGCTAGGGCTTGGGTGGTCAGTCGGTCAGTTCTCTTCCTCCTCCCCTTTCCCCCCTGCATCTTTTTTTAAAATTTAAGAAGATTAAAGGAGCCTTGTTGATCAGATCAAAGGCCAACCTAGCTCACCACTCTGTTGCCACGGCAGCCGACCAGATGGATATGGAAGCATACGAGCAAGATCACTCTGAGCAAGATCACTCTCCCTGTTTGTTTTCCTGTTGCGGTTATTGAGAGATAGACAAGTTGTGACACAAGAAAAAAAAATACACACACAGAGAACTGGGGATGTTTAGCCTTGAGAAAAGAAGACATGATGGGCTCAAGCAACAGGAAGCCAGATGCAGGCTGAAGTTCAGGAAAAAACCTCTTAACTGTTAGAGCAGTACCACAAGGGAACCAGTGACCTCGGGAGGTGGTGAGCGCTCCAACGATGGAGGCCTTCAAGAGAAAATTGGACAAACCTCTGTCAGATCTGCTTTGATTTGTATTTCTGCATTAAGCAAGGGGTTGGACTTGATGACCTCAGAGGCCCCTTCCAACACCATGATTCTATGATAGATGTATATGCAACATCTGTGATCACTTAGGGCTGCAGCCCTTCTGTCGGTCTTGAATGACGCTGCTTCCTTTTTCTTTCAGATGGTCCTTGCCTATGGCGATGTCCATTTCCCATCGCGGTACTGGAGTCGCAATGAGCTTGGGTGCGTTGCCCTTTTTTCTCCGTCCTATCCCCAAGCACTGCTGCCTTCAGCTTCATGAAGGTCTTTAAAAAAAAAAAAAAAAAAAGCCAAATTAGGCCAAATGCCTGGCTGGTCAGGGATACTATTTCTCACAGACAGACAGAAAAACTTGGATTCCGGAACCTTGCAGGGACAGGACAGCCCCCCTTCTTGAATGTTTTAATTAATCCATAGCGAAGAAATTGGATCTTCGGAATAGCATTGATTGACTGATTCCTTTATTGTGATCAAACAGATTAGTTAAGAATTGGATGGAATACATATCTTGTAAAATCTTAAGAATCAAGAGCAGTAAGGATGACACTACTGGTGTGAAGGCAGCACTAATACTGTGGTAGGTAGTGTTCCTATTTTATGTGTCAGTCAGTTATGCCTTCCTCCGAGATAACTCCATGGATTTTCCTTCCCACCTTCTTTTCATTCTCCTTCCTTAACTATCAGCATCCCGCAAGAATTCAGAACACTCAGTTCGTGAGGATTTTTTTTTTTTACCATCGTTTCCCTGCCTCCTGTGAAGGGTTTTTTTTTTTCCCTCTATAGATTTTTGCCAAGTCTGTTCGTACTTGTGTCTCAAGTGTGGGTGCCATTTTGATTGCAAAAGTACCAGCGCTCTGGAACGCTGGAAACAGAGGGAACGCTTTAAAGTTTTATGCAAAAGTGGAAGAAGTAGGAGGCACTTAGGAACACACACTTCTAAAAGCACAGATCTTTAAACACTGTTGTAATTTGCCAGGGGGGGGGGGAGATCTGTCTTTAAAACCTCTGGGATTAAATAGACATTTGAAACAGCTGGTGGCTTTGGCAGATAAAAACCATGTGGTTGCATGCAAAATGGTACTGCTTCAGATCATAAGGGCTTGGTTGTGCACATAGAGATGATGGTTATTTTTTACCATCACCACCTTGGAAGAATTCCTGGCAAGCAGAACACTAGGGCAACAGGGAGAAAACTATCAAGGAGCCAGTTTTCCCTCAGGTGCTATCCTGTTCCTTGCAGGGAAGTGCTTTCTCGGTTTAGATAGAGCATTTGATGATGGCAACCCCAGCCTGCATTCTTGAGTAGCATCGGTCCTTGGAGCAACTTGTGTTTCTAATTAAGCAGGCACAGAACGGCAGCCTCAAAGTAAATAGAAAGCAAGACTCTGTTTAGTCATTACTTATCCCTTGTTACCCATGAGTGGCAACATGTCTGGTGGGGAGAGGTTTCCCCCTTAGTCTCTGCAGGGTGAAAACCGGGGGTTCTTGCTCATGTGTAGAGCATGCATGTGAAAAGGGATCGCTTCTCTTCAAGCTCATCATGGCTGTCCTGGAGGGAGTGATGATGGGCTGGTGCTCCTGGGTGCTTCCCCTGGACCACATTGACACCACGGGATACAATCATGCCTGAATAGGCTTTGATCCTTCTGAACCCCGCGTGGTGTACTCACAAACAATGCACCATGGGGTTGGAGCCTGGATTGGCTTTCGGAGGTTCAACTAGTTTGTCACTAGGTTGACGTTCCAGAAAAAGATGACTGCCAACTTTAAAACTGTTAGCTATGCCCATGATAAACATAAACTTTAAGTACTGGAATCAGAGGACAGAAAGCCATTTTTGATTGTGTGTGTTGACTTCATGTCTTCCTCAAGCTTTCCAGAAGAATCTGGGATGGGGCACTGTGAGAAACAAGGTGCTGTTGGTCTTCTGTAATTTGGTTTATTTGTTATTGTGTGGCTAGCGTTAGAAGGCAGCCTTCCCCACCCACAGACCTGCTGTTGATAACACAGCACAATTCCGCTTTTCATCTTGTTTCGTTGGGGTGTGTTGAACGGAGAACTTCACCAGCTTGCTGTCAGGCAGCTGAGGAAGATCAGAGGGACAGAGAATCCTCTCGTTAATTCCACCCGCGTGCATGGCAGACGTCAAAGCGGCACGAAACGTAGCAAGACATTGCTGGGTGGCGTAACCGATGGCCACTTTGGCCCGTACGATGCTTCTCCAGCCAGGGTGACAGACGACGGGGCATTTAAGGGCCACTCTCTGAACTTTGGATGGTTCGGTTGGAAGGGGAAAAGAGCTCACGATAGCTTGGCTCCGCTCCGTTCAGTGCGCTCATCCTTCCTCACCACCCCTGCCATCCTTCCTGGCAGCACCGTCTGGAAAAAGGGAAGACAAGAAGCTCGCGGCCTGGAAGTGACAGAGAGAGACTCGGTGGTGTCTCATCCAGCTGGCGCGGGTGCTCAGATCAAGCTGTCTTGTTGCGTGCCAACCCTTCTCCTCCCCGCTCCCCCGGCTGTGGCACATGTCAGCTTGGGGGGGGGGGTGTCCAGCTGAGCTGCTCGTGACGGCTAGCCAACATATACTTCCCTGGGAAGCATATTATCCAGAAGTCTTAGACAGCAGGGTTGGTGTGATATCGAAGCACAAACCTGGACAGCTTGAGTGTTGCTTGTTACTGTGTGCTTTTTAAGTGGTGGCATTTAGCCCGATGCACTCAAGACAATCGAATTAAATCATCAAGAACAGAAACGGAAGCACTGTGGCACCTTTAAGACTTAAAAATTGGCCCAGGCTATAGGTTTATGTACAGTGTGTGTTCTGCAGGGGTCGGAAAAGAACCAAGGGGAATGGGAAACGGAAGCAACCATTCCATACAAGCACCTGGTAATGAACTTAGAAGATGCAGGGGCCGTGGTCATGCAGGCAGGGACCATTCATGGTGGTCGGAAGTTCACATCCTGGCAATAGGGCTTGAATTTTCAGGAAGGGGTTGGTTGTGCCGAAGTTAGCTTCCTGGCGATGGGGAGACGCAAATGACTTTAAGTATGTGTGTGTGTTTTTTTCCTCCAGTGGTGTCGCTCTTTGGCTTAAGCGCTCTGGTCCTTCCTGGGCACTTTGACGACTACCTGGAGTTCATCCGGTCCTTACACCTGAATCCGGCTCTCATCTATGCTGCAAAGTTCACCTTGGCTTTTCCTTTGACCTACCATACCTGGAACGGAATCAGGCACCTGGTAAGTACACCCTCCGGAGAATTCCTTTGCAACCCGAGAAATCCAGGACATAAGGACAGCCCGTCTAGGTCTGGCCGAAGGAGATCAGAAAAGCCATGTTCACTCAGGAGGGCAGACCTTCTCTTCAGGACTCATGAAGTTGAGGGGGGCTGTCCTGAATTTTAAACTCGTCCCTGTCAACAGAATCAGCATAAATAAAAACAAGACCGCATGCGTTTTTGTCTCCAGTTGGCTCACAGACCCATCCAAGCGATGCCACTTTTTGAGCCGGGCCTCAAAGCACGGAGGGAAAGGGGCAAAGGGTTTAGCCTGCCGGGAGGAAACAGTAATCGTCTCCCATATCTATAACCTTCACTGCCATTCTTTGTGCTGCGAGCTGGCACTTTTCAAAGCAATTACGTCTGTCAGCCTTTTACGTTTGCCCTTTTTATTAAAAAATAAATAAATAAATAAATAACTCGTTCTGAATGCTCCCTTCTGGAGCTCAGTCACATTCCCTTGAAAGCCACTGACTTTGCCGCTGGCCCGGGGCTGAGATCAGGGAGAGACATTCTCCCCTGGAGAAGTGTGGACTGTGTACGTGGGTGTCTCTTTAGAAAGAAAATTGTAAAGGCCGAGCACTGACTCCATAGCGAGGCTCCTAGGCATCTCGTGCCTCTTCGAATGAGCATCTTCCATTCCTTCTAGCTCTCAACAGCGTGCGTCGCTTCCCCTTCATTTCCTACTGCTTTTTTTATAGGGTGGGGAGCAGGGTTCAGAAAATGAAATCTGGAGGCCCTTCTTGTTTGTGAGGGAACACAATAGATCAGCGCTTTTCGCTCGGGGGGGGGAGAGGCATACTTACTGATGCACACTGGAGTTGCAGAACGGATGTTTTCTGTGCACAGCCATGTGCCCTCGTACGTTATTAGGGAGACGTTGAAGAGGCTTTCATAATAAGTGGGGGAGAAAGTGGCGCTGATAGACCGATTCAGGAAAAGTACCATTTTAATCTTACGTTGCCGTGCTCTTCCACGTATATCTTGACACATTGTGCGTGGAGAGGAGCTAAGCTTCCTTATCCATCCGGAAATACCTCTGTAGTAGTCCAAGCAGGCTTATAGGCAGGTACTCTCCTAGTCGCTTCTGGCGAGTAGCAGCCTTTTCCAGGCGACCAGGTGTGGGAAACTTCCCAAAAGGGACCATTTTCCCCGGGTTTCTTTCCCCCAAGGTCACAGATTGTTTGTTTGTTTGTTTTATATGCCCTCACAGTAGTCCATGCACTGTTCTGGGTGGCTTACAGCAAGGTAAAACAAACAGCATCAAGTTAAAATAAAACACATAATCAAATTTACTGGTACCAGCCATCAGCTGGCCGCTGCATTCTGGACCTGCTGCAGCCTCTGGATCAGCCTCAAGGGAAGCCCCATATAGAAGGCATTGCAGTAGTCAGTCTGGAAGATTACCAGCGCATGCACCAATGCCTTGAGGGTATCAGCTATGCAAATCATACTGTTAGCAGCACTTTGAAGTGTGAGGAATGTTTTGTCTGCATTAATAGAACAATCCTTACGGCACCCTTGTGAGATAAGACAGCTATCTTGATTCAGACAGAGGGGCGTCCTGGTGCACCATTCAGTCAGCATGTTTCTGGAGCCGTATGCACAAGCCTCATTCACTGGCCAGCTTCTTCACCACCACCCAACCTCCTTTCTCTGCCTTCTGAGATTTTTACCGTAGAAGCTTGAAGGGCCTATTACTTGGATGAAAATTAAGTTTCTTTCCAATCTGCCCTTAGAACAGCCCTCAGTAAACCCATCCTCTGTGAATTACATCAGATCTTTTTTTCCCTTTCTTAGTCATGGTAAACTTAATACATGTTTCTCCGCTCATGGCAGAGCATGGTCCAGATCAGTGTTTTTCTACCTGGTTTTTTTGCATCCCAGCTATCACTGTCAAAGAATCCGGGTCCCCCTTTGACGTGAACAAAAAAATCCACTTTATCCGAGGGTTCTTTGCTTAGAATCCTTCTATTCTTTTATTTTTCGTTGATGGTACCTTGGTGTGCGTGAGAGTGGAATGAAGGTATCCAGATTTAATCCGTGCCAACTTGGGTCGTTAGAGGATGACACATCATGCTTGTGGGAAAATGCGGATGAGAGGAGAATCAACCCTGAGTTAATTGCTGTGTATCTGGCTGCAGAGCCAAAGGTTGGGAGTTCAAATCCCACTGTTTCTCTCTGACTGGGGCTGGATTTGATGACCCAGAGCATCCCTTTCAGCCATGCAGTTCTAAGATTATTATTATTATTATTATTAAACCATTGTGACTATTTTTGTGTCCTATTGATGGCGTGTACGCGTCTAGTTGAGACCCACTGGTCAGACTGACACGGATTTGAACAGCCTTTGGCATCATCCAACGATCCAAACTCTACGATTCTTGTGCTTTTCATCTCTTGTTTGCCCACAGAGTGCGCTGGAGTGTGCCAGCTGTAGCAAAGGCCACCGTGCGGGATCCTTTTTGTTGTGTTGTGCTGAAATATCTCTCTCTCTCTCTCTTTCTCATTTTTCATAGGCCTGGGACATGGGCAAAGGCTTCAAGATACCCCAGGTGCACCAGTCCGGAGTCCTGGTCTTGATCTTGACCGCTTTGTCCTCCCTTGGGATTGCAGCCATGTGAAGCTGCCTTGGCCGCCACCTCTTTGAAGTCTTCCTGAACAAGTTACTCTGTCAAAGCGCCAGGAACTTGGGGCACCGGTTCTTTGGCTAGAGATACACGGTCAGAGGCAGGAGGGACAGGGCAGGTGAAAAGTTCCGAAATCGGCTCATGGAAGTAAAATGAACAGAGGCGTTTCTTTTGCCTTCTCTTAGATCTACCCAGAATACTTTACACATTTGTGTTTGTGTGTGTGTGAGAGAGAGAGAGAGAGACGTCCCGTGTCATCCCCATACGTTCGTTCAGAGGATCATCCGCAGGCAAGGCGGGGGGGGGGGGGGGGAGAAGGCTCTAGAAGGCCCAGGCCAGCTGTACACCGTTTGGCTAAGGAGCTAACCTGCCCACGATGCACCAAAAGCCATTGTCCTTTTCTGCTGCGTGCTGCCTTTTCTGTCTTCGCTTTCCCCCTTTCCCCGCCTTCCCAAGGCTTCAGACAATACCGGCCTTTGTCCTCCGCTGCGGGAGAAGGGAACTCCGGGAGCGCAGCGTGTGAGCGAGCGTGTGGGAAAGGACAAGGATCTCCATTGATGGCTGGCCGGTGGCAGGACCAGCGCGTTCAGCTTCGGCCACCTCCAGCCCCGGTCCTACCTCTTGGCTCCTTGATCTTCAGCATGGTGTTGGTTTGAGACTCCAGGCCTGGTGACTTGGAGGCTTGGCCGGTCGCCATGTGCTCCGTGGGCCAAGACGGCCACCCTGAGAGGCTGTGTTGGTTTCTCCGTAGGCAGGGGCCGCCATGCCGTTCCACACCAGCCAGCCACCCGGCACAGGAGGAAAGAAGGGCTGTTCTCTCAGGCTAGTCTCTGAGGGAGACAGGTGGACGGACTAACCCCGTAGAATTCAAATCTTTGAAAACCTGCTGTTTGACTTCCTTTCATGAGTGATTCCCGTAAACCCAAGGGATGGAGAAAACATGGCTGACCAGAGGTGGGACTACAGTTCCCATGAGTCCTAACCATCCTAGCCAGTGAGGAATGTTGGGAGTTGTAGTCCAGGGAGATCGGGAAGACACCCACCCCCCATATAATGTGCCACGTTGTAGGCCTTTCCAACGTAGCAGATAGACTCCAGACCTTCTGCATATACAAGCCCGCACTTCATCATCCTGTCTTTGAGAGGCTGAAGTTCAGCAGCATCCTCGCACCAATGAATGGTCTCCCTCGGGGTTATCCCAACGGTTGTTTTGATTTTATAAAGGTCTTTAATCATTTGATTAATAAATAAATGAGCCTCCGTCTTCAGTGGGGCAGGCAAAGAGGCTCATTCTGACTTATTTTACACATTAGGAAAAGGAGCAAAAGAAATAGGTACATCCAAGAAACTTGATTCAGAAGGAGACGCTGCAGTCTCAGGACGTAAGAAAACACATGCTTTATTTCAATTTAAAATTACCGGACGTGTTTCGGCCTGAATCTGATGGCCTTCTTCGGGGGCGTTGAATTTTACTCTATATTAGGTCTTTTTCCTTTATGTGGTCTGTGCACAGCTCCAGTATAAGCTATAGAAAATATTCCCAGTGTGGTGTAGTGGATAGAGTGAAGAAGTAGGACTCTGGAGAACAGGGTTCGAATCCCCACTCAGCCATGAAAACTCACTGGGGGAGTAGAACCAGTAAAACCTCTCATTAAAATATCTCGCTTAACTTGAAAGCCCTATTAGGGTTGCTTTAAGTCGGTTCCGACTTGACAACACAGAACGCATAGACACAGAGAAAATAATGGATTTATTTTCTTACATCCTAAGACTGTAGTTTCTGAAGCAGATCTTACTCTATGTGTTGCCAGATTAGAAAAGATTGGGGGGGGGGTCATTTGGAAATGTGAAACAGAGAATAGAAGCATAGAGTAATGGAGTTGGAATGGGCTTCTAAGGCCATTGAGTTCAACCCCTGTCTCAATCCAGGAAACCAAATCAAAGCAGATCTGAGAGATGGTTGTCCGATTGTCTCTTGAATGCCTACAGCGTTGGAGCGCTCACCACCTCCCAAGGTCGTTGGTTCCATTGTCATACTGCTCTAACAGTTGAGAAGTTTTTCTTGATATCCAGCCAAAATCTGGCTTCCTATGGTCTGAGCCCATTATTACATGTCCTGCACTCTGGGATGATCAAGAAACTTGATTGCCTCTCTGGCTGCGGAGCAAGGCTGGACTCAATGATCCAGAAGGTCCCTTCCAACTCTGCAGTTCTAAGATGACGATGAGTCCATTTTTCTTCCCTCGCTGCCCCATTCCTCCTCTCCCCGTGGTCACAGTCTTTCATGCCCTCTGAGCCTTCCAGCCTCCAGTTATTATTGGAGACCCCCCCCCTGCCTTTGGGGTTTCCCCTCCACCTAATTATTTTTGTACTTCTGCAAATGGAGGGGGCTATGCCATCCTTGCAAATCAATCAGTCTTGCTAGTACATGGCATCTTTTGGGACCCGCCTGTGAAGAACAAACCATCTCTGAGCATGCACCACCCTTGCCCAACCGGCTGGTTCCAGAGGTCCCATCGTCCCCAGCTTGGAGGGATGGCTAGAAAAGACACATTCTGCTGTGGCAGACAGGGATTTGAGGTTAGGGGCAAGCTTGAGTCTCCACGGCTAAGGGTCTACAGCCGTGCTGTTTTCCTTCTCCCCAAAGTGGGGCAGCCCTGGCGAACCGTCTCCCTCTGTTGCAGTAAAGAGACATCGAAGTTTTTTAAAGTATTGAGGATGTAGCTGCAGAATTCCCCCCGCCTCAGCAGAACCTCGGTTTCTGATGCTAAAAATAGAGAGGGAGATGAAATTCAACCAGTTTCTCTCTTCTTGTGTCACATAGACTACAAAAATAAGAGAACTCAAGCTTCTGAAAGTGTTTAGAAAGCTTGCCGCTTTGATGGTTTTCAAAAAACAAATGATCAAGGTTTTCCTTGGGAAGGCAAGCGAGCCCCTTCTCTTGTGGTAAAACCAATTATTTGTTATTGGGATGAGTTTTCTCTCTCCATTTTCCCCCCCCCCCCCCATTTCCTTCTCTGTTGCTGGCTTTGTTTTTATTTATTTCTATATTCTAAGCATCTGTTCTCTGCTACATGCCGGGGGCTAATGAGTCTGGAAACTTGATGAATCCCAAAACAGATTCAATCAGTGTTCAGCAAACTAATTAGCTGGGTTTCCCCCCCACCTACCCACCCACCCCTTCACTTCCATTGCCTAGACCCTCCTTTTGCAGGCATGTTTCACATAAGCTGGATCCACTTATTATGTGCACAGCACAATGTTTCTGATGTGCTCCTTCCCACAAGACTATTTCCTAAGCTTTCCCGCTCATGGACCAGGCAGCTTTTTGCTGGAAAAGATCAGGGCAATTTTGTTTACTGCCCACGCCTGCTTGCCCATTCAGCCGGACTGTCCAGGTTCGATTTTAAACCACCCACCCACCTCCCAACAGAACACCCTACAAATTCAACAGGATTGGCTTACCCCGTTTTCAAGTAAGAGAAGGGCTGTGCATTCCCTCTGAAGTGGGCCCTGTGTGTAGCCTTTCCGATGCTTGTCGGACTGCAACTCCCATCAGCCCCGGCCAGCATGGCTGTGTAGGATTTGTAGTCCAGAAATACCTGGTGGAGAGCACGTTTGCCCCATCCAGAGAGGGATACCCGTAAGGCCAGCAGGCTTTTCGAGTCTAAAATAAAGTTTGCATAAGGCTTTCCCCAGCTTCCTGCCTCCCAGATAATTCAGCCTACCTTTTATCTGATTTTACACCCCTTTTATTCTGCCTTGTTTTCTAGTTCTTAGTGGAGCACACTCGTGTCTGCACATGCTCTCACACACACTCCTTTGAGCATAGCCCTTTCCTTGTACTCTGCAATACATCGATCTCACTGGAGTGAGAAAATACCCCACAATGCTTCTGTCTGTATGTGTGTGTCTCTCACACACACACACAAAGCCGGAGAGTCAGGGAAACCAAGCCCTAGGAGGAAAGACGGAAAGAACTGGGCCTGTTTAGCCTTGAGAAAAGAAGACTATGGGGAGATAGGATGGCACTTTTTAACTACTTGAAAGGCAGTCCTACAGAGGAGGGGCAGGATCTGTTCTCAGTCCTCCCAGAATGCAGGACACGTCATCATGGGCTCAAGCGACAGGAAGCCAGATTTCAGCTGAAGCTCAGGGAAAACGTCTTAACTGTTCGAGCAGTACGACGATGGAACCCATGACCTATGGAAACGTTGAGCGCTCCAGCACTGGAGGCTTCCAAGAGGAAACAGGACCACCCTCTGCCAGATCTGCTTTGACTTGGGATTCCTGCCTTGAGCAAAGAGTTTGGATGTTTTCCAACTCCATCATTCTCAGATTCTAATTCCTCTTACTAAAATGCATCGACTGAATGTTTCTTTAACCAGGGGACAGGACTAAGCTTGAAAAGAAGATCTCACAGCAGGAGGGCCGAAACGTATTTGGGGTTTAGCTTTATTTAGTGACGTGTTAACGATGAAAACAGCCATCAGTGGGGCACCACCATTCCATCTTCTGCAGTCCATGTAATCGTATTTTTATTTTTTGCTTAAATGGCATTGCTCGGGTCGCGTTCCTGCCCCTCGTGCGACACGTCTTGTCTAGGACAACACTGAGTTGCCCCACCTTATTTTCTTAGGTTGGGGCAATTTGAGAAAGGCGTGGATTTTGCCGGTAGGTGGTTTTTGCCTTTGTCTGGACTCAATGGAAGGTGCTTCTTGCTGAGATACTAGGTCGTAAGTCCAGAAAGAGAGGCGAAACAAGGGGAGGGATGGGCAGAGGGTTAGATTTAGAGGGGGAAAGGAGAAGCAGGGGAAGGGAAAGGGGGGGGGGGGAGAGAAAAAACAGCCACAAAACACACCAGAGTTGCTTGATAGACCAAGCAGAACAGTGTCTTTTAACTTCCGGTTGTCAGGAATAGAATCTTTGGATTTTTCACCTTCCAGGGGAGGTTTAATTGGACGATTCCTCTAGGCGAGGCGGCAGTTTGGCCAGACCTCCCTTTTCGCTCTGGTTCACATCCCTTTCCAGAGGGGTCTTCCTAAACTCCAGAACCTGGCTGACTTTCGTAACGGGCCGGCTAGAGGGTAAGGCCTCAGGGGTGAAGGATTTGGCGGGATTGGCTTCCATGGATCCCGGGCGGCAGGAAGCCCGGAGTTCCGGAGTGCTGATCCCTTTGGGTCTCCTTTCCAGCGATCTGGGCCGATCCGACGCTGGGGCTTCTGCAGAGCTGGCTCTCCTGGGAGCCGCGAGGTCTCTCGAGGCCGGGCGGCTGGGAGGGGGAACCTTGGAGCTCGGGGCCTCTTTCAGGCGGACATCGATGGATCCCGGCTGGCGCGAGAGTGGGACTTCACGGCCGCTTCTCTGGCTCTCTTTGGGCTCCTGACGCTGGGGGTCCTGGACCTCCGGCGAAGCATCTTCCTTCATGCGGATGTCCATGGCGCCCGGCTGGCGGGAGAGGGGCCCCTTGAGTGTGGCGGCCACGCTGTGCGGGGTCGCTTCTTGAGCAGGCATTTTCTCCGCCAAGCCGGAACGCCCCGAACCTCTACTGGTGGGTCGGCCGCGTTTGGCCGAGGAGTCTTTAGTAATACGCGCCAGAGGGTTGCTTGGCTGCAAGGGGGAAACAAATGTCATCATCATAATCATTTTCCATTATAATAACTTTTGAACTGCGGAGCTGGAAGGGACTCTGTGGATCACGGAGTCCAGTCACTGTCAAGGAGGCCCAAGGGGGATTCGAACTCCCAACCTCTGGCTCCACAGCCAGAATGCCTAAGCCGCTGACAATGAACAGAGACCGTGCACACCCACATTTCTGTAAGGCTAACAGCAGATTAAGGACATAAGCACAGCCATGATGGATCAGACAGAGGCCTTAACTGGTTCTGTATTCTGTCCACATGGTGGCCTCCCAGATTGTGTGGTCCACACAAGCAGGGCGTGAGTGTAACTTCCACTCCCTTGTGCTGTCTGGAAGTGAGTCCTAGATCAAATCAAGCCTGAACTATCCCTGGAAGCAAAAATGTAGAAACTGAGGCTGACCTACTTTGGGGACCTCATGAGAGGATTCCCAGGGAAAGACCATCATGCAGGGAAAGGCGGAAGGCATCAGGAAAAGAGGAAGACGAAATATGAGATGGACTGACTCCCTAAAGGATACCACGGGCTTGAGTTTACAAGAGGGCTGTTGAGGACAGGGCATTTTGGAGGTCACCCATTCCTAGGCTCACCATGAGACAGAAGCAACTTGAACAGCCCATAACAACAACAAGTTGATCCTAATCGAAAGTTTTGCCAACTGGAGCATTTTTGGGAGTTGCTTCTGTTCTTAAGGATCCATAGGGTGAGCTTCCTCTTTTTTTGTGTTTGTTTGGGGGGGGGGGGATGTTCCTTTTAAAGGGCAAAATTGCCCTAATTGTTGTAAGCCACTTCAGATCCTTTTAAGGAGAAAGGCCAAGTAAAAATATTTTAAATGAATAAATAGGGAACCTCATGGCCCCTGATCCAGCTGTTTGTACCTCTGCAGTGCAGAAGACTAGAATTTGGTGAGGTTTCGCTGGCTTGACTCATCAGCCCATCCTTCCGTTTACCTTGCCGATGATTTCTGGCGAGAAGCCGTTGCAGGCGGCGGTCAAGGCTGCTGATTTGTTGACCCCACTCGGTTAGACGGGCAGCCGCGTCGACGGAACGGGACGTGAGGTTCACCTGGGCTGGAGGAATCTTCAGGGGCATCTCCCAGGTGCCCATGTACGTCCCCCAGGGCGAAGCCTAGAGGGAGAGCGTCAGAAAAGCCTTGATGGATCCAGCCGAAGGCCTGCGTCGTCTGGCCTTTTCATCCCACAGTAACAACTGGGATCTTTGGGAAACCAGAAGCAAGGCCAGAAAGCACCCTTTCAGTCTCTCGGTGAGATTGCCCGACCATTCAGAGGGTGAATGATTTCTCTTGCCATCGCTTTCCTTTCCTTTCTGGCCCTAAGGACTAGAAACTTAAAACCTGAGTTTCTCAGGCGGCCGAACTCTGCATCCAGGGCTTTTTCTGTGTCCTAGGACTCCTCCATTTCACATCTGTCCCCAAGTCACCTTTTTTGTGCCTGTTCTTCCCAGTACTTGGTTATAAAATTAAACCAGATGTTCCTTCCATGTCCCTCAATTTTTTTAAAAAAGGGACAAAATCTGATTCTTGCGCACAATCGCCCCGCGCGCGCACGTATCTGAGGGAGGAGAAGACACCTCACCTTGGGACGTGGGATGGAAGGAAGCAGATGTCCTTTGTCATTGGCTATAAATTGTGTGTAACCTTCTCGGGCAGAAGGGTGCTAAGGAAAGAAAGATGAGAATTGATTTATTTATTTAGTAAGCTTGTATACCACACCGATTAGTGATAAACACGTCTCTGGGCGGTTTACATCCAGAGTGACCCAGACGTAAAATAAAACAAATCAAAACGTAATAAAACAAAACCCGCGTATAATCCATACACAACCATCAAAGGAATCAATTTTTTAAAAAACCCAAACAATGGCAAACAGGCAGTCTAAAAATAAGCGTACTGCATTAAGAGAGGATACTTTCAAAGGCTTGGGTAAACCGCCTTGTTTTGAGCATCCTCTTGAAGGCTGTAAGAGGGGAGGCCGGGAGTAGCTCCACTGAGAGTCCATTTCAAAGAGAAGGGGCCCCGACCGAGAAAGCCCTGCATCTGGTTGATGACTTCCTGGCCTCCCTTCGTGTAGCAAGCTTGCAGGAGCATGACCTGAGAGGAACGGGTGATGCAGGTGGACGTTTTTTGGGAAAGATGTTCCGACAAGTAGCAGGGTCCCAAACCATGAAGGTCTATATAGGTAAGAATCAGCACCTTGAATCTGGCCCAGTACAATACAGGCAACGAGTGCAGGCTGGCTAGAACTTGGGGAAATGTCCTCGTATTTATTCACGATTTGACACCAGCCTGGCTGCTGTCTTCTGTACCCGTTGGACTCTCCAGGCCAGAATGAGCATGTATGGGAGCAGGACGTGGAAATTGACAAGTGTGGCCACTTAGGCATCGTTCAAAAAAAACAAAAAAATTTGGAATGGATCCGTAGAAAAAAATCGACAAGATTTCAACAGAAGCGCGACCCAGTTCCCCTTAACAGGGAAGGTTTTGACTTGGTGATCCATTACAGAGTTCAGTGGGAAGGGTCTGCTGAGATCCCCTGGTGCATGTGTGGCTCAAGGGATGACATGCTCTGCCATCTGTATGGAGGGGTCCCAGAGCATCACTAGAAGGAGGGACCGGTCAACCACTTCGGAGTCCTTTATCCCTAGATTAACCTGAGAGCCTCCACATCACTCAGAACTGACTTGACACATCACTCAGAACTGACTTGACACATCACTCAGAACTGACTTGACAACACAGCATTATTATGAATATAACAACAACAGAACTGTTCTATATTCCCCTCTCTAAACTCAATGCTGAAGCAGTGTCCTTATTCCCACTTTCAAAGTTCACCCCATCTGGAAATAAGGACTTAATAGCAACAATAAGTACTCTCCTTTTTGAATGGGCTCAAGCTACAGGAAGCCAGGTGTAGGCTGAAGATCAGGAAAAACTTCCTAACTGTTAGAGCAGTACGACAATAGAAGCAATTACCTAGGGAGGTGGTGGGAGCTCCAATGCTGGAGAAAACTGGACCACCGTCTGACCGATCTGCTTTGACTTAGATTCCTGCCTTGAGCAGGGGGGTTGGACTCGATGGCCTTCAAGGCCCCTTCCAACTCATTTATTCTATGATTCCACGAAGACACTCACCTTCTTTGAAACTTTTGGAAGGCCCCAGTTCTGCAGAGTCCGGGGACAATAAGCATCTTCATACTGCGAAAAGCCAAGACAGTGAGCAGGTGTGAGAGACGGGCATTGATCTTTCTGAGGCTGAAGTGGTACAAAGTTAGTGCAAAGGGTGCAGAATTTGAAATGGTAACAGGAGGGGAAGAGACATCTTTTTCAAACAAAAAACAAACACCACCTAAGTTTCTAGCCCTCATGGACCTGACAGGAAGCCGGTGGTGTACCCCAATGAAAAGTCAAAGAGTAGGGGGATTTTACCCTTTCTCGTCATCAGTGGAAGCAGATTAAATTAATTTAAAGAGGGAGGGTAACATGTAAATGTCAAGAAGGACGTCGCAATTTGGACAGGGGTGGGTGAGTTTCAGATATTTTTTTCTTAGCCATTTCCCTTGCAAGAAAATAGCTGCAGTTTTTTGCATTATTATGATTCATAAGGAGGAGATGAAGAGGGGGATCTCAGTAATGGGGTTTTGGCTGAAAAGAGCGGGATGCAGATGGGGGGTTTAAATGGGGGGGAGATCACTAAGTGATCAGTAGGGGCAAAGGTCTCCCTATAAGGTTAGGAGGGTAGATTTTGAAGAATGGAAATAGGAGGGCAAATAAAGATGTTTTCTTGGGTACGGAAGGAGATTTGAGGGGAAGAGTTGCTTTTCTAAGCTGGGGGGGGGGGGGAAGAGAAATTTATTTTATTTAAATTTTATTTTATTTAAAAGAAAGAAAGGACCCAAGGCAGCTCACATCCTTAAAAGATAAGGAGAGACTGAATCCGTCCCGTGTTGTCTGTGGCCGGAGAGGGTGGCGGGGAAAATCTGTGGCCTGCCCAGAAGGGGTGGAAGAGACCTTTGGGTAGTGTGGGCGGCATATAAGTTAAATAAATAAAGTACAACTCCCATCATCCCCCCCCCCCACTGGATAGGGGATGGTGGGATAGAGAGTGTGGAAGGCTGCACTTTCCCCACCCGTTTTTTGGGGGGAGGAAAAAGAGGCCTGTGCCTTCCAATCCTGAGCAAGAGCCCCCCACAACCCATTCGTCTTGGAAAGTGGGGGGGTCTCCATGTGGGACCCCCTCCCATCACACTCACCTGCCCAGAACTGTAATGCGTTGCCATGCCAGCTTCAATGGACTTTTGTTTGGGCCGTCTCCTAGCAACGGGGGGCTGTGGGCGTGGCTAGCTAGGCGGTAGAAAGGGATGCTCCAGCCAATGAGAAACCAGACTCCTAAGCTACACCTCCTGCCCACCTCCTTCCTTCCCTCTTTCCCCACCCAATGAGCTTCCTTCTCTCCAGTTCAGGCAACTCCTCCCTTCCCTCCCCACGCACAGTCTAAGCCACGACTCCTCTTTGAGGGTTAGAAACTTGTTTTAGCAAGACAAAGGAATAAAATGTGAATTAATTAAATAACCACAACCGCTTCTCAGCCTCCTGATGCTAACACGTCTCTCTCAGGTGAGATGGCGTGCCTAGGTTTCATTTTTATTTCATTGGGATTTTATTTTTAAATTGACCAAGGGCCATGCGGTGGAGAGTGGGAGTTCCAGCATCACCAAGGCTGTGTTGCCGCTCCTGGTTTTACTCTACAGCCATTATCCAAGGCGCTGAACCTAATTTGAGGAACAGCCTTGGCCATCAAGGACAGCCTCTGTAAACTTCGGACTGAAACCCAGAGCGGATCTCGAAGCCGCCAGCTACCACTGCCCATAAGTAGTATGAAGATGGTAGATGTGGCCTGAGAAATTACTTTTTGCCTCCTTCCAGATGTTCTCTAGGCGGGACTTGGGACTGACAGCTTCCTTAATAAGTTTCCACCCTATTTTGTGAATTTCTCTCCACACAGAAACCTGACTGCAGCTCTAGTCTCCATTTTGCACCCACCAAGAGCGACACACTGTTCGCCTACCCCATCGAGCCTCTGCTGACAGTAATTAAATGGTGCTTGCATGCATTGGCCGAGAACAACCAATTAATTTACACAAATAATTAAAAGCAGCCAGACATGAGAGTTGGGGTTCTGTGCTTTTTCACCAGCTGGCGGCTGGCTGCTAACGGACAAGCCCTCAAGCAAACAGGCTCTGCTTGCTAGTGAATTGGATGGCAGAGCTTGCTTTACACCTCTGGCAGCCAGGAGTAGGCCAGCGATAAAATAGATGTTGGGCCAGGGCCAGGCCGGCCTTGCCCAGAGAGCTGCTGCTCCTGAAAAGCCAGTACTCAGATAGACTGCTCCTTCTCAGAGGTGGACTACTGCTCTTCAATATCATACATTTGCGTTAAAGCAGTGTTTCAGTGGCTGAATGGGATAAACATGTGTCTAGACCATGGAGCAACTGCTCTGATGCTGCCTGACCTGCTGCCCTTATTAAGCCTCTGAGTAATATGCACTGTGGCTGAAAAGGGAGGAAATTACCGACCTATGCCTTATCTACTTTGCAGGGTTTTTTTGAGTGGTTAAATAAGGGGGAACCTTTTAACCTCTTCAGGGAGGGCGGGGTAAGGTTTAAAATATTATAAATGAATAAAGTTTCAGCTCCACTGGTGAAAGTTACTCCTCTTAGATTAATCAACTTAAACTGTAGTTGATTAACCTAATGCCAAAAGCTTGCTGCCCAAACCGAAGCATTCTCAACGGCACTTTCTCTCAAAGATGCTGCTGTAATGCTGCCTGGCCTGCTGCCCTTATTAAGCCTCTGAGGAATGTACGCTTTGGCCAGAAAAGGGGGAAAAAACTGCTGATCTCTGCCTGATCTACCTTTGAAGCTTTTGAGTGACGCCTCATTTTATGTTATGCCTCCTTTATTCAGTTCTGCGGAGGCGGACGGGTTGGGGATGGGGTGGTGAGAAAGGACAGCCAACCTTTTTCGAAGTGACCGGTTTGGCCGCTGGGCTTCCCAGCAAGCTATCAACTCCAGCGGGTCTTGCCTCCAGCGCCCTTCTCCCCGTGCCTGTTAGGAAGAAAACGAGGGAAAGAATCGAACACCCCTGGCAAGGCGGTTAGCTTTTCTGCACATCAGCAAGACCAGAAGAAAGGGCAGAAGTCTAGTGAGGAGTGAAGGACAGGCTGGCATCCAGATGTTATCCTTGCCAAGCAGACAGAAAAGGGCCAAAGGTTTTTCTGAGACGGCACAACGGCGTCTCCTTGTGGCCGTCTGAGATTGTTCACGCTGGTGTGAAAAGCAACACACTTGCAGACCCAGTGCCATGTCCTAGACAGAGCTGTGGTTCCCAACCTTCGCTCCCCAGATGTTCTCGGACTACAACTCCCAGAAATCCTGGCCGACGCAGCAAGTGGTGAAGGCTTCTGGGTGCTGTAGTCCAAGACCTTCTGGGGACCCAAGGTTGGGAACTACTGGATAGAATTAATGGACTAAGGCTCAGGAGTCCTGGGTTCGAATCCCTCCTCAGTAAGGGAAACCCATGTTGGGGTGGAACTAAGTAAACTGGTTTCTTACTTTGAAAGGCCACTGTAAAGTTTGTTCCATCTTGATAATACATCACGAACACACACACACAAACTGCCTTGCATCTGCAAGCTAATGGGAAATTAAATTTCCCTAATCTTTCAAGAGAAGCTGTTGCTGCTTCTACATTTGCTGGATCTCAGAGGGCTGAGAGAAGTCCTGGAGAATTGCTAGGTCTCTGTGGGTCTCCCAGCAAGGAGAGAAATATGAGTCAAAGAAGCTATATAGCCCAAAGCTGTCTGGAGAGCTCAGTGGTTTAGGTCTCCGGCTGCAGAGCCAGAGATTGGGTGTTTGATTCCTCCCACTGGGCCTCCAGGGAGAAAAGCCAGCCTGGGTAGCCTTGGGCAAGCTGCACCGTCCCACAGCGCCCCTAGAGGAAGGGAAGGGTAATCTTCTCTCCCTGGAAAAACCCTGGAAAGGGTCGCTGCAAATCAGAATTGACTTGAGGTGCACAATTTTTAATTATATAGCCTGAGCAACCTTCCCTACTTATTCCAGCTGGCACCAAGGTTCGCGCACTCCGTGCAAAAGGGGTTTGCATGGATGTGGCGCTTGAGCCACATCAGTGTCCCCGAAAAATCAGGAGGAGGGCAAAAAGCCGGTGGACGTATTGACCTGGGCACAGAATGAAACGGAGACTGCTGTACTTCAGGCACATCCCAAGAAGACACGCCTCTCTGGGAAAGACCATCATGCTGGGAAAGGTGGAAGGCAGCAGGAAAAGAGGAAGACCCAATACGAGATGGATGGACTCCCTAAAGGAAGCCACAGGCTTGAGTTTGCCGGAGCTGAATATTGTCATGGAGGAGAGGGCATTTTGGAGAGACCAGTTTCATGGTTTCGCAGCAGACAACGGCAACAACAGCAGCAACGCTGAGAAAGCCAGTTCAAGCTGCTCGGATCAGGTTGAAGGAGTGGCTTTTGATCCCACACGAAAGTTCACACTGGAAACCAAATCTGCCAGTCTTTCAAGTGCCACCATATTTTCTTATCAGGCACAATCAATCAAAATTATAAAAAACATTTGACTGGTATTATTTTAATAGATACAAGTTGTTGTGAATTGCAATAAAATATTATTTATTTATTATTATTAATAATAATAATCTTAGAATCGCAATACTAGAGGGGATCCTCTAGATCATGAAGCCCAGCCCCTATCAAGGGGGGTGGGATTCGAACTCCCGACCTCTGCGCCTAAACCCAGCAGTTCTCAAGCAGTTCATGCGATCCTCATTTTCCCTCTTTCTTTCCTTTGGGATTTGGCCGACTTGGCCGGACCAAAGCCGTAGGGGAAACGCGTTAACGGGAGAGGGCGCTCGTTACTTCGCAGCGCCCGACCCGACCTTCCGAATTACTTCCTGAATTCCTCCGGGCTTCTCGCACCTCCTTGAACATGGCAGCCGTTGCAGCTTCCTCCCGGCGGATGATGAGGCCTCCTCGGGGGGCTTTCATGCTCCTGGGGCGGCCCTTCCCTTCTCCTGCTTTTTCTTCTGCTTGGAAAGAGGGAGGTAAGGTGAAGGAATGAATGGGGCCGGGTTGGGCATGTGCCCCAAAAATAAAATTAAAAAAAAAAAAAACACGTCGCGACGAAGAGACCGGTGACACCCGCAAGGCTGGCGGCGTTTGGTTGTTTTGCCACGCCCGCTGTTGAACGGGGTTTGATTGCATGTGCAAATTGTCTTTGTGTGTGTTTATTTATTTATTAGATTTATTGCCGGCGATGGGGAGAGGCGCATGGGGAAGGCTGGAGCCATGCGCTCTTTAACTTTGGCTCATCAGAGGAAAGGCAGGATTTAAAGGGAGCAATAAACGAAGCCCCGGAATCCTCCTCCCCCCCAGATGTAATCAACAAAAGTAACTTATAGGTTTCTGCTCCCTACCCCAGTGCATTTTTTAAAAGTGTTGTTCTTGTTGTGCCTGGTGCTGACTGAGGGATCTGTGGATTCCGGTGGAAAAGAACAAGTTGATCACCCACAGCTAAAATCTGTAGTCGTTTCAACAAGATACAGATATTTTCCTTGGATGATTTACAATAAATAGCCAGAGGATTTCTGTATCCCTGGTGTTTAATTGAAATTCCGATGAATGGCAACCCTTTTTCAGGGTTTCCCAGGTAGGGAGAGAACCCTCAGAAGTGCTTTACCCTTCCCTTCCTCTAGGGGCACTGTGGGACTGTGCAGCTTGCCCAAGGCCACCTAGGCTGGCTCTTCTCCCAAGAGGCAGAGTGGGGATTCGAACTCTCAACCTCTGGCTCTGCAACCAGGTACCCAACTCACTGATCTATCCAGCCAGCTGTGTTGATCCATAGCAGCAATCAACTGAGTAATAAGTGGACTCTTGGCTTTCCTCATCATCATCCCCCAGGGCTCTGAATTCTCATGGCAAACATAACAAAGAATGGCAGGTTTTGGAGTAAAAGCATCCAGTAGCGTCTTATTTGACCCTGGGATTTAAAACAAATTACGGGGGCACAAACTTTTACAGAACTGGCTGGAGAGCGGGGTTGGGTAACTGGCAGCAGAGCTAGAGGTCAGGAGTTCGATTCCCCCGCGGTGCCTCCCGAGAGAAGAGCCAGCCTGGGTAGCCTTGGGCAAGCTGCACAGTCCCAGGGCACCCCCACAAGACAGGAAGGGTAAACCACTTCTGAATATTCTATAACAAAAACCCTGGAAAGGATCACCATAAGCCAGAATTAACAGCAAATAATAATTAATCCACATCTGGGCCACCCGTCCCCCATTGGGAACCCAGATGCTGATGTTAACTGGGATTATACCCCATCAGTCCTAGGTAAGTGCAAGATATACAGTGGTACATCTGGCTTGGAAATGCTCCGAATTGTAGTGCAGAAAGAGAACTTTTTGAAACTTCTGAATAAACGCGGACTCTATTTAGCCTTGGCACCTGCAGGATTGCATCTTCCCCAACCCTGGTCTGGAACATGGTGCAGGATTATATGCCACAGAGCATCGATACCTATTTGGTTGTGGCTTTCGAGCGATCTAAGAACGTCAGGGTGGGTTGATGCTGCACAGTGACTTCCACGGGACGGCTTTACGGCTCTGAAAACTTTTCTGCACCCTTTTTCCGTCTTCCAGACGACCAGCTGGGGCGGATGGACCAGCAGGATACCTGGGACCGCTTCTATGCGGCTAAACTGAAAGGATCGGCTGCCCCCGGCCATTTCGACTGGTTCTTCGGCTACCGAGAGGTCTCGGATCTCCTCCACTCCATCCTTCAGAGCCTTCCCTCCGGACGGGCCGGCGTCTTGGACGTGGGCTGCGGCACCTCCACCTTAGGGTTGAGTCTTTATCGAGATTCGCCCCGCCAGCTTCACGTCTGCTGCTTGGATTTTTCCCCTCTGGCCCTGGAGGCCGTGCGCCGGCTGCTACGGCAGAGCCCCCCACCGCGCCACCCTCTTTCCGAGCTGCATTGCCGCTTGGCCGATGCCACCGATCTGGCGAGCAGCTTCGAGCGGGAGTCGTTCCACGTCGTCCTGGACAAGGGGACCTGTGACGCCGTCTTGCGTTGCCCGCAAGGCCCAAACAGAGCCCAGAGGTTAATGGCGGGGTGCATGAGGGTGCTCAAGCCCGGAGGAAGCCTGATTCAGTTCTCGGATGAGGACCCGGATGCCAGGGTGCCCTTTCTGGAACAGGCCGGAGCGGTGAACGTCACCGTGAAAGAAATCGGGCCCAAGGATGGGATCAGCTACTATGCCTATACGATTGGCCAGAAAACCTGAGGTTTGGGCAGCTTTGGCTGGAGTTTGCGGGACCGTCAAGTAGGAAAAGCAGTCCAACCGGTACTTTGTGGAGTGAAAACCCACTCCGGCCCGTTGGAAAGAGAGAAATCAAGGCCAAACCGAGTGAGGGAAATCGCCTGCGTCCCTGTAGCTTGCTGGCGAGTTTTGCTCGGGAGACTCCGATCTAAAGTCCCACCACCCTCACGGGTGCCCTTGGTGGGAACCCAGCGTCTTCTCCGTTTCTGCTCCCAGACTCTGGAACTCCCTGCCACTGGAAACTAGGCTGGCCCCATCTTTGCTGTCCTTCTGCAAACAGGCCAAGACCTTTCTCTTCAGGCAAGCTTTCCCTCAACGTCTGGCAATCTGAGAGGGGTGTTTTAAATGGCGTGTTGTGCCTGGCTACTTTGAATCTTGTTTTTGGTGTCAGGGTTTTGTTTACCCTTGTTAGTGCATTTGTTTGATTCTTTTTAAATATTTGTATACTGACTGTTTTTAGCTTTTAAATACTGTATTTTCATGAGGTAAGCCGCCCCGGGGTCCTTTTTCAGGAGAAAGGCGGGGTTAAAATATTTTAAATAAACAAAATAAATAAACTTGCCAAGATCTCAGGGGGACTAGAATCTGGTCACATCGAGTTCTCAGGGGACGAGACTAAATCTTTGCTTTTCATTAGCTCAGCCTTTATCTTGTCCAAGAAACCAAAGGCACAGAGGATTTCTTAGGAAAACTGACCCAGGCCAAAGTTGCTCTGGTGATTTAATTCCCAAAGTTAGTTTCTGTTTTTTGACAGAAATACGAATCCCCGATTTTCTCTCCTGGGCACGTCCACTAGGTGATCCTGGGAATTGGGTTCCCAAAAACAAGTTAGTTTTTCAACCCTTTGCTTTTAATTTTCAGACCGTAGATAAGTAAATCAGCAGATACGGATTCCCACGGATGAGGGGGGTCCTCCTGTATTGTAAGAATCCATTTGGTCGAGAGAAGCAAGAAAGGGGAAGAGAAGTGAGCCCTTATTTGTTCTAAATGTGCCTAAAGAGAATTTACAAAGGATTCTGATACCAGTTGACCAGATAGCTAAGCCAACATCAGTTCCACACTTTTCCATACTCGATGCAATGAATGTGGAACACAGAAAAAGTGACTTTGGAACACAGCATGTTAGCCTTGAAAACGGATTGTTTCTTCTTATGTCACGTTTTAATCGAACCAGACAGCCACATGGTGCTGGGTTTAGGCCCAGATAACGCGCCCCACAGAATCGCACCAGGCGCAGAGAGCCGGGCACCGAGGGGTCCCGCGATCTGGTCTGAGCAGCAGTTTTCCCCCGCTGGAATAATCACACCAGACGTAGCGCGTAAACTGTTTATTGATGAGTTGCATACAAAGGGTTCTGAGCACTGCCCCCAAACTTCAGAGAGCTGTGGCTACCAGCCAGAGTTGGCAGTGCTAGGCCAGAGGGGCTCGGTCCAAGGAATGTCCGTGTGTGTTCTGACCGGTTTGTGTTTGTGTGTGTGTGTGTAAGTAACAGAGAAGGAGAAGATGTGGCTGCTCAAGTTTTCTCAGACTCCATTCACATCAGCCTAAGACAACCAGGCCAGGAATAAAGGATGATGGGAATAAGAGTTCCTTAGCACCCGAAGGATCACATCTTCTCCAACGTGGCACAGGAATTCTGGCTTCTGAGAAATGACCTCCCACTGGAGTTTCCATGAATACACTGAGTAGATAAACGCAGCTTGGTATTAACTTAGTCGCAAGGATTATAGCTAGAGAAACAAAACTGGCCTGCTCCGTTAGATCAAACCTGTTTGCCCCCTGTGTCCTGTCCCCAGCCAGGAAGCCCATCACAAAGCCGGGCCTCCATCTCAGTGTTTTGGCAACAGCCTCTGAGGCGGACAGATAGCGTGCTGCTGAGCCGGGTGGTTCCATTCAGCGATCACAATTCTACACAGATTTTACCCGCACTGCTGCTGCAGTCGAAGAATCGCCTCTGGTCTATTGACCGTCACAGATATTCCCCACCCACCCAAAGAGAGCTAGTATGATTTTGCAATGGAGTCATGACTTAAGAGCTGGCGTAGGGAAACTTTTTGTTCTGCAGGTGCAGTTGGATAGCAACTCCCATCATCCTTAGGAGTGGGTCATCCTGACTAAGGGATGATCGCCAAGGATGATAGGTGTTTAACGAGTCCAGCAGCATCCGAGAAGCCACAGGTCCCCACAATATACCTGAACATATTTGATGCACCTGATATTTATTTAATTTTTTTATTTATTTTCCTGCCTTTCCATGGAAAGATAGTGCTCGGGGCAGCTGACAAAGGGTCTTATCCCACTCACTCAGGATGAAGAAGAAAGACTTTCAGTCGGTTTTAAATCCAGGGCTAGCCAAATGTGACCTTCCTGCTGTTGATGGACTCAAACCCCCATCATCCTCTTCCTGGTTGTGGATGGTGGGAGCTGGAGTCGAAAAACCAGCTGGAGGATGAACAGTTCCTGCCTCCTGTTTTACACCAGGTCTCTGATGTTTGTAGCGCTTAATCCAGAAGAGGTTGTGTGTTTTTGTTTGATTGTTTTTTTCAGTGTGTATCCTGCCTCAAGGACCTTAGAATCAGAATTTCGATAGGAAGAACATCGGGGGGGGGGGGGGGGTGTGATGGTGAGCTCCTGAAGTTAGCAGCACCAGCGAGTCACAGCTTCAGAATTAACGTCTATTTACATTTCTTTTTGGTTGCAAAAGGCAGGAAGGAAGGAAGGGGTTCGAAGTGGCTCTCCAGCTGTTTTGGATAACAACTCCCATGAGCCACAAACAGCATGGCCAGGGACCTGTAATTAGGACCGCTGGAGTCCTAAGCCTCTAATGACCGAAAGATGGCCCACCCCCTAAGTTGACAAAAGCAGTTCCACTTCTGATAAACTCCCGATGCCATTGATAGAAGCGAAGATGCGGTTTACGGCCTCCGTGTTAGCTTTTGTTCTAAGCCTCTGGAGGGCTTTTCTGTTTTCGGGTTGTGATCTGGCCTGCCCGCCCCCCCCTACCCCCCCCCCCCCAAGAAACAAGCAGAAGACAGGACGCCAGGCGAACGACCGCTTGTCTCCCAGAGCTGTGTCCGGGTGCCTTGCGTTCCTGCTTTTTAAAACTCAGAAGAGTTACCAAATTAGATTTGGGTGAAGTCGGGCGGGGATCTTACGCTTCCTTCTGCCCCCACCTCAATGCCTGTCCGTTTGTCCCCAACCTCAAGCAAGCTCAGAGCAGCACCTCTTCCACATCGCTGTCAAAAGAGGACAGACCTGAAAATACAAAAAGGTTAGAGGAGAGCGTCCAGAGCCTGTTGGGAAAGGGGTCTCGCTGAGCGTGTGAGAATGGTTCTGTCTGGTTATCAGCTCTGTGTGACTTGAAAATGCATCACTTTAAAACCCACGCGTAAGGAAGGGTAAAAAAAATAGCTGCTCAACGCTTTTCTGAGCAGGGGTGCCTCGCTGTTTCATGGGTTCTGAAGCATTTTGACAAAACCCAAGAAAACGCAGTTTGTCGAGTTGACCAAAGACGAAAGGGGGACGAAGCAAACCACCAAGCCCATCAGCTGGAAAGCGGTCTGGGCAAAGAGAGCCAACAGTTGTGTAACGACTAGCAGGTATTTCCACCCATCCACCCCCATAATCTTGGCCATATGGCAAAAGCACACATGGCCCCGATGTGTACATTTCCGTGGGGCGGGTGCCACGGGAACTAATTCTGAGAAGAGGTTCCTAAGAACCCAAGTAGATTTCCCAGGGCCCCAGGAAGGGGTTCCCAGGGATCCCAAACGGCTTGGGAAGGGATGCCAAAGAGGGTCTCCCCCGTCATTCCCGCCCCCGACTCACCGGTTTCCAGAGCCTCCTCGCCTTCGGCAAAGAGCTCATCAGGATCCGGATCCTCGCCCTCCTCTTCCAGCAACGAAAAGTTCTCTGGGGGCCACCGCAGCTCCCCGCTTTCCACCTCGCCCTCGCTTGGCTCCACCACGATGGAAGGCAGGCGAGCCTTCCCGGCCCACGGCTGGCCGTAGTGGTCCTCCTCATAGAGGCTCTGCTCGGTGGCTCCTCGGCACAGCGGCCCACACAGCGGCGGCCCGTGGCGTCTCCCTCGGCACAAGACCTCGGGGGCTTCTCTGATGCACATCTCCTCGCAGGGCGGTTCAGCGGGATCCCGGCTCATCTCCTCACAGGCTTCGCTGGACAGCTCCTCACAGGGCTCCAAGGGAGGGCCCCCTAAAAGATCTGCCCCCAGGCCCTGTGGCGGGCTGAGGAAGAGCTGCAGACGGAAACCCAACAGGTTGAGACTCAGATCAGAGCGGCGGTAAACAACCCGTGTTCGGAAAGCAAGAACACGGTGCTCCCCGTGGCACAGTTAGGGCAGTTTGATCCCCGTTTAACTGTTTCCGTGACAAATTTCAGGACTTTCCTGGACTACAGATACCACAATTCTCCGTTCGGGGAATTCTCCCTAGGTTACAGGCCCCATACGAACACCGAAACGGGGTCCATTTGTGGTCCATCCATCGGGAGACTTTCCCAGCTCGTAAGAGAGGGTTCAAGGAATCAAAACATTGTGCCATGTCTTTCTCTCCTCCTGCCCTGTCAGCCTCTTGCGATGCGCATCGCCTGGAAGGCTTTTGCCAACTCACTCTGGCCAACTCCAGTCAACTCAGCTGAGCTCTTGCAAAGAGGTTCCACTTTGTGCAAGCAGCTGAGGTCTGGCAAAGCTCATCTGATCTCTCAGCCTAGTCCCTGATATCTTGTGGAACAAGAAAAGTCAGCAAAGGCCATTCAGCTCTCAAAACTGCTGAGAACCATGGCAGAGGAGGGGATGATGATTAAAGGGATGGAGAAGCAGCGAGAAGAGAGGAAGGGTGGAGTGGTCTTACCTGGCTGTCTAGAGAAGGCGCTTGCAGGGGGTTGTTCTCCCGGGCCGAGATCCATTGCATCTCGTGGTCAGCATTTAGACCTCCCTCGTCGCTTGTGGATGGATCCAGACCCTCTGTTGGCATCGGGCAGGAAGTGTAGGCTTCGGCAGAACCCTCACAGCCCCCCATTCTTTCTGTCATGACCGCATCTGCGAGACCAGGCTCAGCGTTAAGCCTACCGATGCTTCCCGACTGGGCAGAGTAAAGGACAGAAGAATATTAACATTAGAAGAATAGTAACAATGACTTAATGCATAATCGATATTGATCTTTCCTTCCTTCCTTCCTTCCTTCCTTCCTTCCTTCCTTCCTTCCTTCCTTCCTTCCTTGACTGACTGACTGATTGATTGATTGATTGACTGATTGATATACCACCCCATTAGAGCAACCACTATTCTAGGCAGTTTCCAGGTTAAAACTTCCAACCCCACCAGACCTCACATACACCATATGTTCTATATATTTTACATATAAATATACACTAATAAAATATAATCTATTATATGTAAATTATATATAGTAAAATATCTAATATAATTGTATTAGCATTAATATGTTAATATTATATTAGCATTAATATTAATAGTGATGTTAATATAAATATTAATATTGGTATTGACTGATATTTATTTTAATAAACAGGATGATAAATTAGAGGAGGATGAATAGTATTAAGAGTGCAAAAGTATTTCATGGATTTCAACTGTCTCAATAGAAATAGCATTTTCTCACTTTTTCCTCACGTTTACAGCATATTTCAGAGAAATTACGCTGGATGGACCCTTTTTAAATGCAAATAGCTATAATGCCCATAGTAGGGGGGGATGTATTTAAATTAGGGATGGTACATAAAAATGCATGTAATTGTCAGAAAGCATGCATAAAAAAGTGCTCAATAGCTCAGTGGTTTCGGTCTCTGGCTGCGGAGCCGGAGGTTGGGAGTTCGAAATCCCCACCGGGGCTGGACTTGATGATCTATATAGGGTCCCTTCCAGCTCTGCCGTTCTAAAATGATTATTTATAATGATGAGGATTAAAACACACGCCTTCGGAAAAATGCATAGGAAATGTGTATGAATTTCAACTTGGGAGAAAAAGTCTGGGGCCAAACCAGAAAAGGAGGAAGTTGCTGGACGGGCCGGCAAAATGCAATTTATTTGCAACTCAGTGACCCCCCCAAGTTCCTAAAATAAGATGTCACTTTCTGTCAGTTAAAGACTTTTTCCTGTGCCCACTTACGGGGCGGCCTCGTTTATACAAGCCTCGCCCCTCCCTGGCCGCAGAAATGCATAAGGACGGGGGCAGCTTAGGAAGGATTAGGGTCAGGTTGCCCCCACCCTGGGCCTAAAAGCTCCCACATGCCCGAGGTGCTGTAAATCGCTCTGTCCTCGTGGCCAGGATAATCCCTCGAGCTGCACAAAATAACCCCACATCCACAAGATGTATTTTTCTCACTGGGGAAACAGGAAGATCTGGGGTATAGGTTTCTAAAATACTATTTCCTATGTCATTGTAATGTGCCTCCAAAACGTCCTCTCCTTAGCCCTGCTCGGCTCTTGCCAAGTTGAGCCTGTGGTTTCCTTTCGGGAGTCAGTCCGTCGCATACCTGGCCCTTCCTCATTTCCTGCTGCCTTCAACGTTTCCAAGCCTTAGTGTCTCCTCCTCACTGCGAACCTCAAAGGCGAGCAAGGAGGTGGAGATTCTGTTTCTACAAACCCCGTCAGAGCCCGCCTACAAGTCCTGCCTGCTTGAGCTGGGGCAAAAAATGGCTCATCTCCCCCCCCCCCCCCAATCTCCCCAAAATCAGGCTGCAGATCAAAACATTACAGCACCTGAGGCAGAAAAAACAAAAAAAAACAGAAGCAGTTTCCTCCCGTGCCTGATAGCAAATGTGCAATAATGTCTATTTGCCATCTTTTCATGATCTGTTGTTGTTGTTTTGTTGTTGTTATTATACACAATTTACACATGTGGGTATGAACAGATCTTCTGCAAACAAATGTCCCCAGATCCATTTCGTCTGAAAGAAGCAGATGGCCATGAACAGGCGCGGAAAACCCTTTGTTATTGTTAGACTACAATTCCCATCATCCTGCTTAGGGCTACCATGGGACACAGAGTCCAGCCTCATCCGGAGAACTGAAGCCGGTGTGTCCCTAGAAAGGCAGCCTTGAGGTTTATTACTGATTCGTTATGGTTTGCTTGTTTAAAATATTTATGCCCTGCCTTTCTCATGAAAGTGGCAGCTTGCTTTTGCTATTATTTTATGGCCTACGTTGCCCTATAAATATTTATATTGAATGCTGGAGTACCATATCATACAATATCCAAGTTGGGTAGAATGTAGCGTATAAATATTTTAAATAATCGAATCAATGAATAATAAGTTCATTTAAAAAAAACCAACCACCCAAACATATGAAACTTCCTAGAGCAGGTTCGACAGCCCAAAACAACATTAATTAACTTCTCGAAAACTGGGGTAGAGAACGGGCTGAAATTATGCAGAAGCCGCGCTTCTCCATGCCAAGGAAGAGCACCCCTTGTTACATTTCTGCACATCAGGCAGCTATTAACGTCCTGACAAGGTCAGGACAAAAGTCGCCAATCTTGGCAACTCTCGGTTCTATTCCACATGGTGGAGGGGTGATCTGTTTGCCAGCCTATAGGGTTGGACTGGAGCTTTGCTAAATAGCTGGTTTAATCTCAGAAGCCTAAAACCTGCCGAAACTGGTGCAATATGATGCGTTTTTTCCGACGCATCGAAAACAATGGGCCCTGCCCACAGTTTTGGGGAGGGTGGAGTAGCTTCACATGTAACCCCCATCGGCTCTCAGCCTGGTCCTCTAAAGTTCCCCAGATGGCCACACCTTCCTTTCCCAGATCTCATGGTTTGGAGGTTCTCCATCATTTATAGGGATATTTCCTCATTCTAAAGAAGTCAAAATGCCTGTTCTTGAGGTTTCATCATCATCATTATCATCATCATGTGCTGTCAAACCATTTCTAATTTAGGGCAATCCTTTACAAGGTTTTCCCGGCAGAGAATAATCAGAAGTGGGTTTCCCCTTCCCTTCTTCTAGGGCTGCCCTGGGAGCTGTGCAGCCTGCCCAAGGCTACCCAGGCTGGCTCTTCTCCCTGAATTCCCAATCTTGGGTTTTAAAAGATCCTTTTTACCCCCACCCTCGTAATCTTCTAGGATAAGGGTTTTGGGATTTGGGAGGTCCTTGATTCATCCACCTAGAGAAAACCGCCCAGTCCCTAAATCCTGAGAAAAAACAACATTTTCAGTCAACACTCAGTGGTTCAGGTCTCTGGCTGCGGAGCCAGAGGTTGGGAGTTCGATTCCCCCCACTGGGCCTCCTTGACAGGGGCTGGACTGGATGATCCATAGGGTCCCTTCCAGTTCTGCAATTTTAAGAGGACAGTGATGAAGAAATGAATTTAGCAGCCTCGTCGGCATGCTGCTGATCTTTGAAGGCCATAACAAGCCCCCAGCTGTGTGTTTGGAAAGCTCGCCTGTCCCTATTACCTGCAAGATCATACACACTCACACACACACACGCTCCTCTCCTCCCCTGCCCCTTTGTCACCTTTTCCTGCAAGTCTTGGGTTCCGGAGGAAGGCTTGCCTTCACATTCCCACGCCGCTCGCCCTCGGTGAGACACGAAAAAGGGTGGAACCGGGTGGGGGACGACCTGTACCGTCGGCTCGGCTCGGCTCGGCAAAGAGGACAGAATGGGTCAGAAGGGAAGGAGTGGCTGCCCAAACCAGGGGGTGAGGTTACCCCAGGACACTGGGCGGCCTGATCAGCCATCTACTCCGGGGATATTAATCACCCTCTGAGCTCATGGAAAACTCCCCAGAACGGCTAATGAGCTCAGGGCGAAAAGAAGAGCTGGTCACAGGCCTCGAGCGAAAGGCGGATCAGGGTCGGAGGTGTCTTACTTAAGAGGGAACCAGGAGAGTATCTGCCATTTCCCTATTAGTGCCGGAGGGTTGCCAACTGACCGAGCCTCCCCAAGCTGGCCTGCTCCTGCGCTTCGAACCTGACACCTGAACTTCAACAGCTGAGGCTTTTAAAGGCCACGAGGATCAGAATCGTAGTGGCCAGCTTATGTCCACAAGTCCGTGTCTGCTGTTCAAAGGCATGGGAGCAGGGCCTGCTGTGGTATTTGGCAATCTGTGGGATTTTTCTTTCTCTCTCTCTCTCTCAACGTGCATCCACAGTTGATCTCATTCAGGCCGGTTTCACTCTGTACAATCTGTTTTTTTTCCACCACAGCCATCCTTTCACCATCGGTGAAGAATGATCCAGCTACGAGCTCAGTCTGAGCTCAGTTTGTGCACGGAATGGGAGGCTTCTCATCCCTGACCTCAGAAAGCAAAATGCCGTGTGGTGCTGGGGAGGGGGCCAGACCTGATGGTTGGTGAAATGCGTGGAGGAGAAATACAAGGAAATTTAGTTCTGGGACATGATTTTTCCAGAGGAAAAATGGTGATGTCAGCTATCATGACTGAGGTAGTAATGAAGTTCTTACATTTTACAATTGTTTCTGACAGATCCATGGATGAGGTGATAACAAGGCTTTCAAGTTACGATTTGTGAAAGAGCACCAATGAAGAAATAATGAGATTTTTAGGTATTTGTGTTTATGGGGGATGCATTAATAAAGTGGAAACAGACCTTTGTCTTTTTCACTTGGCTGGATAGCTCAGTGGTTGAGGTCTCTGGCTGCAGAGCCAGAGGTTGGGAGTTCGATTCCCCCACACTGGGCCTCCAGGAAGAAGAGCCAGCCTGGGTGGCCTTGGGCAAGCTGAGCAGTCCCACAGCGCCCCTAGAGGAAAGGAAGGGTAAAGCACTTTTGAGTATTCTTTACCTGGAAAACCCTGAAAATGGGTCACCCTAAGTCAAAATTGACTTGACAGCACATGATGATGATTATTAATAGGGGCTTTAATGGCGTGTTATTGTTGTGACAGAGCCATGCTTGAGGTGATAATGAGGCTTTCAAATGTTACGCTATTTTTATGACAGATCCACCAAGGAAGTGAGAATGAGCTTTCAAGTTCTACTATTCTTTGGGACTTATTATTATCCAAGGAAGTGAGAGAAGGATATAAAGAATGATGCAGAAGCTGGAGGCTTATTTTCTCTTTCATTGATGGAGGATCATCTCCCTAGCAGTTCCCATCAGAGGCCTGTGTGATCTGTTAACCTCTGGGTGGAATTGTTAAGGAACAACCTGCTTAAACAGCAGCAGAACTGAAAGGGAAACAACTTGAGGTAAACAGAAGTACGGTAGGACCCCTGTAGCAGATCAGTATCCACTGATTCACTTATCCGCTGCCTGATAAGTGAATTAATAAACCCAGAAATAAGTATATATATTTATTTCCAGGGTGTATTTACCAGGTTTGACGTGGAAGGACCTGTATATTCTGACACTCAACATAAAGTCCTGGGATCAGGATTCTTTTATTCTGATTGTATATCTCCTGCAACGGGCTCCGGTTGGACATTTCTAACGAAAAGCTAATTTCGCGCTGGCCAGAGAGCTTTCGTTAAACCTCAGTGTGTTTTTGCAGATTGAAAGTTACTGAGTCGGAGGTAAGCGGAGCACCCCTGAGATCAGTAAGGCTTACTCAGAAAGCAGGATTATGGGTATGTTGATCCTCATAAATTGGGTATTATCCTGCATACGGCTGTTCTTCCGCGTATGTATGTGGACTTCTACGTCTGTTCCAGTCGTGATGCTGCATTTCAAAGCTTAATCATTATAAGGACGCTGACAGTATGCACAGAAAATCATACTTCTTTATCTAACCATGAACATGTCTCTTTACAGATGCTAATCTGAAACAGGAGGATGATGATTCGTTTCACATGCCCTGGGGTTTCCATTGAGGCTGACCAAGAGGCTACAGTGGGTCCAGAACATGGTGGCCAGACGGGTGGGTGCCGTCAGCAAATCTGGCGGTGGTGGCCCAGATCTCAGGTTCAAGGTTTTGATGATCACGCAACAACCCCTCCAGGGTTTGGTGGGCCCAGGCTGCTCGTGGGAGCGTCTCTCCCCAAGGTCATCGGCCTGACCCACCCGATCCTCCCCAGGCTGTGCTCCTCCCGACAGCCACCCCGAGGGAACCCCAAAAGGCTTCCATACATACATACCCTGTTTTCCCGAAAATAAGACCTAACCTGAAAATAAGCCCTAGTAGGATTTTTCAGGATGCTCGTCATATAAGCCCTACCCCCAAAATAAGCCCTAGTTAAGTGAAACCCCGCCCTCCACCCTTGTGCAGCAACCAGAAGAAGATGGCATGACTGTATTTGAATAAATGTAGATTGTTGTACATGAAAAAAAATAAAAACATCCCCTGAAAATAAGCCCTAACGCGTTTTATGGAGCAAAAATTAATATAAGACCCTGTCTTATTTTCGGGGAAACACGGTGCATACATACATATATAACTTAATTTAATATATATTCCAAGCTCATAATTTTCACTTACGTGTTTTCTCTTTCTTTCTTTCTTTCTTTCTTTCTTTCTTTCTTTCTTTCTTTCTTTCAGGTTGTATTTGCAAATTTTCATTTTAAAATAAAGGATGGTGACGAGAAAAAGCACAACAGATCAACGGCCCACCGGACATGATTCTGTGAAATTCTCTGGAACTCTAACCAGCCTCGCCTGGGATGGCAGGAATCGTGATCAGACAACCTCTGGAGGAACAACTCTTCCAGACAAAATATAACGCTGCCTTAGGATGGATGCGATGCCTTAAGGAATGGTTGTTACCTTCTCTCCAATTCATGGAAAAGCTCACCTGGGACAGGAACCTCTGTTTTCCCCGGACCAAGCATCTTTCAGATGTATTGGGATCACAGCTCCCATCATTCACAGCCACCAGCGATCATGTTCGACTAACACATCCGATGTTCCTGGGTTACCAAAATACTAAGCTATCTGATGCCACCTCTCTCCTGTTTTTTTTTTCAGTCCCTCTGCAAACCTCACATTTCCCTTAAGTTTGGTTGTATCGCTCAGCTCTCATCCCATACGGAAACCAGTTTTTGCAACTGAATTAAAGGTATATTCTTCCTTTACTTATTCCCCACCACCACCCATTTCCTTCTCCTGAATTTCAGACTGAGATCTCTTTAGCATCTGTCTCCTCGTTATTGTTGCTAAAAGTTCTGTAAAGCAACCAAGTGCATGGGTGGCACTGCCGAAATCATCTATGAGTCCTTCCTGAGCCCTCAGTACCCATGGCTCTGCGCGTATGCAAGCTTTCGTAGCTACACATAACGCTTCACCAAACAAGTGTGGAGTCTGGATTAATAATTAGATTAAAAATTAGAACATAAGAAGCAGAGACCCAGGATCTCCAGCTGCTTTTTTCTAAATCTCCTAGGCCAATGAAACGTTCTGTAGAACTACAAAGCTTGCACACATGGAAATAAGAATGGCATAGATGGGAAAATAAATAAATAAGAGTGGCTGTTTCCTTTTCGGTAAGGGCTGGTAGTATTAGGGAAAACCAAATCAGTGTCTGCCCCACTTCTGACCTACAAATATGAATAGGGGACTACACTGCAAGGCTGTTGTAAACCCTCAGTCGCACACCCAGAGAGCGTCTGTATAGATTTCTTGAAGACGAAAGCATCACACCTCAGAATAAACCAGATTTCTCCTCTTTACCCTAGTGGGAGATTCTGGAGACTCAAAAGCTGGCGTGAGAACCGATTGCCGCCCCCTCTTCTTTTCTTAGCTCTACGTTTCAAGCGGAGGCTTTCCGGCCGGGCCAGCCGCCTCCTCTCGATGGTCGTGCGTCGCCCTTTCCCCTTCCCCCGACCTTGGCGTCTCGTTCCGCGATGGCGCTCTCGCGTCGCGGGATGGCCGTCGTGGGAATGGTCGGGTCGATGGCGTTAGGGCTGTGGCTGGTCTCTTGGACCGAAAAGGCCAGGAAGGAGAACTCAACGGTACCCGAGGGTCTCGGCGGTGCGAGGATGATTGGGGGGGGGGGGGGAAGAAGCTGAACGCGGCCGCTTTTCGAAATGCCTTGGCGACTACAAAGCCCATCCTCCCCTGGTAGCCCCTGGTGGGTGACGCCTTTGGGGAGGGTAGTTCACTCCCACCTGCAAAAAAAAAGGAACTTTTTCTAGTTTCTGGATTAGAGTAACTGAGCCAGACTTTGGGTACATGCATTACGTACATTATAATTTCAATGTTTAGACTCTTTAATTAATAGAATGAAGTGGCAGGTAAATGAGAAGAAGCCACTTTTATTTTTATTTTTTTACTGGGGGTTGCCGGAAGCTAAGAGCGGGTGATCTCTTGTATTCGGTCCCTAAATAAACAAATAGCAAGCTTTGGTGGAGAAAAACTCCACTTTCTCAGGCTTCACCACAATTCTTTTGTGGACAGTGCAAAACAACAACAACAAATAGGAAGGAGTCCAAAAAATGAAACCAGTGAATCTGGTTTTCTTGAGATTGTGTTCTTAGGCATCCTCACCGAATTATACCCCGAACTTGTGCGGGGGGCTGCTGTTGCTTCCCCACCCCTGAAGCCAAAAAAGAAACTCCATGTTGTTTCAAAGTAGGTGGTTGTGGGTGTGTGGCAGGCAATCTTAGAGGAAGCCAGATTTCAGCTGAATGACAGGAAAAAAACTCCTTAACTGTTAGAGCAGTACAACAACGGGACTCATGACCTTGGGAGGTGGTGAAGCGCTCCAACACTGGAGGCATTCAAGAGAAAATTGGACAACTCTCTGTCAAATCTGCTTTGATTTGGATTCCTAAGAAGAAGGTTAGACCTAGAGTTGTCATGAGAACGAATAAATGATATACGACTCTAAATTAATCAGGAAACATAAATAGGTGAAAATTGGTCCAAGAATTGAGTGCAATGGGGGGGGGGGGGGGGAAGAGTCATGTGATATTGGTTTCTAGGCATTCTCTAAAGCCAGATAGCTCCGTGGTTTAGGTCTCTGGCTGGGGAGCCAGAGGTTGGGAGTTCGATTCCCCCCACTGGGCCTCCTTGACAGGGGCTGGACTTGATGATCCACAGGGTCCCTTCCAGCTGTGTAGTTCCAAGATGATGAGGATGATTTATAAAGCTTTCACAGTGTCAGAACAGCTGAGGCTTCTGACCTTGAAGGACTGAGTCTGAACCTCCATGTCGAATTTTAGACTAAATTGTAAATAGTGTCAGAGATTTGCAGTGTTCATGTCAAGAATAGTAAGATCCCCTCAACAGAAAAGTGAGAAAAAGTTGGTTTTTGAGAGGAGGAGCATCTTGTTAAAGTACGTTTTAATTCCTATATGTGGAAAATACCATGTTACTGCATAAAAGTGGGTTGCTATTTTTTTCTTTGTTCTTTATTAAATTAGAATTAAACTCTCTTAAAGAGGACCCGGGATAGCACGTTATGTTTTTTTAAAGCCACAGAGGCATCCTGAGCTTTTTCATTGCCTCATTCCTATTTCCTTCTCTTTGGTTGTAGGAGTTCTATAAATACCACTCTTTACTGCAGTCCAATGCACAAAATGAAGAAATCAAGACTGCGGCTGTCTTGAAAGAAGCAATCGAGACCGACAAGAATCTAGCCGCCAGCCTGTGGCTTGGGAAAAAAATAGCACACACACCCCACTCCACCCCCCCAGTAGCTGCATCGGGGGCTGAACATGGAAGGGTCATGCTCCAGATGGACATCTGAAGGATCCTGGCTCCAAAGACAGCTGCTCCTGATTCTGAGCTGAATAAAAGCGTTGGAACTTTGCACTAAACGTTGTATCACTTGGGGGGGAAACCATGCATCTGTACAACCTTCACAACTTTGTAAAGGAGCTGGGGACATCTTGTGCTGCTAATCAGAACTTGCAAGGTGCTGGTGGTGTTGTGGATCAGATTTTTGCAACAGGAGAGCGATCCAGGTAAATTTTTCTCTTCCTCCCAAGTAGGTAAAGAGTTTTTGTAAAGCACAACTGCTTCTTTTAAAAGGTTGCTGTGCTTCGTGAACACCTGGGTGTCCCATCAGCCGTGGTTATGTGCTGTGGAGTCTATATAGGATCCTCATGATGCAGTAGTTAAACCGCAGTACTGCAGTCAAGACTCTGCTCAGGACCTGAGTTTGATCCCAGCGGGCTCAGGTAGCCAGCTCAGCCCTTCAGCAAAAGCTGTTCAATCTGAGGCTGTCAGCACCTGCAAAGGAAGTCTAGAGCACTGGATACAATAGATTGCAGTGAAATCAGTTTGGGTGGCTATTACGTATATTTTTGCTTTATTTTTAGCACATCCTTTCGGTAATAGTGTCTGAATTTTTATATTATTAAATAGATTTGCTCAGTTACCAATGTTGCTTTCAGTGTAACCTGTTTAATGATCAGCAGGAAAAGAAAAAAAAACATGTAAGATACTTTGTGTGAGCCAGAAGCACTATGGGTCACTTTCATTAAAATGAAATATGGGTTCAAAATGCCTCTTCGAGCCATTATGTGGCTGTAGGGAAGGAAAGTTGGGGGCTGGTGGAGGAGGGAGGAGGTGGCTAATAAATCGATGTTCCTTGACAAACACAGCATTTTAAATCACTACGTATGGGGCCTTCGGTTTTAAAAAAATAAATAAATTGACAAGGCTGATTTCTTTTCAGCCCGGAACAAAGGATGAGGGGAGGCGTTGCTGTCCGGAGACTTAGGGCGAGCGCACGGGGGCCGATGCCCTTCCATAGAGAGAGCAGGCAGGAAGCGGAGCGGCTGGAGGGGGGGCGGCCCTTCCGGCGTGGATTTCCCTGGGCGCCGCCATCTTCCTCCCAGAAGGAGCAGCCGACGGAGCCATGGCGGGCGAGGCCGCGCCTCCCGACGGAGCCGAGTACCGGCCGCCCCTTTTGCTCCTCCCCGGCCTGCCGCTTATTGAGCTCGGCCGCCTTCATCGGCTCCGGGATCTGGGTCTTCAGCGGCATCCACCACTCCCAGGCCGGGTTCATGTGGAGGCTCCACCGGAAGATGCCCCACCTCCAGCTGTTCCTGAGCGTGGGTGAGGCGCGGGCCTCGGGCAGCGTCGGCCGCGGGGGTCGACACGGGGGAAGGGCCCGGCGCGAGGGGGGCCTCTGAGCACGGGCAGAGTGCCGTGGCCCTCCTTTGGGCGACGAGGGGAGTGGGCTGGACGGGGGGGGGAGGAAAGAGGGAGACACCCCCCCCCGAAGCCCTCAGGCAGCATGGCTGGCGTGATAAGAGATTTTTGGGGGGGGGGGGATCTAGTCCAAAGAAGAAGAGATTTTGGGGATCTAGTCCAAAACAGAAGATAAAAGAGTTTAGGGGAGAGGATCTTCATCTAGCCCAAAGCAGAGGAGAGGATTTAGAAAGTGGTGCTTGGGGGGCGGGGGGGATTCCTGGGCTTCAGGGGTCCCTTCTGGGCTATTTAATACTTGCACGCCTTCTTCCAGGAGGCTGCCTCAAGAAAAGCGTCAGGGAGCTTCAGCAGGTCCAAAATGCAGCAGCTGGATTGCTCAATGGTCACAGGGATCACCTCTCTCACAGACACACACACACACCCCTGCTCCCACAGCTCGATCCCACCCCCTTCACAGGTGCCCTTGGTGGGGGACCCGGGAGAGGAGGGCCTTCTCGGTGGCGGCTCCCAGACTCTGGAACTCCCTGTCACTGGAAAAACCAGGCTGGTCGACACCTTGGCTCTTCTCCGCCAAGCAGGCCAAGACCTTTCTCTTCAGGCAGGCTTTCCCTCGATGACGGGCTGCCTCCAGAGGGTTGTTAAGTGGGTTGCTGTACTTTACTGCTAGGAACATGTTTTGCCATGGCTTTTGTTTACCATTTTTAGTGCGACATTTGCTTGATCCTTTTAGTATTGTAGACTCACTGATAGGTATGCACACTTACGATGCAAGCCGCCTTGGGTAAGAATATTTGAAATAAGTAGAAGAAATAAATGCGGTTGCTTTTGTTGCCAGTGACTTTGCAACAGTTCTCTTGGCATCTTGGCCAAAGTCTTTTTTTCCCCATCTGTACCGGGACATCCCAGGAGCTCGATTTGGGATGTCTCGTTAGCAAAGGAGATGCTCTGTCCGAGAGCTAGATAGACCCTTCCCACATCAGTGACACAGACATGGTGGCTCCCCAAAGGTTGCTGGATCCCACCCTTCACCAGCCTGTGACCATGGGCTAGGAACGATGGGATTTTAAGAAGCCTGACCACCTCTGGACGGCCACAGGCTCCTTCCCCCCCCCTTCCCCTAATTAAAAGCAAGCATGACGGTCCTTCTTTTGTCCCGGCTGTTCTCTCTAACCTCCCGTCTCATGCGTAATGGGATTCGTTGACCCTCAGTTTCAGAGAAACGCCTTTTTGGTGAGCTTGTATTACTCGAGAACAGGGTGTGTCAACACACACTCACTTCTGGACCATAAACGCAGGTGACGTAGGGTAAGAAAACGAGGCACGTCCGTACTCCTTTGCAAGATGCTCTTTTCCGTCTCCCCTTGATGGCCACCAAAAGACAGGCAACATCATCTGGCTGGAGAGCCCATGCACATCCCCTTATCTGTGGGGATCGGTATCCACTGATTCACTCTCAAAATATTTCTTTTAAAATCCTAGAAATATATATATATTTCTGAAGATGGAGCTACCAGAACGGGTCACTAGAAGGAGCCAGAGACCATGCTATGTAGAGTGCTTGCTATTAAAATAGTGTTCATGATAATCCGCATTTTTCAGCATCTTGGGGGGGGGGGGAGCAGGGCTTAGAACTGACACCACCACCACCCCGATATTGCTGTGTTTGAGGCTTGGAATTATTTTCTTAACTTGGAAATATATTTTTGGGCAAGAGATTCTCTACTCAGAAAAAGGAACCTCCCTAATTTGGGGCTATTTTATACCACTAACCCCCCCTCCCTCCCCTGCCTGCCCCTTTCGCTGAACTACCTAGGTTTGATTGTCCGGGCCCTGCTGCTCCTTCACTCACTTTTGGCCACACCTAATCCCTGCACTGTATGCAAGATTGGGGGCCCCCACCTTTCTTCCCTTCGCCGTCACAAAATGTCTCTCTTCTTTGCTTCTTAAGGTCTCGTGAGTTGGGGTCTGGTCATCCTAATCCAACCTAGAATGCGGAGGAATGAATGAGAAGGAGCAAACCTATGCACACCCCTTCGCCAGGATTTGGTATCCGCTTGCAGCCCGGGCAGTTCAGACTCAAATGGAGAAAACAGCCTGGGTGGGCCAGCTCAGGCACCCAGCCGTCCTCTTCTGATTTTAGCCGCGTGGACAGAGGTGGCTTTTCACCCTTGAGATCAACAGTGCGGATCCTAGTAAGTCTGTGCCATATACCATGCCAGAAATGGACAGTGCGCTCCCCTATGTATTAAAATAAAATCCTTAAAATCCTGCTTATTTTGCACTTATTTGGGGGACCACAGTAACTTGCCTCTGCTTTCAAATCTGGCAGAACCAGGATCTCCATCCACCTCTTTTTGGCTCCGGCCGTGCAGTGTTTGTCAAGGAAGCCACCACAAGAAGCAGGCATGGGAAGAGGTTTTATTCATGGCGTGGTGCCTCCAGGGAGGGCAGTCCAAGTTGCGAACCAATCCCTCCCCATTCAGAGGCACCGGGGAAGCCCAAATCTTCTTACCCACCCCGCCCTCTATTCCTTCAGCCCTCATTCAGGATCCCAGCCCCAGGAGATGCTGCTGCTTTGGGACCTCCACAGTCAGAGCCAGGTGTGAGAAACTTGGGGGTAAGGGGGGCTGTGAGGGCGACACCCAGAGGTGGAGCACAAGGAAAGCTGAGAGTCACCTCCATGGGTGGCGGCAGCGGCGGCAGCAGCAAGGGAAAGCGGGCTGAGATCCAAGCGAGCGCAGGAGCCAGACGTTCAGCTGTTGCCCTTTTTAGCCACGATCAACACAGCCGAAGGCACCAGACCTGGAGGGGAGACGGACGATGCCAGCAGGTGAGAGAGAAGGACCCACCCCAGGCGTGTAAATGAATGGAGGAAAGAGAGCTTTTGCCGACCAGCACGTCCATCCTTGACCGCATAAGGTCTGCCCTTTGCAGGTATATAGCGAGACTGGCAACATGCAAAGTTTAACGCAGACGTTAGACAATAGGATCTCCAAAATGGCCACTGAACAACAGCAGAAATCAATCATCACATCAGCTAAAATGATGTAGATGGCCACTGACAATCCTTAGCTGCCTTCCCGACACCGTTTCCAGTATCCACCAGTATAGTTAAGTTTCAGGAGTACAGCCCTTGTAATTAAATGGAACGCAGTCTATGAGAGCATACGTCAGTATAGAGAAGTGATTCTTTAAAGTCTCCCTCTGTTGTTTGGGGAAGATTTTAGCATTCTATGGATCAGCTGCACGATACATTAGAGAAGAGAGCTCTGAACGACGGAGGGCTGCACGTTAGTGGTACAGCGCCTGCTCCGAAGGTCCCAGGTTCAATTCCTGGCATCTCTGGTTAAAAGGAGAGGGCAGGCGTTTGAAACAGACTAGACGGGCAGACATGCTCAAGAGTTTAAGCCTTCCTTGATCCTGGGTCCTCCAACACAAGGCGGTCGGGGTCTGAACCTGGTGGCTAATTACTACTAGAGTACACCTAGTGTATCATTAGGATTTCCCCAACGGTTGCTTTACCATTTAAGCAATGGATTCAGTGGCCGGTGTTTCAAGACAGGAAGAGCGACCGCGGCAGACACGCCCTAGCGATCGGACCAAGGGCACCACCGGGGGGGCCTGAGCCCCAGGAATGCAGATCCCGGACAGGACAGTGGCCAGCGGGGTCATGAACAAGGATTGCCAGCTGGCCTGAGGAGCCGTGACTGTGACCGTGGCTAGGGGGCGCCGAGTTCTCCGCTCACCCGCAAGGCATAAAACGGAGGGTTTCGAACTGGCCAAGAGAAAGCTGCTTCCTGCACGGGCAAAGCCTTCCCCCGCCGAGACCCTCCCTCCGACGCTTCCAGGCCCTTCCCACCCGGGCCCTGCCCAGCTTACCCAGCTCTTGCAAGGGCTTCTCCATGTCCTCCTCCGTGAAGACGCGCCGGGGGAAGCTCGTGAGGAGGATGAACGGGTCCTCCCCACCGTCCCTGCGGTTCAGCTCCACGTACAGCCGGACGGCCGCCAGCTGCTCTTTGGCTCTGAAGGTCTGGGTGAGCGACGTCCCGTCCAGCAGTCTCACCTGCCAGAGAAGAAAGAGGCCGAGCAGATGAGCTGCGGAGCCAGAGTTTGGGAGTTCGATTCCCCCCACTGGGCCTCCTTGGCAGGGCGTGGGCTTCACGATCCCTTCCAGCCCCACAGTTCTAACACTATTATTAATACCATTATTAATTGGCAGGATCAGGTCCCGTGTCGGTGGGGAGGGGTGGGTGGGGTGCGCAGTGGACTACCCCTCCCAGAATCCCCAAACTAACAGCCTCTGGTTGTGCCAGAGGGTTCTGAGCTTTGTAGTCCAAGCCATGACCCTCTCTCTGCTGACCAACCAGCCTCAGGGTTGCGTTCTCCCTCCGCCGGCGCTGCATTACCTGTATCCGGCACTGATCGTACTCCCGCTTGACAGGGGGCTCCTGGCTGGGCGATGAAGGGACCGGGGCGGGAGCCACTGGCTCCGGTGGGGCGGACGACTGGGAAGAGGTGCTGCAGCCACCGCCGAACTGGGATGAAAAGGGAAGGAAGCACAGCTTTTTAAGTAACGAAAGAGCCACCGTGATGCTTTACACAAATGGAGGAACCTCTCCTGTTCTCTACAGAGAGAAATCTGGCCCCAGACAAATTAAAAGAGAACCTAATTAGGCAGAAGATGAATGAGACTCTGGATTGGATTCAAGCACTCACCCCACCCCTCCACCCCACTGCTGTGGGTTATGAAAAGACCACGCGCAGGGTCTTTCATTTTTCATAGAATTATAAAATCATAGTTGAGTTGGAAGGGGCCTCTAAGGCCATCAAGTCCAACCCCTGCCTCAATGCAGGAATCCAAATCAAAGCACATCGGACAGATGGTGGTTCAATTTTTCTCTTGAATGCCTCCAGCGTTGGAGCACTCACCACCACCTTAGGTTATTGGTTCCATTGTCGTACTGCTCTAACAGTTGGTGATTGGTTCCATTGTTAGACTGCTCTAACAATTAGGAAGTTTTTCCCGAGTTTCTTTTACGAGGTCCCTGTTGTTCCTCTACAACAAAACTAAAACAGAAGCAAAAGGACGATGATCTTTAAAAAAGAGCAGCCTTCTTTCATATGAACATTCCCGGATTACAATCCAGTGAAGCAGATACACCTTGGGACACAGCAACAGAGAAATCTTCCCTAAAACCCACTGTATCCCAGCCCAGGGAAATATGGCTGGCTGGTGTGAAGCACACGGTTTAGAGGGCTAAATGGAAACTTAGGTTCTAATCTTTGCCAAGCTATGCAACGCCCTGGGGCTTGGGAAGCCCAGTCTGAACTCTTGACACTGAGCCATGAAACTGAACACAGGACTTTGAGCTTGTCCTTCTCTCTCTGCTGGATCCTACTTCACAAGGTCACTCTTGAGGATTAAGCAGGAGGAGGGAAAGGAAAGCCACACAGACCCTGGTCATTGGAGGCAAGGTGGGACCAGACAGAAACAACCATAAACTGAACAAGCTCGTTCTAGTCCTTCTCAGTTTCCAAAATTCATTGGCTGCATAGCCAAAAACACCACCATGCACAGGAGGGAGGGCCTCAACGAGATTTGGGAGTCACAATTTTTAATTTTTGCAAAAGAAGCTTTGGGAGACAACTGGCCCAACCACACAGGAAAAACAACAACCCAGTTGGGACAGAGTTCTCTGCTCGTTGGTCATCTTGTGGGAAGGCAGAGATGAAACTGGACGTAGGAGAAACTATCGTGGGGGGGGGGCAACCCAGACCCAGAGGCCTTCGCAGCAGGGGTGGAAGGCCCTTAGGCTGAATCCGGCCCTCCTGGGAGTCTCCTGATCATGCCCTCGGTCCTAGGACACCATCACTGGAGGTCCCCCGGCGTTTGGGGTGCCCTCACACCCGCACAGCTTCAAAACACCACAGGTTGCCTTGTTGGGGGAGTAGGAGCATTTTTTGGGTCCACCTCTTGCAAGGATCTCCTGCCCAACCTCTCTGAAATTAAATCAGCCCCTGGCCTGGCCTAAACCCAGCTCCCAACTCTTTTAATTTACAGCACAGAGGCCCGGTGCTGTGCTGAACGTGTCTCTCCAGAGCGACAGGGAGGGGAAATCAAGAGTAAGCCGTTCCTCTCCTTGGCAGCCTCCCAAAGATGGAAGCCTCCACAGACCAGAACTGCCCTGCACTCCAGGAGATTCCCCCTCCCTGGTCAAAATTAAATATGATCCGGCTCTGCGTATCCTGTCCCATCGGACTGACCAGGGTAGCAATAAATGCGTCCAACCGGATGGAGTAATTGCACATTTGAGCTTCGAAAGAGAAAACACTGGGAGCTTCCGCCCAGGCTGCGTGGCTCACCCACCTTCTTTGCCCTCTCCGCTTTGTCGTGTTCAATCTTCTCTCGTACCCGCTGCCTGCAAATAAGAGCCGTTTTAAGGGGGAGCAAGAGAGGTTAGGAAAGCTAAGGTGCAAATTCAGATCGGAGGGTTCTCTGAAAATTCCCCCGTTGCTCAGAAGGAGATAACCGGACACCCTTCCTTCAAGCGATTCTTTCTAGATTCCGCTAGCTCTGGGCAGCATGGTTGATCTCCCCCCCCCCCCCCCCGGATGTTTAGGTAAGGTTGGGAGAGACTCCTGGAAGCCCAGAGAGCTGCAGGCCATCTTTGCACGAAGGATGATGGGAAAGACCACGGTCTATGAAACTCTGGAAAACCACGACCAGGTCACCTTGAAGACAGGGGAATGGCCTGGCCCAGGGGAATGGAGCTCACACCCTACATTCCTCTGCCTTTACTGTAGGGGCCCCATATCTGCAGGGGATCGGTTCCAAGCCCACCCCTGCAGATGCTGAAAAACGTGGATGACCACGAATGCTATTTTAAGAGCAAATACTATACATAGCATGGTCTCTGGCACCCTCTAGTGATCAGTTCTGTTAACTTCATAGATACAATATTCTTAATATTTTCAATCTGTGGATAAGTGAACCCGCGGATAAGAGGGACCTACTGTATTTTGATTTGGGAAGATCTAAAACCAGCGCTACAAAGCGTGCTGCTGGTTCTCCACTCCACAGGCACAGTCTCCTCTCATCCTTTTCCTCCCTGCTTGAACTTCCCTCCGTTTTCCCACCACCACCACCACCGCTCTCACTTGGCCAGCTTCTCCTCCAACTTCTCCCGGCGCCTCTCCTCTGCCAACTTCTTCATCTCGTCCTCTTGCAGCTTCTGGCGGATGAGGGAGAGCTCCTGGCCCTGCTTCCGGCGCTGCTTCTCCCGCTCAATGTTCTCTCGTTTCTCTCGTTCCTCGCGCTCCCGCTGCTTCTGAGCGATCAGTTCCAACATCCTGGAAACCACAAAGGAGCTCAAGAGGAGGGCTGGCTCCCTCCTAAGGCAGCCTCAGCCTTCCCTAAGAAATCCCAGGGCTACCTACAACACCCATAATCCCTACAGCCCAACAGGTCTGGAAAGTACCAAGAGGAAGACAGCAAAACAATGCATTCATACCGAACGCTTGGAATTTTTGAGGCACACTGTCTCTTTCTCCTTTCGTTATTATTAGGCCTATTGTAAAGGGCCTAACCTCTGAGCCACAGGTTCGATTCCTCGCTGTGCCTCCTGTGAGCAGAGACAGACTGTGTCGCCTTGGGCCAGCTGCACAGTCCTCAGGGCACCCCGAGAAGAAGGGAACGGAAAACCATTTCTTATTCTCTACCTGGAAAACCCTGAAAAGGGCTGCCAAAAGTCAGAAATGACTTGATGGCACACAATTATTATTGTTCTAAAGAAATGTGGTGCTGGGGAACAGCTTTGCAGATACTCTGGATGGGCAGAAAGATAAACAAGGGGGTCCTCGATCAAATCAAGCCTGAGTTCTCTCTGGAGGCAAAAATGTTGAAACTGAGGCTGTCCTGCTTTGGACACATCACGGGAAAGCCAGATTGTCTGGAAACGACAATCATGCTGGAAAAGGCTGAAGGCAGCAGGAAAAGAGGAAGACCAAACATGAGATGGACTGAGTCCCTAAAGGAAGCCAAGGATTGAGTTTGCAAGACCTGAGCAGAGCTGTTGTGACATTTTGGAGAGCGCTCATTCATGGAGTCACCATAAGTCAAGGGAGATTTGACAGCACAAAAGAACAAGAAGAACATTTAACAGTTCCTGAGGGAAAACAGTATCATCCTCACGAAAACTAAACAGGTCTCTGTTCAGCTTGGGATCAGTTTCTTTCCTTCCCAGGTGCTTAACCCCAATGAACCACAATCTCTACCTCTTTGTCTGCTCCCGTTTCTCTTCCTCGCTCAGGGGGCGTCTGTTGTCTTCCTCCGTCAGCTCCTCTAACGTAGGATCTGTGGATTGAGGAGGGAAAGGAGACCGTTATTCTACAACCTATTCCCCAGGGTTCAGAGGAAGCAGCTTGTAAGAAAAGAAATCTATCAGTCAATCTGCCCCATCCCAGAGTTAAGTGGGGCCTTACCCATCTGAGAGCAAGATACAGCAAGACCCCCATATCCACAGGGAATTGATTCCAAGCACCCCACGGACAATAGCAAACACTACAGACAGACAGACAGACAGATAGCATGGTAAAAGAAAAGAAAAACTATCTGTACCTGCATTACCAGAACTGACCACTAGAAGGTGCCAGAGACCATGCTATGTAGTCTTCACCAACAAGAATTCATAGCACAATCTCTGGCTCCCTCTCGTGACCAGTTCTGGTAATACATGTGATTTTTTTTTCTTTTTTTCTTTTCATATTTTTAAATCTTGGATAACTGAAACTGTGGACACTGGGGAATTCTATTTCTCATTTCTGTCTAAGCAAGCAGTGGGGTTGTGGGATCAAGGGTCTGACCTGGATGAAGGCCAACACATTGAACCTTGGGGGCTCCTGCGTCCAAACAAGTGGTGCTCAGCTTGGTTTGAAGGCAGATGAACCTCCCCCCACCTCTGGAGGCGTATTGTTGTTATTTTAATAGTCTACAGATAGTCTTGAACCCATCACTGGCATTAAGAAGCAAGGAATAACTTTTCCTAGGTTTGGGCAATATTCCCAGCACAACCTTATCTGGAAGTGTGTAAGCTGGGTTTCTTTTTAAATCAAAAGTATTTTTCGGGCCCTGGAAGTCACCATGAACCAACTCTGCTCTCGGCTGCAGGGAAAGAGTTACGCTCGGTCAATATGACGTGGGATCCCTGGCAAGGTGAGGCCACCGGCCAGGCCTCCTCACTCATCCCCTCCCGGGGTTTTTTGCTCTGACCTGATCTGTTCTCCGACGACTCGGGGGTCCTTCCCTCGGGGGGCTCTTCCGCGTCCAGGACGTGGCCCTGCGGGGGTACGTACGGCTCATCCAGGTCAGGGTCGTTTTCGTGCTCCATGAGCCTGGTGTTAACGAGAAGGAGTCATGGGGTAAGCATTTTTAAAAGGAGAGCCGTTGTCTGAAGCAGGGAGGAAGGCGCTGAGGCAATACGTACCAATCCATCGCCGATTCTATGCCCTGGTTTCCCGTCAAGGCGAGGGCCTTCTCTCTGGGGGCAAAAAAGAGACGCAAGACACAATCAACCCCATCTGAACTCAGGCCTCTTCCGCATTGTGTCCCTTCCTTTCCTAAGACGGCCTTTGGGCAACCCAGCCCAAAGGCATAACCCTTGCCCCAGTCTGCCTTCCAGCTTGGGACAGGTATGTGTGTGGTTTAAAAGGGCCACATCGCAACAGAGGACGGCCGGGAATTCAAGCCGACTGCAAAGGAGCAACTGTGCTGGGTGGCCGCAGCTCCAGCCCTCCAACGTCGCTCCTCCTCCCGCCGGTGGGAGCAGCTGGCCAAACCCAGGGAACCTGTTTGCTGCGCCAAACAGGTTCCTTGGGGGCTGTCCTAACAAGGCACGGTTGTAACCCTTGGCTATTTCTTCCGCGCCCCCCCCCCCCAAAAAGATTCTGGCTTGTTAAGAGGATAAGCTCTCATGCAGATGCAGTATTTCACCTCTCAAGCTTCCTCAAACTTTCAGGCCATGTGCTTTATGCATGAGCCTCCTGGGCAACGTGACGTGGAACCCGGACACATGGACGCGGCTACTATTATCATTACCCTTATCGTTACAACACCCTATTGGTCTGAAAGTGCACGAAGCAGCCACGAGGCAGAAGGTAAGCATACACTGATTTAAGACACTGCCCGAGGACACCTTTGCGTGCTGCTTTGATTCACAGGTCTTCAAAATCTGTGTTGTCTTACGGCCTCATGTACGGCCTCGTGTTCTCCATCACCAAACCCCTATAAGCATGCCCTGCAAGTCGCAACTGGTTTACTAAATGCACCCACTACTGTGTTAAATGGATAATACCATCCAAAACAATTTCACAAGGACTAGCTACACAAAAAGCAGTACAGCAGGAAAAAAAACCCACACACCCCACCCTATCCTTCTGGAAAACGCAAACACGGTCTCTACCCTGGACAAATGGATTCACCACCCCAAGCATTCAAACCGCAGGGCCGTAAGACAAAACATGTATCTCAGCTCCCGATCCGACGCGTCCCAGCCCGGCAACAGGGGTGAACACGTACGCTCTGTTCTGCGGGAAGCCCATCTCAATCAGGCTCTCTAAGGCCGTGGCTTCCATTATGCTTCTGTGCCCCGACCACAGCTGGCAGGCTCTGGAAGAGAGAGAAAAAAAACAGAGCCTGGTTACTGCAGGTCCTGTTATGACATTTGGCGGAAAATATAAATCACAAAGATCCCAAAGGAAGGTACAATCAGACAGATCCACCGGCTGCTGCTTCAGGGTTATTACACAGCATCCTCTTGTTCTGTTTCTAGATGCAAAAAAAACCACAAAACCTCTTTTTGCCAGTATGGTTGTTGTGGGTTTTTCGGGCTCTTTGGCCGTGTTCTGAAGGTTGTTCTTCCTAACGTTTCGCCAGTCTCTGTGGCCGGCATCTTCAGAGGACAGGAGTCAGAACTCTGTCTGTGCTCTTTGCCAGTACTTTCAATAACCAGAAACCAGGAGAAGACTCTACAGGTCCAACTGCAGTCTTTAAATGCCTGGTCTACCTTCATTCACACTTCTCACTCGCCCACAGCAGTCCATGATGCCACTTCTGTTCCTAGTGGCCTGAGAAAGCAGAAGGAAACCAAGCAGACAGAGCTTTTCTCCAGCTCTCATTCACAAAAGCTTATGCCGAATAAAATGTGTCACTCCTTAAAATACCACAGGGGTTCTTTGCTGTTTTCGCCGGAACAGATTAACACGGTGACCAACCTGGGGACATTTTTAGATGCATAAAGGCATGGGATTGAGTGCTTAATACCTGTAAATCAAAAGAACAGAAGATCTACCAGGGGGGGAAAGTGGGGATGGAAATACCGTCCATCCCAAACATGGGTCAAAATATTATTAAGGATACATATGACATGGCATCTGAAGGGATATATTGGTTACAGTAAAAAAATAAAAAATCTAGTGACCCAAGAAGAGTAACATATTACAGCATGATCTTTCCTGAATTGTAGGCACTTCATCAAAAGCATTATTTTTATTTTATTTTTATTTCAATTTTAATATTATTATTTTTTTTTGGTTTTTGGTGCAAATTTCAGATACTTATAAAGCACACAGACTTCAGGCCGAGACTGTAAACAGTGCGATCGAGGGGAAATTAAATTCAGAAACCACACCCAATGGCCATTATATTATTAACACAGAGACTTTTGCCAGCTTATTTCTCCTGCCACAAATTATTATGTCCCTTACGAGGAATTGATTAGGGCTCAGAAAATATGGATTCAGTTCCTTTTCTCACTCGCTCGCTTTGTTGAGGTTTTGTAAGGATCAAATATAAACGGGAAGGAAAGGGAGGAAAAACATATATATTCTAAAAGGAATGGGACGGTGAATTGCATTCAGTCCCTCTTTATTCATTTTCCTTTCCATGTCACTGAGTTTCTGAGCACAAGGTTGTTGGTAATGGCACGCTAAGACTCCCAGGGTAAAGTTTTATTTCAAAGATTAGACCTATCCACCGAGCAATGCTGCAGGATGGGGGTGATCAGAGGAAATCACAACGCTAGATCAACATCCGAGGCCGTACACTGTGTGGTGGACAAGGCCAGAAGAGGGCTCGCACATCAACCCCTGACTGGAGAGCTTCCTAGAGTAATCTGGTTCGTCCCTGCGGGAAGCGGACAACTACTGTTATAATACAGCTGGTCTGTATCCCTTCTCCATCGTGAGCTGGGAAGGGTTACGTCAGAAGCCCTTCTTGACAGCAATGCTAAAACTCCTGCTGTTTTTGTTTTACTTGCTGTTGCTGCTGCTATGATGGGTAAGCATCTCTAAACCTCTTGCAAACGATGCTTTTCAAAGTTTGTTACACGGAAATCTTAAACGGAAGAATTGCTGGAGAGCTCAGTGGGTTAGGTCTCTGGCTGCAGAACCAGAGGTTGGGAGTTCAATCCCCCCCCCCAACCGCTGGGCCTCCCTGACAGGGGCTGGACTCCACGATCCGAAGGGTCCCTTCCAGCTCTGCCATTCAGAGATGATGATGACGAAGCAGCAGCGGCAGCAGCAATATTGCACCAATCAACAACATGCGTGTCCTGGATCAACAGTTCCAGAGGAATAATAACATGCACGACAGGGAGGCTCTTCTCTGACCTCCCCTCCTCTCTTACATTGTTGCTTCCATTATGCACCGTATTAAGCCGATCTAGACAGAGGGAACCTCGAAAGACGGAACACAATTCAATTAACACAACAAGTAAGCCCATCCATTACCACCATTCCCTTTCCTCAGGAGGAACCCAATTTCCTTTTATACACACACACACACACACACACATATATCAATATACATATCTATCAATCAAGGTTGTGAGGAAATGGATTGCATGCTGGTACATTATTGATTTTACTGGAATACACTCTGCTGTAGAGTCCAATAATAATAATAATAATAATAATAATAATAATAATAATAATAATGTGTTGTTATTGTTGTTGTTGTGATGATGATGATGATGATGGAATCAATCCCATCGCCCTCTCCCCACCTTTTCCCTTTTACACCCCACCGCAAACCCCCTCCTGTCCCTCCTCCAGACGGTCTGGCCGGCGACTCCCATCATCCCCTCCCCAACAGGAGGAACCACGGGGGATGATGGGAGTCGTAGTCCCCAAAACCTTTAAGCCACCTCCCCCACTCCCCCCAATGGAGCGCCCGCGACCTGGGCGGGGGCGGGGTCACGGCAAGCCCCGCCCCGAAGCCCCCTCCCCCTTAACCCCGCTCTCTTCCAGAGCCCCCCCCAGAGGGAGGGGGAGAAGGGTTGAGAGAACCGCTTGGGTCACGTGGGGGGCTCTTCCGAGGGCTTCCTCCTCCTCCTCCTCCTCCCCCCGCTTTCGAGGGGGCAGCGGAAGGGTCCCCTCCCCCTCCTCTTCTTCCTCCTCCTCTTCCTCCTCCTCCTCCTCCCCCCCTCCCTTCGTCCATCCGTCCCTCACCTGAGGCTCCGTCTCCGCGGCTCCCTTCCCAGGCGGCGGCTGCAGAAGCACCGGAAGCGGCTGCTCTGCCGCGCGGCCGCTGTTTGGGTCACGTGGGGGCGCTCGCCGGAAGGCCGCTACGGCGGCCGCCGAGGGACAGGACGGGTTGCTTCGACTTAAAGGGCCAGGGACCCAAGGAGCGAATCCGCAGCGTGGACCCTTCATGCCTTATTGTCTTTGCCTATTGTATCCATCTATTTTTCATTTTCATTTTCCTTCTTTCTTTTTTTTCCAATTTCTTTCCCTTTCTAACTCAGCAAATCTTAAATAAATAAATATTTAAAAATCAAATTTGTTCTCCCCCTTTTATTCTTTCTACCTTCTTCTTTCATCGTTCCTACTTTTTCTGTTTAATTTGTTCTACCTGTTCCTGTTCCTGCCTCATTCTCAAGCAATATAGAAATATTCAGCAATATAGACATGGATGATGCTGGTGATTAATAGACTTTAATAGACTTGGAAGCAAAGTAGGAAGATCCGAGAATAATCAAATAAAATGGGGCTGCTTGGATGCAGGATAAATTTTCTGTGACGGTGGAGAAATTCAATCCATGCAGCACTTACATGCATGCTGCTTATACCCCACTGCACGTACGAATTAAGATCTAGCAAATGGCCAAGATAATGCTATTGAAGAAGCCCGCTTCTGGTCAAAAATAATCTAATTATCTTAACATTTTAATTAGTTTTTAATTTTACTTACAGTTCATATAAATCCATAATTCTGAATTGTGCAATGCTCTGACGCAAATAAAGATTATTATTATTTCTTTATATTGTATTTCTCTTCCCTTTGCTTTTGCAGGCAAGCTTATCCATGCTTTCTTTCTCCTATGCATTTCTTTCAGCCATGCTTCCCAGCTTCTCTTCTTCCATCAGCTGAGGGGCAGAATCCTGGCTCCAGTGGGATAAAGACAAAGCCCACCTTGACGGCAGCCTCCCCCAACCCAACACCTTCCAAATAGCACAGACTACAATTCCCATCGCCTCTAGCCACTGTAGGCAGCAGCAAAGGGAAGGTTGACGGAAGGGGTTTTCCTTCCTCTTTTTTTGCCATAACATTTCTGGTTTCTTCCAGGTGTGCAAACGCGAAGAGGGTTACGCTCCCCTCGAACCTGATGGGACTCAAACTGCCATCGTCCCCTTCCAGTCGCCACTAGGTCTTCTGGTTTTACTTCCCCCACAAGGAGCGACGGTCACGAGACTAGACAGCTTTGAAAGGGCTATTAGGCAGATACATGCAGAATATGACTATCAGTTGATGGCTACTCATAGTCCCAGAGTTTCAGCACAAAATAGAGGCCTTTTTCTTTGGGATGTTTTAACAGCCATTTTTCTGCCCTCATAGACATCTGCATTGTCTTAGACCCACCGCTGGTTTTCACTTTTTGGTTATATTTAATTCACTTTTGGGTTTTATTTTTGGTTTGATTCCACCAACCCTGATGAAAGATCATCTCCCCGGAAATCCCTCCCTCAAAGGTCACCACCAGCAGCCATCCCAGGAAGCTACAGCAGAGGAAGAAGAGATATGAAGTCAAACCATTCCACCAGTCCTCATGAAGGACAATTCTCCATAGCACTGAAAATTACTTTTTTTGGATTAACCCTACCTGAACCTCACAATCAGTATATTGTCCCTAAAAGTAATTTTTCAAAGCTCTGCTCTTTTATCGCCAACCCTTCCCCATGTAGGCTGTTTTTCATTTCCACTTTTTTAGACAATAAGCTTGCAGGCAGGGACCGTCCCAGTGGAATTGGGGCTCAAGGAACGAGCTCATGAGGCTAGAAACAAATAATATATTTCTCTGGAGTGTTTTTCTGGTCTGATGATCGTCAGATTTGGGTTTTGAAACTAGATGCCACTGCACTTTGGTTTATCAAGCAGTTTGACAAGGTCGGAGGTCATTCAGCTCACATTTCTAGAAACATCCCGTAGAAGTTGCGAAGATGTTAATGCTGAAGTAGAAAAAAACTTCCTCTACCAATACCATCCATTAAGCTGGTACAAAAATTTGTTAAGCTTTCGGCTGCCCAGATTTGGGGGGTGGGAGGATAAGCTGAATAAAGCTGAATAAAGTTTGGAAGCGCTCTTGCTCTCTCACTCTCTCTCTTGACTGGGATGTGACCTTACATGGACTTGCATCATACTCAAGTGGAGAAATTCCCCCCATTCTTCTGTCCTATTATGCAAAGGGGAGAATTAGATGAATAATGATGACCCTCTTTTTGCAGCTGGTAGAAATCTGGGCAGGGAGCCAACCGACGGAGAGAGCAAGGGACAAGCTGCCTCTTTAAAGGACACCCCCTCCCGGACTCCACGGAGGGGGCAGTGTGCACTGGCTTCCCCGAGTGCAAAGCTGGTATGCCAGTGCAACAGCCCCCCCAATTAATCCTGAGGACAGGGCAGCGGGGCAGAGGGCCAGCGAACGAAGCCGAAAGCGGGCAGTCTCGGAGGAGACCGTGCGCAAACCGGCTGGGACGGAGACGCGGGTCAAAGTTGGTTTCGAGGGAGGCAGGATCGGGGCAGGCTTGAGGACTGGAATGGGGGAGCCACCAAGCACAGCGGCTGGCTCAGACTGAAAAAAGAGGGAAGGCTGGACCCACAACAGGAGAAAGAGAAGGCGCAGATGGGGACACCATCGAGAAGGAAGTCCTGTTCTGGGTTGCACAGCTCCGCGCTTTGGGAAGCGGGCTCCACAACCTGGCCAGCCTTCCACTTCTGCCTGTCTCTCGGCTTTTTCCTCGTGGAGGTCGGGGCCAGCCGAGTGGCGGGCTCCCTTCTGCTGCTCTCTTCGGCCTTCCACACCTTGGGAGGGGCGCTGGCGTTGGCGTTGGCCTTGGTGGATAGCCAGCTGGCCGCCAGAGGATGCCACGGCCAGAGGAACACCTTTGGATGGGTACGAGCCCGGGTGGTGGGAACGCTGGCCAGCACCGTGTTCTTGGGCGCTCTATGCCTGGCGCTGGTGCCCGAGGCACTCCGCAGGGTGGCCAATCCGCAGGTGACAGAGCATGCGTTGGCACTGATGGGGGTTGGGGCCGTGGGGATCCCCCTCCACCTGGCAAGAGCTGGGTTGCACGAGAAGCACGTTCAAGATTTGGACGCCAGGCACTGCTGTAACAGGAGGAAGGCCGCCCAGGCAGGCAGCTGTGGGCAAGAAATGGAAGGTGAGCCTGTGTGGTGGGTGTGAGTGTCTTTGTGGATTAAGGATGGAGGGGGGGAGACAGTGAAAGAAGCAACGGATGGAGTCCCTAACCTGAAAACTGTGGTTCGCCAAGGACACAGTGGAAGGCAACGGCTAGATGCTTTTCACACCGCTCTGAAGAGCAAAGCCTTTATTTTATTTTTTTCAACTTTTCCTTCCCTGGCTTGCCTCTTCAGCGGTATAGCCAGTTGCAGTAGAGGGCCAAATTTAAGAGCCGTTTGGGGTGGAGCCAGGCAGAGAAAACAGAAACACGCCATGCATCCTCAATGCAGAGGTTTTCCCATCACAAGTTGTGGTGATAACCAGCTGCTGAGAGGGAGGATCAACACCAGTCAGAACACCAAAACAGAACCCCCAGGGTCAGAGGCAGTCTACCTCCGAAAAAATGACGAGGCAGAGTCAGTCGGGGAGGGCCGTCACTCTTCACAACCTGTTTGGCCGTGTCCTGTGGTGGCCTCTTTGGGGAATCGAAGGCTGAAATAAGAGATTTTGCATCTGATCTAGAAAGGCTCTCCTTAACGTTCTTTTCCTTCTCTGGTTCCACTTCCGTGATGTGCTGTTCTGGGTGAAAATATGAGATGTTTCTCCAGGGTGTTCTTCCTCTACCCCCACAGGCCTGCTGGGAAATGAACCTTCGACAAATGGACAGCCGTGGACGGTGGAGGTGGGTCCCGTGGCGTCCGTGGAGAAGCCTGGACAGCTTTGCCTGGCCTGGATTTTAGCCTGCTTGGGTCCGCTGACGGTTCTCCTCTATTCTCTTGCTTTCCATCTCCTGGTGGAACAGACTCCGTGTCTTGGTCAGGAGCCCTGCCTCAGCCACTGCTCACAGTCCGTGTGCTGGGCTCGGGGTGCTTCTGAATCCCTGCGGTCTCCCGGAGCCCCTTGCTGGCTGCTTTATTTGGATCCTGGGCTGGCCGTGGCCGTGGCCGGGGTCCTGCTGTGGCTGGCATGGCCAGCCTTGCGCGGCTCAGCCCTGGTGCTACTGCAAGCTGTGCCAGAGGAGTTGGACCTCAATCTCTTGGAGAGGCACCTGCAGGCCACGGAAGGCGTGGCGGCCTTGAGGGAGCTCCACATCTGGCAGCTGGACGGCCCCAGCAGCTTGGTGGCCATGGCCCACGTGGGCTGCCACCCCGTGGCAAAGTACGAGGCCGTCATCAACAGGGTCCAGCAGGTGTTCTGTGAGCACGGGATCCACGCAGCCACCGTGCAGCCGGATCTTGGCCCCTACCTGGGCGAGGGGTGTCAGGAAAAAAGTGACACAGCCGCATGCAAGAGGTGCCCGGGTCCCTGCTCGGCAGAGATCGTGGAGTATGAGACCACGGTATGAGCGCAAGAAACTGGTGGAAAGGGGGATGTTGTACAACTAGGGTTTCCGATCATCCCTGGCCTTTGGATAGGCTGGTTGGGACTGATGAAACCTGGAGCCTTTCAAGACAAGAGCCACTTAAAAAAAATAAGAAGAAGAAGAAAAGCAACGATTCGGGGGGGGGGGGGGGACATCAGCTCCCAGATTCCCCAAAGCAGCATGGTTGGGAGACGATGGGAGCTGTAGTACAAAGTCCCTTCTTTTCTCACCCTCTAGAAAGGCAGGCTTGGGTGGTCCCGTTCTTTACAAGCTCAGGAAATGAAGAAAGTAGGAGAGTCAGAATGAACGATTAAATTCCCGAGGATTTCTGCTTTCATGCCCTAGATGTGCTCTCCTGAAGCTGGTTTTCTTGCAATATAATTTTCAGAACTTGCCCAAACCATGCAAACTGGTTCAGTTTGCATGCATTGCAGAGGACGACCACTCCTCGCATCCCCGCCAGCAGGTTAGCATGAGATGGAGTGAAGATGCTGTGGTCCTTTCAGTCACTTCTCTTGCTTCTGGGTTCTTTCCCAAGAGCAAAACCCTTTTCCTTTTCTTCCTTCAAACACTAACATACAGGTGGCCTCTAAACTCTCTCATTGGTCCACTCCCGCTTTCCAAAAACTGGCCGATGAATCTCTGTATCCAGCAAAGGAGGGGGGAGGGTGTTTGTTTTTTTACAGTTTCACATCAAGCAACATCTTCTGGTCTCCCTGGGAAATACGTACTTAAGGAATCTTAAAGTCCTTTTGTCCAGATTCCACACTATAAAGAGAGAGAGAGAGATACACATACACACTTTGGAAAGGGTTGCCATAAGTCAGAACTGACTTGGTGACAAACAGTTATTATTGTAACGCTGCACTAAAAACACACCAGAAGTTAGCAAGATCTCTGCAGAGTGATTGGTCTGGCCCCGCCCTGCCCTGAATGTGGGTGTTCTGAGTTCTAATCCCTCTACCCCTCTGTCACTGGAAGCTGCAAGCTGAAAGCGGGTGGGACGGGGAAAATAAAATGTGGATTTTGGGAAAGCATGTCAGGGTTCTAGGACGGGTGGTTCCTTAATACTATCCTGAGCCATCCATAAAATGAAGAATAATAAACAGACTGGAAAGCAACTCCAGAGATAATTAATTGCTTCATTTCTTGCCAGTTATGGTGGAGAAAGGTGGATGGGAAAGCCGGTTTGCAGGGTGGGGTGCAGGGGGAAAATCAAGCATCGACCAAGGCTGGTCCTTTTCGGACGATTCCGTCACAATCTGCTCCCCAATGACGCTTTCACCTCCTGTGGGCCAAAAGGACAAAATCAGTTCTCTGCCAAGGAGAGAGGTACCCCAAATTTTTCTATTTCAGAGAGTTATGGGAATGGGTGGATGTTAAGGCTTTAGAGTTCTGATGTATTGCAGCTGGGTTAGCATTTTGATCCCCCAGGGGGCAGGATTGCCAAGTTGATCCCCTCGTCCTGGTGTAAAACCCCTAAGCGCCGCAGTGGTGCCTTGCAGATGTGTTTTGGGCTTCGGCTCCCATCATTCCCAGCCATCTCTGGCCGAAGCCTTCCCCAAATGGAAGATCAAGTGACTAAATCGAGGCTATCCGCCCTGCAGGCGCATCGCAGGAAGGCAAAAGTCACTGGGGAAGCCAACAATGCTGGGGAGAACTGAAGACAGCTGTCTTCAGTTATAATGTGTGGAAGCTCAGGTTATTTTATTTTATTTTTGTTATTATCTCCCCTCTCAGTGTTCTCCACTTATGCTTCGCTGTTGCCCCCCCCCCCCCAGCATCTGCCGCCTGAGGCAACATCCTCACTCTACCGAATGGCCAGGTTGAGCAAGCAGGCACACCGGTTGTCCGCTCAGCCTGAACGCATGCTGGCAAGAGACCTAGGTTTCAGTTCACGTACAAAGCACTGTTGTAAAGAAAATTTTCGGAAATGACTCTGGTAACCCACCCTGAGTGTGGGGAAAATAGAAAAACGTCCGCTGATCCTTTCCAGTCGGTCTCAATTGCGAACCAAAACACCCAGAAAGAAATCTACGGGCGGATTTTTCAAGACTGGGTCTTTATAAAGCTAAATAAACATCCGTTCATCTAGGTTTGGGTGATGCTGCTTCCATTCAACCCACTTCAAAGAGAAACCAGACGGAGGGGAAGGAAAGGGACCTTAGCATTCCTATGTGTGGGGCTGAGGTGGTCATACCTGCCTTCTTGGGTTTCAGACCAAGGAAAATAGGTAAATACTGAATCAAGGGTCTTGCTTCATGAACAGGTAACAGGCAGGCCAAAATGAACAAGCTCCTTCTGTGCAACCAGGTGGCACACCCTACTGAAAAAATGCTGGGAATCTGAACTGCAAACTGAACGTCTGAGGTCTTTCCGACATTAGCACAATTATGACACGTACAACGCACAGTTTTTAACTGAGCTATTACTAGAAACGGGCAGGGCACCCTTTCAGCGCTGAAGTTTACAAGATGCTCTCTTGGGCCAGTCTCTTTAAATATCCCAAATAAACCCATTTCACATTGCTAAGAAGCAAGGATATTTGTTTGATTTCATTTATTTCATGATATTTATAGACAGCCCCATTAATGCAACGCACTATTCTGGGCGGTTCACAACAAGCAGAATAAACGTGTTCAAGGGGCACCACGTCAGTCACTGCCAGTCAGCTGATAAAACTGGGTTAAATATGAGGCCGCATCCCACGTAAGTGAATAAGAGAAAGAGTTGTATCCATTACATAAGTATCTTGTGAGTGAGGCAGACCAGCGCCATCCCAACATCTGGAAGTGAGAAGAAGCCCTCCTTGGGTCAGTTATCAGGCTGCCCCTGGGTTACAAGAAAACATTATGTAACTCATCAAATTCAACATATACAGTGGAATTTTTTGTTGTTGTTTAGTCGTTAAGTCGTGTCCGACTCTTCATGACCCCATGAACCAGAGCACGCCAGGCCCTCCTGTCTTCCACTGCCTCCCGGAGTTGGGTCAAATTAGCCTTTTGTTTCTGTCCATGGAGTTTTCTTGGCAAAGATACTGGAGTGGCTTGCCAGTTCCTGCTCCAACACAGTGGAATACACAGTAATATATGGCAGTATAGTGTCATAGTATACAGTTGGATGATGGGGGATTGGTTCCAAACCCCTGGCCACTGAAGATGCTGGAAAACACGGGTTATTTGTTGTTGTTCTTTAGTCATTAAGTCGTGTCCGACTCTTCGTGACCCCATGGACCGGAGCATGCCAGGCCCTCCTGTCTTCCACTGCCTCCCGGAGTTTGGTCAAATTCATGTTGGTCGCTTCGATGACACTGTCCAACCATCTCGTCCTCTGTCGTCCCCTTCTCCTCTTGCCTTCACACTTTCCCAACATCAGGATCTTTTCCAGGGAGTCTTCTCTTCTCATGAGATGGCCAAAGTATTGAAGCCTCAGCTTCAGGATCTGTCCTTCCAGGGAGCACTCAGGGTTGATTTCCTTCAGAACGGATGGGTTTGTTCTCTTTGCAGTCCAGGGGACTCTCAAGAGCCTCCTCCAGCACCACAATTAAAAAGCATCAATTCTTCGGCGGTCAGCCTTCTTTATGGTCCAGCTCTCACTTCCATACATCGCTACTGGAAAAACCATAGCTTTGACTATGCAGAATTTTGTTGGCAAGGTGATGTCTCTGCTTTTTAAGATGCTGTCTAGGTTTGTCATCGCTTTCCTCCCAAGAAGCAGGCGTCTTTTAATTTCGTGGCTGCTGTCACCATCTGCAGTGATCATGGAGCCCAAGAAAGTAAAATCTGGTTCACTATACATCCTGTATGGTCTCTGGCTCCCTCTAGTGACCAGTTCTGGAAACTTCTTCCTTTGAAATACATTTTTTGCGGGATTTTTCTTTTAATATTTTCAACATTTTCAGACCATGGATAAGTGAATCAGTGGATACTGATCCCACGGATACAGGGGTCCTTGTGTGTTCAGAAATCCAGTTGGCTGGCCGGAGACTTTTCTAAGGTACTCCATTCCATCTTCCGTTCCCTTGGTTTTCATTTGTTGCTTCTCTGAACATTCAGCATTTTTCAGCAATTACTGGACACAGTCTTCATTAATTCAGTATATTCCTCTAATGGCCACCTCACAAGCAGACTCATTCTGCAACTATGTGGTTCAGTTTTTTCCCCCCTCATTTTGGTAAACACAGGTCCTATTGTGGCAGTGAACGTGTGTCTGGAAAGAACTACTTGAGACGGTGGATGGGAACTTATGTGACGGAATGCATCATCACAGTAAAACAGATCTCCCCGCATTTAGAAATCCAGCATGTCAGGGTTAGAATGTCAGCCTTCTCCTTTGTACCATTGTTTCTTAAGTGCAAGGATGTTTACCCATGATGTGAGCCTCATCTATACTGTCTGAAGTGGTACGGATTCGGGCACAGCTTTCTCGTCTCAAGTGAGAACTAGGCTCACATTCTTTGGCCTTTGGCCGTGAGCCCACACTCAACAAAATTGCTCATTAGCCAGTGAGCGGACTGAACGGCCGTGGAGAATCAATGGAGCTTTTGTTAGCCACCTGCTTGAGACTTGCCCAACTGGCAGCCTCTTCGGCACTGCTTAATCTTCTGGTGCCAACGCTGCCAGGCTGAAATAAGTTTTGAAGAAAGAGAGAGATAAGGCCTGAGGAAGTTGAACGAAAACATGGAGGAATAAGTGGCCTTTGTGTATATGAAGGGGAAGGAATTGATACCATCAATCAACTATATTTATACATTCCAAAGGACAATTTTTTTCCATAACGAGACTCCCAGCCACCTGATTGCACATATTGCTTTATTTTCTGATAACCCAACACTCATCATTTAATTAATGTCCTCCCGTCTTTTCTCCAAAGAGCTAAAAGGTTAGTGTTAGGAAGAAGATATTTAGTTTCCAGATGTGCCGAGGAAGCTGATTCCCCCAGATGTGGTTGAACTGTAGTTCCCATCACCTCTTTGACTGTTAGGCAGGCCCGTTGGGGCTGATGGGAGTTGGAATCCAAAAAAACATCTGGAGGGCTATAGGTTTCCCAGCCTCGCTGTGTTCTTCTGGTGGGGTCAGACACACAGATCTTTCAAACGCAGCAACAGACGATGGGGAAGGCAAAATGTCTGTCCTTGGGGCTCTCTAGAGAGACGTCCAAAAATAAAATAAAATAAGTGACTAGAAGTCCATTTCTAGTTTTGAAAACATTGATGTATAGGGTTGTTAAGCAGGACATAGGGTTGAGCCAACACTCCTATGGATTCCAGCAATGTAGTTTACCATTTTGTTGGAAAAAGAGGGAGCTGAGAGAAAAAGAGGGGACCAAGGCCATCAAATAGCTTTTGGGACCACCTATGGCTGTAAGGACGTGGTGGCACTGCGGGTTAAACTGCAGAAGCCTCTGGGCTGCAAGGTCAGAAGACCAGCCGTCGTAAGATCGAATCCACGCAACGGAGTGAGCTCCCGTCGATTGTCCCAGCTCCTGCCAACCTAGCCGTTCGAAAGCATGCAAATGCAAGTCGATAAATAGGTACCACCACGGTGGGAAGGTCACGGCGTTCCGTGTCTAGTTGCGCTGGCCACGTGACCACGGAAACGGTCTACGGACAAACGCTGGCTCTATGGCTTGGAAACGGGGATGAGCACCGTGCCCTAGAGTCGGACACGACTGGACCAAATGTCAAGGGGAACCTTTACCTTATGGCTGTAGGGCCGCAGGTTGCCCACCCTGTCTATCAGTTGCTTAGAAACATGAATGTCAAGGCCTAGCTTAGAAGAGGAAAACCATCATGGAAAACTTTTATTTTTATTTTTATTTTTGCCAAAACTCCTGCTCTATTGCTCTTGAGGAGGGTCTTTGACTCTTGAAATGTTCACAAGGATAACAGCTCACAACCTATTGCAACATTTTGTAAACAAGACAGCCCAACCAGGCGGAAATAGTGAATGAAATTGTGGCGAGCTGTTTATTGGACATCACCTGACCCGATGGGTGTAAATCTGCCAAATTGAAGAGTTTTGCAAAGAAAAATAAAATAAAATAAAATCTATGTATGTGGGTGGATGTTTGGACCTTTTTTTCCTTTTTAAATGAAAAGGAAATGAAACCTTCCTTCAGCTAATTCACTCTAAATTCATTTGTTGGCATCAGGAGATGGTTTCCAAGCTGCATTCCTATGTCTTTCTTCCCTTTTTCTCAATTAAACAGCAGGGACGGCTGCTTGCCAGGAATTTTAAAGCAGATTTGTTTTGGAAGTGCCTGCTCCTTTCCAAACACAACTTAACGCCCTTGAATAAAATGAAAATTTCTCCTTGGTCACTCAGAAACAGGAACGAACATGATGACTGAATCAAAAAGATCCTTACAAACAGCTTTCCCATCACCACCAGTCCTGAAGTTCACTTCATGATGAGTTCTGTATTCTAGGGTCATTCTCAAAACTTTCCTTACAGGTCTGGTTTTTATGTCGGTGGCAACCAACAAATAGAAGACTTGTTAAACTTCTGAGTTTGCCCTTCGTCTCAACGTAGAAAGGATAGAATTGTGCGTTTGGTTTTGGGAATTAGTTTGTTTTTCTCTCCCCTGGCTTTTTGTTTCTAAATGATGGCCACCGTTGAAACCGGTCAATTAGACGAGCTTTCTGGCTGGTGGGAAAATTACGACTCCACGGGGAACAGCTCGTTTGCTTTGGCAAAAGGGCACCCAGATTATGCAACCTGTGGTTCTGCGTTCCAGCCAGGGCCAGCCCTAACCTTGAGCAGGGTGCGGCGATGGCCTCAGGCAGCAGTGTCAGGGGGACGGCAGGTAGCGGCAGCTTCCTAGGAAACTGTTCCTGTTCTTGTCTTCTGGAAAACAGATAAGTGAATACCTCTCAAGCTCGGAGACCCTAAACCGGTGACCTTATGGTGGAAGAAACAGAGAAAAGCAGGGGACGTCCTAAATACACATTCAGAGTTGAATCGCCGTTGCTTTCCACCTAAATTAAATCAAGAACTCCCCAAAAAGTTTGCCTCAGCCTCATGAGGCTGGCTGAGTGGAGAATCCAGGGATGGCAGGGATCCCGGTTCTCTTCATCATGAGCCTAAAACGTTGCTCATGTTTCAGGAATGGAGTCGGAGGCTGAGTCAGGGCCGGCCCTGCCATTTGGCAGAACGAGGCGGTTACTTCAGGCGGAAACATCTGGGAGGTGGCAGCACGGTGCTGGGAGGCAGAGCTGTCTCTTTTTTTCACTCTGACACATGTCAGTACACAATATTTTTTTTAAAAATCCAATTTGGAGACATGCGGGCATGACTGCGGTACATCAGGGCTCATGTTTGTGAGCGTGCCTATCCGTGGTATCCCATAGCCTCGTGTTTCCATTCCAGACTGTTTATGTCTAAAATTTCCCCATTCTTTCCACCTCCAAAATCCATAAACACCTCCTAGCCGGTGCCGCCTTTCCAGTTTTTGGTGGTAGAGGTGGGAATAATATAAGCCAAGATTTGTGGTGGGTGGGTGCGTTTGTGTGTGATTTTTATTTTTATTTTTTTAAGAAGAGCCGTATGATTCATTTTTGTCCCTGGCACAGAATAAGGAAAGAGAAAAATCCCGAAAACATCCTAAACAGAATAAACAGACCTAGATTAAGGAAGGACAGTCTTTATAAGGCCAGCTAAGAACACTGCCTTAGGTGGACTTAAACTCAGAGAGAACATCTGTGCCCACATGTTTTTCTCAGGCACAGCAAATTGAGAATTAATCCCTGGTTAGCAGCACATTTTCTTAGCTTGGAGGGATGGCTGACTATTTCTTCTAGGAACTTCCATTTGTCCTTTCTGCCAAAAAAGAGAGAGGGCCGGGGAGGATTTTGGGTCACAAAGACTGCTGTGGAGAACCACACTTTACCCACATCTGGTACAGATGCACATTTGAAAGTCAGTAATCGCATTTAAATAAAAAGGCAATCCACCTCAGTTTACCCAGAAAATAATATGATTAGGAGGGATCAGGGTATGTGCTTGCTTATTCAGCCTGCATGGGCATCTTTAAAACCCTGCTTTTCAACAACAACAACATGCTGTCAGTTCTATTATTCACGTAATGCAGGTATGGGTGACTAAAGTCAACAGATAACAGTTTGCCTTCCTCAGCAGAGGTGAGATTTGAACCAGGGACTACCTGATTTGGTGCCACTACATTAGAATTGCTTTTGAATTGTGGTGCTGGAGGAGATTCTTGAGAGTCCCCTGGACTGCAAGGAGAACAAACCTATCCGTTCTGAAGGAAATCAACCCTGAGTGCTCCCTGGAAGGACAGATCCTGAAGCTGAGGCTCCAATACTTTGGCCATCTCATGAGAAGAGAAGACTCCCTGGAAAAGACCCTGATGTTGGGAAAGAGTGAAGGCAAGAGGAGAAGGGGACGACAGAGGACGAGATGGTTGGACAGTGTCATCGAAGCGAACAACATGAATTTGACCCAACTCCAGGAGGCAGTGGAAGACAGGAGGGCCTGGCGTACTCTGGTCCATGGGGTCACGAAGAGTCGGACACGACTTAACGACTAAACAACAACAACATTAGAAGAAAATAAGGGCCAGAGATAAGGAATAAAGAGAACCAGAATATGTCTCATTTTGGAGACTGAAGTAAGAAGAACACAACATTCCCTTCCCGTTCATCATCATCATAGTAGAACTGTAGATCTGGAAAGGACCCTTTATCATCAAGTCCAGCCCTGGTCAAGGAGGCACAGCAGGGAATCGAACTCTCGACAAACCACTGAGCTATCCAGCAGTTCACCCTCTGTATTGGCAGTGGAACTTTTCCTCAAAACTAGACTTTGTTGAGCATCTTCTGCTATGCCTGAAAACAGCAGCTTGTTTTGTGAGGGATGACCAGGCCTTGTGACACACAACTGTCTATTCCAGCATTTTTACTGCCACCTCCCAACCAGCTGTTACCTAATGTGGCCTTTTCGCTCTACCTAACGGTAGGGCCGGGCTGCATATAGTGCTAGGTGTACCATTCCTGTTTGCTTTTTAAAGGCAGGGCAGGAAGGAGTGTATACTCAAGCCTCACCTCAAGGTCTGGACACACTGATTTCCCTTCCGGTAAAAGTTGTCCAGTAAAAAGGGGAAAGTTCAGCCATGAGTCAAACCCACACCCAGATAAAAGTTAAAACTGCTGAGTCTATGGGCTGGGATTAATGGCAACAGAATCAAGGGAACAAAGTAAGGCAGAAATAAATCACTAGGTTTGGGGGAAGAGAGGGGGAAATTCAGACGTGATCATTTCAAGAACTGACAGATGTGCAAAAATGAGTTAGAGGAAGAAGGAAACACTCATGTGTAAAACCAGGTTCCCCGGCATTGCTCAGCGATCCTGGTCAAGACGCAATCTATACGATCAGTGGATATGAGCAATATCCTCTTTTTCTGTTCACCATCAGCTCTGCACTGCAATAGAAAGAAAGAAAGAAAGAAAGAAAGAAAGAAAGAAAGAAAGAAAGAAAGAAAGAAAGAAAGAAAGAAAGAAAGAAAGAAAGAAAGAAAGGTCAAGGCTTTGTTTCCTAATCTGGTGTCATAGGTGGTAGCACTGAAAGATTTGCGTGGCGCTGGAGGGATAATTTTGTAAGAGGAGGGAATACATATTAATCTGTTCTCTAGTTTGTCTTTCTGTTTTGGCTGTCATGAACCGGGCTCTGTTGTTGAAACCAGGGAAAAGTCTCGCAATAAACAAACAATGTGGTCATTGAGGCTAGAGTAAACATAGTTGAAGACGGATCGGCTAAGTCTTCATGGCTGCAGATCGGCCTTGTAATTTCCAGTCCAAACCCGACGCCCAAAGAGAAGAGGCAATGAGCGATGCAAAGAGGGTTGGAATGCCCCCAAATTAAAAAATGCAAGCCAGTGTAGGGTGGTGATGGTAATGGAGGAGGCTGTGCAAGAGGCTAAGACAGAGCGGGCTGAGAAGTTTTACTGCTTGGGCAAAGACAGGATGGTGGGGAGACGTGAAAGTCACATTTTTTACCACTTACGTTCTGGCAACAGGATAAGATCCTTCGCCATCTCTGAGGGCAGGAATTCAGTTCTAGGAACACAGGATTCAAGGCCGGTGGGCTGCATCCTGGAAAAAATCTCAGAAGAAATAATTCAGAAGAAATAAACATCTCAGAAGAAATAATTCAGAAGAAATAAACATCTCAGAAGAAATAATTCAGGGGTTGGCACAGCTGCCGCCCAGCATCGGCCACCGCCGGAGGTGGTTGCCCCGTCCTGCCCAATGGTGGAGCTGGCCTGAGAAGGAAGGGCTCTCGTTTTGGTTGCAGACAGCAGTGAACCAATGTTAACGGGTGCAAAGAAAATGCACCGCCGTGCATGCAGCTCTGAGCCAGCTGTGACTTGTCATGAGCGTGCCCGGGCCTCAGCGTGACGGATCAGTCTGGGAGGAAAGGTTTGCACATACTTTATTGCCAACGATATCCTGTTGGCATCATTGCCCAGCTGGCAAGGCGGGATTACGTAAGCGCACCTCCACGTACGTGCACGCCTCCTTCTCCGTGTCGTCATCATCCTCTGTGCTTAGGCCACGGAGGGCATTGCAGATATTTGTGTCACCCAGCCACATCCAGATGTCGGGGGGAAAAACAAGAATGGGTTTTTGCATGAACTGCTTTTTGAACGTCATTCCTGGAATTGGTCGCTGATTCCTGAACTCAGTGTATGCTCCGAGGCATGGTGATCTGTTGACCCTTGTTTATGTCTGCCTGTTTCGCCCCTTGGTGGGTTTGGGAGCCTCGGGGTTCTGAAAAAAAAAACAGAATTATCTCCCACAAGGTTGAAATCGGCCCACCTTGCTGTGAAATAAACCTCGCAATTGGCATTAGAATGCAATAAAAGATGGCCAAATTAAAACAAAAAGCATTGTTTGTTTGCGTTTGAAAAAGCATTGCAAATTAAATCAAAAAGGAAATAAAACTGACAGGTGACAGTAATTCTTGCCCGCTATAGAGAGCAAAGAGCTCAAAGTAATAATAATCAGGATCAGCTTTTAAAACATATAAATGTGTTTTCAGCCAGAGAGGGATGGTTTCCTTTCAGCTATGGCTTTATTAGATTGTGTTGCTGTGCAAGTCGGCCGCCGGAGAAGCAGGTCTCACTGAATTCAGTCAGGCTTATTCCCAATAATGACTACTTGGTCAGGCCCAGTTTTACCTCCCGCAGTCTGTAATGTAGTGTTAATGCTGGACAACCTTATAAGATTGTTGTCCCTGAACGCCAAAACAGAGAAATGGCAGCTTTGCAATTAGGAGCAAAGCTGTCTTAAGCACTAAAGCATGCCGGATTATCCTTGAATGATTTTCCTAGTTTAAGAAGTGTAAGATCAGCTTGCTTTTATTTGGTGATTGGCCACTGGGAGGAAGCAACAAGCTCTGTTTTGTAGGCATGCCAACTTTGAAGATGAGTTTTGCAACACACTCCTGCTGTGAATCGGCCTGGCTTGGTCTTTTGGCCCTGTGGGGAAAGGATGTGGAGTTAACATTCCCAAGTATTACATTGCTAAGACGTCTGATCCAGGATGTAAGAGAGGAGGACAACGAGCCTTATGCTGGGAAATCAAGTTCCCACATCTGCTTTTGAGATACACAGCCAGCATCCATGAGAGAGTCAGGGATAAATACAGTATGTAAAACAACAAAGACCCACCTCCACATTCCCTGAAGCTTATGGGTACATTTTGTCCTGGCGAGGCCAAGCCTTGGGCACTCCCATTGCACATGTCCCCATCTGTTCCCCCAGCAACGCTCACATCTGGAAAACATTGGGTTTTCCAAGACGCAGATCATTCACTTGTTACCCCCCGCCAAGAACAGGCGGTTGTAAAAACTCAACCCACCCAAATTGGTGACAGGCAGGAGACAGAGAATAAATCCGCATTTTCCCGTAACTCCAAGAACTCGTTGAGAACTGAAAATAAATATATCCTCGTGATGACAGGAATTGAGCCACACCTCTTTATAGCAGTTTAGCGGTTTTATTCCACTCCAATGTCTTTCATGACAATCAGTTAGCATTAATACACAATGATGAGACAGCCGGCTCTGAGTTCAGGTGATGGTGGGTTTTTAAACCCCTCAATGATGATCCCTGCTTCGTATCCTGTTACAATTATGCTTCAAGATTTGGGACTCAGTGAAGGCAACAGAGGGAATGGGACCTGATAGGTGGTGCGATGAACAAGAGGGTGATCTTGCCCTGAAGGATGATGCCCAACCTCACAAAATACGAAACTAGTATACTGTATTTTCAGACTGTGGATAAGTGAAACAGCAGATAACGATCCCACGGATACGGGGGGTCCTACTGGACAATATGATCTATTCATCCTAGTGTGTTCACAGCAGCCGTCCTTAACCCGGCACCCTCGAAACACACTGAGCTACAGAGTCGAGATAATTTCTTCATTAAACCAGCCAAGAAGGTGCCAGAACATTGTGCAAGCTTTTGAGGCCACAGATCTTTTCATCAGATACGCTGTTCCAAAAGTAAGCAAAGAGCGGGGAGAAAAAAAAAAAGTCTGTCTGCGGCTGCTCTCCTCCCCAGTGAGCAAGGGCTGAGCTGGATGGGGATGATGGGAATTGTGATCCAAGAGATTTGGACAGTGCCAAAAGGGAGGCAGCCAGGTTACCGGAAGAGGTGGTGGTGCTTCACAGATTTCCGGAGTTGGTTTGAGGAAAGCAGCTCCGAGCAAGAGATATATTCGTGTCCCTGGCAGGAGGCTTCAAAAGAGCCACCGGTGGCACTCCAGCGAGGCCTTGGTAGGGTCAGGATTGGACCCTGAGATTGACATTTGGGGGTGCACTCTCCAGATCGAGAGAGTGGACCTTAAAACCTAAGGCGATGGGGGTGTTGCTGAGTTGGAACCCTAAATTTTGGGGTTCTTTCTTTCCCCTGGCTTCAGCACAGGCCATCTTGACATGCTCAGGGGCACTCTTGTTTTTTCCATTGCATGGCCCACTTTGCTGTCGGGGCCGCTGCTGCTGACCAGGACCGACTGGCTTTTAAACACGTAAAAGCAGGAAAACACAGCACAAGATTTTAATGCATCCAGCAGTGTGAACCCTGATCCATAAATGCTTTAGCTTTTGGGGTGACACAAGTCTCTTTGATTTCCTTGTTGCCTAAGGCCTGTTGCTGCCTGAGGCCAAACCCACATGACAACCCCACTCTGATCCCACGACTGACTGGACTGGTAATTCAAATTTCGACCAACCTTAGGAACGGGGTAGGGCCCCACCCGGCTTGTTTAAGAGAGCCGTGAGACCCAGAAGGAATTCTTATCGGGTGGGGTTCCATTGCTGCCCCCCTGTGTCTGCCGCCTGAGGCCACTTCCTCAATCTGCCCCATGGTAGGGCCAGCCCCTCCGCAAGAGACTGGGTTCCTTCCAAAAGTCCTGCCTCTTTAGTACCTCTGTATTGTTATGATTTAAGTTTCTAATAACAATAAATATATAAATAAACATGAAACACACAACATCCACATGTCCACTTCTTACCAAGAGCAGCCACCCTTTTTAAAAAAAGAAAAAAAACAGCTACCTCCCCCATAACAAAAAGTCTATAAAGCAATCCACTCTCTCTCACAAATACATATATATATATATGCACACAAATAACAACCATAATACATAAAAAGTTTTCTAGAGCTGGCTGAAGACCTCTACATAGATTGGACTGGGGGATTTCGTCCTGGTAGTCATGTCTGTTACGTTCTTCTCCCCAGGCAAGGGTTGGGGTGAACCTTTCCAAAATGCTGGTGGAAGAGTCTGCCATTTTGCCTGTGTGCGCTGGCTGGATAGCGCCGTGGTTTAGGCATCTGGTTGTGGAGCCAGAGGTCGGGGGTTCGATTCCCCCCACTGGACCACCAGAGAGAAGAGCCAGCCTGGGTAGCCTTGGGCAAGCTGCCCAGTCCCAGGGTGTCCCAGAAGAAAGGAAGCATAAACCACTACTGAGTATTCTCTGCCGGGAAAACCCTGGAAAGGGTTGTCATAAGTCAGAATGGACTTGATGGCACACCCACCCACCCACCTCTCTCTTGAACAGCCAAGATCATAGGGTTGTATCCCAGTTCTCCAGTGCTGATAGCAGAACCTGTTGTCCCTTCTTCTCATGCCAGACCCAGAGGGAACCTCTTGCTTTTCGAAAACCTCCATGTCCAATTAAACTTCCATAAAAGAAGTAGAGTGTCTTCAACTCACAACTTGTAAGCAAAATAGGTACCATCCTTGTGAAAGGTCCCAGAAGCTCTGTTGGCCAAGTCAACCTTGGGTTTTCTGGAGCATCCAAGCCGCTTCAGGAGAAAACTGGGGGCCTCACAGAAAATATCTCGTGGGTGGACTCTCTCATAGCTGCTCCTCACTCCGGAAAGAAGTGTTTGTCGTCCCCTCCAGCCCCGGTTCGCCATCCAGGATGTTATCGAGCGATCCGCGGTGAAGGTGCTTCTTCTTGCGGTAGCAAAAATGCCAGACCAAGACGGAAATGACCAGCAAGCTGAGGGCGGAGGCCAGTCCGGCGGCGACGTAGACGTACGGCATCTGTCGGGCCGGGGTGCGGACGAGACGACACGGCCCGTGTTCGCCAAAGCCGTCGTCGGTCGGGCTGGACCCGGCCCGGTTGGAGGCGACGATACAGAACAGGTATTCCTGGCCGGGTAACAACCCCGAAACCGCCACCAAGCGGGAGGTACTGTTCATGGCCGGGCCAGAGGTGAAGATCCCGTCAACGGGGCGGTAGTGCAACCGATATTCCAGCACGGTGGAAGAGGGGGCACACCAGCGCACGCTGGCTCCAGTTTCGCTCATGTGGATGACCTGTAAGCGGGGTGCCTCGGGGGCGACGTCGGGGCCCGAGATGCCCGGGCACAAACAGCCCTGGGCTCTGCTCAGCTCCCTACAGGGCACTTGGAGGTGCTGGCAGTGGTTGTAGTCACAACGGGGAGGCAGAGGCTGAGGAAGGCCCGGCGTGGGGGGCTCCAGGGTCAAAAGGTTTTCTTCACTGTCGTAGTAATAGTCGTCCTCTGCATAGTTGTGAGGCATCTGGAAGTGAGTGGGCGGAGAAGTCCCTTCTTCGCCCACCTCCGGCCGGTTGCTCCCAGCGGGAGGAGAGAAGAGGGGCTTTTCCTGGAGGGGGACAGGCAAAGGGTGCCCCATGCTTGTGGCAGACCCCTGAGGGCAGAAGGTCAGGATCCAGGCCGCCACCAGAAACGGTGCCAGGATGTGCATGGTTCCTGTTTAAGAAATAGTGGAGAAAAGTATTACGTGAGTTCATCACATCTGGAGGGCTAGGGGTTTCCCCACCTTGGTCCTTATTGCAACAGAGAGATGGTCTCTGCTCCCTAGGAACATCCAGTTTACAGCAGATAACTGGGGAAAAACAATATGAAAAAGGAGAGGGAGAAAGATATACAGAAAGAAGGCAAATATGCACAAATATAACAGTTTGTTCAAGTATTTCAGGACGTTTTGCATGTAGTCCAAGAGACGACTGTGGCTGTCTGTGCCTGGGTGGCCAGCTCAGAGCCAGAGTGGCCAGTTCTAACCGTGTTATGGGAAATTCATCCGGAAAGCAATCATAGCTCCATGCTAAAACGTGCAGCTTGAAAGCACAAAGGTTTAGGTCCATTCTGCAGCATCTCTAGTTGCAAAACCATCAGATGTTAGGAGGTGAGGGGGGGAAAACTCTGGCTATTGGAGTTTTTGTAACCTCACAGGCTGTCTGGAGAAGGTGTGGCTGAGAGGGACCTTTATGGGCTGGGGTGACTGTCCATCTATCCAGCACTGTTCCCTCTTGCCTCTGAATTGGAATAGAGTCCCGCCTCTCTGCTCAGTGCCTTCCCCCCCCCCAGAGTCTGTTGAGGTCTGTTGTTGAAATCAGTCGTGCACATCAGTTTGCTGTTTGGTGTGTCCAACTGTAAGTAAATGAAGTGTTTTTATTCTTTCTCCTACTACTGCTCCAAAACTCTGCTCATGACCCAGGTTGAATCCCAGGTAGCCAGCTTGAGGTTCTCTCAGCCTTCCATCCTTCCAAGGTCAGTAAACTGAGTACCCAGCTTGCTGCCGGGGGTGTGTGCGTGCGTGCAATTTGTAGCCTGCATAATTAAATTGTAAACTGCCTAGAGAGTGCTTTAAGCGCTATGGGGTGGGGTATGAGCAGCACATTTTTTTACTAATGTCTTGGCCTGAACCTTAGGAAACTTTTTATTTTGTTTGGACTACAACTCCCCAAATCCCCCAAATGGCATAGCCAGCAACCATTGTATGTTGGTGGGATTCTGGAGAACAGCATCGGTGTAAGACATCCCCCCTCCCCAAGCTCTGGTCTCCTGGGTCTTGTGCCTCTTATCTCTAATTCAACTGCTAATTTATAATTTCCCTTCAAAACCCCTTGGGGATAATTAGCTGCCTCAGAGAGATAAGATGAGCAGGGGGTAAAGGAGGGGAAAAAACCAGATGAGAAAATTGTTTGCTTTACAATGCTCTACTTTGTCCTCTGCTTTTTTTAGCAGATCTGTTTACTATATTGTGAAGAATGTCAAATACCATGGAGGGGCCCCCTCAGAAGACCATTAGGTCCAAAGTTTAAAATAACTTAACCTGAAAAACGGGAGGAAAGTTCTGGAATTCTTTAGCCACTAAATCTGACTATATTTTGTCACAAGACATGGCTGGGATTTGAGCAAATCGGAGGCACAAGTAATTTTTGGGGGGTTTCGTTTTAAATCAGGCTTGCCAACAAAATGTTAACCCAGTGCGAATTCAGCCAGTGGCGGACCCTACAATTTTTAAGGGGAACCCTTCGCAACCAGCAACGAGGTCTGGGTAACCATCGTTATCCCCATCAGTGGCGAGGTTCCCCGACAGATCACCACACATTTTTTAAAAAAATGTGGACTAACGTCACTTCTGGGCTCCCTCCGGGATCAGGGCTCCTGAAGCTTAAGTTTCATTAAGTAGATCCACCCTTGAATTAATCGGAAAAGCAGGGAGACGTTCGGTACCCCACAGTATTGTCTTGGGGCTGTCCCAAGAGATTTTGCAGCCTGAGGCAAACATTTAGCCAGCATCCTCCCACTTAACAACTGAACCTCTCTTTAACATGATTACTTTTTATTCCATTGAAATGTTAACTTTTCCTCCAGTGAGTTCAAGACAGTATACGGGAGTCTCCCCGCCTCTCTCTTTTAACGTCTTAACAACACCCCAGTGAGGTAGGATAGGCTAAAAGAGAATAGCTGGCCAAGGTCTCCTAGTGAATGTTGCTGTTCATTGGGTGTTAGAACCGGGATATTTCCCCAGTCCTGGTCCAGCCCTCGACCCACGACTGGGCTGCCTCTTGGAATTTGTTACGGGACAAACTGCTCCAAAACCCCTGAGAACAGGAGATCCATTTTTAATTTAATTTAAGACAAGACAAGCATTCTTAGAACTGCAGAGCTGGAAGGGACCCTATAGATCATCCAGTCCAGCCCCTGTCAAGGAGGCACAGCGGGGGATTCGAACTCCCAACCCAGAGACCTAACTCCCTGAGCTATCCAGCAGTTCTAAGATTGAATTTAGTGCCATCTTCTGAGCGGGGGAGAAGCCAGAAAAGCAGCTGGTGGGGGGAGTGCTGCTGTTGTGGCCGCCACCGCCGTCTCCCAGCCTCTGCCGCCTGAGGCCGTTGCCTCTCTTTCCCCAACGGTAGGGCTGGCCCTGTTTTATCGTCACTCACCTGGCAGGGAAGGATGGAGGAGCCCGCTGTCCAGGTGCCCGGGGAAAAAGAGCCGGTTGGGTGGTGGATCTTCTGGAGGACAAGCCGGTATCCAAAACACGGCCTCTGCTTAAAAATCGAGGGGGAAGAGCAGTTTTCGGAAGAAATAGGGTGTTGTCAGGAATTATAAAGCCCAGGATAAAGGCAGGAGGATTCAGTGGCCCAGCTGCAGTGGCCACTAGCCAAGGAACCTGTTGGGCTCTGCAAGCGGCAAGGAGGAAAGGCAGATCTCAGCTCTCTGGACTGCTCAGGAGCCGACCCACGACACTTTTATATCCTGCTCCCAAGGATGATCTCATCTCCACCAACTTTTCTCGCCCTCCCCTTCTGAGTTAGTGGGAAGGAGCCAAATCTCTCGGCCCCCACACTTTGCAGGTGTTGGCTAAGAAAACAAGCGGTCCCTTATAAGGGCTGTTCATCTCCTCTTTGGCATGAGCGCCACAGGCGCACATAAATGAGAAGGAAAGGTCCTGCCTGGGCGTGTGTTTGAGAGAGAGAGAGGGATTAGAACGGGGTGGAGGAAAAGGAGGAAAAACAGAAAACGGGTGTGGAGCAGCTGATCCAAATATATATACACATATATATATATTATTATTATTATTCCTGGATGAGACACAGGGTTGAGGATGGGCCAGACAGACAGGCAGGCAGGCAGACAATGTTTTCCTGCAAAAAAAGCCCAGGCTCAGACCCTGCCCAGGGATGACTCTACGGATTCATCCTGCAGGTCTCTTAGCACTCACCGGACAGATATTCTTCAGGGCTAGCCTTCCCAGCCAGACTGGGGCCAGGAAGACCAACGCGGTCCTTTTTTATTTTTAAACATAGGACAGACTGTCAGTCACCCTCCTTTATTTCTCACCAGAGACGATTCTTTCCATTTTACAGCCCCAGAACGGAGGCCACAAAGCCGCCCCAGAAGGATAGTGGTGGACAGAGAGCCCGGGAAGCTTGAAAAAGTTACTTTTTAAGACTACATTTTCAGATTCCCCTTGCCGGCACACAGCCAGTTTGAGCTGGAACCCTGAAATTCGGCTGGAAGGCGCTGCCGTTTTGCCACTAGAGTAATAAAATTCAGCTACTAGTCCAGTGTGTTTTTAGAGGTTTGGCAGGCAGACATTCAACAGGTAGGGCCTGGCTTCACTGCATCCCAATTTTGGGAGAAACAACTATAATACCGGTATCTCCTTATTGCCTGAACATACCTGGTTACAAACAACTCCTTACTTTTAATTAGTTACCACCAAGCTCTGAATTAAATGGAAATGTTTCCGGGATCCCTTACGATTTCCTAACTGTAATATGGGATACACTCTTATTTTCGCCACGCACCATGAAGTTTCTCCTCATATATTGGACAGGTATGAAGCTTCTGATATTTCTTTCTTTGCTTGCTTCTTTAATTCATTTCTGGAGTGCCTTTCTCCCAGTGAGGGGACTGAAGGTGGCTCACAATGGTTAATTTATTTTATTTAAAATATGTTTACCCTGCCTTTCTCCTTTAAAAGAATCCAAGGCGACTTACCTCATTAAAAAAGACAATATTTAAAGCTGGAAAACAATGAGTAGACAAAAAGCGGCTTACGTCATTAAAAGACAATATTTAAAAATGAAAAGTATAAGTGTATAAATACTCAAAAGAATCTAACAAAATCCACTCTAAGAAATCATAAACAAAAGTGATACTAAAAAAAAAACACTCAAAGCAGTAAGGCACAACAATCTGTTCAAAAATCCCATTCAGGCAGCCAGTCACTGCTAAAACAAGTCAGACTAAAATAAATTGAATAATAAATGGAAAAGCTGAAAAACAATTAAAACAGAAGAATAGTGTGAAAATGAATAAAACTTTAAAAAAAACACATAGAATAATAGTTTAAAAGGTTATCTAAGCATATAAAACTTTAAAATGGCAGATGTTCAGGATCCAGGAACATTTCGGTTATTATTATTATTTAATAACCGTTTCGGTTATTAAAAGCCTGCCTAAAGAGAAAGTCTTTTTACTGTCACCGAATGGGATAGAAAGACGGGGTCCAACCTGGGAGCAGCCACAGAGAATAACCTGTCTCGGGTCCCCATTAAACATACCAGTGACGGCAACAGGACTGAGAGAAGGGCGTCTTCTGAAGGCTCACATCGAGAGATACGGCACTTCAGATTGCCTGGACCCAAACCATCTAGGGCTTTATGGGTCAAAACCAGCAACCGGGGTTGCCCAGAAACAGACCGATAGTCACTGCAGCTTTTGTAGCAGACTGGTATATGCTCGCAGGAAGCTGTCTGGTTGTTGATTTTTGAAGCAGCTGACACTCCCGAGTCATCTCCAAAGGCAGCCCCACGGAGAGAAGATTGCAGTAGTCCATACAGGATATAACTAAGGCATGTGTCGCTGTCACCCATCAGACCTCTCAAGTACACCAGTTTAAACGGTGCAAATGCACTGCTTTTTGACCGCCCGGGATCACCTCAGTCTTGTCTGGATGAAGTTTCAGTTTGTTTGCCCTCCTCCAGCCTGTTAATGATGCCGAGCGCCAGACTGGAGGCAGCTTCCTCGGAATTCGATGGAAAGAAGTACGTATGTACAATGCAAAATTTATTGATTTTATTTATTGATTTTATATACCGCCCATCTGGCAGCCAAGGCCACTCTGGGCGGTTTACAACAAATAACAACAGAGTAACAAAATAGCAAATAATGACATTAATACATAGGGATGAAAATTTAAAAAAAAATCATAAAGTGAAGTGGGGATAAAATTATAATACAATAAAATCAACCCCCAAGGGGCATGAACCCAGCACGGAGTTCATATTTTTCAGGAACACCCTGGGATTTATATTGTTACAAGTCCTCCGTGTTGTAAGATATTTGAAAATGGTTTGGTCTTGAATGGGAAATGAAGAGCCATTTCGTTTACAAAAGACCTGTTCCTCAGTGTTTCCCATGCACCGATCCCAGAAGAGTGTGGGTTCCTCTTACTGGATAATAGGGCTAATGGGATGTATAATTACGGGTATCTGAGTCTCCAAACATAAAACTACACTATTGCCAGTGGCAAACGGTAGCTAGATTCAACAGCTTGACACACGCTCCACAAGAATATTAGGATCCATGGCAGGAGTCTTGCCTTGGGTCTGGTGTCCCAGCATCAGACGCCGGCACTCTCAACCTTGCAAAGCTGACCTAATTGTCATTGTGTGCTTTCAAGTTGCCCTGACTTATGGCAACCCCATGAATGAGCAATCTCCAAAATGCCCTGTTCTCAATGGACCAGCTCAGCTCTTGCAAACTCAAGCCTGTGGCTTCCTTTGCAGAGTCAATCCATCTTATATTTGGTCTTCCTCTTTCCCTGCTGCCTTCTATCACATTTCAAATTAATCCATTCCCCCCCACCCCCAGTCAGCTTTCTTTCCTGTCCAGCTTTCACACCCATACATGGTCGGTGGAAATACAAGCGTGAGGATGATCTTGGTCTCCAGGGACACATCCTTACAGTAGATGATCTTTACTAGCTCATTTGTTGCTGCTCTTCTGAGTCCCCAATCCTCTAATTTCTTGGCTGCAGTCTCCATTTCGATGGATGACTGAACCAAGGTGTACAAAACCTCAAACTATTTCAATTTCTTCATTGTCAGCAATGCCGTATCAGTCACTCCATGTCGCAAGTCAACTAACTAGACAGCGCCGTCCTTGAGGCACATAATCCTGCATGAGATCACAAGATCCTTCTCTACACACCTTTCCACAACCTAGCCAATAATTTTGCAAGCCCTCTGTAAGCAAGATGGACAAACAGAGAGATGCTTCCCGGCTTTTGCAAGGAGATGATTTTTTTTCAAAAAGAAGGTCAAACCTTTTAGCAGTTGTTTTTGCCCGAGGACCTTGGTAAGAGGGACCAGAATTTTATAATGATCCCCTGCTGGCTGTGTGGTCCGCCCAAGAAAAGGCAAACCTACGAAACAAAAAGCAAAACTTTATTTTCTGCGTCTTTGTATTTCTAGGAAAGCGTTGTTCCAAAGAGGTAGGGAACACTCTGCATGTTCCACCCCGTTGAGGACTGGACATTTTGGAGAGATAGGGTTGCTATACGTCCGAGGCGGCTTGACAGCACATAACAACAGAAAAATGCACTTTGAACATGCTCAGAGAAGCTTGACCTAGGTCAGAGTGTATAAAAGCAAAAGAAAACACAGTCCCAACCTAGCCACCAATGCACACATAACAGAGCACCTTAACAGTCATTATGTTCAAGAAAAATTGAAATATAAGGCTTCCAGACAATTAAGATATTTGAATTCATACATTTTCTTAAGTATATTTCTGGCTGTTACCTGATCCTTTAAGCTTTATGCTCTTCAGAAACGGCGTTTCCTTATCACATAGCTTCTCATATAGCATGGTGATTTTTTTTTCCAAATTCAAAGAATATTTAATGTCCCACATTTTAAATTATTATTCCCGGCTGACCCAGATCTTCACAAAGATCTCCTGTGCCTTATTTTTAAAAATAAAGAATTGAAGAAAGGAAGACGGGGATGGGGTGGGGAGAAATAATGCTTAATTAATACAAACTTAATTAATAAAGGTTGCCCAAGTTATGAAGGGCAGACCGAAGAGAATTGACTCTGTGGTGAGGGAGCGTTAACTAATTTCAGAAGGAAGGAAATGGGACATATGGTTCCACGGACACATTTTTCTTGTTTAAAAAATCAGCACTTGTCTAAATTTGTGCTGAGTCACGATCACTGGGTTCTGACTCAGCAGGGCTGAGCAGTTCTGGGAGAAGGCCATTTCTAGCAAAGCAAGGCAAAGAAAAGGGGGGAAAGATGAAATAATCCTGAAACATGTAGTATGATTAAGCCTGGAAGGGTTTGGAAGAATAAAAAACTGCACAGATGCCGCCTGCGAAATTGTATACTACAGGGACACAGTTTTCCCCCCTCAGCTTAGGTGCCGGAGGTAAATTCCAATTCATCATTCAAGAATGAAGAGAAGCCCTATGTCCTGGCATGCTTTTCTTTAGAACCTGATATTTGAGGTTTGAGCTGGCAAAGGCATGTACGTGGAAAGGGGGGGATATTTGGTAGAAAAATGTCTGGCAGACAGCAAGAAACAAGAGGCATTTATGAGGCATCGCGAAAACATCTCCGGCCGTTTAGGTTAGAAAACAGATGGCTTAGAAGCTGGGAGAGAATCCAATGGAATAAATCAGAAATAACTAGTTCTAAGCAGCTAGGAACTGCTAGGAACTGTTTAGGTCTCTGGCGAATCAGAGGTTGGGAGTTCGAATCCCCACTGTGCCATCTAGAAGAGCCAGCCTGGGTGGCCTTGGGCAAGCTGCACCGTCCCACAGCACCCCTAGAGGAAGGAAAGGGTAAAGCACTTCTGTGTGTTCTCTACCTAGAAATCCGTGGAAAGGGTTGCCATCAGTCAGGATTGACTTGATGGCCCATAATTATTATTATATGAACTGCTGGATAGCTCAGTGGTTTAGGGCTGCTGGGAGTTCGATTCTCCGTTGTGCCTCTTTGGCAGAGGCTGGACTTAAGAATCCATAGGGTCCCTTCCAGTTTTGCTGTTCTAAGATTAGTTCCTTTGGGGTAATGGCCAACGTGATGAATATGTATAAAGTTACTTTTTAGGTGTAACGAATAATATTTAGGTTACTAAAGTGTGGTGGGACGTGGTGGCGCTGCGGGTTAAACCGCAGAAGCCTCTGTGCTGCAAGGTCAGAAGACCAGCCGTCGTGAGATCGAATCCACGCGACGGAGTGAGCTCCCGTCGCTTGTCCCAGTTCCTGCCAACCTAGCTGTTCGAAAGCATGTAAAAATGCGAGTCGATAAATAGGTACCACCACGGTGGGAAGGTCACGGTGTTCCGTGTCTAGTTGCGCTGGCCACATGACCATGGAAACGGTATTCGGACAAACGCTGGCTCTACGGCTTGCAGACGGGGATGAGCACTGTGCCCTAGAGTCGGACACAACTGGACTAAATGTCAAGGGGAACCTTTACCTTTACTAAAGTGTGATGATTAAACCCTACTTTAAAATGCTGTGTTTAAAAGGCATTTTAAGGCATCTGCCTAAGGTGTTTCCTCATGACATAATTATAGCGGTTTGATAACCACTTCATCCTCTGGAATGCTGGGATTTGTAGTCTGGTGAAGTACTTCAGACTTCTCTCACTGGAGACGTGGGGAGAGCACGAAACCACTCTGGCTGAGAATTATCTTAAGTATTTCAGTCCAATTTCATGGAGGAAAGAGGTGGTCTATTAACTACAGTTAGGCTTCAAATGGAGCCTCCATGTTCAAGAGCAGTAGGTGAGGCCAGATCAAACTACTTAAATGACGGAGGTGGATTTAAAAAAAAACCCACACCTGGCGACCCCTTCCATTCTATGGAGAAAAAACTATCAGGACTTGTAGTTGATGCTTTCTTCAAGATGATCTATGAGGCAACGTCTTGTGTGGCACCTGAAGCCAGGCAAGTCTTGTGTAGCTCACGTTCTCTCCTATAACATGACATTGCTGCCTCCCAGAATCAGCCGCCTGAGGCAGCATCCTCGCTCTGCTCAACAGAAGAGCCGGCCCTGACATTATATCACGAAACAAGAACCCTGGTGGTGATGGCTGAGCACCGCAAGAAGGATTATTTCCTTCACACCTTGCTTGTGAGCCAGTGTTGGGAAACAGGATCCCAGCACATACTGTGGCTTTCAACATGCACAGTAAGAGCTAAACCGTAGTTTTTTTGGTCACCCCCATAGGTTTACGAAGTAGCAAGAAAACAATTTTTTTTAAATATACAAATGCTCTCAAATCAAGCAGACAAAACACTTCACCCACCCCTCATCACCGAACTTCAGAGAAGCATCAGGAAAGCGTTATGGGAGTTTGGTGGAAGGAACGTGGGGCCTCCCGTCATTTCCAGAGTGGCTGAGGTTTGTCTTATCTTGGCCCGTTGGCAAAATTAAAGGGGGGGAAAAGAAAAGAAAATGGAAAATAACAATTTAGGGTGAGCTTTCAATGATTCTCGAAAGCTCACAATGAGATGGATCTGTGAAGTCTTTCAGCTGTTACAATATTTTGCTTTCTCTTTTTTTCCTTTTTTCTGTTCCCCTTTAATTTTGCCAAACATGACGGGACTTATGCTAATTGTCAGTAGCTGCAGAACCCTGTGGTGTGCACATTTTGGACGAGAAGGTAGATCCACCCTTTCCACTGGGTGCGGCTGGAGCATCCAAGGGTCACAAACCATCACCATGAGCCAGAATTTGACACGCGGTTACTCGACACTTCTGGAATGCAGATTGCCCTCCATCCAGGAAAGAAAGAGCTAGGAAAAAATACTGGATCATTGACCCTTCAAGTTAAACGGAAAAGCAAGTCAGATCAGTACGAGCTGTCCGTGTCTGAGGATTTAGTTTAAAAAAATCTACCAATTGAGAAAGCATTATAAATATCAGACATTATAAATAGGGCTCTTCTACGCTTACTTTCCGAGCACATTCTATCTAGGGAACAGGAATGGTCTGTCATTCAGGCAATCTGAATTCTGCAACCAAGGGGATGAATTCTGCAATTGGGCAAGGCGAATAGACCTGAAAATCCTGTGGAACTATTAAAAAACTTAGAACTACAGAGATAGAAGGGAGCCTATAGATCATCAAGTCCAGCCCGTGCCCAAGAAGGCAGAGGTAGGAATTGAACTCCCAACCTCCGGTTCTGCAACCAGATACCTGAACCACTGAACTTTCCAGCAGCTGTTGGCTTCAGAAGGTTTTAGTACCTGTTGCCCCCAAAGAAGTCCCAAGTATATAGTCTTCAGGCTGAAACATGTCTTTAAAAAATGTATATTATAAAGCTAAATTATACACTCATGATCACTCTATGTCTTTTTATACCCATCATGCTTAATCTGCGTTTCTCCACATCCTGGAGAGATCTGGGCACAACTCAAATTTCTGTTTTTAGCAAGAGTTGGATATGCTGAACATCTTGAGCAACTTTGCATTCATCTCTAAGGCACGTTTCTAGTCTCCATGTCTCAAAATTACTCCGTAAGTTACTGCTGGACCATAGATATACACACATATGCATAAACAAAGCATTGCATTCAGTACTAGATGCAGAATTCATCTCCTTTGGATAACCAGCTCCATTTGCATTTTAATAAAACCCCTCAAGCTTCTAGTCCTTATGGTTCACTAAAAAATAAGCTGGAAAAACAACCGGGCAACACCTTCTAAGGTTTCAAAAAGCAGCCGCCAAATAAGATTCCCACTGGCTGAGGTCTGGGTAAGGGTTTCGCCTGTGCCGACTGACTAACAGATGTAGGAGAAGTTACGCAACTTGAAAACAGATTGAAACCAGGCTTTGCACCTAAGTCAAATCCCTGGTGTTGCAAACCAGGATGTCATGAGAAAGTCCCTCCTCTATGCCAGAGATCCTGGACAGCTGAGTGATGTTAATTCACTGCAGAGTAGTTCCCCATATACAACCTATTTTAGTGAAGGTGATACGTTTGCATGGTTTTTGGACACCCGGACTCCTAATTTCCAGGGACAAAAAGCAAGGACTTCAAGCCTGTGGTCTACACTCTACACAATACACTGGCCAACAGTTGTTAGCAGGTAAACTTTTATTTTTCATTACAGTGTCTCCGGGTGAGGTGGTTTAGGGCAACCGGGAGGGGGGGAGAGAAGTTGGAATGTAAACACAAGCGGGGAAGAGATGCTTCCCTGGGAGAGCAAGGCCTGTGGTGGGCATGTGCTGGTCAGAGTGCAAAGCAAAGGGCCGGAGCATCTTTGGCCCCGATCCTCAGGAACTGGAGCAGATACTTCTCTGACGGATCTCGGAGCCTGGCGTGAGGGCCTGGGTCCCCGGAGGCAGGAGGCTTGAGGGAGCTCCTTCCAGGGAAGGGGGCAGGAAGTTGGCCTCTGTAAGCAGTGAGGAATTATCCACAGATTCGAACTCAGCATCTGTGCATAAACAATATATAACAATTAACAACATATGTGAGTAAAAGAGATCTCTGTTATCCATTATAATAATAACTGTGTGCCATCAAAGTGATTCTGACTTACAGCAACCCTTTTCAGGGTTTTCCAGGTAGAGAATACTCGGAAGTGGTTTACCTCTCCTGTCTTCTGGGGAGCTGTGCAGCTTGCCCAAGGCCACACAGGCTGGCTCTTCTGGGATGCACAACAAAGAATCGAACCCCCGACCTCTGGCTCTGCAGCCAGAGACCTAACTCACTGAGCTATCCAGCCAAGTTCTATTATCCGTTAGTATAAAAATAACACACTTGAGAGCCAATGTGGTGCAGTGGATAAAATGTCAAATTAGGACTCAGGAGTTCAAATGCCGTTTTGGCTAGGGAAACCACTGGGGAGCAGCAATGGTAGGCCATTCCTTGAATATATCACGTACCTTGAAAATCATATTAAGATTGCCATAAATTGGAAGAAACTTGACAGCACATAATCAAGAAAAGATCTTACGTGTGCAATACTTAAAGCATGGATTTCCCTTTATCTACCACACTATATTAATATGGATGGCTCTCTCTCTCTACTTCCCTAAGTGTTTTCCAGAAGGTTGTATAGTGGCACCTCCAGCGTAGGTTTTAGGACCTTAAGCCTCCCGGTTCGGCATCATTTTTTGGTCCCTGAGACCCATTTAGGGCATTTAAAAAAAATGGGTAGTGATGGCCCAGTCACTTTGTTCTAGAAGAAAATGCACCTACAGACTTCCAAATCAGGTCACAGGGCGGCTGGAAAGGAAATGGCCCAAATCACACAACCCGGGGCCCGCCATTGCCCATTTGACGCTCTTTCCTTGCCTTCGCTTCCCCTAAAAAATCTGGAGCACAGAGCCGCCTTCTAAGTTCCCAGTCCACAGGCACCCTTCGTGCGCCCAACAGGGCAGGAAATTAAATCCTTGACGATTTCAAAACTGAATCACGGATGTTTCGCACCAAGAATCTGCTCCAGAGGCCTGGCACAGTCCAGAAAGCAAGTGCCTTCGGATTAAGAAAGCGGTGGATGCAGGTAGATCGGAAAGCGCAACCTACCTTCGTTCGTCCCCTCGGCCAGACTGGATTCGGTTCTAGAATCAGCTTTTTCGAGGCTGCTTTTCACGGCCTGGATTGGGGCTACTTTGTAGAATTGAGAATGAGAGAGAGGTTTGTCGCCAGGCATGGTATGATTAAACAGTGGGGGCTGCCTATGGAAAGTGTCGGGAAACTTCAGCGGGTCCCAAATGCAACAGCCCGATTACGAACTGGGGCTGATCACCTAACACACACACACACACACACACCCGTTACAACCGCTCCACTGGCTGCCAATCTGGTTCTTGGCACAATTCAAAGGGCTGGTTCTAACCTGTAAAGCCCTAAATGGCTGGGGTCTAAGCGATCCCAAGGACCGCCTCTCCCTCGATGAGCCTCCTCGAGTGCTAAGATCCTCAGGGGAGGCCTTGCTCTCGGTCCCACCCGCTTCACAGGTGCCCTGGGTGGGGACACAGGAAAGAGCCTTCTCTGGGGCTGCTCCCAGATTGTGGAACTCCCTGCCACTGGAAACCAGGTTGGCCCCGTCTCTGCTGTCCTTCCACAAGCAGACAAAAGCCTTTCTCTTCCGACAAGCTTTCCCTTATGCCTGACTGTCTGGGAGGGGTTCTTTAGTTTGGAAATATTGTCTTTTAATGACGTATGCTGCCTTCGGTCCTTTGTAAGGAGAAAGGCAGGGTAAAAAATATTTTAAATAAATAAATACATAATTGGGGGGGGGGCTAAAAAAGCAGGGGATTGTCACAGCCAGAATACATATCACAAACAGAATCACAGCCTTTGGATTTTATACATTGCTACTGGTGCAGGATTGGGTCGCTCTCACTCGAATAATGTGCATGGCAGAGGGGATCCTTTTCAACAGTCCGATTTAAGGGCACTGGTATTCATTAACAGGTCTGTGGAACTCCTTGCCACCAGATGTGGTGATGGCATCTGGCCTAGATGCCTTTAAAAGGGGATTGGACAGATTCCTGGAGGAAAAGTCCATCACAGGTTACAATCCACAATGGGGATGTATAACCTCCAGGCATAAAAGGAAGGGACCTCCAAATGCCAGATGCCGGGGAGGGGGATCAGGAGACAAGGGATCTCGTGGTCTCGTGGTCTCCCAGAGGCATCTGGTGGGGCTACGGTGAGCTACAGGAAGCTGGACGAGATGGGCCCTTGGCCTGATCCAGCCGGGCTCGTCTTACGTTCTTAAGATGCTGGGTTTGGCCATAATTATTTTAAAAAATATTTATGAATTATATTTTTGGCTGAACATCCACTGAAATTTATTTGTGGTCTGACGGGACCCCCAATTGGCGGAGGAAGGAAATGTTTGAGAGCCACTGCTCTAAATTTCTTTGTTGTTGTTGTTGTTTTTTTAATGGACTCAACACAGATTTTGGAACCACGGATGGTGCCAGCTACTGTTTCACAGATGGCAGGGGGTGCAAAGCATCTGCAGGCAGCTCACGATGGTCCAGCCTTGGTATACAAGAAAGGTTCGTGAAATGAGTAGCTATGGGGAAATAAAGCTTCCACATGTAGAATATAGGGCCTCCATATTCAAAAGCAGTCTATCTCTTTTCAAAAAATGATGGAGAGAAGCACGGCCCTTGTGCTTTGCTCGTGAGAATCCCTGAAGCCCTCTGGCTGTTGGCCTACATAGGCCTTCAGGTGACCCAGCGAAACAACCCAGTTCTTAGGGAGATAGGTAAATCATCCAAAAACAGAAAGCAAGTAACACGCTCACTTGTCACGGACTGCTGTTCTCCGTCAGCAGAACCCACATCTTCTGTCTGAAGAAGGCAAGGCGTCACCTCTTCTCCATCAACATCTGTGGGAGAGAGAAAAGGGCTTTTGATATTCTCGTCTCAACACCAAAACCAGCAAAGATTCCTCTGACATCTGAAAGACCAACCGAGTTATGTTATCACAAGCTCTCCCCGTCCACGGAAGTTCATGCTTCTACCATGATTTGTTAGCCTTCAAGGTGCCAAGGGACATATCAATCTAGGTTCTGTGCCAGGAAAAATACAAAGGTCTGCTTTCAAAATGTTTTTTTTTAAAAAAAGAGGAAGAGTGATGTGATGCCTGTAAGCAGGCATGTTTTGTTACCTTTTTTTCTTGAATATGTCCATTTTTATTGGTTCGGTTCAAATATAACACCTAGAACCATGGTTTTGAGCTTCCAAAAGGTTCTAACAGGCACTTAAGCATCCTGGCTAGATGTCAGAATGGCTGTAATGCCAGCAGGTAGGAGTTCGATTCCCCCCACTATGCCTCCAGGGAGAAGAGCCAGCCTGGGTGGCCTTGGGCAAGCTGCACAGTCCCAGGACTCCCCCTAGAGGAAGGGAAGGGTAAAGCACTTCCGAATATTCTCTACCTGGAAAGGATCGCTATAAATTGGAATCTACTTGATGGCAAGTAGGTGCAACTTTTGCTTGGTGGCTCAGGTATCTGTTCAAATTCTTGCTCCAATCGTAGTTTAGAGTGTGCCAAACCCAGATACAATGCCAAGCCATAGATTGCACTAATCCTAGCTTGCTGCTTTCACTTTCTACTTGCTTGGCATTCTTGGTACAGCAAACGTCAGACATTCAGGCCCACAGCATAAGCTGTGCAGAAGAGCTCACAGCTTCAATACCCCAGCCATTAAGGAGTGCTCTGGGAGAAAACCCCACTGCTACTCTGAACAGACCATACTGAACCAGACTAATGTTTAAGTAGAAGAAACGCTTCTAATACTTCTTGGCCCACATTGAAGCTATTTCAACCTTGCATGCTGCTTTTAGAAGGTTTGGTTGGGAGGGGCCTTTCTGGACTGGGGGGCTGTCAATCAACCCGGCAGTAACCAATTGTTCTTTCCCTGCTACTGATTTCAAAGACAGCTATGCCTCTCTGCTTAAGTGTCTGTTTACCTCTTTTTTTCAGTCAGTTAGTGCAGTTACATGAATGTAGTCAGCAGTCTGTTGCAGCCTGTTGCTATAAGCAGTCATTTTTGTACTGTGTGCTGTTTTTGATCTGTACAACTGTGAGTAAATAAAACCTTTTAAAAAACTTTCTCTTACCAGTGTCTCAAAGTGACAGCACTTACAAGGGGTGATCTACTCTGGGAGACTTGAAGCTTCTCTGCTTTGGGTAGAGAAATTGCCTTTTGGGAAGGCAAAATTAATTGGGCTCATCCTGCTAAGCAAACACAGCCGTTCAAGACATTGAGGGAGTCACACAGAATGCCTGGCTTTCCATAGGTTGCTGGACAGCCAATCTTATGATCCCTCAACTTTAGCTATGCTGGCCAAGGCTGATGGGAGTTGTAGTCTTACAACCCCTGAAGGCCAGATTTCTGAGCTGTACTGTATAGGAAACCCCACCGCCTCCCGTCAACCGCAACTCAATGTTACCTTCTTTAGGGACCACCACCCGACGGCGTACGTCTTCTGCTGCGGGTAGCATTCCTGTTCGTTCCCGGCCCGAAATCTAAGTGGGAAGGCAGACCGAAAGGCAGGAAACAGATCAGGGTTCCATTAACAGCACACCCTTCCATTCTGTACATGTACACCAATGCCTACAATTCATTCCAGATGTAACCTTAGCAGGGGCAACAATTTAGCAATTTTAGGAAATAAGGGTAAATAAAGGTCTATAGCACTGGAAATGGATGGTAGCTCTTTGTTCCCTGGTTGGGGCTGATGGGAGCCGGAGTCCAAGAAGGCCACAGGCCCTGCATGCCTCAGCAGAAGTTAAGGATGTGTGATTTTAAAAGTGAGAGCTCTTGACTTTGTATAGGGTGCTCCCCACTTTGCTCGGAAGAGCCCGAGAAGCTGTGCTTGGTTTTCTCCCCGCACCTGCCATCCTCACAACGATCCTGGAAGGTAGGCTGGGGGGTGCGCAACTGGCCAGAATCCCACTAGCTGCAGACCGTGGAGTAACTCCATCAGCGTAAATTTTACCGGTGAACCGCGGAACATGAAGTCAGCGTAGGCATTGCCTGTCGCCCACCTGCTGTGTGACTTGGGAGTGTGACAATCAATGCCGACGCTGACGGCTTAACTTGGGAGAACGATCAGCCAATGGATTTAAGAGTGGTGTAATTTCTCAGCCGGATTCCAGCTCCTGTCTTAAGTCCAGCTCTTCAGCAAATCGACATGTCTTCTTTGCTATAAAACCATGAGCACTAGAAACTTTTCTGGTCTTTATTGCTTACAGGTAAGAGATGTGTTCTCCGTTCCTGTCTCGGTTAGGGTAAGAACTGTCAGGCGCTGTATGGCGGCAGAATGTATAGGGAACCGGAAGAAGTCCCCCCCCCCCCCCAAAGTCGTCTCTCCCACCTGCACGGAAAGGGAGTCCCTGGGCCACACACTGCCCCAGATCCACTGCAGGTAACTGAAGAGGACGATGACGCTTAGGAAGGTGAAGTTGCTGGCCACCCCCAAAATGGCCGACGTCACGGGGAAGTTGTAGAGCAGGTACCTATGGGAGAAAGATCCAAAAGAAAAGGCGCTTAAGGAGGCGGTCTCCCTCCTCTGTCCTGTTGCATTTTGTACCGTGAACAATTATATGGCTATCCTTCCATGTTTTGCTCCTAGCCATTCTGACTGCAAGCAGAGATGTAACATACAAGAGTGCATAGAAATCAGAGAAGGATTTTTTTGGGGGGGACTACAACTCCCAGTATCCCCTAGCGGCCATGCCGGTTGGGGAAATTCAGGGAATTCTAGTCGCCTCCAAAGTAAATTTTCCAAGCTCTGTCTCTACTTCTGGTTACCTCCAGGGGATGGTTTTGGCCACAGTGAGGACTGGTGGCATGGTTAGTTCCATGATCCTCAACGAGGCTTTTGATGCAGGGAGCTGCAGAGGAAGGAACCGCTTTTTATGTAGTATCTCTAGTGTGCCAAAGGCCTTGAGTTCAAGTAAAAAAAGTCCATGTAAAAAAAGCCTCTTGGTGAACTGATGTATAAGAAACGCATCTCTCTCCAGGCAAAAATCTCGCAATAGTCACCTGCTGCCTGGAAAGGACAATGCTGATTTCAATAGGAGAAACCCAGGCTTCAAGATGATACTGGACTACAACCACCATCATCCACCCCAACTACTGGCCATCCGGGCTAGGCAGGATGGGCAATATAGTTGAAAAAAGTTTGAGATAGCCAAATGGCCTGATGTAATGTAATTCAGCTTTGCACATTCAGTCATGGTGTGTATCCTGCAAAGACAGCTACATTCTGCACCAAGTGTAAGTTGCGATCCTGCAGGAAGGTACCAAAGAGGTATAAATATAGTACTACTAGATTTATAATGCAGCCCACTAATTCAGCCTTCCTATCTGCATCTAAGCTCCTAGTCCACATGGCCACTGATTACAGTGACTGAGAAATGTTGGCCATTTTGTAGACCAAAAACCCAAACTTTTCCTATCTCAGAGCAACATCCAGCTCTTAATATACTGTCTCTGAAACTTGAGATTCCATATTGCTCCCCCCCCCCTTCAGGGCCAATTCAGGGCTCAAAATCACCCTCACCCCCAACGGCCAAACCTCCACCTCATAATTTATGGGGGCGCTCTCAACCCTCACCGCAATCCAGTGAAATGAGCGTGAATTCGCAACTGGGACCCATAGATTTGGATCTTGGTGGTCTGGATTTCAAGGACAGCCCCGACTGTCGGCGTGTACTACAGAGGATGAGAGAAAGGAAGGTCAGCCTTGAACAGCAGCTGAGAACTGGAAACTCCCATCGCCCCAACCCCGAAAAGGTAGAGGATCGCAACAGTGCTTCTCACCGAATCTTCCTTGTAGTCTGAGAAAAGTTCAACCTCCACCACTTGCTTCTGCTCTGTAAAACCAGCCAAGAAGAGACTGGCAAAAGCCAGGGTGTCCAGGATTTGGAGAAGGTTCGAGCGGTAGTGGAGCATGGCCTAGATGAGAGAGGCACCAGGTTGGGTCACCGGATCGCCATTAACGAGGCCGCAACCCAGTACCACCATGGAAAGAAGGGTTTACAGTTCCTTTAAGGCTGAACCATCGGCCCTTTCAAAGTTTAACAAAGCTTCGGGAGCAATCAAATTTCACTTTGAATGAACACCGTGCGAGAGGCAAGGGCGTATATACAGAGATGTTGCAAAATCTTTATCTCGTATGGTACCTTTGTTTTCTAAGAGATGGTTCTTGAAGGCCAAAACGTCACTAGACAAACACACATACACCCAAATGCTACAAATGCAAAGGGGAAAAAAAGCTATTTCTAACATGCTTTCCTAAAACGAAGCTGGCTGGATAGCTCAGCGAGTTAGGTCTCAGACTACAGAGCCAGAGGTTGGGAGTTCGATTCCCCCACTGAGGAAGAAGAGCCAGCCTGGGTGGCCTTGGGCAAGCTGCACAGTCCCAGGGCTCCCCCTAGAGGAAGGGAAGGGTCAAGCACTTCTGAGTCTTCTCTACCTGGAAATCCCTGAAAAACGGGTCGCCATAAGTCAGAATTGACTTGATGTTGATGGCTCATGATGCTGAGGAGCTTTGCAATGTGTGTGCAAATTAAAGATCTGCTCCTAGTGACGATGAAGACTGCCAGAAAGCAGTTTGCTGATATGGCCTGATACAGCAGGTTGCAATTTTGGATTCTACACAGAGTGCTAAATTAGAGTGAGCATCTTTATTTCAGAATTTAACATTACATCTCTGCTTGAGAGTGGACCTCCCCCATGTTCTATGGCATTGCCTCTTTTCCATCCTACGCCTGAAAGAATGAGCCATCACGCTGAGCTTTGAAAAGCAACTCTTCAGAACTACAGTTCCCAAAATCCCCAGCCTGCGTGGCCAAAGGATGGAGCTGTAGCTCACACACACACACATCTGGCTAAAACCCTTGCTTCCCAGCTCTGCCATTATGAACCAGTCTGAGGTCAGATGGCTTTCCTGCACCACCATGCCAAACTTTTGTCTCCAAAATCTAAACAGCTTCAGAATGGCAGCCAGCTTTGCTCCATATAACCATGTAGTGGAAGATCCCCTTTTGGGATTACAGACCCAGAAGATTGCTAAACCTCCCGAGGCATCGAGAAAATGACCAATTTAAAAGAATTGAAAAGCTTTCATTTCTTTTTTGACGACGGCCCGGGTTGGTGCAGCCAACCTTTTCAATAACAATTCACTGGAATATATGGTCATGATTCTCAGAGGAACAACCCAGCTCTCTGGGTAAGGATCTTAAAACAGGTTTTTCCTGCCTGGTGCTCTCCACATGCAGAGGATTACAAAAGGTACATTTTAGATCATAAACTTATCCACGCTATCATATTTCCAATCACACGTGTGGGTGTGAAAGCAGGACAGGTAAGGAAGAGATAAATCGAGAGCTACTGATGGATCTCTCCATGATTTGCAATGGACCCTAGATTACATCTCTTGGGGGGTCCATTTTGGTGTGTGGAGGCACCATGAACGGCATTCGGCTCTGGTGAGCAAAACAGGTTCAGAATCAAGTTCAAGTTTTGATTCTGTTTTGGTTTGCAACAGGGCTTCCTTCAGTGGATCTAGGGATTAAACAAGAATACAAAGTAGATCCTGTTGATCTGAATGCAAACCATCCCCGATCTGAAGCATACAGCCTAAGCCCCTTCCCTGTGCAAGATGAGAAAGCAGTAGGCACACTCTTTAAAAGATGCAGCCCTTTGCAACTGGGAGAAACCAGCCCATTCTTTATAAACATGGCAACCAAACGGACTGTTAACCCTTGTGCCTCTTTACAAGCTGCCCGCACAAACATGCCACCCCCCTCAACCCTTGACATACAGCTCTGGCAGAGGAGGAGATGATGCGGCCGCCTTTCGTGTAACAGGAAATGACCACCATAAACATCCCCAGATTTTGGTTGACCGGCGACTCGGGTAGTTCCAGTTCCAGAGAGATGCGATAAGGTTGGCCGTACATGAGGACCTGGGGGCAGAGAAAACGTGTTCAGTAACCCGAGAAAATGGCTAGTACGATGGGTGTTGCAAGACGAACAGGAGTCTGACCGACAAAATAAAATAAAAGCCGGCCAGACTGGCTGAGGCATGGGAGCCCTGAAATCCAAACCTTCTCGGAGGCCAAATGTTCCAGAGTTTGGATGCAGCCGGAGGCACCCCTCGCTCTGAAACCCAGCCATATCAAGCATGAGGGCAGATGTTATAATTCAATAACACGTCCCCCGGGTCAACTCGCCTTTTGGTCACGGGTGTCCTTAATGAACGAAACGTTGGCAATAGGAAACGAACATAGTTCCGGCCCAGGACTGCTGCAATCTGTCCTGAAAAAGGCAAAGATCCCATGCATACACGGTCATGTTCAGAAAGTGGAAAATCCCCCGATGGATCTAGCACTCACTAGCCAGGCCACTTGTGTCCCGCAGTGGCCAGCAAAGATGGGCTGGGAAATCCAGAAGAAAGACATCTGAGCAAAAGTCATTTCCTCCCATTTACCCACCAGAAGTTGGGTATTGAGGCATACTGCTCCTAACCATGGAGGATCTATTTAGCCAATATAACCAGAAAGAAAATCCTTGCTGAATCACACTGAAGGCACATCCAATGTTTTGCTCCCGTCTTGGTCAACCAGATGCATCAACAAAAAGCCAACAATCAGTACATTATTATGTCCATGAGTGCCACATACCCTCCCACTTGGGTTCGCCAAAAGCTGGCTTTAGAGGTAGACTCTCTCTTTACAAGGAGGTTCCACTCCGATCTACTGTTTTTTAGTGTGGTGCTTGTTTTATCCATTTTAGTATTCACATACTTACTGTTTTAAGCTTTAAATATTGTCTTTTAACTAATGTAAACTGCCTTGAGTCCTTTTTAAGGGGACAGGCAAGGTCAAAATATTTTAAATAAATATTTATTCCCTATTTCTTTCTTAATTTCATTTATATACCACCCCATTCATGCAATGCATTATTCTGGATGGTTTACAAACTAAGAAGGCAAACAAAAACAAGACTCACAAGAACTCAAAACAATAAAAATAAGATAAACATAAATCCAGAAAGTGCAACATTATAATACAATAAATTGTGATTATGTAGCCAGGCTGAACTGTAGGTGAAAACAAAATAAAAATAAAAAGTAGAAAAAGAGGAAAACAGGGTGGCACCTTTAAAGATTAACTTTTATATTTTTTTAATGTGTGCTTTTGTGGACAAGTGTCAGTCCACGAAAGCTCACATTGAAAAATATAAAAGTTAGTCTAAGGTGCCATCGTGTTTTTATCTTTTAAAAAAAAATTTTTGTTTGTTTTCACCTCTAATGCTGGCACAGACGAACACGGCTACCCCTTCTACAAGTGGACCGAATTGGTGTGATGTAGCTGTCACAGTGGCAAATTGTGATCATCGAGACCTAGGTACCCGTTCTCCACTCGCATGTGAAACTCAATGGGTGCCCTTGGGCCAGTGGGTCTCCTCTAAAGTAGGGAGGAGAAGAGTCGCATACACGGTCTTAATCTCACTGGACGAAAGGAGGGAGATAAACCAAACTAATAAAGAAGGGACGTCCGGCTGGATTGAGCCCGAAATCTCCTTAGAGCCACACTGCTCGCCGTAAAGACGAAGCACTAACAGCCTGAGTAAATCTCTCCTCCTGCACCAAAATTTGTCTAAATTCCTCTCAAAGCCCTCTAAGTGGGAGGCCATCCCCACATCCAACCGTGAAGCAAATTCCAGAAATTAATCACGCGCTGGGTGAGGCGCATTTCCTTTTGTATGCTCTTAATCTCTTGCCTGTATCCAGCTGGCTCTGCAGCTGTCTGGGTAGCTCAGTGAGTTAGTTATCTAGCTGGGGAGCCAGAGGTTGGGAGTTTGATTCCCCCCACTGGTGCCTCCTAAGAGGAGAGCCTGTGTAGCCTCAGGCAAGCTGTGTAGTCCCAGGTCATCCCTAGAAGAAGGGGATGGGAAACCACATTTGTGTATTCCGGACCTCAAAAATCCTGAAAAGGATCGCCATAAGTCAGAAATGACTTGATGGCACACTGTTCTTACCTAATATAGTCTCCTGCCAATCAACTGAAATGGGCGACACTGAGTTCTAATTTTAAAGAGAAGAGGAAAACCTCTCTATCCACCTCTTTTCCCTAACTGGGACCGTCACATACTGCCAACCTGATCCACCTGACAGGGCTGTTGTGAGAACAAGTGGGACTTGAACACAGATCTCCGGACTTATAGTCCAACGTTCTAACCACTACACCACACTGCCTCGCTGCATGAAGAGCGGGGTGCCAGGCAAATTTACCGAAAGGTGGCGCAGCCAGGGGGCCAACACCAAAAAGGCCTTTCAGGAGCCATCTACCAAAGCTTCTGATGGAGACAGAAACTGGGAAATTCCTCTAGTTCAGTGATTTCCAGCCTTAGGCCCTCAGATGTTCTGGGACTAACACTCCCAGAAGCTTTTTCACCACTGTTTAGGCCAGGATTTCTGGGAGTTGTAGTCCAAGAACAGCTGGGGACCCAAGCCGCCTATTCTCACCAGAAATGCCGCTGATGCCACCAGCCCTCTCCCACGGCTACCTACCTGAACCGGTAGTGTACGGGGCTGACATAGCTGACCGTAGGCATATAGGAGTAGTAGAAGCTGCCATAAAGGAAGACGGAGATCCACAGGAGCAGCAGAAGGACGCAGAGCAAAATGGCCGTCTGCAAGACTGTCCGGCGCACCCGGAGGATCAGCAGCGTGGCCACTTCCTGGGCCCACACCAGGAAGGGTGCCGTGCCCCCCGACATGGCACCGGAAAGAGAAGGCAACAGAGAGGGATCCAGAGGAGCTGGGGAGGGGGGGGAGAAGCACTTTCGGATCAACTGCCTGCTAATGGCACAGGGAGAAAAATTAGGAAAATAAAACAGCTTGTGCAGTGCAGAGGGTCGTTTAAAAAAGAACAACACACCAAACCAGGAAGCAAGAGTCCCCTTGATCCTAGCTGGACAGGCACCAGGCGTTCTACTCAGGAAAGAGAGGCTGACTCCTGATTCGAATGCCGCCCCGTCTGGGCCTCTTGGCTTTTCGGCGGCTGTCTGTATCCATGTGCTAGATGGGGCAGACTGGGTGTCAGCGAATCCAAAGCATGACGGGTGCGATGGGGCCGCATCGCCCAGCAGACTGGCCGCTGGGAGCCGGGCACTCTTGCTATTTCAGCAGCACCACTGTGGACAGGAAGGGGCCTGGAGCAAAGGGAAGGGGGGGGGGGAGTTAGAGGTGGATCAGAGGTCACTGCATCTTACCCACACCAAATGACAGACTTTTTCAAGGGACGACGCACAATTACGGATAAAAACGTTAAAGAAGAGTGAGCAGGAGAGAGTCAGCAGCAGGGAAACTAGCAGGAGTGATCCAGTGAATCCAGGAAAGATCCAGGGGAAGTATAGATTTGAGCAAGGATTAACAGATTTCTGTTTAACAGAGAAAACAGTAAAGGCCAGTTGGAAAAGATGGAGGAATCCTGTTTCCCAAGGGTGATTTCCCCATTTTCCCTCTGGCCTAGTTCCTGAAGCAACTCTGTCTAGTTTGTATGACATTAGACTGCAGATCATTAGACTGCAGATACAATGAGGTGGTTAAAAAAAATATCCCTGCATATAAAAAAATAGTGCCTCGGGGAAAATATGCTAGCTTTCTACATAAAGCAATATATTCATTTATTTGTACAGCTGAGCACTTAGTCACAAGCTGCTCCCCTTCATGTACGAAAAGACACTGGATGACATTTCTATGACCGTAAGGTCTTTGAGGATGAATGGAATCAAAATGTTCATAACATTATTTGTATTAATTGTGGAGGAGAGGAGGAGAATAAAAGAAAGAGAACTGAATCTTTTAAAGCAAGGTGAGCAGACTTGAGGCTCCTGGGATCTCTTTTCTACTGGCATCTTGAGGCCTACCAACCCCAGCCATGTGCTAGATGGTGGTTTGAGGAAGACAGATGGAAAACTGGCATAAGATAGTGGCTCGGGATGTAAGAGACAGTAAGTTTCTGCACCACCACAAGCCATAAATGGGGCAAACCCGTGTAATAGAAATATACATGACATTTGGGTTACTACAGGCTTTAAACTCCAAATATGTTCAGCAGAGGTGCTCAGAAGCTTGCCCAAAGACAATTAATTAGTGCTCTTTTTTCACAAGTGATGAACACAGAAGCCTGAGAAACGTACTATTCAATGGTATATAACGCAGACAGACAAAACTGAATTTTAGAAAAAAATAAATTTAAATTAAAAATAAAATAAAATAACAAATAACAAATAAAAGTATAAATATAAACATGTAGTCATGGCTGAGCTTTGTCCCTTTGGGATTTAAGAGCTGTACTTTCCCATTTCAGGGTAAATTAAGGCTAAAAAAGAAACACCTTTTATTCATGGCTCAGACTAGTCTGTGTGCAATAGAATCAACAGCTTTTCTGTGGTTGCAATTTATTCAACAATTAGAAACAGAAACTCATGACAACCTACTGTACTTTGCTGAGATCAACAGACAAATCTTTTCTACCTCTCTCTCTCTGGTATGGCTTCAAACACACAGTTCAGGGAAATAATTCTCTTGGTTCTTAGGTAAAGAGCCATTCCTTGAACTGCAGTTTAAATTACATACACTGCACCACCAGGGTGGATAAAACTCAATGATTTTTTTTAAATCAAAAATTTTAATTTTTTAAAAAAATCAGAATTTAAATCATGGGGGAAAAATCCAATTTTAAAAATTCAAATCGTGATTTAAATAGTTATTCATATCAAATCCTCCCTGTACTGCACAGAACCTCAGAAGGCATCCAGCCCTGTGTTTAAATTCTAGTTAAACTTTCTTTTTAAAGGACCCCAAACACATGGAATCAGAAAACACTAGATCTACACATCTCACTTCCCTAACAAGGGTGGTGGTAGGGAAAGAGGAATTAATTGTGTCTGTTGGGGACAGGAAGGGATTATTTACCTGGATATCAGCAACAAGACCGGGCAGGCGGCAGTGGCTTTCTGCACTGCTGGATGCTGCTAGCCCCAACTTGTTTGTTTGGGGCTGGGTGGGTGGGTCTGACTATCCATATCTAAATGCCACTTCTGGTTGCGAAAGGAGCCAACCTGCAGAGAGGTGAAACTCTAAACACCTGACCAGCAGGGAGACATCCATTCACTCCAGATGCCAATACACCTGAGTGGGGGGGGGGGGGGAGATAGAAGATCAGAACAACAGACACAACCTGATCGAAGGGAAAGAAGAGGGTCATTTAAACCCAGAAGCCCAGATCTTACACCACCTGACCTCCAACCACCTCAAGGATGGTGGGGGGGGGGGATTCATTAGGAACTGAAGCAGCCAATTAGAAACCTGGTCTGACCACAATTGGGGGGGGGAGTTGAGGGGTGGGGGGGGAGAGGGGGGGGATGTCCCAGCCCCCAATGGGGCAGGGATGAGAAAGCCAAACCTTGGGAGCCCCAAGAAGCCCCTGGGGAAAGGGGAGCCAGGGAAGGAGCAGCCCGGACGCCTGGGTCCCAGCCTTCCAAGGGGAGAGAGCTGCAGGCAAATGAGCAGCCCGGACGCCTGGGTTCCCTCCACCAGCGCAGGGATGGGGTTAGGGTGGGAAGGAGAAGTAAAACACCTGAATGGTTTCCAGGGCCAACTCTGGAAGCTGATCTTCTTCCTCCTCCTCCTCCTCTTCCTCTCTCCCCCTCCCTCTCTCCCCAATTCTGGCTGCTGCCTTTCCCAAAAAAACCCAGGCGCTGCCCCTTCCGGGTTTGGCCCCGCCCTTGCCCGCTTTCGGGAGGGAGGGGAGAAAGCGGCGGAGGCGGGCCCTTTTTAAAGCTCCTGCGGCGAGCATCTTCTTCGGGTCACGTGGCCCAGGGAGGGATGCCGCCGCCGCTTGCCTGCTTCCCGTTTCCATGGCAACCCAGCAGCGCCTGTGGTCCAGGCCTCTGTTCCCTTCCCAAGAAAGGACGGGCTTCCCAGGCTTATCTTATCAGCCAAGAGGAGACATAGAAAGACACAGAAAGGGGATGGAAGGAGAGGATTTCTCCCTTTCTATGCCCCGATCTTTTTTCCTCTCAGGTCTGGGAGGGCTTGGGCAGCTAGGGCTCCTGAGTAGAGATGTAAAATTTCTGAAAATTTCCATCTTTTCCTGAAAAAAACTGGAAAAAATTGTGTTGTTTTTTTTTCCCCCCCTGGAAATAAAAATGGGAAAAAAATCTCTAGCCTCCAGTAGAGATGTAAAATTTCTGGAGATCTCCATTTTTTCTTTGGAAAAAAAAAGGAGGTTTTTTTCTGGAAAAAATGGAAATTTTCAGAAATGTTATATCTCTACTCCTGGGTCCCATCCCATTAATGTAAGTGGGTGGGCATTCCAGCTGGATAATTTTGCCTGTCTTTTTTTTTTTTAACTCATCCTGCTACATCTGTATCTCTCTGCCCTCAAAACAGCACATGGTGGCATGCTACAGTTAAGGATAATCTCAGAATGACAGTGCTAGAAGGGAACCTCTGGATCATCAAGTCAAGCCCCTTTCAAGGAGGCCCAGTGGGGATTCGAACTCCCAACCTCTGGTTCTACAGCCAGAGACCTAAACCACTAAGCCATCCAGCAATTCTTGTTGGCTGGCACCCACACATCCAATTTCCTAATTATCTGTGGTTTTCTCCTCCCCACTCAACCCATTTATGCCCAGAACTCAGGCAATTAGTCTTTTAATTTCCTGTGTCCCCCCTTTCCCCAGTTGTGGCTGAGACCCACTGTGATTTCTAATTCCCTCTCCCTATTATGACCAGGACCAAGACACCCGGGTTATTATTTCTGAGTTGCCCCCAATCCCCCAGGTTATAGCTGAGATCCAGAGATGTCCTGATGCATCCTAAAACTCTTATTCAAGCGCTCCCCTCTGCATCCTAATATCCAGAGATTTTGCTTTCTAAATATGTTCCTCCACCCTTCCTCTAAAACAAGGCTCCAAGTCCAATAGGACTTACTCCCCAGTAAGTGCGGACAGGATTGAAGCCTTTAAGACAGCCAAAATCATATGAAAGCAATTTAAATCATTTTGAAGGAAATTATTTCACAAACAGCAACCAATGTGAATCCAGGCCTGCCCCTCTGATAAAAGTTGGTTTGATTAAAGGGGCTTTTGAGACCCATTTGAAAATCAGGACTGATAAGGCAAACTATATATGTATTTAATCCCACAGAGTTCTGAGGGGTTTACTCTGAGTAAGTGGCATCTGAGGAACCAGCCTGTATGTGTGTCCACCAAAACCTCCGGCTGTAGTAAATCTGTCAGTTTGCAAGGTAACGCATGACTCTTAGTTATTTTGATGCAAATGATTGACATGGGTTATCCTTGTGAAATCCCAAGGTCAATGAGCGAAGGAAGCAACCTTAGATTTCATCTGTATTGCTGTGAGAGTGTTAAGAAGGATTCGATCCTTATGTGTAAATACAATATCAGCATCTTCTGTTGCTGCAAAGCAGTAGGTAAGCTTCTGAGTTACAATGAATGCTTGGTCATACAAAATTGAGAGGCACCAGACAGCCCTGTGCAGGCTTCCAAATTACAATGGATGCTTTGTCGTACAGAATGGAGAGGCAGAAGGCGGCGGGGTGCAGATGTGTGCTTCGGAGATGCAGGGGGATGCTCGGTCATGCAGAATGGAAAGCCACCTGTGAAATTTTCTCCGTCTTTCATTGGTTTTTGTGTTCCCCTGGCACGCACATTGGCCCCCTTTCCCAAGTGCCACCAGGGAAGGAGGCTGGTCTTGGACCTGATGCCCCTTTTCCAACAGGGGATGAGGAGTGGAAAAAGTGGTGGGCGGGAGGAAAAAGCTGTAGGCAATGAGAGCATTGATGTCAGATTTCCAAATGAAAGAAAGAGGCTGCCTGGTACTGCAGCTCCCATGCGCTCGAACCACTACCTGCAAAAGGGGGCGGTGAGGTGGGGTTGCAGCTCCCAATTCTTGACTCTGCCCTTCCCTCGCCTCTCAGCCTCCCTCAGTGGCTGTGCTCGATGGCAGCCCCAACCTTTCCAATCAAGACAAGCAGCTGGCATTGAAGAGGATCCCCTTCTGGCTGCGGGTACCTCCACCCCTTCCCCCTGCTGCTGCCGCAATGGTTCGGTCCAAGCTTGAAGTGGCTTGTAGCATTCTCAAGGTACCAGTCTATTGAATTAAGCCTTCATCCTGGAAGAAGGTGAGCCCAGCAACTGGGCAGGACAGGGGGCAAGGACTCCCAGGAAAAGCATCCTCCTTCGTCCACCACCTAGCCCCAGGTGGGGAGGGGACAAAGGTCTCTGCCCCCTTATACCTGCCCAGTTCTCAGCCAGATCCTCTGAACGCCCCAGCTTGAAGGAACCAATTTTGCATTTCATCTCACCATTTCCAGCAGGTAATCTCAAGGTGGGGTGGGGGGACCTCCACCCGATTTGGGGTGTGTGTGCATGCATGCATGACTCACAGCCTGGAAGTCTCTCTTGGGATCCTGTGGTCAATGGAATCTCTGCAGGGCAGAGATCTTTAAAAAAAAAAAAAGAGAGAGAGAAATGGGTGGTTGGTTGGTGGGATGCCTTCTCTTTAAATATATTTTTCCATCAGACCTAAAGCAAGGGTTTCTCTGTTTCTTGGGCGTCTTGACTGGGATGGGGAGGAGATGGGAATTGGGGAGAGGAAGATGGACTTTGGAAGCAACGATCCACCCTCACCATCAGCCTTTCTAGGAAGAACAATATAAGGAAACAATGCATGTTTTTATTAGGATCATGAGTGTGTGCTTCCATTCTGGTGCCACCCTTTGGAACGGCCATTATTTTATTTGCTTCACCATGTCTTCTCTGCTACTCCCTAGGTTGTCTGCCCCCCCCTTTTTTTTTTTTTTTTTGCATGGTGGTGAGTGGTGGAGGTGTATTTAAAAGGAAAAACACACACACACCAAGAAATGTAGCGTACAGGAAGGAGTGAATGGGCAAAGGTGGGGCAAGGAAAATAATTCAGTCGTGATTCTTTAATTACGCCATGAATGAGTATATTTCCCTGGGCAGCGAGATCTTTTCAAGGCTGTGGCAGAGGGACACATCTTTTGTCTAGAAAAGAAAAATCCCAGTGGGGAAAATTATTTTTTTTGAACCGCCCCATTAAGTCACAGTGTGGAATAATCATGGGCCTCCTTTTTGACGTTTGGCAACCTGGGACCCTCCTGATTTTATTAAACAGAGGGCCTGCAATGTATAGACAGTCTTATCCTTCTACAGGCTTACAACATTCATAAAAATTGCAGTGCTTTACAAATGTTTCATAATAATAATCCACCCTGCCCCGAAAGGAGGTAGCTGTTTTGGTTTATTTAGACAACAGCAGCAACAGTAGCAAAATAGGGTGGTGCCTTTAAGAATAAAGCAAAATTCCTTCATTGTATGTAGATTGCAATCCGCTTCCTCAGACGTAGGGTGGAATAATAATAATGGCTGGCACTGAGTCGTAAGCCATGACTAGAGTAGACCCATTGGATCACTGGGGATTTGGTGAGTTAGCTCCTCTCTAAGTATCATTGATTCAGTGGGGCTACTCTAGTTGTGACTTGCTACTGGGTTATGATAACGACCTCATGTGGTTTTGGAAGTTAAGCAGGGTCATCTCTGGTTTGAATGGGAGAACATCAGGGACTCTCCTGGAGGACAAGCAACGAACCAGGCCTGAAACGCTGAAGAGACGTTGGCTGCCGATCAGGGTTTAGGATTGTTGTAAAAAGCTAATTTGGGAAAGGGGCCGTTTAAATAGAAAATTGGTTCACTTTGTCTGCTAGGCTATGGCTCACAGGATGGGGAAATGATTCCTTAGGCCCTAGGGCTCATCCTCCTACTCACCCCCTTGCAAGGTGGGCCTCTCATCTTTCTCTTTGCCCCGGCTTCAGGAAGCTTTTAGGAAATCCGTGGGGGTAATTTATCCATTAAAAAGGAGGGGGGAGGAGATGGAGGGAGAGCTGCCAGCAGACCCCGAAGACTTGAGCCTTTCTCTCAAATTGTCTGCATGGAGAAAAAATAATAATAATCTGAATTTTAGAACGGCAGAGCTGGAAGGGACCCTATAGCGCATCGAGTCCAGCCCCTATCAAGGAGGCACAGCGGGGATTCGAACTTCCCGAAACCACTGAACTGTGCTGCAGTGTTTTTAAAAAGGCCTCTTTCATAGGCTCACAGGCACCCTGTCTTCTGCTTATTGTTTTGCCATATGGTCCTTTAAAAACAAACCGTTTCTTGGGTTAGGATCAAGCACTGGGAAGCAGCAACAAGGGGGTGGAAGCGAGACCTCTCTGTGTCAGTCAGCCACTCCTGATCCCACTTAAGGTGGTCTAGGTATACTGGAAGCCTTCCCATTGCCAGCTTGGAGCCAAAGTTCCCAAAACGTGGCACTTGAGTGGTCAACTTGTGTAGATCTAGTGGTGTGCGTGCATTCACATGCTCCATTTGGGTCCTCACATCAGGCCACAGAAGTATTGAGAGAAGCCTCAGCATACACAGCCCTGGGAAAATTATGGGGGGAAGGTATGACGTGGCTTATACGTGGGTTGGGGACCCCAGGATTTGAGGACTTTATGAAGGACTCCCTGTCTTCCGATCTCGTAATAGGCAATAATGATGTCATTGGGGAGGATGGGCTGTTGCTCATGACGATTCAGATTTCCAATGCTTGATGATGGACTAATCAGGCTTAGACGAAGCAACCTGATAGGGCTGTTGTGAGAGGAAAATCAGAGCCACTGCTCTAAGCCAGAGGTTCCCAACCTTGGGTCCCCAGATGTTCTTGGACTTCAACTCCCAGAAGCCTTTTCACCACTGGCTGTGCTGGTCAGGATTTCTGGGAGTTGTCATCCAGGAACATCGGGAGGTTGGGAACCACTTCCCTCTATGCTTCCCCACCTGCCTTCCAGACTCCTTGGAGGAAGGATGGGATACAAGAAAATGAGAATTAACGAATGTGGGAAGAAGGGAGCTGATTAATGCTGATGTAACTCTGTATAGGCTCAGAGGCATTTCCACCTGTATTCTCCACATCAAAACTGTTTCACCCCTAAAGCAGGTCGAGAGTTTGAGTTCTGAACATTAAAGAAACCTTGACCGTAACTTGTCTGGTGACGGGACACCCCGATGTCAGATTTATTTTAGCCAGGATTAAGGATGCATGCAAACGACACATGTTGTCATGTCAGTGTCAGCCCCAAACCATCCTGGTTTCTCCACCAAGTTCTTGTTAAATCTGAGGCTGAACATTGTATTTCAGAGTGCAACTCTTCCTTGTAGGCTTGGGTTGATTAGTAACTGCTCACAGGAGAGAAACCAAGCAATACCCAGCTGCAAATTGAAAGGTTATTTCATGCTGTCAGATTGCTTCCAATTTATGGCGACCCTATGAACTCGGGACCTCCCCAAAATCTTGTCATTAACAGCCCTGCTCAGGTCTTGCAAACTGAAGGCCCTGGCTTCCTTGATTGAGTCAATCCATCTTTTATTTGCTCTCCCTCTTTCCCTGCTGCCTTCAACTCTTCCCAGCATTATCATCTGTTCCAGGGAGTAATTTCTTCTCACGAGGCACCCAAAGAATAGCATCAGGCTAATCATGTTTGTTTCTAGAGCAGTGGTGCCCAACCTGGGCCCACCTGGGTGTTCTTGGACCACAATTCCCAGAAGCCTTCACCACCAGCTGTGCTGGCCGGGGTTTCCGGGAGTTGCAGTCCAAGAATACCCAGGTGTGCCAAGGGTTAGGAACCCCTGTTCTAGAGAGCTCATCTAGCAGTTTTGATAGGCAATAATATCCATCAAGCCCTCTTCCAACAGCTCATTTTAAATGAATCCATTTCAGATTTTTTCCACTATCCAGCGTTCACCTCCCATCTGTAGTAACTGAGAATACCTTAATCTTGACCTTGGTCTCCAGTCCCCCATCCTTACCCTTGACCACCTTCCCAGTTGCCCTCCTGAGTCTCAGTCACCTTCTGGTTTATTGGCTAGTTTCCATTTGAGTAGAACGAAAGGGTAGCATGCAAGTGGATGCAACTCCCCAGGATCTCCCCTGCCCAACCAATAATCCGAAATCAGGCGGGTGGTGATCAGAGGCATGCCTGTGTGCTTGTGTCTCCTGGCATACTATCTATTAAATTCACTTTTCCCTTGAATTTCATGGACCCAAGCAACACGGTTGGAGTTATACACTGATTTTTTTTAATCAGTCAATCAATCGTCAATACGTATTCAATAAACACTCTGGTCCTATTCGTCAGCAGGACGTGATCCGAGAGAGGTGGGTCTTACCAAGGCTCCTGCTGTTGGCGGTGCGGTGTCCCCCCCCGGTCTAATGTCGTCAGCTTGGCTGGCCCCTTCTCCTGGCATGGCAGCTGGGGAGAGTGCCCGGGACACACTGGGAGGCCGTTATGGGTCAGAGGAGGTCCCAGTGGCACACTGTTTGGGCAGGGGGAGAGGAGAGTTTGCACCACCATTCCCCCCCCCCCTCTGATAGAGGCTTTTTTGGGGAGTGTAAGAGTTGTACATGGATTTTGAACTACACAGGGGTCCGGCACACCTAACTTCTGAATTGCTGAAGGGAGAAGCGTAAAATTGGTATGGTACCACCACTGATGCCCTGTGGGTTCAGGCAAAGATATTTCCATTGGTCCAGGTTTTGAGCATCACTTCTCTGTATTGTAGGTTTCTCCTCTTCTGTGCTGAATTATGATGCCGTTGTGTTGTACACCTACCTCAATGGCAGTGTTTTTCCTGCAAAACACGGTGGGTTAAATCTTCCACAGCCCAGAAAAGTCCCCCCCCCCCATGTTTGAACCCCTGGGAGTGGTCTGCCAGCATATATATATATACATCCGAACTGAGCAGACCAAGGATCTCAGTCATACAAAGCGGTGGTTTTCCTACTGAAACACTGCACTTCAGAATCATGGGGACTAGAGTCTTACCTTCATTTTAAAGAGAAAGCCAAAGGCTTAGTTGAAGAACAAATGCTTCTCATACTGAAGGTCTTTCAAGCTCTGACTTCTCCAGCAAAGGGCTAAGAAGGGAATCCTTCTTGGTACTCATCAGCCAACCGTTTGAGACTGGCTAAACCAAGGATGTGGGGTGGTAGAAGGCAATTTTCTATAGTTGCCACAGCAGTATTATATTTTGTACTGTTATTTAATTGTCTTTATTGTAAGCTACCCTGATAATTTTTATAGAAAGGTGGGCTAAGGAAACAACACTTTTCTTTAAAAATAGATTAATGACCGGCAGGCAAGCTCGCAGTTCTGCTGGGATTTTGTTCCTTATTACAGATTCAACTGGGGGGGGGGGGGGCATTTGCTTAAGATATATGAACATGAAAGAACTCTACTGCATGGACCCCATGTGCCAGTTGTCCAGCATCTTGTTTCCACCCACGGTCAAAGGGTACCAGGAAATTACCTAGAAAAGTGTGTGTGTGCATCCTGATCCTTGGCAAATAATATGCAGAGGTAGACTGCTCCTGAACATTGATGCTTTCTTTGATAAGTGTAATTTTCTCCTTTGTGAATTCCATGCATCTTTCCAGGGGAAAAGCTATTTAAAATGGGAGCCACCATGGCAAGCGGCAGATATTGGCTAACAGTTATTTCAAAACCTTTTTTTTTTTTTTAAAGCTGCATTATCCCTCACAGAATCCCCATGAAGGGCGAGACGCCGGTAAACAGCACCATGAGCATTGGGCAAGCTCGTAAGATGGTGGAGCAGCTCAAGATTGAGGCCAGCATGTGCAGGATAAAGGTAGGAAGGGTGTATGTGGGTGGGGGGGGGGATTAGATGGGGCACAGAGTTAGGGGGCTGGCAACCCTTCTCCTCCAAGTGAGTTGGAGGGGGATCAGGTATGAGGTACCCTCTTCTCCCACGGCTTGCCACAGCCATGGATGGGAAACATAGGGCTTCTCAATGGACTGGGACGCCCATCAGCCTTACTCGGCTGGCTGGCTGGTGGGGAAGGACCATGGGATTTGTAGTCTGACCTGACTCAGCTGGCTGGCTGGTGGTGACGGATCATGGGATTTGTAGTCTGACAGCACCTGGAAGGCCATGCATTCTGTAGCGTTTTTCCACACAAGGCTTTTAGTCAGGGGAGCTTCCACTGACACACACACACCCATCTTCTCCGCTTTCTGACCCGCAGTGCTCAGGGCCAAGATTTTTCCCTTCCCAGACCTCTCACCTGATGACTTTTCTCGGGTAGGCACTGAAACCAGTGAGCCCATCGCCCACTGGAACATAAGACGCACCCGATGTGTAACAAAAGTGTGGGCCGTGCCCATTTCTTGAGGGCTGGGGATACAGGCCAGGCTCTGATACAGACTTGAAGGACCGTGGATGTCTTTCTGCTTTAATTTTCTGTTTTCATGACAACTTTCCAAGTGTTTTACAAGAATTTTGTATAATTTTATGAGCTGTCAAGTCTAAACTGACTGATAGCCACCCTAAGCACTTTCAAATACAGTGATTTAACCAGTTTCGCCCTCCTCCGTTTGCTTCCACGGCCAAGCAGGGATTTGAACTCGGGTCGCCTGAGTCCTAGGATGTCATTCTATCCACAGCACCACAGTGGATATCTATTTATCCCCCTTCCTGGGCCATAGCTTGGCATACTTTGCAGGCAGAAGGCCTGATGGTATCTCCAGGTATAGCAGACTGAAGCAACCTTTACAATTCACAACCACAACATATGATGATTATGACAATATTACTGCTGCCATCATCCTAGCTCAGTGGTTGAGGCATCTGGCTGCGGAGCCAGAGGTTGGGAGTTCGAATCCCCCGCCATGCCTCCTTGACAGGGACGGGACTGGATGATCCAGAGGGTCCCTTCCAGCGTTGCACTTCTACGATGATTATCATCAGCATCATCACCCTCTACTGATTTTCAATTACAGAATCAAACGTGTACATTAGCCTCTTTGGCCATGCCCAGAGTATGGCTTCTTGCATTGCAGGCAAGTCTGAAAGGGGACCCCCCTTCCCCTCCTGAGCGCACCCACCCCACGTAAGAAGGGTCAGATGGGAGAGGCCCATCCCTCTATGGAGCCCCATGGATCTGCTTCCAGGTTGCCGGGAAAAACTGGGCTCCATGGAGTGGGGGGCTGGGTTTCCTCAACTCTGCAGAAGGGTGCCCCCATGGCGGGCAGTGGCTTGCAGCTGAGTGGCACCCTGCCTCTTCTTGCCTGAGGAAAGGGCCACGTCCAACACTGGGAAAGGGTCAGGGATAAATCATGGTGGCCAAGACCCTTCCGTGTCTGATCTATGGACCAAAGGTGTGCAGATGTGTGGTTTTGCACTACGACTCCCAGAATCCCTTAAACCAGCGGTTCCCAAACTCAGGTCACCCAGATGTTCTTGGACTGCAACGCCTAGAAATCCCGGCCAGGATGAGGGCTTTTGGGAGTTGCAGTCCAAGGAACGCCTGGGTTCCCCGAGGCCGGGACCCCCTGCCCCAGACCCTCTCTCTCTCTCGGCCTGGGGGATCATGGGGGTTGTAGTCCAAAAGCCCAAATCTGCCCACCTCTTCCACGGAGAGCTGCCCCCATCCCAGACAGGCCACAGTGGGGCGCACGACCCAAACGCTCTGACCCTTTAGGTTTAGGGCACCCCCAGAGGGCTCCCCGCTAGCAATCACGGCAAAATGGCAGCAATCCGTTGGAAGCCGAGGGCGAGAAGATGTGGGGGGGGGGGGGGGAGAGAGAGAAATCAGCCCTGATCAGCTTGCCTGGTTCTTCTGCAAGTCCAGGGCGGGCGGGTCACCGGAAGGGCAGCCAGCCCTCCGCCGGGGGTCTCAGCTGCCCCTCTTGTTCCCCTGTAGGTCTCGAAAGCAGCCGCCGATCTGATGACGTATTGTGACGCCCACGCCTGCGAGGACCCCCTCATCACCCCGGTGCCCACCTCCGAGAACCCCTTCCGAGAGAAGAAGTTCTTCTGTGCTCTGCTCTGAGCTGCGTCTCTTATCCCCCCACCACCACCACCACTGCCAACATCTTGGGGCCAGCGTGGGTATTTGGGCTGCTCCCCTTTCCTTCCCCCCCCCCCTCCAATCCAATCCCAGGACAAATCCCCCCCCTCCCCAGCAATCTGTGTGGAACTGAGTTTGGGAAGGCGGCCCCACGCACTTCCGAGGGGGAGAGGGAAGAGGGAGCAGGTGTATCTGTCTCTTCTGGCTGGCCACCTTCCCCCCCCCTCCCATCCCAAAACGTCCAACATACTTAAAAACCCTGTGTAAGATTATGGCAAAGCCGCTCCGTTCCCTTCCACCGAGCACAAGAACCCAATTGCTGCGAGCGATATGAACACAGCGCCTCGCCGTCTTCCAAGTCGGGGCATCTCCATTTTGTTGGAAGTGATGGTGGTGGGAACAGGAAGAAAAACAGGGTACCCACACACCCCATAACTAGTCCTAAAGAGTTCTTAACCCCCACTATTTTATGCCCAGTTATCTGACATGGGTGGTTTCACGGTAATGTTCACACCTAAACTTTCCACCATTCGTATCTTCTTGGGGGAGAATGTTTCCCATCATCCCCCACCCCCTAGGCTCATGCTGGCTGGCACGATGCTCGCCGAGTTGTTGCCCGAGAGATAATTTTTCCAAATTCTCGGTTTAGCTTCTGCTCAGATGTGCTACAGTTCTCCCCTTCTCCTCGCCCAGGGAAAGGCAGAAGGTGCCCACGCCAAGCCACATCTGCCCGCCCACATTGTATCAGAGAGCACAGAAAATAATAAAAAAATTATCTGGAGACACTGAACTGGGTCAGTGGTTTGGGGGTGGAAGGCAGGGAGGGGTATCTGACGTTCCATCTTAGCAGTCTTGAAATGCAGGTGTTTCCACATCAAAGTGACCGCAAACTCGCACTCGAGTCCCTCCCCCAGCAAAGCATAAAGAAAGGGACCAGTCCCAACAGTCCACTTGCAGAGGTTTGAAATTTCTGGTTTTAATTAATTAAGGTAAAACCCAGCCAAAATATCTTGATCTGGGTGGAAGAAAGCAAGGGTGGATTGCAGTGTGTGAATTGAGAAAGAGAGAAAAGTCTAGAAATGTGAAATAACCAGAGACCTGGAGGATCCGTGAAATGTTTTGCTGGCTCCATTTGGTTTGGGAACCTCCTCATTTCTTTCTAGAATAAATGGAATTAAAACTCTCAACACGGCTGCTCAAGCTAAGGTGTAGCCCAAACAGAAAAGCGCTATCAACCCACCCACCCTGAGCTGGCAGCAAACGGGGCCGATTGAAGAGAAGCGGGAAGTAATGATGACCCCTTTTTGCACACACGATATAGTACATTTGGTACAAAAATACACCAGGCCCAGCCCGGGCCACAGTGTCTCCTTCAAGATCCCTGCCCATTTTGTGAGATAAATCAACACGGTTCATTATTGCTATTTCGGTCCCCAGGAAGAACCGGCAGACCCTGTGAGGTAAGGCGCTTCCATTAAAATTTTTTAAAAGCTGGAAAAAGAGAAACGGAAAAAATCGCACAAGAGAAGGAAATGACTTCCTTAGGATGATCAAAGCTAAAGGCGGCGCCAGTCTATGTCTAGAGAGCTTTGGTATCTATTGTCCTGGGGGTGTGAATCTTGGCTTCTGTTAATTAAAATAATCATCATCATCCAGACCCTAGTCCTGATTAAGGCTTAAAAGAAAACAGGAGCCCAGAGAGAAAGACCATCTAGAAATCGCAAGTACTCCTCTTCTGCAATCTATGGAATCCCCAGGTCTCCTGCCGAGGGTGGGAAGGAAGATTCGTTTGGATAATTAGGTCCAATCCCAAGGAGCTGGAATGGTTTTGAAGGCGCAGAGAAGTTTATCAGATGAGGGAAAGTAGTAAATTGGCTTAGAGTAGTGTCCCTATTAGGGGAGCAGAAAAAACCTACCGTTGTTTGAACACAGTATTATCTGCGGCACTGTGAACATCGCAGGAGACTAGCCCTCCCTGATACGGTGTTCTCCACCTTCTTCAGCTTCCCCACCCAAGAGGTTCCACCCATCCAAACGACCTCAAGGTAGGCAGAAGCGAGGTGCAAGACGCCCCCCCCGGGGATCCCGGTAGCTTCCGCGTCTTCTCCTGGCACAGCTGTTAAGAGTTCAAATTTGTGGCCTCTTCCTTAAACCCATCAGATTGTGGTTAACCGTGACTATGGCTGAACTGTAAACAAGCTACGTTTGAATGGCGGGTTATGAAGCTGGTTTGTTTCTAAACAAACCCTCTTTAGGATTAACTATGGTGTACTGATTTGACCAAACTCCGGGAGGCAGTGGAAGACAGGAGGGCCTGGCGTGCTCTGGTCCATGGGGTCACGAAGAGTCAGACACGACTTAACGACTAAACAACAACATGGTGTACTGACAGGGGTGGCCCTCCAGAGACTAGGAACACAAGCAGCTGCTTTTGACAGAGTGACACCATTGGTTCATCTAGCCCCGGGGTTCCCAAACTTGGTTCCCCAGATGTTCTTAGATGAAAACTCTTAGAAGACCTTTTACCACTCGCTGTTCTGCCTAGAATTTCTGGGAGTTGTAGTCCAAGAACATCTGGGGACCCATGGTTGGGAAGCACTGATTTAGTGCTAGTATGGATGGAAGTTCCGGTCCAACATCTGACAGGCTACACTTTGCACATCCCTAATATAGGGTAGGCTGGCTGGATAGCTCAATGGTTTAAGTCTCTGGCTGCAGAGCCAGAGGTTGGGAGTTTGATTCCCCCACTGTGCCTCCTGTCAGCCTGGGTAGCCTTGGGCAAGCTGCACAGTCCCACAGCGCCCCTAGAGGAAGGGAAGGATACCGTAATTGTCTGCAGCCGAAGACAAAAACGATGGTGATTGATTGCTCTCTGTTCCATCCCCGAGAGAAGGTCAAATGGCCTTCATGGGATGCTGCCGAGCAGAAGAGAAGGGGCCCCCATACACTTTATAGATCCCAGCATGCTGAGGCAGACAGCGGTGAAGAGACAAGGGCCCTGGGTAGAAGGAAGAAGGCTAGAACGAAAAAAGAAATATAGGGTAGGATGTCAGACGCATGGAGCTGGGGACGAGAAGTGGAGTGGAGTGTGCAATGCGAGCCGTTCCGGAGAAAGAAAGAGTCTCGGAACCCCACTGGCCTCTTGAGATGCCTTCTGGGGCTCCCCGGTCCTTGGGTGTGGCCCAAAATGGCGGCCACGTTCCATTAACTGAGAGGGCCAGGGAGAAAGAAAGGAAGGAGGGCCTCGAGAGAGAGGAGGGGAAGCAGGCGAGGAGTGCTCTTAGCTCAGTGGAAACGACTTGCGGGTGGCGAGCGTCTGGCGGGCAGGAAAGGAGGTGTGTTCCCCACCCTCGGTATACGTTCGGCGGTCCTCGGCTGAGGGGTTGGCCAATTACGCTCGGCGAGTAACGAAGGGGGAGCGTCCGCCACCTCCTTCCAAAGCGCGGCTTCCATCCCGGCGACAGGCTCAGAAGAGTTGGATGATGGACTTGCGCGATTTCCCCACTCCGACCCACTTGACTGCAAAAGAGGTGACAGAGAAGAGTGAGAACCTAACGGGACCTTACTCTCGCGGAGACCAGCCCCGTCTTTATGTTTTGTGGCTGGGGCTCTTGCTTACTGGGGCACAGCTAAGGAAGGTCACTGGGTCGTGGTGCGGAGCGGGGCCTTCTCAGTGGTGCCCCCCGCGAGGCCAAACAGGCTTCCCCCGAAAATGAGGCAGGGTTTCTTGCATCCGTTGAACCATGACTTCATTGTTTCCCCAAACATTTTTCTGCTTGTTAATACAACCAATGATCCCCTGAACTGTAGTCAGTTATTTCAAATGGCTTTGACTGCTTTTTGCTACAGCAGGACTGCCATATCTGCAGGATCGGTATCCACACTTATCTGTTGCCCCAAAATATTAAAAACTCCCAGAAATACAGCAGGACCCCCGTATCCGCAGAAGACCGGTTCCAAGCCCTCCCTGCAGATGCTGAAACATGCAGATTATAGCAAACGCTGGTATAATGCACAGCATGGTCTCTGGCTCCCTCCAGTGGTCAGTTCTGGTAATGACATCATTAGAAATACAAACTTTTGGGGGTTTTCTTTTAATATTTTTGGACCGTGGATAAGTGAATCAGTAGATACTGATCCCGCAGATAAGAGGGTCCTACTGTAATCATTTACAAGATGTATCGCCAGAACTAGCCACTGGAGGGAACCAGAGACTGTGATATATAGGGTTTGCTCTATCCACGATGATGTCCAGTATCCACAGAGGGGGGAAGGCGTGGAACGGATCCTTTGCCAATACCGTGGTCCTCCTGTATTTGCTCCATTATCCTGCTGTGAACCACTTTGAGATTTTTAAATCGAAAAGTGGCACGGAAATGCCAGAAAGACGAGGCAGACCGACGCGGCCCCTTCAAACCCCAACCGCCGATCCCTGGTCCCCCTCTAAGCAAAACAGGCTTCGGGGCCCCACCTGGCACGCCCAGGTAATCCTCGATGAAGCGGATGTAAGCTTTGGCCGCGGCGGGCAGGGCGTCAAAGCTGCGAGCCTCTTCCGTGCTGCACCGCCAGCCAGGGAGCACCTCGTACTTGACGACCACCTTGTTCACCAGCTCCTGGTTGGCTGCACGTCGGGGAGGGGGGGCACCGGGAAGAGAAGAGAAGAGAGAAGCCGTTTAGGGATGTCGTGCCAGCCACAACCGGGAACTTTGAGCCAAAAAACAGAGAATAACAAGAAGTGATTTATTCCTATTATATTGTATAACCAAAAGGTCAGGGGTTTAGATCTCTGGCGGCGGAGCTAGAGGCTGGGGGTTCGATTCCCCCCCCACGGGGCCTCCAGGGAGAAGAGCCAGCCTGGGTGGCCTTGGGACGGCTGCACACAGTCCCAGAAGAAGGGAAGAGTTAAACCACTTCTGGGTATCCTCCACTTGAAAAAGGTTTGCGATCAGTCAGAATTGACTTGATGGCATGTGATTATCATTAACTGTTTAATAACAACTGGCTTGAATGGCTGTTTCGATGATGATGATGATCATCATCATCATTATCCCTAGTTTTACAGATAAGCCAGAGCCACCCAATGACAGCCTTGCCCTTCGTTCCGGTACCTCATTTCCTCCATGTTTCAACCACGCGTGTGCCAGAAGCAGAGAAGGGTTATTTGGGGCCCGTCATTGGGTCTCCCCTTGGCCAACCTTGCAGCGTTGTTGAAAATGGGAGATGGGGGTGGGGGGGGGGCGGGGGGAGAAGAGACTCTGCGGACCTGCTTGGCCACCCATGACGCTTAAGCTTCGGGAAGACCATGGCTCCTCCTTCAGACCGGGTCCAGTGGCCAGGAGTTCTGGACTCGCTCTCCTTTCTTTTAAGCAGTGCCTTTGTTAGAAAATGTCAGAGTCTGGATTTCACAGCCTTAGCAGAAAGAGGGACACAATGCTTTCTATGAAAATACAGTAAGACACACACCCCCCGTCTCTGCAGGGGGGATGAGTGCCAAGCTCCACGGCGGATACCAAAAACCACGTATAACAGGGAACCCTAGACACAGCAGGGTCTCTGGCTCCCACTAGTGGCCAGTTCTGGTAATGACATCATGAAGATGCACATTTTTCTTTCATTTAATATTTTTTATATTTTCCAACCGTGGGTAAGCGAAACCACGGATCCCGATCCCACAGATACAGGGGTCCTACTGAATGGATTTCTTCACTCCCTTCCGAACCTACTAAGCCAGCGCTGCAGCTGCAGACTAACGGCTCCTTTTGCTAATCGGGACCCTGATCAAAGAGGACCACGGCCTCTTTATCGATTACACTCCGTGGTGATGACTGAGAAGGCAATGAAGCTGTTATTCTCTCTCCAGATCTCGCCTTTCAAGACTGAGTGAGGCCAGCTTTTCCCTTGCTCCTTTCCTACCTCCTTTTTTCACCTCCTATCCACTGAAGCCATGTAGATATTGAAGCTGTCCAAAGGCCATCTAGTCCAAACCCCCCGCCATGCACAACCTCCGTTACGAAGGCCGATCACAATCGGCTCTCTGTAATCCTTCAAAAAGAGCTCAGTGGTTTCAGGATCTGGCTGCGGAGCCAGAGGTTGGGCGTTCGAATCCCCCACCGGGCCTCCTTGACCGGGGCTGGACTAGATGATCCAGAGGGTCCCCCTTCCGCTCTGCCCTTCTAAGATTATAAAAAGGAAGGGTCCCCGGGTTCCTGAGACAACGTTCCACAGCCAAGCAGCTCCCACTGGAGCTACAAATCACAGCCCAAGAGGGGACCAGATCCCCCCCTTTTTTTTTTCCACCCGTGGCCTCACCTGGGAAATAAGAAATCCGCTCCTCGTTCAGTTGATACTCCACGCCCACTTTGATCTCCTCAAACGTGTCCAGAATGTCTAACTTGGTCACCGCAAGCCTACGAAGTAGCAGAATGAGGAAGATGGGTTTCGGAGTCCTCAAGCAGGCTCAAGGGATATGGGAAAGGCTGTCCCATTACGACGCTCTCCCTACCTTGTGGTTCCAGAGCCACGCAGCCTGGGTTCCCACGCTGTGATATAAACTAGGAATGTTATATGTTTATGAAACCCCAAGGCACAAGATGGCACAACATGATAAACCTCTCCCCTGATGCCATCGGACTACAACTCCCATCTGTCCTAGCCAGCACAGATGATGGCAGGGAATGCTGGGAACTGTAGTCCAAAGGGTCGCACATCCTCCGTCTCTGCCATCACCTCTTCATCAGAATGGCACTTTCTGCAATTTCACAGAACAGGGCTTAAGAGTTAAAGGCACAGCACTAAAGTGCATTGAAAGGCATTGAGTGGATAATTTGGTACCAGCCAGCAGGTGGTGCTGTTCTCCAAAACCATATTCATAAAGGTTGCTAGAGGTACAAGGACTGTACGCAGGGAACTCTAACACAAGAATTTCTGGAAGAGAAGGAAGAAACGCTTAGACCACTGGTCCCCAAATGTTCTGGGACTACCATTCCCAGAAATCTGGGAGTTGCAGTCTAAGAACACCTGGGACCCAAGGTTGGGAACCACAGGCTAAGATTCCCTCCTGGATGTTTAGTCAAGATGTGGGGAACCAGGCTCCCTCCCATAGCCTTTTGGACTGCAGGTCCCATCATCCCTCACGGCTACCTGTGCTGCCTGAGGCTGATCGGAAGTGCAATAAAACCAGAGAGGGGGAGACGCTCGGCTGACCACTTCCGGCTAACCCTGCCACGCGGGGGAGGAGGCTTACGCGCTGAATCCGTTGATCATGTGGGCGTATTTCACCAGCACCAGGTCCAGCCAGCCGCAGCGGCGCTTCCGGCCGGTGGTGACGCCAAATTCCCGCCCCCGGGACTGCAGGAGCGCGCCGATCTCCTGCGAGGTGACAGAAGAGGGAAGCCATGGGGGACGGTGTATCTGCCCTCCTCCTCCTCCCGCCCACCGAGCCCTCCCCATCGGAAAGCCGCAGATGTCGCCCACCCTTCCTACAGAGCCACTTACGTTGTCCTGTTCCGTCGGGAAGGTTCCAACGCCCACCCGGGTGGTGTAGGCTTTCACGACCCCGTACACTTTGCCGATGTACTGCGGGGGGATGCCAAGGCCCGTACAGACGCCTCCCACGGTACAGTTGGAGGAGGTGACAAAGGGGTACGTACCTGGGGGAGAGAAAGGGGTGGGAGTGGGATGGGGGGAAAGGAGAGGGGTTGGATGGGAGAGTATAGCAGCCGTATAATGGAGCCAGGGCCGTCCTGGCTGAAGCCCCAAGACTTTCTGGTGAGGAAGGATCCACCACGTCGTCCACCCCTCCACCACCCCCTGGGCGTTCCTGTTCCTTTCTAAACTTTGCTGCCACCTTCAGAAGAGCTGGGAGAGAAGTGAGCTTTCCCAGGGACGGTACTGCAAGCTCATCGCTGTTGTGATGCACAATATGCACCAGAGACCATGCTATGTATAGCGTTCACTATTACAATAGCATTTGTTATAATCAACATTTTTCAGCATCAGGCGGGCCTTAGCACTGATCCCTCATGGATACTGGGGTCTTACTGTAGACGCCAGCATGTTTCCTGTTACTTCTGCTTCTGGCGCCTGGAAGGAGAATTGCGGAGTCTGGATCTGGGTCAACCACCGGCAGGCGCCGGGGCAAACCGCTGCCATCCACCTGCCCTCAGATAGTACATTCCTTATTATATGTAAGTTTGTGCGAACTGTGGTCTGGAGGCGAACGTTGGCTGGAAAATGGGTAAATATCTGTAATAAACAGAGGAAAAAACAAATTTCTGAAAGGGAGACGCAGGGAGAGAAATGGACTCACCAAAATCGATGTCTAAAAGAGCCGCGTTTGCCCCTTCGACCAGGATCTTCTTAGGTGGGCTGTGCAAAGCTTGGTACATGAAATAAACACCATCTTTGACCAAGGGGCGGATCTTCTCAGCATAGACCTGCCAATTAATAATCACGGTTGTTAAGAGAAATAATTCCACAGAAAGTTTTCTCTGGATCCAAGGAAGCTTAGTGCTTTCTTTCTTTAAGCCTCATCACCATCTTAGAACGGCAGAGCTGGAAGGGACCCTATGGATCATCCAGTCTCCAGTCTAGCCCCTGTCAAGGAGGCACAGTGGGGATTCGAACTCGCAACCTCTGGCCCTGCAACCAGAGACATCAACCACTGAGCTATCCAGCAGCAGATGTTGTTAGTCTGCAACTTCCATCAGTCCCATCCGGCAAAGCCCACAATGAAGGATAATAGGAGATGTAGTCTAAAAAACACCTATCCACTCCCCAAGCATAGCGGGGGGGGGGGGGGGGTCATATCCAGTGTCTCACGTTGCCCCACCAGTGAAAAATTTAGAATTTTACTCACAACTGAGTACCAAAATGATTTTCAGCTTTAATTTTTCAAAAATGTTTCTAGGCCTTATGAATGTGAAATGCTGGCCCAGAGGCTCAATACAGACATCACGCTAAGCCATGGTTTACGACAAGCCATGGTTTACAACAAGCAAGTCAGAATATATGATTCGCCATTCCTTGGGCTCTCCTGACATGACGTTTGAGTTGTGAAACTAAAGTCCTCGTCGTTGCTTTATTATGAAAGTATTTTGCACTGTAGAAATGGGAATTCTAAGCAGAAGGAAAAAGACAACACAAGGAAGAGACGGGAAACCATAGTTTGCTTGTACAATGAGAAGCACAAACCACAGTTTGGTTTCTGAACAGATTGTTATGTGCGGTCAAGTCGCTTCTGATTTATGGCAACCCTATGAATGAACTACCTCCCAAATGTCCTCAACCACCCTGCTCAGCTCTTGCAAACTCAAGCCTGTGACTTCCTTGAGGGAGTCCATCCATCTCATATTGGGTCTTCCTCTTTTCCTGCTGCCTTCCACTTTCCCGAGCATCATTGCCTTTTCCAGAGAATCCTGCCTTCTCTGAACGTGCCCCAAAGTAGGACAGGCTCAGCTTCAACATTTTTGCCTCCAGAGAGAGTTTAGGCTTGATTTGATCGAGGACCCCCTTGTTCCTCTTTCTGACCGTCCAGGGTATCAGCAAAGCTCTCCTCCGGCACCACCTTTCAAACGAATCATTTTTTCCTCCCGTCGTCTTTCTTTCCTATCCAGCTTTCACACCCACACGTGGGGATCGGAAACACCAGAGTGTGGATGATCTTCTCTCCAGGGTCACATCCTTACACTTGAGGATCTTTCCTAGTTCCTTAGTTTCCTGCCTTGAGCGGGGGGGGGGGGGGTTGGACTCGATGGCCTTACAAGCCCCTTCCAACTCCATGATTCTCTGATTCATTGCTGGCTTCCTAGTAGTTTGACTCTTCTGATTTCTTGGCTGCATTTGGGTGAATGACTGAACCAAGGTATACAAAATCTAAACCAGCTTAACACAAATTCTAGTTCGGTGATGTCTGATGCAGCCTCTGTATATGTGAATGTTTCCTGGAGGAAGTGTAAAGCCGGGGGGAGGCAGAATAGGAGCAAGAGAGTAGATTTCGGAGCAGCCAAGGTGGCCAAGGTAACATTTTGTCCCCTCCCTTCCCTCCATCACCTTCAGTTGTTCCAGCTCAGCTTCTGTGTCGATGTTGAGAGTCGGATACGTGGCTTTGTAGTGCTGAGCCAAAGCTCGGAACCTGCCCGAGAGAGCAAAAACCCATGGTTGATACTTCTGCTTCTACTCACTTTGCTCACATCCTTGCCATGTGATCCAAGAAATGTATGGCTCACATTTAGAGCAAACAAAGGAATGCATACCATATCCGTGGGACTCCCATATCCGTGGGAGATTGGTTCCAAGCCCCCCCCCCCCCCCCGGCAGATGCTGGAAAACGCGGATAGCAGCGAACACTATTTATAATAGCAAACACTACACATAGCATGGTCTCTGGCTCTCTCTAGTGGCCAGTTCTGCTAATGTCCTCTTTAGAAATGCTGATTCCTAGGTAGAGAAAGTGCTTTTAAAACATACAGGTTACATTGTTTATGGCATAAACTTTAAAAAGTTTTCAAATGATGTGCCTTTTCCAATGGGATGCTTGGCTCCATGATGTTCTAATTTTACAATTCATTGTGTTCTTTATTGCAAGCCACCTCGTGTAAGGTTAAAGGGCTGCATGGAAATTAGTTGGGGAAAAAAAAGATAAATAAAGGAGATGCATTAAATCAACAGGACCTTACATGTCCATCTAACACTACTGGATTGATTTTGTGGGTCTCGTCAGGACCAAGGGCTGGATTTAAGGCCAAGCCTTTAAAATCCTACCCCAAAGGCAGCAAAGAGGAATACCAAAGGCATAGATAGGGCCACAGCAGAAAAGGCCCCGCGGACTCATCTCACAGCGTTTACTGACGGACCCGTGGAAATGCTGATCTTAAATGTCCAGGCTCAGACACACACACACACACGCAGCCCGATCCCCGAGGCCATTTCTCCCTCCCGTCTCCCCCACCCATCTACTCACTTCTTAGAAAACTCGTTAAAATCAGCCAGCAGGTCACAGATGCGCAAGCCGGTCCGCGAGGCTTTGCAGGCATAGGCGGGACCGATCCCCTTCTTGGTGGTGCCGAGGCTGCGAGGAAAAGCAAAGGAACGTGAGCCCTCTTTGCGGGAATCGCTCTCCTGGACAGAGACACACACAGAGGAATTGCTCTCCTTCACACGCAGAGATACACACAGAGGAGAGTGACAGGAATCTGTTCTGATCACAGACCTTCTAGGACATCTTGTTTAAAAAGCATTTTTTAACAAATAAATAAAAGTACATAGCTAGATAGCAGGGACGTCCCAGAGTGGCATTTGTAACTAGATGACAGAAAAGGCCAAATTTTGACAGATCTTGGACTATACATCCTATTATTCCTTGCGAACATAGCAAAAGAATGATGCGAACTGTAGTCCAAAACATTCCGACAAGAGGGCTGGACGGCAACTCTCATTTGTTCCAGCCAGTATAGACAAAGATTGCTGTTATTTGCTTATTTGTCTTACGTATCTCTCTTCTTAGCTGGGTGGATAATTCAGTGGTTTAGGACTCTGGCTGCGGAGCCAGAGGTTGGGAGTTCAATTCCCCCCCACTGTGGCTTCTGGGAGAAGAGCCAGCCTGGGTGGCCTTGGGCAAGGTGCACAGTCCCACAGCGCCCCTAGTGGAAGGGAAGGGTAAAGCACTTCTGTGAATATTGTCTACCTGGAAAAGGTCACTGTAAGGCAGAATAGTCATGACAAGTCACAATTATTATTATAAATCCAGTCAGCCTCGACTTGACGGCATATGAGTGTTGTTATTAATATCTCTCTTCTTGCCTTCCCTGAACTCAAGATGGGTGACAGGGTTCTTCTCCTCACAACCGTCGTCAGGGAGGACAGGGAGCGTGGGAACCTGGCTGCTGAGCAAAGAGTCATGGATTCAAAACCCTCTTTGTCTCTGTTTTTGAACCAGAGTGGTACCGCGTCAAACATAAGAAAATCAATCGATAAGTCACGGAACGGCACAGCTGGAAGGGACCCTCTGGATCATCAAGCCCAGCCCCTCTCTGGGGGGTGGGGGGTGGGAATCGAACTCCCAGAGACCGAGGCCACGGAGCCACAGCAAATCTGCAACACACACACACAGAGTGACCTCCCTCTCAACCGGTACTTGGGAGGAACATGCGAGCCACATGGCCAGCGTGCCCGGGTGCCCCACTCACTTCTTGCCAGCCTGCTGCTGCCGTTGCTGTTCCTGGATGCCATCAGCCGCCTGGTGGAAATTAAACACTGGTGCCGAGAAAAAGAGAGGGAGCAGTGTTGAAAAATGTGGGGTGCCTCTCGCTTCCCCTTCCACCACCCCTCCCTCTTCTTCTTTCCAGGCCCCAGAAGAGGGAAAACATGGACTCACCCAGATGGGCTCGATCCGAAATCACGGTCCGAGACTCCCAGCCTTCCAGTCCTGGGAAAGGGGAAGAGTTTGTGAGTTTAAACCAAGGGTGGGCAAAATACAGATCCTGGGGGGATTTTTGCGCACACAGCTCCTATGGACTTCCCAGAGGTTTATTTTTTTAAAAAAAAAATGTTTTGGAGAAGGAGGGAGACAAAAATGTCTTTTTTCTACTCCCGGAAGCAGCACTTTCCCCATCGAAGAGGTTGTGGAGGAGCAGTCCCGTAATCTCCCAAAAAAATCAAAAGGGAAGTGGATGCCCAGGTCCTTCTGGTTTTGATTTTTTTAAAAATATTTCCTGAAGGGTTAAAAAAATTTCTGCACTGGGTGCAGCTCCTGGGTGATGGGGACAAAAATATGGGCCCCGGGTCCCTCACACGTGCCATGTAAGCCATCCCTCACTCGTTTTCTTTTCCCATCTGCTCTCCATTTTCACTTTTTCCGTGGCGGCCAGGACAGCGACAGCCGAATGTGATGCTCACAGGGCTGTGTTTCCCCCGGGACATCCTTTTGGGCGGTCGTGGGAACAGAAGGGTGAGGTAGACAGGCCTTTGGTCAGGCGAAACACGGCTCCACTTCGGATCGTCTCAGCCCCAATTGGTTCTATCGTTGTACTGCTCTAACAGTCAGGAAGTTTTTCCTGATATTCAGCGTAAATCTGTCTTCCTGTCGCTTGAGCCCATTATTATGTTTCCTGCATTCCGGGATGATCGAGAACAGATCCTGCCCCTCCTCTGTAGGACTACCTTTCAAATATTTTAAAAGTGCTATCATATCACCCCCTCAGTCTTCTTTTCTCGAGGCTAAACATGCCCAGTTCTTTCCGTCTTTCCTCCTAGGGCTTGGTTTCCAGTCCCCTGATCAGCGTCGTTGCCCTTCTCTGAACTGGCTCCAGTTTGTCAGCATCCTTCTTGAAGTGCGGTGTCCAGAACTGGACACAGAACTCAAGACGAGGCCCAACCTGTGCCAAAGAGAGAGAAACGAGTAGCTCGCAGGATCAGTGATTTCTCCACTCACCTGGCCCCTTCTTAAGATTCTTCTCCGCTTCCTCAAACAGTCCTGGTAAGTGGATGACAACACCATTTCCTGAAACAAAATATCATTATCACAGCCTTCCTTGTGAAAAAATAAGCCAGAGTTTAGGGGAATATTCGAGCATTTGAGAATGTTCCCACCCCATTCCTTCTGTTATCACGTCCACCACCTTGTGGGGAGAGGGATGAGCTTGAAGGGCTCCCAAATCCTGAAAATCCCCCATAGATGGTGACAAAACTAGGGATGGGTGGCAGGATTAGCACCATGTGTGGATATTCGCCACAGTTCCTAATGTCTAAATAGGCTATATAGATCCTATGGCAGAAGAAAACCCATAATGGGGGTGGATACGGGAATTCAATAGGACTCCCATATTTGCACGGGATTGGTTCCAAGTCCCCTCCCGTAGATGCTAAAAAAACTCGAATTACAGTATAGCAAACCTTATTTTAATAGTATTTACATAGCATGGTCTCTGGCTCCGTCTAGTAGCCAGTTATGGTAATGACACTGTGGAAACATATATTTCTCTACCGAACGCTACGCATAGCATGGTCTCTGTCTCCTTCTAGTGACGAGTTCTGGTAACTTCACCTTTAGAAATCTATATTTCTAGGATTTTTCTTTTAATATTTTCAGGCCATGGATAAGTGAATCAGCGGATATTGATCCCGCAGATAAGGGGGTTCAACTGTCCTTCTGCTGCCTCTCACAGCCACGGCGACGTGCTCGATTTCTCACCAATGAACGACGTGGCGTTGTGGTTGATAACTCCGCTGGGTAGGAGATGGAAATCATATTCAACCGAATCCACCACAACCGTATGGCCTGCGTTATTGCCACCCTGCAGAGGGGTAAAAATACAGAAAGAATCTGTCTTATTCCATAACATATCTCGTCCTTCCAAACGCTGCAACTTCCATACTCTGTCACCATGGGCTATGTTGTCCAAGGACCATGGGAACTGTAGTCCCAATAAAATCTGGAAAGTCCCACTTTGCCCCTTCAACCTACACCAAATGTCGAACGGGCTCTGAGTGGGTACCCCTAAGCACGTGCAGAGTGTCTTAATTGAACCAGGGGATGTCCCAGAGCCCTTCTTGAGCTCGGAGGTATCAATATGGATGAGCGCAGTCCAGACCACTGCTTTCAGAACCAGGATGGGCGTTTCATAAAGCAGGATTCATGGGCAGGCGAATCCATCAAGAAAGGTGGAGCAGAATAAACGTTTTGGTTCAGAAAAAAATCTGTCAGACCGGCGCGAGCACGCGGCTGCCCATTTGACCCAACAAAAGTGGGGCAGGAGAGAAAAAGGGGGAAACGGTTCAGGAAATAAATAAAAATCGTAGCCCTTGAAAGACTTAACGGGGTTTCGTTCAGTGCGAATTTAGTGGATTTTGATCTTACAGTGAAATAAATGGCTTAGCTTTAAAGGCCTACAATTTATTGCATTATTTAGTTATTTTCCGCCCTTAATTTTGGCCCATGGGGTGGGACAGGCGAACAGGGCGACTTCTTTGGGAATTTCCTGCAGAGACCCCTGCCGAACTTTCTCCCGGATTCTCCCGATTTCTTGACTTCAAGACCTTAATTGCAGAGGAGAGGAAAAACCCACTTTTTCTCTTTTTTTTTTTTTTTTTTTTTGCTGTCGCTATTTTTTAAAAAACAAAAAACCCCAAACTCTGGGAATCAGAGAGGCCCAAAAGATCCCGCCCACCTGACCTTCTGATGCCCCAGATAAAAACCGATCCATGCCTTTATCCAGGTCTATTCCTGGGCCAAGGCTTGCAAAAGGACCAGGGTGAGAATCCTGCCCCCAAAAAGGGGTGCAAATATCCACACATACACCCTGTTGCATCCTCCAGGTGGCCTGGGTGGGTGGATGGGTCCCTTCTCTCCTCGCGCTACTGTAGAGGGAGGTGGGGGGGGGGACGATGGGAGTTGTAGTCTCGAGTCCTTGGACTATGGGAGTTGTAGTCTCGAAGGCAGCCGGTGGAGGGAAAGGGGGGGGGGGTTGAAGGAAGGGAGCCGCAGCAGTCTGCCCCGCCGGGGAGGGCGGTGGAGGATGGGCGTTGTAGTCCCGCGCCCTGCTGGCCTGGACTTCACTCCCGGTGCCCTGATTTGGTTTAATGGTGTTTAAAACAAACTCGTAGGCGTTAACCGACGGGAGGGGCTCACCTGGCACCGGCAGACCAGATCGGCGTCCAGGCTGAGCAGGTCGACCACCTTCCCTTTGCCTTCGTCCCCCCACTGCGCCCCCAGCACCACCGTCACGCGGTTGCCCGGCTTGGGCCCCGAGGGGGAAGCCGGGGTGGGCCCTAGCCGGGGTCGTTTCCCTTCCGGGCCGCCCCCGTCGCCCCCATTCAGCAAACTCCTCGCCGCCGCCCCGCTCTCAGCCCCCGCCATGTGCAGCCGCCGCGAAAGAGGGCACCGACCCTAACATGGCGCCGCCCGGGCCGGCCTCCGCGCCAGTACCCAAGATGGCGGACAGGGCGGCAGCGCGCTGGACCCGCCCACTTCCCTTTAGCGAAAGGGGAGGGAGGCACACAGAGCTACGAAACAAGAAGAGTGATCGGGGCTAGGGAAGAAAGGGGCGCCTGGCTGTCGCTCCCGCCAGCACCAGACCACTGGGAGAAACAGAGGGAAGAAAGGGAGAGGGGTCCAACAGGGCTGGGGTGCTTCATATATTATATATATATATATCCGGAAACCAGCATCAAAGGCAAAAGAAAGCAGAATGCAGCTAACCGAAAAGAATGTCCTCACCTAGTTGGGTTTTCTTTTAAGACAAATTACCCAAGTTATTGCTCCATGCTAAAAATGTTGTTCCAATTCATAAGGATGCCCCAGGAAGACTTTTTAAAACATGTTTAGAACCAGTCAGGTATGAAAACCGGAGGCCACACACACTGTCCGAGAAGCACCCTTTCTTCTCTTTTGCTCCAGAACCAAAACATGTGTGAATCAATAAAATAAAGCCATTTTAAAACAATAGTGTTAAAAAAAAACACATCATGCACAGATGTAATCTTGGCTAAGACAGTGGCTGGTGTTTACCAGATGGGGAAACAGATTCAGCCCCTTTCTATAAAGTTTCCTACCTTTTACTACTTCTCAGTCCCTGGCCACAGTGTGGGACAACAGGGTAGGGGGGTTACGATCATACCCTGTCAGAAAATTAATCATCAAAGTGTTTTAAAACTTTCCTAGCAAGCGAGAAGAAAGTTCTGTTCAGGCCAAAGATGACAGCCCAGATGCAGGAGACAAAACCCGTCTTGTTTCCAAATAGAGGTGCATTGCTTCTGAACAAGAAAGCTACTATAATAATAATAATGGCAATATTAGAAACAGCATACATACCGCACAGATATTTAACAGACACTTACGTTTTTAGTTAAAATTTGTATGTTATATAATACCAGTCAATGTTTTTATAATGTTGACTGTGCCTGGTGTTTCTCAAAAATAAAATAAAAATAATACAGTAATAAGAGAACTGCAGAGCTGAAAGAGATCCTATGGATCAGAGTCCAGCCCATGTCAAGGAGGCACAGCAGGGATTCGAACTCTCAACCTCTGGCTGCCACTGAGCTATCCACCACAGTTAAGATTTATCCAAAAATATTTCTGCTACAAATCTAAAGTGGTTTTTAAATGTGCCACATTGGGAACTCACACTAAGGCATAGACATCTGGGTCAGTATCATATTAACACTGAAAAATCACAAATGTTTTTCAAAAATTAAGGAGTATAACAATGTCTTGCCGACACCCACATTTTCTAGTTTGTATTGATGAAATGGTCCTCTAGTAACATTTGCATTTTGTTAAATCAATAGAGTGGGGTTGAAAATCTGCATTTTATTATTATCATGGTCCATGACATTTAAACTTTTAAAAACACCCATCCCCAGAAGTAGTAGCAAAGAAATCTGGTCAGTTTCATGTCCCCCTCAAAATAAAGTAGCCCTGATTGTCCACAGAAAGAGGAAGTTTCAACACACAAATCAACAGGAATCTTTGTTCTTTAAGAATTCTTTTGTGTGTGCGTGTGTGTGCGCGTGTTATGTGTCCACATGCAAAGAGGAACAGACAAGCTGAGAGGGTTAAACAAGGACACCTAAGAAGTCAGCCCATCACCAGAAGGATGTGGAGTCAAGCGAATGGTTATTTATTCTAAAAATGGAAGGTTTTCAACCTACATATGCCAGAATTGTTAAGGAAAGAAAGTTACAGATGTAAACAATCACACAGTTACATAGTCAATGGCAAAACGTTTTTACTGGCCACTTAAACGTCTTACAGTTTTGTAAAAACATTTACAGCCTTTGTTTTGCTCGAGCTTCCAATCTACAGCAAACTAAGACATACAATCATGAAAAACACTAACAGATTTTAAACAGGCTGATTTTTTTTTTTTTTTGCAATTTTCACCATTTAATTTTTTTTCCTTTCTTTTCTTGTTTTTTCTTTTTCTTTTCTTTTTCTTTTTTTTTTTTTTTACAAAAAATGTGCAGAAAAAAGACAGCTAAAGTTGCTAAGATCTTTCCGGTCTGGGATGGTCTAGGGATATGTGGCAGTTTTCGTCATTCCTCCACAGCTTCTCGCTCTGTTTTGAGATCCTATTTCAAAATAGCTCCCCCGCCCAAGCTGTTCAAATTTTAACCTCAGCTGCAACGTCTTGATGGTATACTTGAAGTGATTCCGGGACCCAGTGCTGGCTCTACCTTGTCCTGTGATCCCAAGGCAGCTGGCGCTCCGCATGCTGGTAAGGATGCCCGAGACAAACTTTTAAAATCATCTCTGACTATCGCAACCCCATGTGAGTTCTGCTACAGAAGTTATTTGTATACTTTTCTACGTCACGCACACCCTTCCCCGCCCTGAAGCGTATTTTCTAGTGGCCTGAAGCATTTAAAATACGTTAACTTTGTTATATATATATATATTAAAAAAAGGTTGCCACACAATCACACATTCTGAATACACACGTGCAAGGAGATAGAAGAATCCTGCTTCTCTAGAGCTTCTGGATGTTTGAGAAGGGGCAAGAAGGATGAGAGCTCAGCTGGAAGGCTCTCTCCACATTCCTCCCCACTCACCCCATATCAGCCCCCCCCCCCCAACCCCACTCTATAAAGATGTGTGTCCTGGAGCTGGAAGGCTCCATCCTTTTTGTCTGTCTGGGAAGAAGGAACTGTTCCTCCAGCATGGGAATGAAGACAAGAGCAAACTGCAAAGACTGGCAACAGAATTTCTGAGTATCTATTCTAAAAAAAATAATAATCACCACCACCACCACCCAACGTTTAAGATGAAGAGGGGAAAAAAAAGAAGTAGTTTGAATTTCAAACAGTGAATCACAAGGAACAGAGGCAAATCTTTAATCCCTGTGGCTGGGAAATTAAGACATAATTCGCAAGCTGGAGGGACCTGGGAGCCAAAAACCATGAAAAAACCAAAACAAAAACTCCATTTTTATTTATTGTATTTACACAATTCACGTCTGGGGAGGAAGGACATCCCTTGGTGGAAAGCCCCCATCCTTCAACACCCCCCCCACACACACGCACACTCTTTTGTGGATAAAAGCTAATGAGGAAGCAGAATTTAATTTTATCTTTTAAGTTTCAGGAGGGGGAGGATGCTGATCCACTTACCAGTCCTTGTTTTACCAGTCCTTGCTCCCAAATGGATGCCAACCACTCAAACCCACCTGGATGCAGGACGATTTTATTCTGTCTGCAAATGCTAAGGAGGGTGGCGTAAGTCTTGTCGCTGGGCATGGCACTTTGGGGGCAAGGAGAAGAGAGAGCTTCCTGTACGATGCGCAGCCATCCTAGGGGAGGAATCAAACATACCCACGGGCCAGGACCAAAAAATGCCAACTTTTTCCAAGCAAGGGACATACACATACAGCTGTTTTTACCCACCCCATAAGCACAAATCTTTTCCCCCACCCACCCTTTCCTATATACAGAGGCTAACAGTTTATCAAAAACCACAAGAAGCACAGAAGGATGCCTGCGCCCCCCCCCCCTTTCGCACTGACTATATAAAACCTGCTGTTCTTCAGCACGAAGCTCCTTGAAAAAAAGGTGAAACTTACACGCCAGCACAGTCTTGCCTATATACATGTTAGGTGCTAACAAGGAGAAGATCCTGCAGAAACCCCTGAGAAAAATGTTCCTTCCGCTCCTATTTAAAAAATGGGGGGGGGGGGGGGAGGAGAGAGAGAAGAGGACAGACGCTACAGAGATGATAAAAGGGCCAAGCTAAGCCTTGGGAAGAAAGGAAGTGAGTGGAGGATGTCCTTCCCACCCCACCCCCAAGGCAGACTTGCTTAGGCCACGGAAGAACTTGGGAACTCGGCAAATTAAGCCCCTGGGCTTCGTTCTGCTGAACGGTTCACAGATATCCCCTCTGCTAAATAGTTCACGAAGTAAGACGGCTGGAGAAAGAAGGGAGAAGCCCGAGAGAAGCCTCTGGCCTGGGATAGGCAACCTCCAACAGGCCTTCCAGTAATTCACTGTCTGAAAACACAGGCCAACGGCTGAAGGGCAGGGAAACAGGCGCACCATGACCCCTCTCTCTCTCTTGCAGTGGTTATAAAACGGGGTAAATATTTCCCTGTGGATGAGAATTTATGCCACCCCCACCACCCTCCCCTGGAAACTAAAAGACAGCGTGGCACACATGAACCCTAATTTAGTTTTGGTTTCAAAGGCATTCGAAGAAGCCAAAACCTGTAGCTCCCCCCCACCCCATTTTGTGGGCCCTACAGTTTGCCTGCATGGCCCTCATTCTCCACCTCCCCACCCCATCACCTTCCAACCTCGGCACCTCCTTCCCCCCATAACTCAGCAGCCCGTCTAGTGGCTCTATGATGTCATGGCTCCCCCCCCCCCGGGTCCAATCCTGGGCGGCGCTAAGTGCTGCTCTCCTCTTTGCGCAGTTTGATTATAAATGTCTAAACTAAGTTTGAAATGTTTTTTTTTCTGTTTTTTTTTATAGAATAAGACAATATTCTTTTTCAACAAACTTTAAAAAAAATTTACAATTTCTTTTTTGTTTTTTAAACCTCACCCTCCCTCCCACCACCCCTTTTCGCCTACTGCCATTCTTCCCCAACAGCCCCTGTTCCCACTGCTTGGTGTCTCAGGAAGTAGTAGGCACCCTTCCCTCTCAGTAGAGCCGCAAGGCTTGGCTGAAGGGTGGAGATGATCAGGGTTTCACCGGTACCCTTGGTAGCCGTAGTAGTTCCTGTAGTATCGGTCTCTGTCTTGGTAGTAGTTCTGCCACTGAAAAGGACAACAGAGTAGTCACTGGGCAGTCTAAGCTGCAAGTTCAACATCCCTTCCGAGACTAGATGGCTAAAGCCTACACAGACACCAGCTTGCATTGTTTACACACTGATCCCCAACTCAGGTTATGCAGTAGCCACGCTTAAGGTCCTATTTTAGAAAAGTCAGTGAGGAGAAACGGAGGCAGAGAGAATGCACAGATACCACGAAGTCTACAACAATGGGGATGATTTGGTGCCTGTGCTTCCCAGACAATAAATGCAGCTTTGATGCATCTTTCAACTTCAACTGTATTTTTTGCACCAAAACTATGGCAAACTGTTCTCAGACTCCCCACACACACACACACACACACCTGGAAACCAGCCCGCTTTGTCTACTGTCACAGCTTCTCTGGTCTGAAATGCAAGCCTGTCAGCTGGCCAAGCTCCACCCGCTATGATACAGAAACAGTATGCTGTACAGAGGAGCAGAGACCAAGGGACTGCCTTTGGACAGAGTGAGAATGGAGACAGGAGACCAACGAGCACTCCCAGCCAGTAGGAACTGCAACTCTGAAACAGTGACTCACAGACCCTTACCTCTTGATTGTAGTCCCTGTAATAATCTCGGTATCTGTTGTACTCATAATCACGTCCGTAGAAGCGGTTGTATTCACCACCTCTGTATCTGTCATAGAAGTTACGGTACCCCTGCAAGTTAAAGCAACGGATTGGATTCAATGACGTCATCATCCAAACCCTGCACCAAACTGGACAATCCCTTAAAACCAGGAGCAGGTATTAATCCTGGTTTCAAGCTATCCAGGTCGATTTTTGTATACCTCTGAAATCACCAAGCTTAAATATTAACCTTTCACGTAAAAGTGTGTTCAGTTTTTGGACCTTCAGAGGAAAGCGTCTCGGACACAATCTTAGCCCTCTTTGCCTAAGAACCAAGTCAACGTCTGAAATGGGATAAATGGCAAGCCGGAGATATACTCACGCCTCTGTTTCCAGGCTGTCCCCAGTACTGCTGCCGTTGCTGCTGCTGCTGCTGCTGCTGGCCATACGCCCGATTGTTGTAGCCACCCCGGCGCTGGCCACCAACTGAAGAAAACACAAGACAAAGAAGGGGGTCAAACTGTACTTATAGACTACTTCTTATTATTTCCACTTCTATACCACCCCCATTCGTGTTCTCATTCTCAGGGTGGGGTTCCCCACATACAATAAAGTCATACAATTAAAAAACCCTGTGTAATAAATACTGTAAAAATGCAATGCGACCCTTTAAAAGAACTGCTGTTGCGGCCAACTGGGTGCCTCTATTTGCGGAGAAGCCACAGATTCTTACAGCACAAAGGAAACTAAGGGAACTCAAGACACGGGAGCTGGGAGCTGAGCAATTCACTTTTCCAGGACACATGGACCAAGGACACAAGGTGGTAACACTTGCCACGGACAAAATGCCTTAAGGATCAGCCAAAGCTTCTCCGTGCAAAGACACTGGCCCGTGGAGCCTCCTTTACTAAGTCCAGAGGTTCCTAAGTTACGTCTCATGGGGACCCGTTGGATGCTGATGGCACCCCACTTCTCCACAAATCTGAACTCCGTCCAGATCTCTTGCTGCCTCCCCCTTTATCCCCAAATCAACACCACCCTTTCCCCCCTCCCTCCCCTTCCCTCCCACAGAGCATGGTGCTACTCACACCGCAGCCGGGGGGGGGGGGGGGTGCTGCCTACTGGGATGCCTGAGCTGAGCTGCCAAGAAAAAAACAAAACCCAAACCCAAAAACAAAACAATATGAATACAAAATAAAGGAAAAGAGGTCCCCAGAGGGGCTTCAGGGATGGGATACAATAAAAACAAAAGGAGGGGCCAATGGCACAGAGAAAGGTTTGGGAGGCACCCTCTGGGTGACAAGGAACCAAATCCAGGAAGCCCTGCTGGGGCTCTTAAGAATCTGGTCCCACGGTGTCAGGGAAAGAGCCTAAGAAGATGGACTTGTGTAACTTTAAGGATACACGAGTTTCATGGATTTCAAACCTGAGCAAAATCCACTGGACTGGCACAGCCGAGTCCTCTAGCAGTGCCAACGTGCCTGCTCCATACCTCCTGCTGCTTCTCACCCACTAGTGAGCCTCAGCCTCCACACGGAAAGGCCAAGGAGACTGGAGTGTGTGCAGGAAAGAGGAGGAGAGGGCCTCTGCACAAGGACAATGCAAGGGCAGCTCTCAGAGGGCCAAGGATTTCCCTTCGGACCCTGGGCAGGGCAAGGGTGAGGGAGCCCACAAGGAAGAGCGCCAGCAGGTTCCCCTTCAGGAAGCCGCTCAGCCCCCCTCGAAACCTCACCATATCCCTGGCCGCGGTTGCGGTTCTGGCGGTTCCGTTTGTTGCGGTTGTTGCGCCGGTTGGTCCGCTTCTCTGAGGGTGGAAGCAGCTTCCTGGCCTCTTCTTTGTATTTGGTGACGAGAGGCTGGGCCTCCTCCTTGGCCAGGTCTTGGTACAGGACTTCGTCTATGTAATCGCACTTCTCCGGAAGAGAGAAGTTGGCTGAGATCGGGTGGAAACAGAAGAAGTTCAGGAACGTTTCGCGCTGGAGCAGGCGGAAAAAATTCCTCCACCACTACCTTATGAGTCCTCGGGGCTTCTGAGGAGCCTACCTTTCATTTCGAGCATCACCGACTCAGGCACGTCATCTCCTTCCGCCTCCTTCCTCTGCTCCAGTCTTTCTTTCCAGGCCTCTTCATTGGGGACCAGCACCATCACCTTGCGAATGAAGCCTTTGAAGGGCAGTAGCTTCCGCCGCTGGCCAGAGTTATAGACGTTACACTGAGAACGAAAGAAAAAAAAGGGGGGGGGGAAGGAAACAGGTCTCTGAGCTGCCAAGAGCACTACAGCAAAGCACCAGGCAAACAGCATTAAGGAATGCCTTGCAAACACAGCAGAGCACAGTCAAAATGCACTTTTGGCCCTCCTGATCCTAGCATTTGGACTACAACTCCCATTGGCACCCTCTCCAATGCCAGCATATGGAATAGGTATCCGGACTGAAGCAGCACAAGGAGCAAACAGGCATCTAATCCAGGATCCTGTTCCCTCCCCCCCCCCCCCCCCCCCCCGCTCCCAGTGGCCAGTCAGATGCTTCTGGAAGATCACAAGCTGGGTGAAACCACAACAGTCACTTCTTGCAATGGGACTCAACAATGGCATACGACAGGGGTCCCCAACCCCCGGTCCACAGCCCGGTGCCGGACTGTGGGCTTCCTGGAACTGGGCCGCGGACACGGATCTCCCCCCCCCCCCCCCCGCACCCGGTCCACGGTCCCAAAAAGGTTGGGGATCGCTGGCATACAACATTTTTGGGAGGCAAAAACCCTTGATGTATACACCAATATTAAAAAGCAATTAAGCGCAGAACGTATTAAAACAACTAAAAGCAATGTAAAAGTGTCTAGAAACGTATTTAAAAGGCTACAAATACAACACTGCACCCTAATTAACGCCCCCCCCCCCCCCCCGCTTTGCAGGAAATTACTTGTCAAAAGCCTGTCTGGACTCAAAGGTTTTTGCCTGCTGACCGAGAGACAGAATCTAACAGCAACAAACAAGATCATGCTGGCACAGAAAGGGAGAGCAGAAGGCCAGAGTGCTTTGGCTTCTGCCATCAGCCAGGAACACGGGATGACTTAGGGGGCTGCATCTCCAGCCTTTCATAAAGCACATCAGGCTAAGGGGGAGACTCAAAGGTTCCCAGCACTAGGCCGGAGGGCAGTTGCAGGGAGCTTATGTTGCACCCTTGTAAGAAAGCAAACTTTCCTGCTGCAAACTGCAGAAGGGGGGAAGCCACCACCCCCTGGGTCCCGTTCATCATGTAAAGGTTAAAAAAAAAAAACCACTAACAGGCAAGAATCTTCCTCATCTAAGTGAGAGGTCAGGAAAAACCCCTCATGTTTGTTCCTATTGTTGGAAATGGTTAACTCTCCACCTCCCCAGAGTGACTTTGAAGTAAAGATACCTGATCAAGAATGAAGTTTCTCCTCGTCCTGGGGGCAATCTGGACAAGCTTGCTAACGCAACGGGCGGCTTGCTGAAGCAGCTGGTCTCGGGCGGCAACGTCCAGAGCTTCTTCAGCTACGGGACCCTTCGTCTGAGAAGAAAAATAAACGGATGTGGTTAAAAAGAAGACATTTCCGAAACAGGCGGAGAGGGAGACAGAAGGAATAAACCTAAGGAACGATTTCTGCTACAGAAGCCTACACTCACGCTGGAAGCTGCTGCTTGACATTCAAGAATTCAGACTGAGGATTGTCTGAATTATCGGAGGACAACCTCGCCTTCCAGTGCATTTTTACTATGCGTCTGGGTTACCGCTCAGGGTTCATTCGTGATTCCCTCCCTCCCTCCACAAGTCTGAAGTCCATCCTCTTTTGCCTAACAGTGATAAACTCTGAGGCTGTTCCTTCCACAGCCACTTTATGCAACAATTAAATAGGGATGAGTCCAGAGTTGAGGTTTCGTTCTCGCCCCCAGCTCGCTCTTTGCAAGTGCACAGAGATTAGAAAGCTAGAGTCAGTCAATAGGCTGGTTGCTTGCCGCGCGTACATGCCACCACCTCTAGTTCTGCAGCGATACAGAGTGAAACAATATCTTGGTTTCCAAATACAGTTGAAGGCACTGGCATCCAGATGCAAAGCTTGAAATGTTTGCTTTAGCGGCGGGGGGACCTAAAGAGCTGATTGTTTCTGCTTTTTTCTTCTTTTGATGTTCATAATATCAATCCTGTGCTACGCTTGGTCTCTCACTTTGATTTTAATTCTAGATTGCTCTCCTGTAAGCCATGCTGTAGATCACACTTCCTCAATCTTATCCGGGTACTATAGACTACGGAGCTGAGAAGCCCCAGCAGTGTGGCCAAATTTCTGCAATGCAACAACTGTGCTCACGACCCGGGTTCAATCCCAGGTAGCCGGCTCAAGGCTGACTCAACCTTTCATCCTTCTCAAGTTGTTAAACTGAGTACCCAGCTTGCTAGGCGTGGGCGGGCAACGTATAGCCTGCATAATTCAATTGCAAACCGCCCAGAATGCTTTAGGCACTATGGAGCAATATATAAGCAGCATGCTTTGCTTTGCTTCTAATTAATGTAGGCAGGCGAGAGGCAACTGAGCTTCTCCAGATCAGTGGACTCCAATCTTGGGCAACTCAGGGGTTTTTGGACTGCAACTCCCAGAAGTCTTCCAGCACTTGCTCTGCTGGCCAGGGTTTCTGGGAGTTGCGGTCCCAGAACACCTGGGGACCCAAGGTGGGGAACCACGGTTTTGGATGTTTTAAAACAGCTCTCACCGTACTCAGCCACCAACTATGTTGACTGGAACTTACGGAAGTTACCATTCAATAGTATCTAGAAGGCCACAACTGCCTACACTTCAGGCAGAAATTTCCCTTTATAACTTACACGGGGTATTTAAAAGAGCATCTCTTGAGGAAGAGGGCTGGATCACCCTTTCAGCCCTGAAAATGTATATTTGTTTTTATATGTTTATTATGTTGTACAGTTACGTTATTTTCTTGGAAGCTGCCCAGTTTGTCTACTAAATGAGTGGGGTATAATTTTAAATAAATAAATAAATACAGAAATACGTGAATAAATATTTGAGGAAGGAAGACACACACTTGCATGCACACACACTAAAAACAGCAACACAGGCCAGCTGAGGCAAAAGTGACCAGTGAGAAAAGCTAGAACAGTTTTTCACAGGGGATACAGAGAATCACAGAATAATGGAGCTGGAAAGGACCTATAAGGCCATCGAGTCCAACCCTCTGCTCAACACACCTAACCTGAGTTGGGAAAACATCTGAGTGTTTTGCTGCCTTCTTACCTTCATCTGGTAGAGAATGGCATCTGTCCCCAAAATGTTGTAACGCTTCTCTTGATTTTCCTGGACGTGATTTTGTGCCCAGTGGGTTTTCCCACATCCTGGCAGCCCAACCATAAGCAGCACCTGGAACGGGAAGAGAAAGTGAGCCAGCTCCCCTCCCACAGTTTAGAGAAGCTAGAAGGACATCGGTGAGAGGAAGATGGCACTTTTGGATTGGGCAGACTCTGCAAGACATCATCATCTGCAAGACTTCAGCCTCACACAACAACACTGTGAGGCAGCACCTCCACCCTGAGGTTCTGCAAGCGCCCCAAGGTCACTCTGTGAATTTTATGGTTGGGTGAAACCAACCCTGCAGCCGCTACAACACATTAGCTCTCAGCGCTGGGTATTAGGCACTGATCTTCCTTTCATCACTCCATCAGGACTGGGAAGTGAAAAAGGAAAGGAAGGAAGGAAGACCCCATCATCTGATATTTGAAAAAAGGTACAAAACACCTTAGATTCTACCATCCTCCCTTGCTTTCTGGGGGATACCCTGAGCATGATGAAAAGATGAAGGAGAACACACCCAAGAAAAGGAATGAATAAAGAGGAGATATGGTTTTCTATTTCAAGGAAGAATCCTGGCTGGATAGCTCAGCGAGTTAGGTATCTGGCTGCCAAATTCAATTCCTACGATGCCTTGTAGGAAAAGAGCCAGCCTGGGTGGCCTTGGGCAAGCTGCACCGTCCCACAGCGCCCCTAGAGGAAGGGAGGGGTACACCACTTCTGAGTACTCTCTACTTAGAAAACGCTGGAAAGGGCCGGTGTCGTAAGTTGGAATCGACTTAATAATAATCATGTGCCGTCAAGTCATCTAGCAGGTTTTGGGGGCAGGTGCCCATTGGGAAAAAGGGAAAGTTTAGTGTCCTCCCTGTCCCACCACCACAGCCTGCTAAACAGGACACTGATCAGATCTCCACCCTTTAGAAATAAATGTAAAAAGGTACAGCGCTCCACCACTGAACTACCGACCAAAGAAGAAACCCAATGGCAAAGAGGGGAGAAACAGTATTAGAGACAATCGTTTCAGGGTCCAAGCAAAATTACCTCACACTCCCCAGACGTTTTGGGGGGCAGCGGCATGCGCACCCCGATCCTCAGCAGGGACGGCATGGATGAAGACGTAGTCTTCAGGAATGGGGAAGAAAGGTTCCTCCTTCTGGCCAAAATTCAGCTCCACGGCACAGTTCTTGCACAGGACGTGGGGCAGCAGTACCCTGTCACCCAGAAGCTCCTTGCTGATCCGGAAGGCAACGCCCAGATCCTCCCCGTTTTTGGAGAAGGACAGCTCCACGTCTTCGCTTTCAAAGTTCTGCAAGGCGGGAGAAGACACAAGTATCAGGCCAGCAGCCACTCGCAGAACAGGTGCGTCCGGTGCTCACACGAACATGCAGTGTCACAAGAACAATCCAGGAGCTTTCTGAAGACAAGACAAGGGAAGGCTGGCTTTTCCGTGTCCTGAGGAGCAACCCCAGCCAGCTAGGAGGAGACTCTCACAAGAAACATCAAAGCAGCCCTCAAGAGGGCACATGCAATGCATCGTTGTTCCCCAACAGGTAGAGCAGGAGTTAACTTTGCATTAGGAGTGACTCTTTAGTGGCATACAGCTTCGTTTCCCCTACCCAGCCTACTCCGAAGAGACCGAAGAGGCCCATCAAGAGCCGGCCTAAAGGCCTTTGCTCACTACACTTACAGCAAAGCAACCGATCACATCATTCTCCCCAAAGGGCTGACCAAAGTCTTCGAATTGCCCATTTTCAGCCTTCAACCCTCGTCCATCGTAGCCATAAGAAAATTCATCCTCACCTGCAAGAGAGCAACACTTACTACAGCTGCATCTTGAGCACTGGATTCCCCCAGGTAACAGCAGCGGCAGCGGCAGCACCTGAGCTCCACTGCGAGGCTGCCTGAAAAGACGGGGCTACTTACCTAGCTGTGAACGAGAGAGATCAACAGACCACCCGACGCGAAGCAGCTGATTCTCTGTGGAGCCTTCCTTCAGGGGGAGATTTTGTGTCACCTGAGGCAGAAGAACAGATGTCTGTTAGAAAGCCCTAGTCGATTTCACCTGCTGACTAATGCGTCTAATAAATGATACAATGAGTTTATTTAATGGGCTCAAGCGACAGGAAGCCAGATTTCGGCTGAAGATCAAGATCAAGAAAAACTTCTTGACTGTTAGAGCAGTACGACAATGGAACCCATGACCTCAGGAGGTGGTGGGCGCTCCAACGCTGGAGGCATTCAAGAGAATACTGGACAACCCTCTGTCAGATCTGCTTTGATTTGGGTTCCTGCCTTGAGCAGGTTGGACTTGATGGCCTTACAGGCTTCTTCCAACTCAACTATTCTAGGATTCAAAGTCATTGGGAGGTTCTGTTCTGTATCTGATTCCTGACCTTTTGGATGAAGTGTGGTTTTAATGTCTTACAGGAATCATGATGATAATAGTCACAACAGCTGTCCAACCCAACATGTGTCCAAACCAACACCATCACTAACTCCCCCTTAAGCAATCAATTCTACAGTAGCACAAGTTGCCCATCATTTAAGTGATGCATTTTTATGTCTTATAGCCATTTGTTGCCTTCTGTGATTATTTTATTTTCATTGCTCTTACTATTTTTTTGTTTAAACGGTGAGCCTCCTAGAGTCTCTTTGTTACCAGGCAATCTAAATAGATCTCAAATAAATGTAAACAACACAATGGCAACAATCAAGTACCTATCTCACGTTTCAACTGTTGTGCAGATGAAAATCACTTGTCTTACCAGCACACCAATGTCTGATATCCCCATTTTCATATTGTGCATTTCGTTGCATATATTACCAGAACAAACAAACAAAACCAAACACCCACTTGTAAATTATTTTTAGGACAGCCCCAAGATACACTTATGAAAACATGTTTGGTGTTTGAGATACTACTATTATTTGCAGATCCAAACAGCCATACCAACAAAAAGTATGGTAACTTCGTATGTTTGGCAATTAGCTACACAAACAAGAAATGCCTTGGGGTAGTGGTGTTTTTTTTAAAAAAATGCTTTTTTGTGTACTAACATCCAGCCTGCTCAGACCTGGAAGTGTTCAAGTGCCAGATGCCAAGCCATTCACAAGGAAGAGCAACTCCCAAGGCACAAATTATAGGAATATCTGGATTTTGTAGCAATCCAATGGGTACAATAGCTGCAAATGCTCCAGGAAAAGCTTAACATGGATTGCCAGGTTCCTGGTGCAGAGATCCTCACCTTTGCCTCAAAACAGACCTTCCCCTTTTTCACACCATGTGTGCTTCTGGCCCCAGACCAAAGGTTGGGGAATTTTTCAGAGAACAGAGGCTGTCCTCCATAGCGATCCTTGGTGGCTCTGAAGTGGAGATCAGAGGTATCTGCCAGAAATGAAAACAAGAGCACAGTTAGGGTCAGGGCTCAGGCACCATCCAACATAGTGAGAACTGCCTTAAGAGGAGATGGGGACGAGCTATATCTAAAAAAAAAAAAGTTGAAGAAAACTAAACCAGCTGATTTAGTGGCCGGATTCTGAGGTTTGTTGTAATGTTTTAACCCCCTCGATAACACCTAGTGTCTCTCGATTTCTTGGTCTCTAACTCCTGATTAAATCCTATCCAAATCCTTCCAAGCCAAGACCTGCATAGAGGAGTATGAAACTATCGATGTTAAGTCAAGTCGGTTCTCAACACAAGCTTTTCTGTTTTGCATAAAAGCTGCCTTCAAGTGTGCCTTCTTTACTGCCACGAGAATAGTTTCTCAGAAAGTATGTACGACTCATGCTGCCCCTAAAGAACACCAACATCTACCAGATGGGTCAAACCATATCCTGACACACACTCTTCTCTGCATGATGTCTGAATGTGTCGTTATACAGATTAGGCCAGGTGGCAGACAATCTGTTTCCTTGAGATGTTTTGGGACTACAGGGTCAGTCAGCTTCACAGAGCAGGGCCAATGGTCACGGTTTATGGGAGCTGAAGTTCAAATTATATATAGGGCACCAAGGTTCCCGCTAAGCTGGACGCACATATGTGTATGCCTCCACTTCCCTCCGCGCAGCAATCGCATTAGGTTCATGACAGAAGGTCATGACAGAACCCAGCGCGTGGAGAGAGGGCAGAGCTGTACAGGAGAAAGGCGGAGCCCCACCCAGTGGGGCTGAAAATTAGAGGATACATTGTATGGCACCAAATTATCCAATTCTGGATAACTGCATAATGCCTCGAACCAATACATACATGTATCCAGGATCACCACTGTTTCATCATCCTCTTCCCTAGGTTCCTCTTCTGGCGGTGGTGGAGACTTGGATCTATATCAGAGGGAAAGAAATAGCAAAACACAAGCATGTTAAAAATGTGAGATGCAAAGAACACAACAATACTCCCCCACACACAAACACTTTTTCTCCTCCTTCCTTGCTTCATAGTTGCTTACTTTGGGAGATACATGTGTCCCAACGACAACTTTACAGAAAAACGTATAAGCTGCAATGGAAATTTATTAAACCAAATGATCACCCCGCTCCCTAAGATGTGTTGGTTCACAGTGTTCTTTCTGCTCCAGGGGTGCTGCTCGTGAGCAGTGAAACCTGCAAAGCACATTATCATCTCCTGATAACCAAACTAAGAAGCGCATGAAACTGCATGACTCTGAGCTAGACCACTGACTGGTTCGGTGGCTGACACTGACTAGTAACAGCTTTTTTGAAGATGTTCTCCTACACAGGACACCAGAAGCAGGTCTGCTAGAACAGATATTTAGCTCGTGAACATCTGCGTGCAAATGCAAATTCGTACTACTGGGCGATCATACTACTGCCTTCAAGCTGCTATGGGAGGGGCAGGAAGTGATACTTCAGAGTACAACCAGGAGGATGGTGTGAAGCGACACAGCCAAGCTGTTTCCTCCATGGTAAATATTCTGGTTTTACACATCTAGAAAGAGAAGCTTGCAAAGACAATAGGGTTTCCCAATATTCAACAATGTCCTGCAAGCTTTTGTATATAACAGTGGAGAAAGTGGTATCAACCAGCAAAGCGTCTTGTTTTAAAAGCAAAGCTATATATTCAGAATCACACAAGCTAGTGATGACCTAAAGCAGGGGTCTCCAAACTTTTCAGCGTGAGGGCCACATCATATATCTTCCACATTTTCGAGGGCCGAAGGAGACCCCCAACCTAAAGGATCCTCATGGCACAGTGGTTAAACAGCAGTACTGCAGCCACAACTCTGCTCACCACCCTGGTTTAATCCCAGGTAGCCGGCTCAAAGCTGACTCAGCCTTCCTTCCTTCCTAGGTCTGTAAACTGAGGACGTAGCTCCCTGAGGAGGCAGGCCACATGTAGCCTGCATAATTAAATTGCAAACTGTCCAGAAAGTGCTTTCAGCACTACGGGGCAGTACATAAACAGCACGCTTGGTTTTGCTTTAAATGTTCAGAGAACTCAAGTCTGCACATCTGCCTGGCAAATAAAATAATTATCCGTGGACAGTAGGGTTCTAGTTAAGGGAAGGTTGAGTGACTAGGCAAGACTGGTTAGCCTCTGCACAAGCTATTGCGCCCTGTCCCCCAAGTCTGAGTCACGTTCCACCCTCTGTCTGCTTGAATCCCCAGCCAAAATTTCCCACATCTCACCGGCTATTATACGCCTCCTCTCGGAACTCAAAGTAAGCACGGCCATGCTCTTCCTTCTCGTCCCGTTGTCTTTTTACGCCCTGGCGTTCACCATCTGCGCCAGTCTGCTTTGCTTTCTCATCTTCTTCATTTGCTGTACGGAAGAAGGACAACATTTATTTATTTACTTATTTAAACATCTAGCAACAAGCCACTACCCTAGGCAGCTTACATCAGAATACACAAAATAAACCAACAAAGAAACATCTCACCCCGATAATCCCTTGTATCACAAACACAGAGATGGTAATAAACCCAAGGGAAGGCAGAGGAGAAAAAGGCATGCCTCTATCTGTGTAATAAACCTTAATCATCAATGCCTTATCAAATATGGATATCTGACACCATGAAGAGTCCTTGACCTCATATACCAGGCCAGGTCCAGAGGAGGGAAAATGTTACTACAAGAGGTTCCACAGCGCCTGTGAAACAAGGCAGACATAAGTAACCTTGGCGGAGATCTTGATGAGAAGCAACCTAAAACTCAACAGGCCCACCACACCAGACCTTCTGCCTTATCCTACTTTGAACTGAAACAAACATAAGATGTTGATCATGAATCCACAGAGCAGACCAAATCCCTCGTGCCCAACATGAGGGAAATTATAAACACTCTGCGCATCACCTTTCTGAATCACTGATTAAGAGATTTTTGCACCAAGGATATGCTTCTATTTTGTCACTCTGGCCCTCTGGGCTAGAGTTTTAAGTTCTCCAGTTCTCTCAGGGTGAAGGTTTTCAGCACCTCTGGATTTTATGTCAAATATCCATATGATTTCAAAGGTATTATCTGTTACTCAGGAGCCAGTGTATTACTTAAGTATTGCACACTGAAACACCCTAAGCATTGGAAACGTGTTTCTCACTTGACCTCAAACTTGAATAATGAATGCAGAATTAAGCCATAACAGGACAGCTCAAACAGATATTCTGGGGAATAAGTGCTGTGTGCCAATGAGTATCTTCCTATTTCTCCATTTCATCCTGTCCTAAAATGACTCATTTCTCTAGGGTTTTTTTTTTCCATCAGGAGCAAAGTTCAACTTTTTTTAAAAATCTTATAGGGGAACAAAGAGGGAATAAATCAATATTATCCTTGACATGCTAATTGCTTTGCAATGGGATTCTGGAGTGCATAAGAAAGACTGCTTATCTCTGAAAAAGCATTTTAATTAATGTAATCAATTTCTTTAAAAACATATCTTTCAGTGTGCAACTGTGAGAATGTTCACAGACACATACTGAAAGTCAGACTGTGCTTTCAGCAACAAATATTCATTCAACTCAGGAGCCCCACAGGAAAAGTACTTGTAGATCACCATTCTGGGTGTGTTTCACCCCAGAACGCCCCAAGAGGAAGGCAATGGTAAACCACTTCTGAGTCCTCTATCTAGAAATTCCTGCAAAAGGGAACACGATAAGTAGGAATTGACTTGACAGCACAGAACCGATTTTATTCAATGGATATTACTCCCTAAGAAGTGCTGTTCAGAGTGGCCCCCTTGAACAAACCAACCATTAAGTTTTCCTCTGAATAACAAGTATTTACAGCAGCCTTAACCAGACAATGCCTAAGGCTGCCTAGGGATAATGGGGGTTGTAGTCCAGCACATGTGGAGGACACTTGGCAGCAGGTGCAGCTTTCCCACTAGATTTCCTGTGTCATCCATCTCTTGATTGTACAATATCCAGATACCACAAGAATAATTGTACACCACGAACTGCCTGTGCCTAATCCAAGATTTGACAGAGCTTAGCTCTCAGGTAAGCCATGGATACAGATGATACCAGTGTGTTTCAAGTGACTAAGCCTGGAAAACAGATCTCAGGAACTAAAAGAAGTTATACACATAATAAACGAGAAAGCACTGTTCCAGCGATGCCTGGGTACCAGTATTTTCTCCCCCTTTTTAATTAAGAAAAACCATCTACCAAAAAGGGGGAAATGCAGAAGCCTTAGAGATTTTAAGTCTGAGGAAACCTTACTATTGTGATCCGCAAAACCTGTAAACAGCAATTTCGCAGCAATATCAGCCAACTGTCCGTTCTTCAAAACCCAAGCTCAAATAAACATCGATCACTTTATACCTCTGCTCAGAAAACCGATGCCCACAACTTCCTTGCAGCAATAATACAAATTTCGAGTTGCAACCTTATATTCAAACCTCATCTCTGCTATGAGCTCTCTTCAGGAGCTTAAGACACAACATTAACTGAATGCCTTACACGACCCTTATCTCTTTCCAGACCATCAACGAGATTACTGAAATAATATTCATGCTGCCAGATCTCCAACAAACCTTAATATAAACTGCTAAATAGTTTTCAAAACTGGGAAAACTACACAGCCAATCTTTGTACAGTTTTTTTCAAACATGAAAACTGCAATAATAGCAATTTTGGCACTGTTACTACAGTTTATGCACAGTGTTATTAACATGCAAAGCATGTGACAGATTCAGGCAGCTCCCGGACTAAAGGGAACTAACACTTAAGAATTTAATACAGTACGTACTAGACTTACAAAGTCATTCATATTTTTTATCGCACCCGCTACCAAGGGGGCCATGCCTGAACACCTCCATTCATTTAAGACTCCCAATAGCCTCATAAAGTTCGTTACGCTGGGAACTTATGTAATTCATGGTCACATCCTTGGTTCAATCCTGACATCTTTGCTAGAACCCTAAGCTTCCTTTCATTATCTCTGTGAGCTGCATTTAAAGTCATGTAAAACAGATCTTGAGGTCCTCTAGCAGCCTTCCACGCAGTGTGACTACAGCTCTTATCATCCCTGACCATGAGCTACATTGGCTAGGGCTGACGAGAGTGACATTTCAACAACATCTTGTAGGGCTATGGATCTCCACATCTGCTGTTAAGGGAAGGATGGAATGACAAGTATTGTAGCTTTCCCTCAAGGAAAACTAAGGCCCTCTAAATGCCACGGCAGCCAATATCAAGGGATGACAGATGTCGCAATAACATCTGTACAGCTGCAGCTGCTCTACCAACCTCTAAAATAATAGCTCGTGGTAGAGGCAAGATCAGACCAGAAACCTACTGACTCAGAATTTGAACCACTACAATGGTTCTATACACGTTTTCTTTACACTGTGCCACTTGTGCGCGTACAAACCTTCAGAGAATACTTCCACACAGACCACTGGACACCTATGGGTTGGCTAGGATTCTTAACAAATGTTGCTTTACAGGTATTAGAACTTTCTAAATCTAATGCATTTTTACAAAGTAACAACAGAGAAGTCTCTGTCCTGGTAATCACTACCAGAGATACTGCAGTGTAAATTCTACTACTACGGGACAGATGGGATGCAAATTTCACTGTCTGTACATCAGACTCATTTAAATCAATAGGACAAAAGGCATAACTAACTTTGTCCTCTTGGTTTCAATGGGAGTACTCTGAGCATGACTAAATCTAGCTCCGACACGAATTCTGTGACCCTATAATCCACGTTCATATAAACGGCATGCTATAACAATTCAGAAATGCAAGTAACTATCAAACGGATAACACAATGTTTCAGCCACTACTTCCTACAAGGCATTCTTCTGTTAGCCCACCAAAAAAAATGTTAATCTTTCAACAAGCCATAATAACAGCGATTCTTAATCATCTCCAAAACACTCTCTGTTGATTTATAATCTATCTGCCTCCAAGGTCTCACAACACATTTTGCATGCTTTTGTAACTCAAATTCTATACACGTTTTCCTCAGAAATAAAGCCCACTACAACAGTCCCAGGGTGCCCACGGAAGGGAATGGCAAGCCCCGTCTGAGTATTCTGTGCCTAGAATACCTTGAAAAGAGTCGCCATAAGTCTCAACTGACTTGACAGCACATCATTATTATTATTCATTAGGGGCTTACCCCTTATTGAGGTGCACACAGAAATACAACGTGCCAGTCCAAACTATACACATATTTACCAGAAGCAAGTCTTATCAATCTCAAGGGGATTTACATTATACCCTAAAAAGGCTACAAACCGTGCACCGTACCTAGCACTAAGTTTTGGATCAACCTCATATAAGTTACTTCTATGCAAGGATACGAAAGACCGGACTGTGCCACACACTGCTTCGGAAACCTCTCATAATAAGAGGGAAGACAACATTCAGCTCACAACATTAGCAACGATAAAAACAGGCACAGTGTTATTAACAATAACAAATACACACACACACAGCTACTAAAGAAGGACACAAAGCTTTAAGGCAAATCCAATATGATGCTGCAAGACTTTTTGCTGGTGTTGCAACTTAGCTGGTTAGATATGGCCCACCCAAAATCCTGTTATGCCCAGACAGCTACAACTAGCCATCGTTTGCATATATATCCAAAGTTAGGCCAGAATATAATTAATACAGGCTTTATTCTATTCTACTTATTCTTATTTTACTAATGTTTTAATCCTTGTGCATTGATTATTTAGTATTGTATATGTTATCTATTGTTGTAAACCCAGGAGAAAGGAAGGAAGGAAGAAGGACGGAAGGAATGGAGGAAGGAAAGAACGAAAGAAAGGAAAGGAGAAACGAAGAAAATAAATAAAAGAGGAAAGGAGAAAAGAAGGAAATAAAAAAAAAGAAGGAAAGGAGTAAAGAGGGAAAGAAAGAAGGAAGGAAGGAAAGCAAGCTGATTCTACAGGGATCCTAAAGACCACAAACATACAGCTAAAATCATCAACAAGACACGGCGTGCAGGAAGCACTTATTCAAAAAAAAAAGGGGGGGAGAGAAATACTGCCTCTCCCACCCGCCCTCCTCCACCCAGCGACGACGGGTCCGGGGGGGGGGGGGACGGTCGCCTCGGAGGAGCCCCCGACCTTCTCCAGAGGCGACCTCCCGCCGGGCCTCCGATATCCCGAGCCAGTCCTCCCCCCCCTCCCGGCTCCGCGCCCCCCACCCACCCCGGGCCGCCGCTTTCGCTTTCGCTGGGGCCGAAAGGGAAGGGACGACGCCTGGGGAGCGGCGGCCTTTCTCTCTCTCTCTCCCGCCCGCCCGCCCCCCCCCCCCATGCATGCATACACCCCCACTCCTTACCCTCCTGCTCTCCACCTTGCTGGGCTTCTCCGCTTCCCTCCAAGGCCGCGGTGGTTGCCGCCGCCGTCGCCGCCGCCGCCGTGCCGGCTTCTTCCTCCTCCTCTTCTTCTTCTTCTTCGCCTCCTCCTCCTCCTCCTCCTCCTCCGCCGCCGCCTCCGTCCTCGGCGGCCCTCTGAGCGCCGTTCAAGGGCTGAGGCAAGGCCGGGCCTTCTTCGCCGGCCGGCTGAGGGGGAGGCTGAGGCTGGCCCTGGGCGCCTCCGGCCTGCTGCTGCTGCTGCTGCGGCGGCGGCGGCGGGTCTTCCTCGTCGGCCAGGAGGGCTTCCTCATCTTCCTCCTCCTCTTCCTCCTCCTCCTCTTCCTCATCCTCCTCTTCGTCGTCGTCGTTTTCGCCGCCGCCGCCGCCGCCGACTCCCAAGCGGGCCCGGCCGAGGCTCTGCCCGGCCGCCGCCGCCGCTCCGGGCTCCGCCCCGGCTTCTTCAGGCCCGGCCGCCAACATCTCGGCGTCCAAGGCTTCCTGGAGCCGCTGGGCCAGCTCCACTTTCAGGCCGCGCGAATCCAGGCCTCGCCGCCCGAGCTCGGCCCGCAGCTCCGTCACCTTCAGCCGCTTCACGTCCATGGCGCGCGCGCTCCGCGGATGGGGGAGGGGGGGCGCCGCTCGGAGGGAGGGGAGGGAGGACGAGAGGCCCTCTGGCGGGACTGCGCCTGCGCGGCTGCCTCTCTCGCGCTTTCTTTCTCCCTCCCGCCTCCGAACTACGCTCTGCGCCAAGCCCCGCGCGTCTGCGCCTGCGCCGCAGTGAAACCCTCTTCTTTCTTTTTTTTTCCCAACCCCCCCCCCTCTTTCTCTCGTCACCACGAACCGACAGGGCGCAGGCGCGGACGGCGCGTGTCAGACCACTGCGCAAGCGCTAAAGGACGGCACGGAGGGGGAAACCCCGTCCCCTCCCCAAAAGCGCAAGCGCCAAGGCTGGGCTTGGCGCACGAGTGGGTGTCCGCGACCCACGACGGCGCGTGCGCGGGTGTGGGAGGGTGGGCCGCGCCGCAGCAACGCATGCGCGGTCACGATCCGCCTTCAATTTTCCCACCCACCCCTTTTTTTTTTGGTGCTTCCCAGCCGCCGTTGCGTAACTACGCATGCGCAGCCTCTCGGCGGGTTTTAAACCTCAGCGCCCCTCCTGTATTGCGCAGGCGCGTTCTGTTCCTTGTCTTCGCGTCTTACGTGCGCGAGGGTTGATTTTAGGCGGGCTCCTAACGCCCCTGAAGGGGGTGGTGCCAAGACGCGATGAAAGTTTGTTTTGATTGGTTGAAACTAACCAATCGGAATAAATAAATCATCGGGCTACTTCGCATAAAAACGGTCAGTGCTGTTTTTTGATTGGGTAGGAGCCCTTGAGCCTTCGCCTCTTTTTTTTACCTCGATGTTAGGGCGCCGCCATCTTTGCCCTTAAAGGCTACGAGTAAAAAATATATATAATTTTTTATTGAGTTCCTGTCTTTCCCCCCCTTCCTCTGCCCGCTACCCTTATATTTTCTTAAAAGTTGCCTGACATGCAATTTGCAGCTGCGAGTTGGTAGTTGCTGCGTCTCCATGTCATTGGGGAACGCAGCACCAGTTGAATTGCTACCTGTCTGGCAACTGTTAGGTACACAGAGCTTCTAAATGCACTCAAATGCATTTAGTTTTGGCTGTCATACGGTCATACATACTGTAGCCCAGATGTCTCTTATGTCTGTAGTAGCTGATTGGTCCTTGAGGAATATATGCATTGGTTACAATGCTTCCTCCTTAAGGAATGTTGAGTTTTGCTTCCTCTTTACAGACCCCCCCTCTAGAAACTGCAATAAATATGTAGTATCAATGTTCACTACTAAGGTGTTTCATTTCATAAAAAGGGGCGCATTTGGCGAGGGCAAAGACATTGCATAATGGCAGGGACTGCCTGAATACAACAACAGATCAGAACGCACAGGGCCAGGAAGATGACCAACATGGCAAATAGTGATCGTACCCATCCCCATCCAGGGAGCTAATCAGTCAACCATGCCCACAGGGCAAGGTGTCTGGTGGCATCTGGATACCACTGCATGCAAAGGGCAGCAAATCTTCACTCAGTAGACCTAGCTAGGGCATACTGGGAGGGATCAAAGAGACAGGTTGCATATCTGCTGCCTTCCCATTGAATCTGGGTGTGGTTCTCGCCTTTCAGTGTTAGGGCCCCCGTGGGTAATGATGGGCCAGCCCTGCATGCCACTAGATGCCCCATAGCTGCAAACCCAACAGTGTCAGTGAATTGTAGTTGAATGAAATAAGCAACGCAGCAAAAAGTAATAATCCAGTGGTGTCTTACTATATAGGCAGGCTTTTTGTTTGAAAATAAGTAGCCTGGGCAGCTTGGGTGGTGCTATACTCTGAAATATAAAATAGTCAAAGCAGATCATGGGCTTTGAGGTGCACAGAACAACCTATTTTCTGTAGGCATCCTTCAGTCTCGAGAGACTATGGTAACGTGCTCTGAAGAGAGGACTTGGAACAGCGTCTAGTGTGGCTGAGAAGGCCAATTCAAGAGTGACAATCCCTTCCACACTGAAGACAAATACAATCTGTCCCCTGTCCAGCTCCCTGATTTGGCTGGTTTCGGGACTGCCTCTTTGCCTCGGTCTGCTGGACAAGGGTCTCTTCAAAATGGGAGAGGCCATGCTGCACCGCCTGCCTCCAGGCTGAATGCTCAGATGTCAAGGTTTCCCATCTGTTGAGGTCCATTCCTAAGGCCTTCAGATCCCGCTTGTAGATCTCCTTGTATCGCAGCTGTGGTCTCCCTCTGGGGCGTTTTCCCTGCACTCATTCTCCATACAGGAGATCTTTTGGAATCCGACCATCAGCCATTCTCACGACATGCCCGAGCCAACGTAGACATCGCTGTTTCAGTAATGTATACATGCTAAAAATTCCAGCTTGTTCTAGGACTACTCTATTTGGAACTTTGTCCTGCCAGGTGATACAAAAAATGCGTCGGAGACAATGCATATGGAACATGTTCAATTTCCTCTCCTGCCGTGCACAAAGGGTCCAGGACTCACTGAACAACCTCTGGTCAATATTTGAAATGTTCTGTGGTCTAAACTACACAGGATGTTGGTAGATTCCTACCCCAGTGCTTTAAAATACCCCAGTCAGTTCAACAGGTGTGGTTTTCCAATCCTAGCCCACATGTTGAGGTCAGAGGGGCCCAGGAGTAAGACCAGAGGCTGACTTCTAAAACATATCCTCCAGCACTGACATATAAAGTGTGGGGCCATCCTTTTCACCTGTCAGCTGATTTGGGATAAAGCAATTTTTGTGTCCCCTTTTAAAATCAGGTCTTTACTGAGGACCACAAGGACTAGCATCTTACTTTTTTTATTTTTATTTTATTTTTTTAATTTTACTAAACTGAATTACACAACATAAACCTACTACCACACAGAGAAAATAAAAAGAAAACACAATAAAATGCAATTACATATCACACAGTGCCACCATCACCTTCAGGGCCAGCATTAAACTTCATTCAATCCATTTTCCCTACAAAAATGCATTGTTTCTTCCCTTGGTGCATCTTACTTCTAAGTGAAGGATTTGATGATGTAGCACGTTGTCTTTGCATACAGAAGGACCCAGATACAATAGGTGATAACAGACCTCATACGGGGCATCTGATGAAGGATGATGGCAGCTACAGTCCAATACTGTACATGTTGAGGCCATCAGGCTGATGAAAGCTAGCCATGTTGGATTGCAGTACAAGGGATTTTTAAAAACATGCACAGTGGAATTACAGTAGGCTTTTAAGAAAAAAGAGTGCCAGCATCAGAACTCTAGAAGGGAGCTATTTCTACAACAATAGAGTTCCTTTCTATTTTATTGGCAATTTTATTCTTTCTATTTTTGCTTGGCCCATTTTCTTTATTTTTAAAATAGCAATTCGTGACTACAGTATCTGCTCGACATGTATTCAGTTAAATACACAAACACACAGATGCATATACATAAATATAATCAGCAAAATGTGCAATTCATGCAAAGCACACACATAATAATACAACTATACCACCCATACATTTGTCCCAGGCCTTCTGCTAGTGAAGCATTTATTCTTAACACTGAACAAAGACTTCCAAAACTCTCCCAAAACTTAAGAGTGGACAAAACAATAACAGCAATAATAACTAAAAGAACACTCAGATCTCATTCCCCAATATTTTACATAAGATTTGTTTTATTAGTATGTTGCTTTTCTCCCCATGGATGACTCAAGGTGGCTTATACTTAACTAAAAGAATACAAAATGGCTATTTAAAAACACTATAAAGAATAAATTAAAAACAATTAAACACGTAACAATTTTAAACACAAGAAAGCATTTAGAACACCATTAAAAATAAATGGAGCATTCTTTTAAAATCCCCACTGTTGCTTAAAACACTGCCTGAAAAGGAAGGTTCCAACTCTTCAGCGTCCATCTGAATTTCGGAGGAATTCGTATCTGAAGTATAGGGGCGAGGCCACCCAGGGCCATTTCATGCAGGGGGAAAAAAAACCCGACTTTTCTTTAGTGCAGATCTTCATGGACTGCAACCGGCAGCTGAGGAAGTAAAAATGCACGCTAGGCAAGGTGCCACAAGCTTGTTTCATTCTAGTCGGTAGGAAACATTAATTCCAAAATAAACCAACCGATTGGGTGCGTTTCAGGCAGGCTTTGCGCTGGAAGTCTTGCCTGCTTGCAATGCAACGTTTAACCCAAACCTCTGAATTCAAAGCCACGCAACCCCTAGGTCGTCATCCGTCCAGTCTCCCCTTCCAGAGTTTCCTGATTTTTTTTCCCCCTTTTCCAGATCGGTTGCTTTGCCCGGACTCATCACGTGGCTCTGATCACATGACAGGCGGCTGCCTGCCATGTTTGTAGTCTTTTTTCCGCCCCTCTTCTCATTTTTACCCTTCCCTTCCAGGTCACGCAGGGTATATGTGTGTGTTGTGTGTGCAGTGCTCCATGGACTACAGCAAAGCGGCGATGTTTGGTTTTAGAAGCAGCTGCAACTTGGCCTGATGGCAATGGCAACAGCAAAGGTACCACGTTGTGTGTGCGGTGGGTGCTGGAGTTAGAAGGGAGAGAGACAGAGAGAGGAGGAGGCAGCTGCTTCTCCCGGCTGTTTGCAAAGCGAGCTCTGTCCAGTTCTGCCTCCCTAAGCTGCTGAAGATTTGGGAGGGTAGGAAAAGAGGGCCTCCCATCAAATACGGATTTACAGAGGCTTTGTGGGCATCAGAGTCTAGCCTTGGGCATCTTCAAGCTGCAGAGAACCCCTGAGCATGGGAAGAGTGCATTTCCTGAAACATACAGTAACCACAATCAGACCTCATACAGAAGGGGCTAGAATGGAAGCTGGTTCCTTTGATAAATAAAGGTTTTAATAGTTGTGTAGAAGAGGGAAGGACGCAACTTGCCTTGACAAATTACACCCAAGGAAAATTACACCCTGGCCTCTTTCATGTGGCTGACCGTCTAGGAGGTGGAGCGTGCTGGAGAGCTCAGGGGTTGAGGTCTCTGGCAGTGGAGCCAGAGGTTGGGAGTTCGAATTCCCCCTCTGGGCCTCCTTGGCAGGGGCTGGACTGGATGACCCGTAGGGCCCCTTCCAGCTCTGCCGTTCTAAGAGGAGGAGGAGGGTGATCCCTTATTTTAAAAAATCTTTGAAAAGGTGTGATTGTAGGAGACCTGTTGATTTATTCATTTGACACGGATCCTCCCTCCCTCCCAAAACTGAGATTCAAGGTGGCTTTATTTAAAATAATAAATTGGAGTTTCCGTTTCTATTCGCCACGTGTTGATGGAGGAGTGTTGGAAAGGGCATGCAATTGCCAGTTAGTTTCCCGCATTATGATTTCTTCGCTTTCTCCCGAGAAAAGGATAGATCTGTTTCTTTTAAGACCTTCATTGGGTTGATTTTGCTTTACAGCCTTCCCCAGAGCCTACCGCCGAGCGGCGTCTGCAGCAGGCCCAGACTTTCAAGGAAGAAGGGAACAGCTTCTATAAGGAAGGGCGTTTCCGTGATGCGGTGAGCCGCTATCACTGGGCCTTGCTGCAGGTGAAAAGCCTGGATCCAAGCGTGCCTTCCCCTTTACAGGAATTTGGCGCTGAAAGGACCACCATGACGTCCGAGCAGGAGCAGATATTCCACGCTATCCAGCGTGACTGCTATAACAATCTGGCTGGTAAGCCTGTGAGGACCGTTACTGTTTTTTTTGTGTGTTGTTGTTGTTGTTGTTTTAATTGCATGAAGTTGTTTTAATTGCATGAAGAATTACTGAAGAGGGAGATGGCTTGCAGTTTGAAAGGGCCCTGGCCAAACCACTCTCTTATGGGTGGACCCTGATCGGCTTGCACGTAGCAAATTTCCAAGCCACACTTGACTGCCAGAATTAACACCCATTTTAATTTCCCTCGGAGGGCCTTGGCAGGCTGGATAGCTCCATGGTTTAGGCTGGGAGTTCAAATCCCCCACTAGGCCTCCCAGGAAAAGGGCCAGCCTGTGTGGCCCTGGGCAAGCTGCAGATTCCCAGGGCGCCCCCAGAAGAAGGGAATGGCAAACCACTTCTGAATACTTAGAAAACCCTAAAAAGGGTTGCCATCAGTCAGAATTGACTTGAGGGCACACAGTTATTACTATTATTTATTACCAAGGCCCAAGAATTATACCACATCAGAGGCACTGTGGGAAATCTGGCTGGCCACTATGGAACTGGAAGGATAAACTAAATAAATCTGTTCTCCAATCTCAGAACAGCTCCTGTGTTAGCATATTTAGCTCCTTGGCCCTGAGACTTTAAAAAAATGCTCTCTGGGGTTAAGCCCCCAAGCAGGGCAGTCATCAAAAAGTGACTAAAAATGTGTCTAGATCTGGTTGTCTGATGCTGCTTGAATTTTGCAGATTAACTGTGCATTGCATAGGAAAGAACTAACTTTCCCCCGGCCCAGTCCCAGATCTCCCACTGTGCACGCTTGCATTTAACAACCTCCGTACACATGCTTTTCTTTTCTAGCTGTAGACTGGCCAATGACCTGAGCACCTTTAAGCATGTGCAAGGATGTCTAATTTTTCTGGTTGGATCGATGGCCCAGTCCATCACTGGTGGCAAAAGTACAAATGGGAGATTGAGTCTCAAGATGTATAGTTATTGGCAATGCAGATGTTATTCTTATCTAAAAAGCTGAGGCTCGACGCCTTTCGGCAGTGGTCTTCCTCAGGAGCAAGCTCTTAGAACTTACGCTTCTCGTTTGGTCCAAGTTCTTGCTCCTGAGAAAGGCCAGCGCTGAAACACGTCGAGCCGGAGATAAGAATAAAATCTGCATTGCCGATATTTTCATACAGCTTGAGACTCGGTCTCTCGTGTGTACTTTTGCCACCGGTGGACATACCACTTCCCTCTGCTTTGTTCTACGGGGCCATCGCTGTCCCCTTACTAACAATGCTGTGTTGTGTTCCTCTCGCAGCATGCCTCCTTCAGATGCAACCGGTGAATTACGAACGTGTGAAAGAGTACAGCCTCAAAGTCCTCCAGAGGCAACCGGAGAACACCAAGGCACTCTACCGTGCCGGCGTCGCGTTCTACCACCTGCGGGATTTTGACAGGGCACGACACTATCTCGTGGCCGCCATCAACAAGCAACCCAAAGGTGAGAGAGGTCTTGGATACTGCCTCATGGAGACACTGAGGGTGATTTGAGGGTTGATTGATTGATTGATTTTATTTATATACCACTCATCTAGCCAAAGGCCACTCTGGGTGGTTTATAAAATCAAAGTAGGATGTAATCAGCCTTGTTTTATTCAGGCCCTGCTTGAATGCATCTGAGAGGCTTCTGGTTGGCTGCTGTTGGAAACAGGACACAAGAAGGGCCCTTAAGTTAGTCCAATCCTACCATATTACTCTCTGCTAGGAAAGAGGAGAGCGTTCCACCGAGGGGTGTGTGTGTCTGTGTGTTTGTGGATCTACTGTTCTACCAGGGATTCTCCTTGGCTGCAGTGTCCAGGGTGGGCCATGAGAGAAGAGGCAATATGTAGAAGTCTGCAGCTCCCGTTCATTCAATTCTGATCCTCCTTGGGCCAGATTTTCCTTGGGGTTGGAGATCCCTGGTGAAAGAATACAGGAAGCTAGTTCGCCATGGTGCCCCCTTTGTAATGACCTTAAGCAGGCATGGCCATCTGATCCCTTCTGAGCTGAATTCGTCACACTATACAGTTCGATTTGGCCTGTGTCAGCTCCACCCGATTTTAGCTGAGGCATGGTTTTAGAAACATAAATCCACATAATCACATTTTTCTTTTTTTCTCTCCACATCTCGCAATCACAGACGCCAACGTGAAGCGTTACTTACAGTTGACGGAGTCCCAGCTGAGCAGCTACCACCAAAAGGAAAAGAAGTTATACATGGGGATGTTTGGCTAGTGGGGATGAAGCTTTGAAAATACCCTGATGTGGTATATTGCCTGCTTCTGGGTCTTCATGAACCTCCATGTGATTATCGGTTCTGGTGGAGACAGATCAGAGACAGAGTGCCTTAGAAAATGACCAGTCGAGCCTGGAAGGAATATGAACCATAGATATCTCCTGCATTACACTCTCTCCAGCATTGCCATTTTGGGGCAAAAATGGATTGGGGACAGATTATTTTGTTCCCACCGCAATCAAAACAGGAACTATGAGCTATATTTGCTGTTTGGGTAGACTGGGTTTTTGTTTTGTTTTGCTGCTCTTCCTCCTAATTGTTTCATAAATTGTCCTGGAAAAATCCGTTTTGCCTGTGTGTGTGTTTTGTTTTGCAAAAGAAAAAAAAAGTGAAGAAGTGAAAGATCCAATATAATTTAACTGATTACTGAGATCTGGTCTTTTGGCCATGGACTGGCTCATGTCCTACAGGGGGAAATTATAGGTTTTATATTTTTATATTAGAGTGTTTTTCCCCACCCTCCAGATCAGGGAGTAAATCCACAATGCTTTGTTATACTTCTAGTGTCCCTGTTACCATAGTGAGCAGCCAGGCCTCTCTTGTGGTTTGTCCTCATGGCAACGGAGTCCTATCCTGTCAGCTATGCTCGGCATCTCCATGTGACCTCCACACTCCCGTCATGTACCAGACACCTCAGCCCAGACGAAAAGGCAGAGGTCTACTTGTGCTAATATGTACTTATGCTCAGGGAACTTTTGCACATTCCCTTCCTGGTTGCTCTGTCCATCCAGTGGTGCAAAAAAACCCAAACTGGACTTACTTCCCTTACTTCCGATTCCATTTAACCCACATTGTGGGGGTTTGGGTAAGAAACATTCCAGGAGTTCCCTGCTTAACGCAAAACAAAGCCGTTCCCTCCAGGAGGGAGCTGGAAATCTTAGCTCCTTCGTATTCATTCTGGAAGGCAAAGGGATGCAGAAGAGCACTTAAGAGGCAGCTAATGGGGGGAAGAGAAAGGAGGACCAACTCTGAGAAGGGAAGTCAATGTGAGTGTAGAGTGTCAGCTGACGAACGACATGGAACTACTAGAATGGATGCGACGGTTTCAGCCAAAATCCCTAAAAAGTTCCCCCTGCCGTCCTGTTTATGTCGAAAAAGAACGCTTGAGAGACCGGAGCGTCCAATTGGTGCAAAATGACTCCATGATCTTGGTTCTGGTACCAAATTCCTGGGCAGAGCCCATGCCAAGAGTTGTTCTGTACTTAGCAGAACATTTAAATCCAGCTGAGTCTGTTTTCTGCCTTGGTGGTTCTAGTGAAAAATACATAAAAAGCAAAATAGGTCCTGCAAGCTTCAGGTCTCCCCACTCTTGATATATATTGCAGGGGTGGGCAACCTCCAGAGGATCCAGAGACATAAGACACCCATCCATCAATTCTGGAGCGTTGCTTGGACTAGATCCCAAATATTCTTACAAGGATTTTTTTTTTTAAAGGTGCCCTAGTGGCTTCTGGTAGCAAAAATAAAATAGAATAAATAAAACTAACTATCTTGTTCAAATCAGGAACACAGACATGGCTAAATTGTACTCCTTGCCCGCAAGAGAACCTGACAGAACCCAGTATTGTACAAACATCAGAACAATTTGGGGCGGGGGGGGGGGGAGAAGACCGCGTGCTGCGTGCAAGGAGGGGCAGAAGAATGCAATGAAATGGGTCGTTAGGTCTAATTAAAGTGAAGGGTCGGAGAGGAAGGAATAGAAACGGGGTGTAAAAGGAAGCATGCAAACCCTCAGGCAGTCAAAACCTTTCACAAGGACCAACGGTGATCAACCTTCCCAAGTATTCAGAAATCTCCAAGTCCTTTGGTATGAAAAATTACTGAGGAGGGGGGAGAACTAGAAAGCTTGCCTGTTTGAGGATTTTTACTTGGTCTTAATAAATGTATTCCATTCCCCACCATGCATTCGATCTTGGGTCAAGGAACAACACATCTATCTTTGTTTATATATTATATATATATTAGCCTTATTTATGGACTAATTTTATTTGGTGGCATCTCTTGTGCGATATAATCTGATTCTCTGCAATCGTAAAACCCCACTTTTGAAAGACATTGGGAAGACCAATGTTGTTTTCAAACAGAACCCACCTATCCAAGGGGATAGCTGTGTTTGTTACACTGAAAACAAGAATCTTGTGGCAACTGAAAAGGCTAAAACCAAAAACCCCTTGGATTTTTCCACGCATGTAAGGGCTTTAGTGCAAACGTTTTTTTTTTTTTCGTTTTCCGGGCTACCCATCATGCAAGTGACTATAAAACTCAAGGAAGATGAGCCAGGAAACTAACTCGCATTGCCGGCACGCTCCCTATATGCAATCACATATGCCAGCAGGATTCTAGCCGAATAAATATATTATTGTATGACATTACACGAGATGCTATAGCGATAGCCCACAAAAGCTCATGTTTTAATATATTTGTGAGTTATTTACATTAAAATTAACATAGAACTCCTATCTTTCATTGTCCTAGCAGGCTCTTGCAAGGGTTTGGGGAGGGTGGGAGCCAAAACTTTCTACTCCACAGTGAAGACACAGTACAGTGATGAGTAAAAAGCAATCTATAGGCTAAGGGCTGATTGGGGGGGGGGGATTATTTATTTTAAATGTGCTGGAGGAGAGCTTTGGGGATACCTGAACGATGATCCGGAAAGTCAAGCAAGTGGGGCCTAGATCAAATCAAGCCTGAACGATCCCTGGAGCCAAAAATGTAGAAACGGAGGCTGTCCTGCTTTGGGGACCTCATGAGAAGGCAGGATTCCCTGGAAAAGGCCATCATGCTGGGGAAAGTTGAAGGCAGCAGGAAAAGAGGAAGAGCCAATACGAGATGGACGGACTCCCTAAAGGAACCACAGGTTGGAGTCTGCAAGAGCTGAGCAGGGCTGTTGAGGACAGGACATTTTGGAGAGCATTCATTCACAGGGTCACCACAAGTCAGAAGCGACTTGATGGCACATAAATAACAAGAGGACAAGAACTGTCAAGATTTGAGAGTCTCCCAGTGGGGAAAAGTATTCAGTTAAATACGCTTTTTCTTCCTGCTTCTAGAGGGCATAGTCCATCGGTAGACCTCTTTCTTTTTCTCCTGTCAGCATCAGCTCCTTCTCATCCTCCAGCTGTGGCTTCCCAGCCAACATCTTTCATTCCTTCAGTCTCTCCTCCCTGGCTCTGGAGTCAATACTTTTCCCCCAGTCGGCAGCTGAGAAATGGAGCTGTTTGCTTTTCTCAGCTGCCCTTCCTGACTTTGCTTCAGCAAACAAACGAAGCGTCCAAAGGGAGGCGGGAAGGCTACAGAGCTGGGTCCCCGTGTGGTGGGCTGTGTCTCCTTATGGTTGCCCATGTACCTCCTTTGTTACCTCCTGATCAAAGCACGAAAGAAAGAGAAGGAGTAATCATTCAGAATCTGGATTCTAAAGAAGCCCTGTTTCTATTTTTTAAAGGTACCATTAAAATTCAATTTAAAACAAAAAAGTTGCTAGTCCTCATGAGGGGGGCAAAATTTTGCAATACACCAGCAACCAAGAAAGGTCGACGCTAGGCATTTCAGAGGCGAGAAAGAGAGAATGCTCTCCCTGGTCTACCAATAACATCCAGTAAAAGACACCTAATGCTTGAGGAGCCCAGTGGCTGAACCACACCATCCACCACAGATCAGATTTGCACAGTGCAGGCCTGTATGCACCCAGAGGAAAGCAAGAGAAGGGCCCGGGGATCAAATCGTCGCAGGTAATTCAAGCAGTAGCCAGCTTCTGGGGCTTACAAACCTCCAAGCCCATTGCTAAGCTCTTGAGCTAACACTGGTTCATTGGCCCACTATTGCCTCGGCTGGCCGGGAGCAGATAATCTGGTGGCCCAGGAGGGCAGTGAATGATCTTACTTAGTCCTGTCCCCACACGAGGGTGTTGTATGTGTGTGTTTTCAATGTGAGAGGGCCAGATTCACATGATGAATTTTGCAATAAATAACGAGTTACTCAGTGTGTCGTTCATTCTTTCTCTGTTACTTCAACTGAGCGAAAAAGAAACCCACCGCCTTTAGATCCAGGTGTGTGGTGTAAAACCCGGAGCACCACTGAAATTCCTCTGACAATGCACTCATAAAATCCTTGATCTTGTCTGGTTTTGGAAGCTAAAGAGGGTGGAGGGAGGTTGCCATTTTCACTGTGGTTATACCATAAAAAGAATGGGGCGGGGGTATTCTTGCGTAAAAGTGGAGAAAAGAAAAAATATCATCCAAATGAAGAACTACATGTAAATTATTCAATGCCTTGGTTCAATCGTCAACCTTAATGGAGACAGCCACCAAGAAACTAGAGTATCGAGACTCGGAAGGGCAGCAATGAAGGAACTGGAAAAGATCATAAAGCGTAAGGATGTGTCACTAGAGACCAAGACCAAGATCATCCACACTCTTTGTATTTCCAAGAAGCATGTATGGGTGTGAAAGCTGAACAGTAAAGAAACGGGAAAACATTGATTTGTTTGAAATGCGGTGCTGGAGGAGAGCTCTGCCGATACCCTGGACTGCCAGAAAGCAAATCAAGCCTAAACTCTCTCTGGAGGCAAAAAAATATTGAAACTGAGGCTGTCCTGCTTTGGGGACCTCACGAGAAGGCAGGATTCTCGGGGAAAGAAAGACCATCATGCTGGGAAAGGTGGAAGGCAGCAGGAAAAGAGGAAGACCCAATATGAGATGGGCTGACTCTCTAAAGGAAGCCACAGGGTTGAGTTTGCAAGAGCTGAGCAGGGCTGTTGAGAGCATTTTGGAGATCTCTCATCCAAAGGGTCACTATAAGTTGGAAGTAACTTGACAGCACTGAACAATAGGGAGAAATTTTGTCTCTTCTCCTCATATGAATCTTTTACCTTTTATTAAGGTTTTCCCCTATTATCTCACTCCTTGGTTCCAGGGAAGAAAGCTGCAGAAACAAGGTCCTTTGGGCTCTGTAAAATCCACAGTCTGGCCCTGATGCCAAGGCAGCAGAATGGTGCGTGTGCCTATAATTTATCTTACTTCCAGATAATATAGGTCGTTGTCCACGAGAACCATTATTCTGGCAAAAATGCTCCCACTACCTCCAGTGGAACTCACAGCTACCAGATTCCCTTTCTCACTAGGGCTAAATCAGTGACTTTTCTGCTATGGTATCTAAATGGAATATCCAGGTCCAGAAGTATTTCTGGAAGGGAGCAACTGCTACAATACTAGGACTTAGGGATGAGTCACATCATGAGATCTAGCATCATGCAAGGTCCAGGAGCTTGTGCAATGAATGATAAAGTCCATGATTTAAATTTTACTTCTGCCACGAGCAATCTTCAGAAAAGTTCTTCTTCGGTCAGTCTCAACTCCTTATCTGCAAGGAAGCCTTTCTTAAAAGAAATGTTGAAAAGGTTATTGACAGGGAAACCTTTCTACCCAAGAGTCAAGAAACAAAGTGTGTCGCTACTGGAGGATCATTAACTATTTTCCACCCCAAATCTTCCGAGGTTTGCCTCAAACTTGTCCTTCGTCCCGAAGATCAGCGTTGCTGTCTTTTCAATTCCTGCTTTGGCCTGCTGGCTTCTCCCTAGGGACCTCCTGACGAAATCTAACATGAAACCCAAATCATAGACTTATGATTCATTGCACAAGCTTCTGGACTTTGCATGATGCTAGATCTCATGAAGCGACTCTTGCTTTAGATAACCCATCATCTCCTCTCCTGCAGTTTTCCATGCAGAGTGGAAGCAAGAGCAAGCAATAAATACATTTTTAAAATTGGTTAATTTAAACTGTCCAATAAGTGATTATCCATCTGATGAGAGGAACAATAACAATGGGGGGAAATCACAGCATTTCCCCCTAAATTTTGCTGATTTCATTTTAGTTTTTTTAAAGGTCTGAGATTTCACTCCTTTTCTCACCTTCTAGATTTTTATCCTTATTGTCTCCTCGTTACTAGAGCTTCTGTGATTAGCTATACGGTGGCAGGCGATGCTGCCTGAGTAGCACTGAGGCTGCGTTGACCATGAGTTATTGCTAAAGACGGTTTATTGAGAATAAGAATGTTTACTCATGAACAGATTCCATTGTCTGCATTAATTGCCGACGACATTTCAGGTGCCCGAGGCAAAGGAACGAAATCTAAAAATCCACTCGAAAGTGCCTTGCCCTCCGAGCGGTAAAAGCATATCAATAAACGAGATTAAAGCTGGATTCTACTAGATTACTTGCAGTGCCTCAATTTTTTGTGCCATAATTGTGCAACAATAAAAAGATATTTATGAATCAGTGGATTCTGTGGTCTTTCAGATGTAGCCGTGCGTGTTCCTACAGAGGACCAGGACCACGCCTGAGTTAGTGAGCCGCACTCCTTGACCCGCCATTTTGGGTTTCAAATCGCTAAGGACGGTTTCAGATGATTTCACCCAGTGTTAGAAAAAGCCATGCCTGTAGCAGATTCACAGAGCGCCAGCCGACAAGCTCCAACTTGCAAAGCTACAGTCTCCTGGTTTCTTTAATTACTGTAATCAAGCACATGGTGCCACAGATCTTGCTGTAAACAGCAGTTCATTGCATCCTTCAGGTTGTGTGATGCAGCACCATGGGTATCAAGAATGTCGATGTACCCGGGAGGCAGTGGAAAAATTGCCTGCCATATCCCCTCCTCTCTTTCTGGACATAGGCTTGGGGATGCGTGTGTTGTTGCCAAAATAGGAATTTAATGATAGGTGGGAGTCAGGCAGACATTTATCTTCCGCCACCCTGTTTCCCCCCCCCCCTTCCGAGGCTTGCTCAAGAGGGGCAACCACCAGAGCAAAATCTTGTATCATGAGCGCAGACAGAATTTCGGATGAAGTGGCACCTGATATACTAATCGGGAATCCTTTCCTGGATGGCCAACCTATGCACAGCCAAAGCCGACCCACCCATGCGCAAGGGGGAGACAGCGTGAGTCCCTGTGGGTACCCTAAGCTTGCACCAAGTTTCCAGAAGGGAATTTAAGAAACATATCCTACGGTGTGTAGGGTTTTTCAGGGGGAAGAACTGGCATAACAGAATCCTCTGGGGATTGAGCATTACAGAATATAATGTGTGGGGGAAGAGAGGCATGGAAGGGCACAGCTGGTAACCCAAACAGGGACAGAAGTTTGTTACTGGGGTATGCCAAAAGCACTCAGTGCCAGCTGCTTATGGGGTAACAGTGGGTCTTGAGTCCCCAGATGTTCTTGGACTAAAACTCCCAGAAGCCTTCATCACTCGCTGTGCTGGCCAGGATTTCTGGGAGTTGTAGTCCAAGAACAGCTGGGGACCCAAGGTTGGGAACCACTGGATGACAGGCACCCCTGATGCATCATGGGATGGAAACATCCGAAGCCATCCGCTGCTTACGTTGACCCTAATCGTCACTGAAGGTTTAGCCAACTAATCGTGCATGTGAATAAAACTAGGTAAGGTATGGGGAAACACACGTTATATGGGTCTCCAGCTGTGGAGCCAGAGGTTGGGAGTTCGATTCCCCTCTGTGGAAGAAGAGCCAGCCTGGGTGGCCTTGGGCAAGCTGCACCGTCCCAGGGCTCCCCCTAGAGGAAGGGAATGGGAAACCACTTCTGGGCGTTCTTTCCCTGGAAAACCCTGAAAAAAAGGGTCACCATATGTCAGAACTGACGAGACAGCACACGATTACCTGTGTCACAATGAGTCCTTCTTCCACTCACAGGTACTGGGAGATTCCTCAGAAGAATATCTCAAGAAGCAGTGCAGTTCAGTAAAAAAAATAAAAAATAAAACCAGCTTCATTTCCATAAACGAGGGAACCAAGATAAGGGCAGAAGCAAAACATTTGATTGAAATGCTTAAGTTATGCAGGTTGTTGGGGAGGGGGGAGTAGTGCTCCTTATCTTTACCTTTCATGTCACTCTCGGGGCTGATTTAGGGAATATACAAGTTAAAGGGGAAAATATATGGTTGGAACATCCCACAAGCTGACTTGGAAAAGTCCGAACTTCAGAAGCATCCTTACCGTTACACGCACAGCGCAGTGCACCCACCAAGCAGATCGGGCCTCTAGAGGTTGGACACTTCCTCAGAATAAATAGGCGGGAAACAGCCCAATTTAAAAAGCGATTATTTATTTTTCTAACCTCAATCTTAACCATAATGTGTGTTTTTTTTGGGGGGGGGGGGAAGGTTCACAGATCCAGAGAGCGAGATCATTCAAAGATAACAACAGAAACATTAAAAGAACTGCTTCACGCTATGGGCGTTCAGTAAACCAGCCGGAGTGAGTGTATGGGGAAGTCGAGCATCGCTCGAAATGTCAGAGTCCCCGGAGAAAGTTCCAGAAGAAAGTGTGGAGGTTTCTTGAGAGAACCTGCAAAAAAGGGCCCCCGAAATGGGAAGATGCAGGCGATCCTCACTTTGGGCCGGTTTGGGGATTATCTTGATTTTGGAAGAGGGCGACGTGCTGTGGGTGTTCGTGGTGAGACTTGAGTCGGGAAGCCAAAGTAGGTTTCAATCCAGTCTCCAAATCCCAGACCAAAATAAACATGCTTTGGCATCACCACTAGGTCTCCCACACAGCTCTCCTCTCCTTGCCAGCTCAAGGGCAGCTGGAGGGTCAAGAACTGCCTTTATTTGGTCACCAGATTGCACCCAGAAAATAAAAACCAAAATAAATCTAAATAGGGAGTGGTGTTTTGATCGGCAAAGATTTGGGATGCTGGGTTGCACACTGTGGGTCTCGAGTGAAGTCAGGGGAAACCTGCACAGATGTGCATGCTTGTTCCCTCGACAAGACAGACACAGAGAAAAAGAGACCTTTCATGGAGGAAGGGCAATAAAAAAAATCCCCACAGTTCTGTCCCCCTCCATCTCTTCCCATGGAAGACTGTGAGACCCAAGCCAGTCTCGAGGGCTACAAGTGGTTGGCACCCCAATTAAAAAATAATAATAAATCAAAAATATCTGACAAGTGCCAACACTCAAGGTCAGTCTTTGGGTCTCGTTAAGGCTGATGGGTATTCTGAAGCTTTGGTGTTCACTGCTACATTTAAGGATGGACTCGGCAAAACATTGAGAGAAGAGATCTATCTGTGAAGATTCGAGAGGGGAAAGTTTCCTGCTTCTAGACCACGGCTTCCCAAAACCGCCCAGCCGCCACGGCGACCAACGGCGCAAGTCCTCCGGGTGTCGGAGTTCCAGAAAGAAAGAAAAAGGAACTTCTAGGGGTGGGTGCTTCAGAAGTCTAGGACTTCTACCCCACAAGTCATCAAGAATCCCCCAACCAGACTCCAGGGACTGGAAAAAAAAACGATAGCTGGGGGGAAGTCTTTCTGCCCTAGTGCGTCATAGGAGAGGAGCCGCACTAACCACTACAATCTCTAGGGGGAGCCCTCTCACTGAACTACCCTCTCCATAGTGCCCGAGGGCAGTGGTTCCCCACCTTGGGTCCCCAGGTGTTCTTGGACTAAAACTCCCAGCAGCCTTCACCACTCGCTGTGCTGGCCAGGATTTCTGGGAGTTGTAGTCCAAGAACATCTGGGTTACCGGAGGTTGGGAACCACTGCCCTCTTGTACCATGGAGAGAGTAGTTCAGTGAGAGGCTCCCCCTAGAGATTATAATGGGTAGTGCGGCTACTCTCCTATGGCGCACTAGGGTGATACCCAGTAGGCAGTGGGACTGGGGTGGCGCTCCCCGCTTCTCAGCCGATGCCCATGCCAAAGAAGCAGACACTAACCAGAAAAGGATCTCTCTCGTTTGCCTTCTTCTTTTTCCTCTCCCAGTTCCAGAAATCTGCTTGAGGGATATCTAAGATGCTTTCTGGAATTCTTAGAATCCTGAAAAATCCCACCCCTTAGTAGCTTTTCGTATTTCAAGCCAAAAGAGAGAGGAAACAGATGATCTGGGAGGTGGCAAATGGAGAAACTCTTCGGTTTTGTCCATAACAAAAGGGAATAAAATAATTTCACACGCTCCCACGGGGATAAAGTTGAAAAATATATATATAAAGAAGTCCAGGAGGCGCCTCATCTTTGCCCCTCGATGGTTACTCCGGTTCCCCAGCCTTTTTCTAGCAGTCTTGACGGGCGTGAGCTTTGTCACTTGGGGGTTCGGGAACCGCGGAGAGAGCGCGTCATCGCCTTCTTGAGCTCCTTAAACGACCGGCTGCGGCGCAGCTTGAAACTCCGGACGGGCAGATCGGCGGAGTCCAAGGTGGCAGAGGCATGGGGCCACCTCTCCCCGAACTGATGGAGGATCCACTCCCCATTGAGGCTGATGGCGCTGGTGGCCTCCACCTTGCCGAGACCAGAGCCACCGCCACCAGCCAGCACGGCCCGTCGGTGGGGCGGCAGGTCGAGGTGGCTCTCGCCCACAAAGCAGAAGGTGCCCGGGGAGTTGGAGGAGAAGGTGAGGTGGCGGTTGAGGACGTGAGGCGGGGGGAAAGGGCCGGCTTTTGGCCGGGGCCGGCCGGGAGTCTTGCTGGAAATCTCGAGGACCGAAGCCCATCTCGGCCTAACCGCTTTGCCTTTACTGGCTTGGGGGTCGCTGTGGCAGGCCAACCCCGCAGCCACGTGGACGTTCATTTCCGAGCTGGCGCGGGCCCTGCTCCCCATGCGCGAGGAGGACCGACGTCGCAGGCTGAGTCTCCTCAGCAGCTCCCGGGGGTTCAACCAGCTCCTCTCGGACGCCTTCTCTTGCCTCTCGGCTGTCTTCACCAACTCCTGAGAGGCGTGCCTCCCTTTGTACAGCTTTTCGAAGTCGGAGGTAGCCCGGGGCAACGAGGCCTCCTTCCCGAGGGAGGTCTCCGCCTGGACCGTGGTCCTAGGGGAACCATTGATCCAGGCAAGACCCCCTTTCCCGAACTCACTCGCTTGCTTGTTTGGGTAGCCGACGGCAGAACGGTCCGGATACAGCGGGAGAGTCTCCAGGAGTGACATCACCAAAGGCTCACTCACCTTGCTGAGGTTGGTGGCGTTAGACGGGATGGAGTTGATCTCTGGGAAGGGCGTGAGATCTCCTTGGGAGTCCAAGACCCGAGAATCTTGGGTCCCCTCGGAGCCTTCCAGAGAGCGCACGTGGGAGCAAGTGGAGATCCGCCGACGGATCTTCCACCCGGAGCCCGAGGCGAGGAGCTGGCTGGTGCCGAGCACAGAACTGCAGACGGACGACATGGACAAGCTTTTCTGGTTTCCCGCTAGATATCTGCCCTCCGGCCGGCCGGTTCCTGAGCGGCACTTGTAGCGGAGCACTAGTTTAGTCATGTAGTGATCGAGCCGCGTTCGATGCTGCTCCGGGGAGCAAAGGGACCCCCTCTTTGGAGAGGAAGCTTCCGCCACCCTCGAGGAGCCCTCCTCCTGGAGATCTTCCTGGGAGGAACTCTGGGAAAGGCTGCTGGTGAAGAGCGGGCTCTGGAGGGCGACGGCGTGCAAAGGGCTCGGGTAGTGATAGATCTCGTTGGTGTTGCGGGAGACGAGGTCGGACTTGTAACGCAGCAGCTGGAGGCCCGGGTTCTTGGAGAACGGGAGGGATAGGTCTCCGAGGCCCAGCAGGAACTCAAGATCACCTGCGGCAAACCATCAAAACAAGAAGCACGTGAGTAAAGGAACCAAGGAGGTCCAACCGCAGAGAGCAGAAGAACACACTTAAAGGTGCACATCAGAAAGTCTGGGAAGTGCTCTCCCTGGTAACCTTTCTCAACAGGGTGCTCTTTTAAATGGACTTCAGCACCCATAATCCTGACCTAGAAGCACAGAACGGTTTTGGGTGATGGGAATTGTATTCCAAAACACAGGAAGGGCACCAGACGGCGTGCTCTTTAAGTGGACTACAGTACCCAGAATCCTGACCCTGAAACACAGAACAGCTGTGGAGGATGGGAATTCTATTACAAAACATAGGAAGGGCATCAGATTTGGTAGCTTGCTCCACCGATCTATCCCCTTTTCTGCAAGATCACAGGGTCACGAAGAGGATTCAAAGGGCTCTGAATCTCTTAGAACAGAAGTTCCCAATTTGGGGTAACCCCGGTGTTCTTGGACTGCAATTCCCAGAAATCCTGGCCAGCACAGCGAGTGGTGAAAAGGCTTCTGGGAGTTTTAGTCCAAGAACATCTGGGGACCTAAGGTTGGGAACCACTGCCTTAGAAGAAATACAAGCTACGATATATAGATGTTTAGCCATTCTTCTGGGATGCTGAGATTTCATGAGCCTGTTGCGTCCAACACCACTTCCAAGCAGTTCTCCCAAGTGGGTCCTCGATCAAATCCAGCCTGAACTTTCTCTGGAGGTAAAAATGCTGAAACTGAGGCTACCCTATTTTGGGCACACCAAGAGAAGGCAGGATTCTTTGGAAAAAGACAATCATGCTGGGAAAGGCAGGAGGCAGTGGAAAAAGAGGAAGACCCAATGCGAGATGGGCGGACTCCCTAAAGGAAGCCACAGGCTTGAGTCTACAAGAGCTGAGCAGGGCTGTTGAGGACGGGACATTCTGGAGATCGCGCCTTCAGAGGGTCGCCATGAGTCAGTGGGGACTTGATGGCACAGAACAGCAGCACCAAACTCTTCTGGACTATTTCCCAGATCCCCCCCCCCCAAAAAAAGCCGCGATGCTGAGATTGACAGGCAGGCAAAGCGCCGGCTGTTCTCACCTGTCGACACCGGCCTCCGGCTGCCAGCCCCGGGAGCGTTGGCCAAGCTGAGACGCTGCAGCTGAAGGTCTAGGAAGCGGACGGCGGCTTCGTCGGTGGAATGCGGGCGGGCCAAGCCGTTCTCCCGCAGGCCAGGGAGGTGGGAGAGGGACCCGACGCTGCTGTGCGAGCCTCTGGGCCCGTCGCTCTGCACAGAGGCGCAGGAATCCGAGAGCGAACTCATCTCGCTGGTCTCGTAAAACCCTGGAAAGGGGGAAGGAAAAAATAAAATAAATAAAAAAGGCCCGGATTGAGCAAAGATGGTGCCGAGGGTGCAAACAGATGTGCCAACATGGCGGTGGAAAAGTCGACTGCCGCTGAAGGCAGGGGGAAGCCAAGCACCGGCCGGTTGCGGACCCCTTTTTTTTTCCCCCGGTCACTTCTCCTACAAACACCCGCAAAGCCGAAAATCAGCCCAAACGGGGAGTGGTAGATTTGTCCCGACCCATCCCGAGATGGCACGAGGGCTCCTCGGGATCCTGCAAGAATGTGGTTCAGCGCAAACCCCTTTGGGACAGGGTGGCCCCGCTGGGTGGAGGGCAGTCCTCCATTTGAAGAGGCCCCCAGCTGAAATCTGACGGGAATAATAAAAAATAAAAGAGATACGGGAACATATGAGTTTACCTCTCATCCCCACCCGGACAGCCACCGCAGCCATCTCCACCTGGGCATATCCTACTGTAATTCTTAAATTTCAAAAGCCATTGCGATTTTCACATCTGTACCTCTAGATTATCCTGCAGTGTTTTATCCTCATCAGAGACCCCCTTTGCGCTCCTTTTGGATGACAGGATGATCTGCAGCGGCCACTTTAATTCTAGGGATAGGAATATTTCCATCCCAAACGGGGACTACGTAACCCCCCCTGTTACAGCAGCTCCACTGGTTGCTAATCCGTTTCCAGGCACAACTCAAAAGTGCTGGTTCTAACCTAGAAAGCCCTATGCGGATTGGGTCCAAGCTAGCTCAAAAACTGTACCCCTCTTTATGAACCTCCCCGGGGATCAAGATCATCAGGGGAGGCCTTTCTTTCTGTCCCACCACCCTCACAGGTACCCTTGGTGGGGACACAGGAGAGAGCCTCCTCCGTCACAGCATTCAGACTCTGGAACTCCCTGCCACTGGAGGCCAGGCTGGTCCCCATCTTGGCTCTCCTTCCGCAAGCAGGCCAAGATCTTTCTCTCCAGGCATGCCTTCCCTGAGGGACTGGCTGCCGGAGTGGGGTTTTTCAAAGGGATGGTTGTGCTTGACCGCTTTGAATGTGTTGTTGGTGTTTATTTTGTTAACCGTTTTTGTTCGATTCCTTAAATATTTGTATACTTCCTGTTTTTCAACTTTCAAATATTGTCTTTCACTAACGTGACCCACCTTGGGTCTTTTTATGGAGGAAGGCAGGGTAAAATATGTATTTTAAATAAATGACGGGACATACCTGAGCTGGGCCTGGAGTCAGCCTCCAACACCTCCTGGGTCTCCCCTCCATTCAGTGCAGCTTTCTTAGCGGTGGGAAGATGTTCGCTGATGATCTGCAGTCCGAGGCCCCCCTTGTCTGGCTCATCTCCCGCCTGGCCACGCAGAGCGCCCAAATCTGTCCCAACGTTGTCGGATGAGCTGTAGGACTCACGGGGTGTCTTGGTGGTCCTGAGAAGGTCCTCAGATTTACTTCGGTCCAGTTTGGAGGGAGCAGGAGGCAATCCATTCCCACCCAGGCCGCTTTGACCCTCTTCCTGTTTGACAAGACACAGAAACAAAGCGGATGCGAGACGGGTTAACAGGAGCCAGCCAGGGCCCCCCAAGAAAGAGGCCAAGCAGGGCACGAAGGCAACAGCCTCTTCCCTGTAGTCTGCCGTCATTAGTTTGCCTGTCGGAGATAGGCTGCTCTTGCACAGAGAGGCTCTAAGGGTTGCTTTTATCAGTGACTAATAAGACACAGTCCAAGGGTAGAGCAGAAGATAGATTGCAATCTATTGATAGATTCCCTAGGAGACTGTAGCAGTAGTTGGTGCAGATGTTATGACTCCCAGCTGTATAACACATTATTCTATTTATTCAAAGTATTCCTGCTCGCTTCTATAAGTGGCCCTATAAGACAGTGGTCCCCAACCTTGGGCCTCCAGATGTTCTTGGACTTCAACTCCCAGAAATCCTGGCCAGCAGAGGTGGTGGTGAAGGCTTCTGGGAGTTGTAGTCCAAGAACATCTGGAGACCCAAGGTTGGGGACCACTGCTATAAGAGATATAGTCGTCTGCGCCAGCTAACAGAAATAAAACTGTACATAATGGGGAGTTGTTCTTGTTAAGGTATTGGTCTCTCAGATTTGCATACAGAGGGCATTCTGTTAGAAAATGTACTGTGTCCCGCGTTAAAAACATATACAAGACCATTCAAATGAAATCAGAACCCAGCAGCTACACCAGCTACATCTGTAATTCTTCCCTCTCATTATGCAGGCCCTAAATTAAAATTATTGAAGGGGGAAAACCCATATGCAGGAAGAAGCCATGTGGGGAGTTTTATTGGAAAGACTTTTTCTGGACTTTGTACAAGTCATAAATTCTTGAGATATGAGCATACACTCAGAAACAACGGCATCTTGAACTCTTATGGGTCCTCCATCACCATATTGCCCTTGGCTCTCAACAGATGGAGTTCAGCATTCATTCTGCTTTTTAAAAGCTGAAGGTAACAAACAGACTATCAGACTCAGGAAATCTAGGTTCTAAATCCCTGCTTAGCCGTAGAAACCCGTTGGAGAGGATGGTCATGGTCAACCTCTCCTTGACCATCCCATATATCCAGAAAACCCTATTAGGGTCATAATTAAGACAGAAGCAAATTGGTGACACGTACTATCAGCCTAAAGTCTACACTCGCTACAAATTTAGCTGTTCATTGATTTGCGTAAACACACTTTTGAAAACCCCAGCTAATAACAATCTGCCCGTTCTATTTTCATAATATCGGGCAAAATTCTAGCATCATTGTAGAGGCTTAAGAGTGGGATCGGAGGAGGCAAAACCTCGTGGCAACATTTTTAAAAATGTGAACAAAGATAAGCAAGCACACCTTATCTGTGGTCTATCTGAGCCTTCCCCCCTGCTCTGCTTGTTTCTGTTTTAAGTCTCTGGTTGTGGAGCCAGAGGTTGGGAGTTCGATTCCCCACTGGGCCTCCTAGGGGGAAGTGCCAGCCTGTGTAGCCTGGGGCAAGCTGCACTGTCCCAGGGCACCCCCTAGAGGAAGGGAAGGGGACTGTTTACCTAGAAAACCCTGGAAAGGGTTGCCCATAAGTCAGAATCGACTTGATGGCACACTATTATTATTTAAAAGCGAACGAATTGTTTCAGAAAGTGCTGTTCTCCTGTCAACCAAGGTGCACGGTACCCCGGCATCCTGTTTTGGCAAACAAAGAAACAGGAAGGGCAAGATCTTTGAAAAGGTTCTGATCACAGCAGGAACGGGTCGCAGGCTGTGGGTGGAAGGTGGGGAAAACTGACTTCCGGGACCTCCATGATTGCTCACAGCATATTAAAGCGTCTCTACCTCACACTTCAACCCAAAAAAGGCTCCCGGCATGACTTAAAGGCTGGCAGAAGAGCCAAGACATTCACTCCCCCCCCCCCTCCGGGGCATTAAAATAATAAATGGCTTTTTAAAAATCGACAATCTGATTAAAAGGATGGAGGACTGGAATCCCAGTCGTCCATTCCAAGTGGGTTAAGTCTGTTAATCCAATCAATTTCAGTTCAGAGGCCTAATTATTGTCCAGGGACTCATTTCATAACCCGGTGGAAAATTTAGCCTAGCCCACCAAGCAGGCAGGTCAACCCATCTGAATAGATGACGTAGTCTGGATTATATTTCTGGCCCATTTTAGCCCAGAAAGGTTCATGCGCTCGGCAGAACTCTTCAAAGTCTGTGGAGCAGAGATCCTTCCCAGTCTGGAAATATCTGGGATTAAAGCTGGAAATGTCTGCAGGAGAAGCAAGTACTTCTAGCCTTGACATAGCTAGGGGGCCTTCTGAAACAAGTCTGTAACTTGAAGCAACTGTAAGTAAAGAATGTTTTTTTTCATTCTTTCTCTTACAAATGTCCCAGACTGAGTTACTGAGACTTTAAACGCCAGTTAAGGAGAAAGGGATGGACTCTGGGGAACGTTGTAGCTATTCTCCTCTGTGGATCTCCACTTCTACTGTGTGGCCAAAAAAACAACCACCAGAAATTCAAAACACTGCAACAGTCAAGACTCCAAAATCTAAGAGGTGCATCGTTCTGGAATGTCAGAAGCAGCAAACACAAAAAGAAAGCGTCTCTTTCCTCGCACCCAGTCCTTCCTTCCATGCCGCACCTGGACCCCCGTCAAAGATTTATTGATCTCCATGGTGCATCAAGGGGGGAGAGGCCATCGTTACAACATGCCTGCAGAGTTTTTCTCTCCCCCCAAGGGTTTTAAGGCAGCTGCTCTGTGCAAGGAAAATAAAGAGTGAGGGGGGCGGTGGAAATCCCCATTTGCTGCGCCAGCAGGAATGAAATATAAACTCCGGGCCTCCCACCTCTTCTCCCTCGGCTGCCCCTTTCTTCTCCTAAGCCCGGCAGCTGTTGCCTTTGTCTGGGGGGCCTCCTGGTTTTCCCATTCAGACGCACGTGCTACAGGATCCGCACATTTTATGAGTGGGTGGGTGGAGGGCAGACGGCTATCCATCAAACCTGGTGTCTTTCTGCACCCCGAGACGGTCTTTCCGATATTTGGCTTTCCAAGAGCTGCCCTTTTTACCAGCCTCATTCACGGGCAACCCGGTCCATCTCGCTGAGGGAGGCACGCTGCCAGAGGCTAACCCCGGTTAAATAGGTCTGCGGTATTATCCCGAGACAAAACGCTTCCAAGCAGAAGCTTTGCTGACCATCGGGCAGCACCCCAAACCAAACCAACAAACAAAAACACAAGAGTCATTTTGACATTTCAGGTTAAGCCCTTTGTTCCCCCCCAATTACAGAATGTCAGGAACACATGATGTTTTGGTCATCAACACAGCCAATCTGATATTTTTTGGAGCTTGCCAATGTTAGTTTTTGGGATAAATGACTCTGAAAAGCTGGGAGATTCCAAAAGCTGTATCAGAAAGCAGAGCGGGTTTGATTTAAATCCAGCGGCTTGCAATCACAATTTAAATTTTAAAACATGGATTTTTTTTTTTTGGACAATTGAAATATTAAAATCTCTTGGTTTTTAAACCATCATTTAATTCAGTTTGATTTTTTAAAAAATCATGATTTAATTCAATTTGATTTTTTTAAAAAATCATTGATTTGTATCCACCCTACCAGAAACTGACTTTTCTAAGTTCTAGTGTTACAATTACCGCTCAGCCCACAAAACGCAATCTAGCTGGATCAGACCAAAAAGGTTCGTCGTATTTTGCACTGTCTCTAATGATGGATCATCAAGAGGCTTTCAGAGCGAGGGTGATGGGACCAAGCTTCCCCTGCTATCTGCCTCCACCATTTAGTAAATTAAGGACGTATCACTCCCTGTACATGGAGGTTTTAGCCCGTTTGTTCACAAAGTGGGACAGAAATTGTCATTTTAAGTCAGCAACCATTACTCTGGCCTCTTGCATTCCATAAACCAACGAGCTGCATTGTGAACAAAACTCTTCTCTGTGAACTTACGAAAGTCAACTGATTTTAGCGCATGACTGAACAGGGCGAACCGCTTCACACCAGCTTTCCAATGTTTGTTTGCTTTTAAGAGGACTTTGTGAACTGGGTCAACGTTGTTGCCACTTCACAGATAAGAAAATCTGAAGCTGAGGAATGAAGATGGGAAAAACTCAGCCCAGGGACTGAAAATGCCACCGATTTAAAGACTAGATAGTGCCAGGGCTCAGCTTCAAAACCTACGCTCACGTTTCAGCTCAAAACACTGTACGTATTCTTAAAGCACATGCAGAATCCCTTCCGCATTGAGCAACCATGCCCAAGCACTGCTGCCTGGGGCTGATGGGTGTTGTGGTCCAACATGATCAGAAGAAAAATGTATTTATAGACATTGACTTCGACCCAAGACCATATAGTTGCAGGCCCAGTCAAACCCTATTGCAATTTGTCTTAGAAATACATTAAGTCTGGCTTAAAGAGACGGTAATTACAGAAATTACTTAAATGGATAAAGGCTGGGATCTAAAAGAAGTCTGCAATTATGTTCCATATGTCCACACTTCAGCCGGGTAGCTTTGGAAGTGTTTCCTACAAGAATACAGAAAAGTGCCTTATATCACTTCAAAATATTTAAATATTTAGTACAGAGGTGCTTCTCTTGAATTCAGAGCCCCTGGCAAAGAATGATCTTTCCCATCACATGTAGGATTACTGCTATAAATTACACATGAGGCTCCCCTTGGAATCATTTTAGAAACGTCAACCAGTACAGAATGGGGCTACTGGAATTCTGTCCGGTTTAACTAAATCAGGGAAACGTGTAGCTTTCTAGATCCTATTAAACTAGATTTTCCACTAACGCCATCCCACAACATCTGTAAGGTTCATGGCAAATGTATGAGCCTCCCGATGTTGTTGGACAACAAAGTCCATCAGCCTCAAACCCAACATGGCCAATAATAAGGCATTATGAGAGTTTGGTGGACTCCATATTCCACACGCCGGATCCAGACAGAGCTGTGCTATTTATTTTGAACGCTCGAAACAGCTGTAGCCTCAAACATCTGGGAGAGCACCCCCTGTCCCAGTTTGCTCATGGATTCAGACTAAGCTCCGTGTGTCTGTTTACTCAGAAGTCAATTTGTCCAGAACAGCCAGCTGTTTACACAGGAGATCTGTGTCCTACCATATTTGTTCCCAATCTTGGATCCCCAGCTGTTCTTGGACTATAACTCCCAGAAGCCTTCACCACCAGCTGGGCTGGCCGGGATTTCTGGGACCTGCCGTCCACAAACGGCTGGGGAAACCAAGGTTGGGAAGCACCCCTCTAGAGAAAGCCCACTGGCGTTGGCAGGCTTCCTTTCTGCATGCAACACAGGCGCACCTTCTACGGAGGTCCAAGACGGGCCCCCGGACATTTCACTGCCTAGGGGCACAGTATCAAACCGTGGAGCATGGTATTATTATTATTATTATTATTATTTATTTCATTTATACCCCGCCTATCTGGTCTTGCGACCACTCTAGGCGGCTTCCAAACAACATAAAACAACAGATAAAATCACAAAATTATTACAAAAACAATTTCCATAACAATTATAAAACAAAAAATAAAGATAAATAGAAAAGATAAAAAGATCAGGTATTGACTGGAGGGAAGGCCTGTATAAACATCCATGTTCTTAATTGATTTTTAAAGATACCCAGCGTAGGGGCGGCACGAATCTCCGGAGCCCAGCAAATTATTTCGGCACACAGAACTTGTAAGTGCCTCTCCTTCTTCCTCAGCAGAAAAGACAGAACAGCCAACACTATACCAGTCTTCTGTCATCACTCAAATCTGCTGCCTTGCTCTACCTAGCAGTAGAGCCCATTCTCCAGAGGAAATGAGCCAAGAGATGAATTTTGTCCCTTTTTAAAGGGGTCAGCAGGCTGGATAGCTCAGTGAGTGGGGTATCTGGCTGTGGAGTCAGAGGTCGGGAGTTCGAATCCCCACTGTGCCTCCTGTGAGTAGAGCCAGCCTGCGTAGCCTTGGGCAAGCTGCACAGTCCCACAGCGCCCCTAGAGGAAGGGAAGGGTCAAGCACTTCTGAGAAGTCTCTACCTGGAAAACCCGAAAAGGGTTGCCATAAATCAGAATCAACTTGACGGCATATAATGGTTTTATGATTAAAGGGGACTGTTAGAGCCTTATGTGAACCTTCCCAGGCCAAAGTTGACACCCACACCTAGATGGCTACTGAACTCTTCCCACCTTGGCCCAAAACAGAACAAAGGCAGTGTTTATCTGATGACTCAAGGCAGTGGTTCGCAGGTTTGGGTCTCCAGATGTTCTTGGACTAAAACCCTGAGAAGCCTTTTCACCACCAGCTGTGTTGGCCAGGATTTCTGGGAGTTGTAGCCCAAGAACATCTGGGGGGGACCCAAGGTTGGGAAGCATGGCTTTGAGGTCCAAGCGGCCCACCAGCTCTGCTCGAAGCCCACAAACCCATTTCGCTGTTGAGCCACGGCTGCCACTACCACCACCTTCTCTCCTTCCCTCGTCTGGAAGATAACACTGTTTGTGCATGATTAGAGCCATGGGCGTTAAGCACCAGCCTCTCCCCTCCATGGGTGGAAACGCCTTGCCGTTTCTCTAAGAGTTTGTTCTCCTATAAAAAGCTTGCTGTTTAGGACGCTTGTGTGCGCATGCACGCATGGGTGTGAGGTGGAGGAAGGAAATGAAGGAGAGAGAGAGAGACCAGGGTTCACTGTCTTCCCAGAAGAGGGAAATATCAAGGTGCCTTTCCAAACCTGGCACCCTCCATCCATGTGAGATATTTATCCCTTATTTATCCCAGCCTCTTTGAGATAATAAGGTTTGTAATTCAACACACCGAGAGGGCACTACATTCAGGAAAGCCAGTTTGAGGGCTTTCACAGGGCTTTTCTCCATAAGGGTCCACGCACTGACTTTGCTCTGCAAAACTCAAGAAAAAGAGTGTCTTCTGGCATTTGAAGGATGAGCAGATTTAGCAGGGCGTCACAACAAGTTGCCTGATAGTGGGTCGGATTAACACACAATCTAAATAAACTATAGTATAAAGCAGCGAGGGCTGGTGACTCCAGTTTCAGAGGTTGTGTGAATCCACTCCGGGTTTTATTTGTACTTTGCAGGCATCATCAAATGTTCTGAATTTATCTGGGAGATAGGGTTCAGCATCTTTGATAGATCCAGTAAAAGGCACCTTAAAACTAGTCTTTCTCATGCAACAATGATGCTAGGTTGAAGGGAAGACTGAGCCATTTGGGGGAATTTCAGGATACACCCAAGCATGCAACAGCTACAGTCAATGAAAAGTGTCTTCTTAAACTCTCGTAACTTGCAAGTAGGCCATGGGCAATGGTGGGGTATTAAATCTAACAAAGTAACTAAATAACTTCAATTTAGGACACATTATCCGTTTAGGCAAGGGAACATCAGGCTTCCTGTTAGGCCTTTCTTGAAGCAAACATACCGCTCTGTTGCTGTAGGAGGCAATGCTGACGGCTCACACTGTTGCCTGACTGTAGATCAAGGTGGATTTGATTGAAACCAAACTGATTTAAATCACCATTTAAATTTAAAAATTGGATTATTTTTTTTGACCATTTAAATTTGATTTCAATGTAACCCAATTTGATTTTTAAAATCATTGATTTTTATCCAGCCGGCCGCAGATCCTAGCATTTCACACAACCGGCTGGGGCTGATGGGAGTTGTAATTTGTGAGGTTAGATTTTGGTCACCTGCTAATCTGCCACACCAAAGGGCACCGCTAGTGACACAGACACAAGATCCCTGCTCTGGGGCACCTGCTCACTAAACTTAAGAAGGCCCTACTTAAATGACACATGTGCCGTCTAGCACTCCCAGAATCCTTTGCAAACCAGCAAGACAATAAACCACTTTTTCTCCCCTGAATGTAAGGAAACTCTAAAAGCCACAGCACTGGAAAAGTCATCTTTGGGGGGCCCTTTTCTAAGAACAATTATAGAGGAGATTTTTAGAAATAAAAACAAGGAAGTTGGGCCCTCCTTGGCTTCAAACGCAGGAAAAATGCCAAGCAGGAAGTCACCTTTCAAAACAACAAGTGCTTTGTTTTGAGTAGCTCTTCCACTCCACCCGGCTGGCACATCGAAGACTTGGCCGGCCAGCGCCCACTGGCCTCGAAGGAAGTGGAACATACCTGCTTAGGACTATGATGCAAAAATTCTTTCATGGATCACAGCTATGGGGCAAACGGAGTTTCGGGAAGCCATCAGAACAGGCTCTTGTACATTATGGCAAGCTTTCAGGTCAGACAGAACTCTTCCATCAGAATGAGAGAGAGAGTTCAGTGACGCTCAAAAGCCTGCACGTCCCTTTTGCTTTCCATCTTAATTTTCCAGCCACTTATTCCTCGCATCTGAGGAGGGTCAGGGTGGGTCAGCCCAGGAGGAGGAAATATTATTTCCAGAAGGAAATCCCAAGTTTGAAGAGGGAGTGTGGCAAAAAAGATAAAATCCCAAGAAACGGTCATCTCTGAAAGCAACAGTGAAGAATCTGATGCTCTCCAGATGTTGGCTAACTGCTATCATTTTTCCACCACCAGTGAGGCTGGTCAGGGGCTGATTGAAACATCTGGAGGGCCACGCCAATTCTTCAATCTAGTCTGAACAAGAGGTTACCACAATCTGAACACCTTCCGATTGAGGTGGCCTACACACACACGGACACACACTCCTGATCCTCGCCCCAGCCGGCACATTCCAGCTGCTTAGCCGGCCGTTTTGCAATTCTTAGCATGACTGCATTTGTGATTTTAAGGCTCCCTTCTTTTGCTGCTGCTTTTTTCCCTGTGACATCCACTCTTGAGCCTTGGGGGGGGGGGGAATCACTCCATCTAACACTCCAGGGTCAAATTGTTTTTTTAAAAGAGGAGATCAAGCCAAACTCCTCATCTAACTTGTGACACAAACGGTTGTAGGCATCTGAAACTTTCTGCTATGTAAACAGGATCACACCCTTTACGAACCCTAGAAAGCTGTTGTTGGTTCAAACACACTATGCAGAGCGAGGTGGGCAAACACACATTTATGTTCTTGGTGTTAAATCCACTGGAAAGTATCCCCACAATTCACTGTGTCTGGACCTGTTTTTGCTAACCTTGATCAAAATCAGTATCTCACCTTCCTAAAGAAAACTGATAAAGTATTTTGTTCTCACATCATCTGTCCTTAATGTCAGTTATTTATCCCATCTTGTGCACAATGCCAAGCTTTGAGATAAGACTGAACACTTCATCAGAATGACAAAAAGAGTTCTGTCACACTCAAAATCTTGCACATTCCTTTTGCTTTCCATCTTAATTTTGCAACTGTACCTATATTTTCTATTCAGCCATTGTCTTATTTACACAGCTGGAGGGGTTTTATAGCCCACCTTGTACAAACAATGGAGATTTATCATACCATTAATCAAACAGTGTCTATTCCAAATAAAAGGGGGGAAAAGAACAGGAAGAAATATTATCATTCCAAAATGTTCACGAACCATCCATCTGAGGAAAGACTGAATGAACTGGGCATGTTTAGCTTTGAGAAAATAAGACAGGCTAGCACTTAATTATTCCAGAGTGCAGGACATGTAATAATGGGCTCCACCTACAAGAAGCCAGTTTTAGGCTGAATATCATGAAAAAAACTTCTTAACTGTTAGAGCAGTACGACAATGGAACCAATGACCTCAGGAGGTGATGAGCGCTCCAACTGCTGGCTTTCAAGAGAAAATTAGACAACTATCTGTCAAATCTAACAATTGGATTTCGTGGAACAGGCCACCACGCTGGTGACACCCCAAATTTTAAGATTAGATTCAAGATATTAATCCGACAATGGAGAAGCCATCTTTTCCTTAAAAGCCTGTCCCCTGACGCAATAGCATCTTTCTGAGGTTCGATCCTGCTCCATATACCTCACTCGATGTAGGCACACGTGGCCTGCAGCCACATTACATTAAGTGGCTTCACGAACCACCCCTTTGGACCTAGCAGTTATTTTGTTTAATCCAACATTGACAGAACCGCGCGAACGCATTCTGGACACAAAAAGAAGAGTGCAGGTTTTGGAGTCACACACTCATCTTTGGCGTGCCATTATCCCCACCTCTTTCAAGCTGGGCCAGCTGTCGGGTTTCCACACAGCTCTTTTCTCTACCCTTTCTCTGGGAACAAGGAAGAGGGGGCGAGAGCTTCCAACAAGTGTTAAATGAGCCAATCAAAGATTCAAACAGTGCTATGGGTGATTTTTTTAAAAATATCATCCCATGTGGGGTCAGGCCGACTGGTCAATCCCAATGTATTGTTGTGGATGTAACAATAGAAACGGACGGGGGTGGTTATACTCTGTGTGATCTAGCAACAGGGCGTATATTGGGTGTAAATATTTTGCTCTCCAGAAGATTTAGCGTGCCAAAACCACCCTGCCTCTCCCAACCTCCTACAAGACCCATTCCTGTGCCTTCGCCGATCCTCGCTAAAGCTTGTCTTCTCCTGGATTAATTACCCATCTGCCACGTCAACATTCACCACACTAACCCCCCCCCTCCAAATCTGGCTGCTCCTCTGTACACCTGCCTATTCTTCCTGGTTTCTGTTCCAGCTGTTCTTCACCGAGGGCCTGGCCTTCTGTCGTATTTCCCTGCTCCCTACACACACAGAGTTTTGGAAAAGGTATTTTTCTAGATCATAGCTCCCATCGTGCTGGGAATTGGCATGTAACTTTTCTAAGTTCTGAGTCCCCCATTTCTGCAAATCAGATTTTTCCGGTCAGCAAACAAAACTGAGATTTCACCCTCTTACGACCCCCTGATGTCTTCTATCTTACCTCTTGATCCCTAGACACCCCCTTGTTACCGCCCCGCCCCATGGAGATCCTCTCCCCACATCTCCCCTCCATCTCTCCCAAAGCCCATCTCCGCTCTTCTTTCGGCTCAAGACTGAGCACCGAATCTCAAGGTACCCCCGCCCCCCTGTCGTGGACTACCCGTCAGTCTGACACGGACGACAACAATGGTGGAGAACATGTGGTGCGGCACACAGCGTGGGACTACAACTCCCATCAGCCCTTGCCATTGTGTCCTATGAAGAGGAAGGATGGGAGCTGTAGTCCGACAGCCTTTTGGGAACACCGACGACCCATGCACCCCCCCCTCCAACAGACTGCCAAAACACCCCAGTCCACCCATGCGTTTCACATTTCTATAACACAAGAATGAAAATTCAGGATCTCTGAAGTCAACAATCCAAACTCTGAGCATGTGCAGAGCATCTGCCTGGATCAGATCAAGTCCTACCGAGTCCACCGTTTATTTCCTAACCTCTTAATTCTCTTCCCCAACCTGCCGAAGGACCCCCATCTCTAGGGTGGGGCATCGAGACTTTAACCTGTAAGCTCCCCCGAGGCAGAAATCTAGAAGTATTTTGTTTTAAAACATGAAAAGCGCCACCAATCTACGTATAAAGTGTTCCTTGGGAAACCTATTAAAAATTCCTTGCAAGGGATCTCAAGCAGGGATCTTCGCCAAATCCGCTGGGAAATTTCCCCTCCTGTGTTCCTTGAGGAGAAGACCAAAAAAAAAAAAAAAATTAAATAAATAATCTCCTGGCAACTTGAAGACAAAGACAATCATCTAAGCAGGAGCTCCGGTCATGTGCCCGATAAATCTGCTGGTTTTCCAGAGCAACAAGACATGTCCTGCTTTTTCTGAGCAGAGAGGGGAAGGCCTGGGGGGGGGGGGGGAAACCTGGAAAAACTGGGGGGGAAAAAACAAGTTTTTTCCCTCCCTGGTTTTTCCCCCAAAGCTGTTTTGTCCGGTTTCAACATTTCCGGAAATTGTACATCTCTCCTTGTGAGGGACTAGCAGGGCCCCTCGTTCCTCCAGCGCTTTGCAGAATCAGGCCCAATTTCAACCCTTACGCAGGATCAGGCCCAATCTCAACCCTTAGGCAGTCAGGTACCGGTTGCAAATCCTGCCCAAGGCAGGTAGGTGGGGGGAGGGGTGTCCGGCAACAAGGTGTGTCACCTGGGGAGGGGTTTCTTCTCTCCTTATTTCAAAATCTGGCAAGCCAGCAGGCTGGGGGGGGGGGGGGATTCTGGGTTCCCCATACTCCACCTTTGTGCCCAGATCTGTAACCCCCCCCCCACTTCCAACACCTGCTTTTAAACTAGACACACACTGCTTTCTATTCACCTGCGTTTCAAATGGGTGGTGTTCAATATGACCTCAAGATCGTAAGAGTCAAGGCGCATTTTACCCCTTTTGGGCAATGCTGATCCTCTTCCCCCTCCCCACACCTGGCAGGCTCACAGAAAGGGGGCCACTTACTCCGAGGGAAACCCCACCCTTTAGAAAATAAAGAGTATTTCCTTCCTTTTCCTCTCCGATCCGCGTTCAAGGTTCGGATCTCAGGCTTCTCCAGCACAGCCAAGAAAGCCTCAAAACCCAGGTTTCCAAAAAAAAAAAAATACAAATTCACGAACCACAAAGAAGATCAGGAATGATCACACACCATCACAACACCACAACTCTTAAAGGGGCATCGACCTCTCCTCCCCTCTCCAATGGGAGTCAACCGGCTTGCAGGTAGCCCACGAGGGGCCTTACTCCCGAGGAGACGGGCCGGGGGCGCCCTTCCCTGCGAGTAGCGAAGCCTCGTTCCGGGGTACCAAAGGAAGCTTTACTCCCGAGGAGTCCTATTTGGAGTCCAAGCAAAAGTCCTTCTCCCCCCCCTTCCTTCCCCCACAACCCCAGGCTGCCCACCTGTTGCGACGGCTCCCCATCATCATCATCATCGTCCTCCTTCCGACGGGTCTCCTCCAAGGCGCGCTCCACGATCGCCCGCTGGGTTTCCCGCAGCAGGTCCAGCTCCAAGATCCCGGCCAGGCTGGCTTGGAGGCGCTCCCCGATCCGCAGCCGCTCGTTGCCCGACCAGAGCGAAGGGGGCACGGCTCTCCGGGTGGCCATGGGGGCATCGAAGCCGCCCCGCCGCCGGGGTTCGCATGCGGAGGGCGAGAGGGGCAGGAAAGCCAGCCGGGCGCGTTCACACGACCTCCGGGGATCCACGCTCCGGGGAGGGATCCCCAACGGCGGGGATCGGGAGGGAAATGGGGCAGCTGGCACGGCCCCCCAAGAGAAAAAGGGGGAGCTTTTGCCGCCGGCCGCGCCAAACTTCGGCCAAACAACCCGCAAGCGAGCGAGCGCCGCGTTCAGACAAAGGGGAAGGAGCTGAGCGCGTCACGTGGAGGGAGGTTCTGTCCCCGCCCCCTTCCCCTCCCTCCTCCGCCCCCCCGCAAGCGGCCGGCTCCTGATTGGCCGGAGCGAGGGGGGTAATTATGCGTGTGCCCCTCCCTTCAAGGCCGCGAGAATCCTGGAACGAATTACTTCTGGCTGCTGGTCTTTACGTTCCTCCTGCGCCGTTGCTCCAATGAGGTCGCGGCTCTCCTCCTTCCCACCTTATTTTAAAATACTTTTAAATCTTTTTTTAATAAATACTTTTACAATAAAAAATACTTCTGACATGGCTCTCCCCCTTCCCACCTTAGTTATTTAAAATATTTTAAAAACATGCTTTTAAAATAAATAATTTGTACACGGCTCTACTTCCCAACTTATTTCCTTAAAATACTTTTTAATTTAAAAAAAATACTTTTTAAAATAATTACATTTTATGTATCTCTTCTCTTTCCCACCTTATTTAAATTACTTTTAAACTTTTTTTATATAAAAAAATTCCTTTTTAAATAAATAAATACTCTTTACACGGCTCTCCTTCCCGTCTTATTTACTTAAAATGCTTTTTAAAAAATTAAACACTTTTAAAATAAATGAATACTTTTTACATGGCTCTCCTCCTTCCCACCTTATTTATTTAAAATTCTTTTTGCCTCGCCTTTCTTTAAAAAAAATGGTTTCTTTAGGGAGTCAATCCATCTCACAAGTGGTCTTCCTCATTCCCTGCTGGCCTTCAACTTTTGCTCGTTTGTCTTGTCCAGGAAGTCTGGTTTTCTCAGGATGTGCCTCACGTACGACACCCTCAGTTTCATCATTTTTTAAAAACTCTGCTGCAATTAACGAAGATTCGAGTTTCATCAAACTTGATGAAAACATCAAACCTGTTAAGTCTTTTTGGGCGCCAGAGTCACCTAGTGGAGGAGGGTGAGATTTCTATCAAAGTATAAAACTCAAGACTGTCTTAGCAAAATGTACCCTGAAAAAGCCCGTTTCTCATGTTCCATTCACTTATTGGAGTTAAGAGTAGAGATGTAAAATTTCCGGAAATTTTCATTTTTTCCAGGAAAAGAAAACTTTTTTCCCGTTTTTTTTTCCCTGGGAAAAAAATGGACATTTTCCATCTCTAGGTAAGAGCCCTTTGCAAGACTTTTCCAGCTCAGCGTCCTAAATTTGTCTTTCTCAAGCGGGTTATTTAAAATCCATAAACGCATAAAAATGACACCTAGTGGCGGTGCGTTCCACCGGCCCTCCTGGCCTTTGAGCGCTCCAGGATGCGTTCCCTTTATATGGCGTTGCTGCGAATCGACCACGGATACATTTCCTGGTGAGCCAAGGCCCAACTCCCCCTGCCCTTCCCACCGGAACCAGGATTGAGCAATCCGGATTCGGAAAGGTTTGATGCGGATCGAGCCCTATTTAAACAGTTGCAGAGGCGGTGGGGCAGGAAATTGGGACTTCGAGCGGATCGCGCCTTCTCCCCCTTTTTGTTTTTGCATGACCAGCTCGGAGAAAGCAGTTTTTTCCCCCCGAATGGATTCGTTTCTTCCCTTCAAGCACAGAAAGCCCTTCGGTAAGACCCCACTTTCCTCGTGTAAACGCTCCGTTTGGCACGGAAGGCGTGGGCAGGTTTTCCTCCCTTGCTGTCTACCGCCTCCTGGTGGCCGAGGGAGGATCAGGCAGCCACCCATTGACTCACGTGTGTTTTAAAAACTGAATTCCGAGGCCACGTAACGGGGTCGACCCAGGAGATTTTGCTGCCTGAGGCTGAGTGGGGCGGGGCTAACCCTGCACTTTTGTGCTACTTTTTTACTATTCCACTGCTTTTTGTGTTTCCATTTCTCAGAGTGGCATCTTTTTTTTTTTTAAGTATACTTATTGTTCTCAACTTTAATACGGTCTTTTATGATACAGAGAGTCTTTAGATTCTCTTTATACTTTGTCCTTAGCTTTAAATATTCTCTTTTAATGAAGTTAGCCACTGTGGTATACGCGCCGTTTTCAGCTTTAAATATTGTCTTGTAAGCCGCGCCTTGGGTCCTTTTCAAGGAGGAAAGTGGGGTAAAAAATTTTTGAAACAAAATAGATAAAATTAAAATAAATAACATTAAAATAAAATAAACAAAATAGATAAACTTCTTTCCTGAAGGCATCACATACCTTGCTTCTGCCTCCATCAGTCTTTACCTGCGGCCCCCCCAGATTTTTCTGGTGCCCTCTTTCCAGGCTGATGGATGTTGTAGTCCCGCAATTTCGGAGGGCACCGGTGACTTATCTCCTAAAACTTGCTTGCTCGTTAATCTTTCCAGTCTTAATTCACTTGTTAAACTTTCCAGATGTACCTTTGTCGCAAACATGTAGGCGATCCCTTTAAAAAATAAGTACAAAGATTTATCAGCTGCTATTTGGAGCAAACCCTTGCGAGGTGACCAACCAGAATCAAAGCTCCCACCCTCCAGGAGGTGGCATATTTATTTACAATTTCTTTTTAATTTCAAATAACTGGGAGATCCTCACCCTGCTAAGCCAAACACCGGCTTTCCAGCAAAGCCTTGGGTCCCCATCTTAACCCAAGAGGTGTTCCTAAAAAACTGTGGGGTGTATGTGCAATTATTTGATACGTAGGAGAAGGCTGTCTGGCTGGAGCGGAATAAAAATGTACTGTGCTGGTTTCGATAACACTGGGAAGCTAAAAGAGATAATGGAAAATACAATACAGTACATGAAGCATAAGCAGATAAGCTAAGTGTTATAACCTGGATTCTCAGACATCTCTAAGTACTGTACTTCTTTAAAAATCAAAGTCCAGATCTTAAAAATCAGTATAATGCTTTTCTTTTTGCTTTTAACTCTGCCCTGTGTGTGTGTCTTTTAAGGGTGAATAAGTATATGTGTGCATTCTTGAAGTTATTTTTTTTAGCACACTTATTTATTTAAATTTTTTTTACCCCATCTTGCACCTTAAAAACAGCCCAAGGCAGCTTCGGTCACTCAAAGGCAATGTTGGAAAGCTAAAAACAGCAAGGAGACAAAATATTTAAAAATAATCAAACCAATACCACACTAAACATGGCAAAAAAAATTGTGTGTCTTTTGACGAGTCAAGACTCCCTCCCCTTCTTTCAACATTTCTCATGTTCCAAAATTTCAAATGTTTCAAAATTTCAAAAATTCCACTGTGCCAAAAGGTCCCCCCCCCGTGTTGAAATTTATCAGTTTAGAGAATCCAAATACTGTAAAAGCAGATAGCATTGTATACATAATGACATGAATAAAATCTTAATTCAATAATGGGCTAAGATAACATTATTTGGGACCTACCGGGAAGCCTGCTAGAATACGGGCTGGTTTTCCTATTCTCTCGCTCATGGAGGGAATCTGGTTCCAAGAATTAATGGATCTCGTTTGTTTTGAAGTAATGCTCCATTTAAAAAAAATTTCATCCCCTGTTCTAGCTTCTAGGAAAAACGAAGTGGCCGCCATCCGGATAAAATATCCGGGCAAAGTACCGGTACGTAAATGTGGATTTATCTATATATTTTGGATAATGTGTTGGCATATTTTGGGATGAATATGTTATGTTAGCTTTTCCATAGCTCCCAAGATTTAGTGGCTTGACCTACCGATTCAATTTATCTATTCTAAATAACTGAACAAAATAAATATACAAGTGTAGTAAAAATACGTTGTATATTAAGGATTTTAAAAATGCACATTTCTCTTCTAGACCAGTTATTATAATAATAGCCAGGCTGGCTGACTAATGCTTGTTCATTAATATTTTCATGGTTTAGTCAAACATCAAGAGAGATCTGTGTTTATATACAAAAAGAATCCAAAATGATGATGCTTGACTGAAAATTGAACATTACACACTGCCTGAGCTACTGTTGGTTCTTGGTTTAGATTTCCATTCCACCTTGTGAAAAGCTTCACCTTCTTGTCAGCTGCCACCACATACTGTATATAAAGGCTAGGAGTTCTGCTGATCAATCTGGTGTTTTAAACCCTCGAATCTTGTCTATGTCTCCTTGAAGAAGATAGTTTTTTCCCCCTCTCAGTTTTCTATTTAATTTTAAACAATACCTTTTTAAAAATAACTACACCTATATAATTTCCTTTCCAGGCCATCCCCTCCAGAGTGGAGCGTAAGATCCAAAATTACAATAGGGTCAATTTTGGAGGATCAGGAGGAGAAAATTTTTAATGGAATAAATGACCTAGTATGCTGGTCAACTCTCTGTCCATGGAGGTTCTAAAGCAGGTTCTGGATATGATCCAGGTCAGGATTTCCTCCACGGAGGAGTGGGGTGGGATGAGAGCCGGGGTTCCCAGCCTTGGGTAGATCCAGGTGTTCTTGGACTGCAGGTAGCAGAAGCCTTTCACCACAAGATGTGCTGGCTGGGGTTTCTGGGATTCGTAGTCCAAGAACACCTGGGTTACCCAAGGTTGGGAACCACTGGATCAGAGGAACAATGACGTTCCCTCCATCATGATGATTTTAACCTTGACTAGGAATAGGATCGGAATCCTCCTCCCAAGCCTCTCCACAGACCGAGTGTTTTGACTGAAATGAGAGGGGAGAGTCCTGTCTTCCACGGTGGAAAAAGTTCATAACTCACTCTAGGCCCTTAGGACGACAGATTTTGTTGGACTCCAACTCCCACGATCCCTCACCTTTTATACTGATACAGGCTGATGGGCGTTGGAGTCTGACACCTGCAAGGTGGCAGTCGCCTGCCCTGTTTTAAACCAGGTTTGCTTTCCTCACCCCTGCCGTTTGTCCATTCCCAGGCATCTCCTCCCTCTTTTCTGCTTTCCTCCTTGAAATCTCTTTAAAACCTGGATTTCATTCAGATTTTCCAGGGGGATCATGATTTTCCTGATCCTCAGCAACTACAATTTCCTAGAAGTGTTAGGTAGTGACCAGGGCCCCTGAAAACAATGACTCCATGCAAGAAAAACCTAATGATAGCCATTTAAAAACAAGATGCGCTAGACAAATGGATATCAGGAATAAAAGCAAAAAAAAAAATTATTTTCCTGTAGAAAAGTGGTATACAGTAGGACCGTAATATCCGTGGGGGATCAGTGTTTTTTTCTTTCCCTTTTACCATTCTAGCTTTCGATAATAAGTCATCTTCCTTAGGCTGTACACCCAGTTTTCGTGGGTCGCTCCAAAATTCTATGTTTAAATGAAGGGGGATTCAGGCCGCTGGGTCTTCTCAAAGGTGGCTCTTGTTTACTCGTAGGTAATCCTGGAGCGCTATTCCAAGGAGAAAATGTTGCCGGCCTTAAACAAGATCAAGTTTCTGGTCCCCCAGGAGCTCACTGTGGGACAGTTTGTCACGATTATCCGGTGAGCCTCAAGGATCGGGAGGGGTGTGTGGGGGTTAATCTTGGTGTTTGAGTGACTTTGAAAAAGGGGAAAAAACACCGTAAATGATACCGCTGTTATAAATATTTGCCTAGCGAGCAGAGATTATTTTGGGATGATCCCTGGCCATGCTACCTGGGTCTAATTGGAAATATAACCCCACAGAGGCGGCAGGACCAGATTCGGGAATCCTGGCGTATATTAATTATTATTTGAAGGTGTGTGATCAACTTTTCAAAGTTGCATCCTTTCGGGTGGATCTGTTTTCCTGTTTCCTACAAGGCTCTTAATTGAAGCAGTGCTTGATCAGGAAATCAAAGCCACTGGGGGAATTTTTACATGGCAGATCACAGCAGCTTGTGATAGCTCTTGAGGTATATAGCAGGCAGCCACCAATGTCAAAAGAAGACGTGTGGACCATTAATAAACATAGTTAATAACACAATTAGTAGCACAGTTGAGATGATGGTGAGGAAACTCCCTCATAACTTGGAAGTAACAACTTTACCAGTAAGTATAGTTCACTGGTTTAGGAGTTCTGGCTCCCTGATGGGCTGGGCTCAAGGGTCCGTTCAAACTTTGCAGTTCTTAAGATTATTCTGATTAATATTCCTTTTCAAAGTAACTCATACCTTTCCCATAAAGGTTTTAAAATAAATAATGTAACTCCTCACATTGACTTGTCATCCATTTATTTAAAAAATTTAACCAGCTACACTTGTAAATTAAGATTACTGTGCTTTAAACAAAAATAGCTTTTTTTAAAAGCACACATTATAAGACTATAATTGACAACTCCCCACCAGTAAAATTTTAAGAGTAGTGAGGAAATGTAATTATTATCATCATCTTAAAATTGCAGAGGTGGAAGGGACCCTACGGATTCTCAAATCCAGCCCATCAGGGAAGCGCAGTGAGGAATCGAACTCCCAACCTCTATTGAGCTATCTTGTTGCATTTTTAACATTTGTTCTATTGTTATATTCCTTCTAAAAAGGAACAATATTGAAATGTCATTAACCTCGGAATGGTTTACTAATAAGAATAATCTTAGAAAGGCAGGGCTGGAAGGGACCCTATGGATCACCAAGTCCAGGGAGGCCCAGTGGGGGGATTCGAACCCCCAACCTCTGGCTCTGAGCTATACTTACAGGTAATGTTATTACTTCCAAGTTATGAGGGAGTTTCCTCACCACCATCTCAACTGTGTTGCCATTCCCAAAACCGAACTTCCCATGAGAGGTGTCGGGGTTATAAACTGCAGGCAAAAGCAAAAAGAATATTAAAAAAAAATAAAGATGACAAAAATATCGTGGCACCTTGAGGACTGGTATATTTTAAAGTGAGGTTTCTCACCTTAAGATGTCTGAAGAAGTGGACTTGTCCATAAAAGCTCACATTAAAATATAGCAGTTAATCTACTGGGTAGCTCAGTGGTTTTTGTCGTCTTAATTTTTTTAATGTTTGGTTTGTTTTTTCCTGGCACGCTAGCGCGGACGGAACGTCTCCCTCTTCTAAGATGACAAATTAGTAATTTTACTGAGCATCGGGCCGTCCGATCCCCTCTCTCTCCCATCATGAGTTGGGCCCGGCTTAAGCAAGGGTTACACCAACGGGTTTTGTGATCATCACGGCGAACTCTTAGCAACGCAAAGGGGGTAAACATACTCTCGCACAAACCATGTTCTAATTTCTTCCCCAGCAACCGAATGTCCATCGGCTCCACTCAGGCGTTCCATGTTTTGGTGAACGGCAACCGCAGCCTGGTTAACATGTCCTCCACCATGGCTGAAGTCTACACAACATACCACGACGAAGACGGCTTCCTATACATGACTTACGCCTCCCAGGAGATGTTTGGCTGATGGCACGTGGCCGTCGTAGGATCCCGAGTTCAATTTTCTGGCTTGATCACTGTGGTCTTGGGTCTCATCCACCTCTTTTTCTATTGCACCGTGGTGTTCTCAGAACATCTGTATTTCTATTTATTTCTATCCGTCATGTTCTCAGAACATTGGCACACCTGTATTGCATGTAAACCTACAGATTTCCCGGAAGGCTAGTTTTAGGAGCAGCCAAAAGCTTTTCAGGTGCCTTTTTAAAGTGGTCACTCGGGTGGAATGCCTGTCCCTTGATAAACAGCGTCTTGCTACCTCCTTAGGAAATGTCCTGTAACCTCAAAAGCATCACCCAACCCACACGCCACTTCATCAGCCTATCTGGTCCTGGGTAGTCGTCCTTCTACTTCTGCTCTGGGTCCAGATTCCACCTCCCACTCGGTCAATTAAGTTTGGCCAAGACAGCTTTCTCTAGGTCTGCAGTCATTTAGGCTCTGTGGTTACAGTTGTGCCAAAACCAGGGGAAGATGGGCTCTTGAATCACCAGACCAAGGGGACACGGTCTGTCTGGGGTACAGGGACAAGGTCACAGACCATAATACAGATTTTACGTGTGCAAGGAAGAGAGATTTTTTTTAATGGCTGTCTGTAAAAAGAGCTTGGAAGTTTGATAAGGGAATGTCAGAATGGCTATATCAGAAAACAAGAGGAAGCTAAATGTGATTTACTGTATCAGAGACTAGTGTGTTATATTGTTCAATGCTTGCCTTGTATTTTGCCTAGTGATTGGTTCATGCTGCTATTTGGAGCAGAAAATACAGTGTTAAACATCATCTTTTTTCCTGACTCTACTTTCATGCAGGGAGATTTTACTTCCTTGGGTTTGCAGGGGCATCAATAACACCACAGCGTGTGGCTTTTGCTCTGCTCCAAAAAAACTAAACTCTGACCTTAACATCACCTTTACCGTTGGATCGCCAGCTGAGGTCTTGCAAGAGACACTACAAAGCGAACTGGTTTTTCTAAATATACGGATTAGATTTCACAGGCATGCGCATGGAAACCAAAGCCATTGGCCAGCCTTTAAGAGGACTTATATTTCTTGGTTATAAGGACTTATCATAGATGAGATGAAGCAAGAGACAATGTACAGGGCTAGGGTGCAAGAAGAAACAGAGCAAAGAGTTCATAATGAGCAAAGGTTCATAATGAGGTACAGAATAGAATTGTACCCATTGGACCACATGGGAGCTATATTGGGAACACAGAAAATGTGATAGACACTTAAACGTGTAGTCCAGGACAATCTGTATCACTCTTTCTCAATCTGGAAAGTTTTGCCATAACTAGACAGCCAGAAGTTCCAAAAAGTGGAGTTAAAACCACACAAGGTCACAAAGTCCCTATATATTTTCCTGCAAGCCCATGGTCTTGTGGATAAAACGTCTTTTTCTGGGATTTTCTGAAAAAAATAATGATCTATTTGTTTTATTAACAAACATACACAAGATAAAAAGCATCAGTGTTTGTAAGATCGTACACGTGTGTGCATGGTGTTGATTCAGTGTTGTGAATATGCAGTGGCAAGAAACAGAGTGAAATTTAGTAGGTGTGCGTGTGTGTACGTTTCTCTTTTTAAAGAACAGCTGTGTGTGTTTTTATGGGTAAAGTATCTTGCGTGGAAAGTTTGTACAGCTGAATAAACACTTAGGAATCAATGCCATTAAAAATGGTCCAGGGTATGTTTGCATGCTTTTTATCTTGCTTATGCAACTTTGGTGTTAAGAGAGTCGCTGAAGAAGGGCGATAACTGCAAAATATGGGCTTACAAAAAGGTATGGTGTGATCTTGTCACTTTGGGTTTTCTTGCACATGGACCGGTCCATACTTTTGTTTGTTTCTTTGAAATTACGTTTTGGTAGAGAGATGAAGGCACGCAGATGTCATCCCGTAAGATAATTAAGGGTGCGATCAGACGGGCATTTGTCCCACGGTTTGAATGGGGCCTTTTTGCAGCGACCACACAACCTACATGACCTCACGAACCAGCCCGCCCCTGATCGGTACCTATCTGTAGCTTTCTGGATCCTTGGTCAGGGGCTACTGTTTTTCTTGGTGTGGTTTTGGTTTGATTCCAGCACATGTGACTGCTGGGATCGAACCAAAGTGGCTGGCTGGCTGTTCTTTCGGTGAAGACACTTAACGATCTTGAGAAATGGAAAGCTTCCGCTCCACTCTGCTTTGGAGGGGAAGGGAGACTAAAACTTTCCATTTCTTTTTAACAGATGTTAACTGACCCAGCACATCAGCGATGCTTTGGCAGGGCTTAAAAGAACACCTTTCAAAGCATCGCAGATAACGTGAGCAACAAAGACATGCAAAACCTCCTCTCCCCTTGCCCTCCAAAAGGGAAGCGGAATGGAAGCTTTCCATTTCTCAAGATCGTGAAGAGGCTTAAACAAAAGGGACAGTTAAGGTAGCGGCTTAACCATCTTGAGAAATCTCTCCCTTTTAAAGAGCAAGAAGCTCTTGATTGTCCTAAACAGGGTCGTTTGACCTACCGTGTGGTTGATCCCTGTATATGGACGAAAGGATTACCCCAAATTACATACCATACCTAGAGGCCACCCTGTTTAGCACAATCAAAACGGATCCAGGCTGAGATAATTCAGCTGTCTAGTTGCACCCTAAAACTCCACTTCAGATGTGGTAGGTACTTGGTCATCTCCAAAATTCAGGAGATATCTGTCCAGATGAGACCTCTACTCATCTACTCTCAATATGTCCTTGACTACATTAAACATCGCAGTCGTCATTGCAATGCTAACAGTCCTTGCAATCAAACAGCAGTTATTTGGAAACCACCTACTGTTTTAAAAGAGAGACTGGGATGTCGGACAGGAGCTGATCTCCCGCAAGACAAGCTGTGGCCACTAGAGATGGGATATGAATATCGCCACCCCAGTCACCAGGCCCTTTGGACCACCCACCCAGAACCAGCCGGTCCACTTACCGCTTCCGGCACATGTGGCTGTCGTTTGCGCGGAGCCCATCCCAGAGGTTGACCGGCCAGTACTTCCCTGCCTCCCCATGCTGCTGACCGCTCTGGCGAGGAGGCGGGATGACGAGTCTCCCTGCTCAGAGGCTGAGCGGTCAGCCGTGCAGGGAGGCGGGGAAGCACCGGCCGGGCTACTTCCGCGATTGGCGCGGCGGAAATGACGACGGCCATGCGCATCATGCACGGTAAATGGACCAAGCGGGTCCCAAGGGAGATGAATACGAATTCCCCATCTCCAGTGGCAACAAAAGGGCCTACGTTTGGACAAGCCAAAATGGGTCAAATTTTTCTGTTCAGGAGTTCCTGTAACCCCAGTGGACACCGTAACTGGAAATGGCTGCCGAGTGGTTTTATCAGCTGTGCAGAGGAACAAGACGTAGAAGGGTGAGAAGCCATACAAAACTGTTTGGGTAGGGAGAAGATCTGGAGTCTTGTACTGTATGTGCAAAAATGCTGTCTTTTCTCCAGGCCGTGGAAAAACAGATAAAACCGAAAATCAACAATGCTGACCTGTCATAACTGCTAAGAAGATTATTGTCCTAATCAGCCTACATTTCCCAGCATACTTTGCAGTGAAGGAGACGGCCGCCATGCTCATTAAATCAACCTCATGCCAACTGAAAGGGGTAGATATGTCATACACAGGGACGCACACACAGACCACACAAAGCAAGGGAATACAGCCGGACGCGAGGTTTAAATTTTACTGTCAAACAGGTAACCTTGGCAGTGAAGACGCTTCTTGGCTGTTTACAAAATGAATGGATTGGAGACACACATGGCATACGGGAAAGGCCGCAACATCCCCTAAGGACGGTGGTGGTAGGCAGTGTCTGCTCCGTCGTGGCTGGCTTGAGAACAGGAAGCAAAAAAAGGCATAGGAAATGATAGGCGGCAAAAGGGGAGTTCAAGTCGCACAGATACCACACGTGAACTAAGGAGGGTGCAAAGGGCACTTTGAGCAGACCTTGGAGTTTTTTTGTCTGTAAAATGGGTGCAACCCGGCATCCATCACTCTTTGGAGGTTGAGTCGGGACTCAATTTGGGTGGCAGAAGCTGTTTTCCAGAGTCATGCCTGCTTTGTACGAGAGGATATATCAGATCACAGACCCACAACATAGTCCAACCCATAGCCACCGGTGCCCCCTAGTGATCTTGTTCTTCCCCCAACCCTTCAATTCTGGTCTGCCTCAGCTATCAAGAATAGCTTCCAGACCTTTCTTGGAGTACAACCTCCCTTCCACCCAAGCATACGAAGCAGGCAGAGGTGGAATTATCTCTGTCTGACTTGCAGCCATGACACTTTGTATATAAATGAATACAGTAGGACCCCTGTATCCAGAAGATCAGTATCTGCAGTTTCACTTAGCTGTGGTCTGAAAATATTAAAAGAAAAACAAACTAGAAATACATATTTTCATGATTACCAGAATAGGTCACTAGAAGGAGCCAAAGACCATACTATGTATTATTTTGTTCAAGAATACATAACATGGTCTTTGGCTCCCTCTGATGGCCAGTTCTTGTAATACATGGTGAAAATGCATATTTTTTAAATTTGTTTTCTTCTTTTATCATGCTATGTATAGCATTTGGTATTATCCATTTTTCAGCATCTATGGGGCAGGGGGCTTGGAACCAATCCCCTGCAGATACAGAGGTCCTACTGTAAAAAGGAATAAAATTAAGGAACCTTCCCTGGTTATTTTCACATTATAGTTCTTAACTATGTACAGGGACTATATGAATAGGCATGAATTGCTTTAAGGAAAACCCAACACCAAAAGTGGAGAAATATTTGGAGGGGTGGAGGTGGAACGGCCAGACCAATGGGACGCAGAACTCTCTTGGCTTGGGGGAAGCCAGCTGCATGGCTTTGTACCAAGTTAAAACAGAAAATGGGTGGGGAGCGGTCCAGATGATCAGCTGGCCAGCCTGGCCAGCCACCCTAGGAGGGATTCTCTACGTCCTGTTTGCACCGTTTGGCTGCCAGGTCCTCATTATGGGCCTTGCGGATGTGCCGGTAAAGGTCTCCGGATTGGGTGTAACTCCGCATGCAGTACCGGCACTCATAGGGCCGCTCCCGCGTGTGGACGGTGGCGTGGCGCCGCAGCGTGTAGGAGCACGAGAAGGTTTTCCCACATGTCTTGCAGGTGGGCACATCTTCGGTGAAGATGCCAAAGTTAGAGTGCGACTCGTAATCCTGTAAATAGATCTGCTCGTGCAACGGCGGAGTCACCAGGTTGGAAAAGCTCTGCCCGCCAGGCAGGGCGATCATATGATAAGGGAGGTGCTCCTGAGGCAGGAAACCGCTCTCGGAGGACACCTCTTCCATCCCAGCTGACTCTTCAAAGCTTTCAGGGTGACGGACGCACTTCCCGGCCAGCCCAGTCTCCCCCGTCGACCTCTGGAAGAGGTTCTCCAGCCTCAGATCCGCGCCCGGCCCACTCAGGGGCTCCGCACCGTCCGGCTCCTCGTCAGAGATCACGATGGCTTCCACCTTGACCTTGATGGAGGCCCTGTTTGGCTCTTTGGCACCCAGTGGGCCAAGGGTTCCCCTGGCCTGCAGCTCTGGGTACCTCTCCGGAGCAGGACCCACGCTGGAAGACCTTTCCGCCAGGCTCCCTGCGGGAAAGCCACTGTGGGAGACGGATTCCGTGGAACTGCTGGGGCTGGAGAATGAAATGTCAACCACCAGGGGTGGTCCTGGTGGTGGAGGAAGAGGTAGAAGTCTTGCAGGTGGAGGAGCCTCCACGCCCGGTTGTGTGGTGTCCGCCACATCTAAAGTGGAGGCCAACGATTCTTCAGAAGCAGGTTTTTCTCCTCCTTTCAGTTCCTCTTTCTTGCTTTTGCCAGCTTCACGTGGGTGAGGGTTGAGGACCGGCAACGGCTGGGCTTCAGGCACCTGAAGCTGGCCTCTGGAGGTGCTGGGCAGGAGTTCGGAGCTTCCCGGGGCCTCCTCTTCCTTCTTAGTACTGTCCGCTTCTGCCGTGGCCCGAGCCTGCAGCTTCTTCTTGCACACCTTGACGATATCGTTCATGTGCAAGTAACTAGCGGCCGCCAGGATATCCTCCACTGGCATGTCGTTGAAGGAGAGGCTGCCTTTGTACATGAATTCCAGCAGCAGCCCGAACGCCGGGGCGGTGACGATCTCGTTGTTGATGGAGACTAAGTCGCGCTTGTCCAGCCGCTCCTTGTAGCACATGTGGAAAAAGGCACTGCAAGAGGCCAGGACCGCCCGGTGGGCCAGGAACTGGGTGCTGCCGACCAGCACCGTGCAGTCACAAAGGAAGCCCTCGTGCTGCTGTTCCCAGAGGCTCTGCAGTACATTCTTGCTATGCTCAGGGAACTCCATCCTCATTCAAGAGGGCTGCAGGACCAAAGACATAGCACAGCCGTCCCTGGGACAGAAGAGCAGAAGGAAACAGAGTAAGAGAACACAACTGGCTGCTTGAAAGTGCTCATTTTAAAGGCAACCGGACTTCCAGCTTCTGGTTTATTCAGCCTAGTTTGTTAGGGACACATTTTGGATGGGGAAAGCCATAGAAAACCAGCTTTAGACCAGCCATCTCTAGCTTAATGCTCTCTGTCCTGGAAAAGCAGCCCATGATCAAAAGCCTCTCTCTGCTGACTGACCCATGTCTAGATTTCCACACTCTTATCCTACACGTCCTCCCACTGGTTTCCCTACCATTTGGGGACCTTATGCCCCTCACGCCCGCTGGCTGGATAGCTCAGTGAGTTAGGTTTCTGGCTGCGGAGCTAGAGTTGGGGGTTCGATCCCCCCCCCCCCACGGTGCCTCCTGGATCCAAGGGCCAAATCTTTATTTCCAGGATCCTTCTGGGGCCACACCAATCTCCTGAATGAGTAAAAACAGTGAAAAACCAAGACCAAATATTCCTGAAAATGCAGCTTGTGTTCCCAGAGGTTTCCGAAAGCAGGAAATGACATGAGGATCATAATAATATGCCGTCAAGTCAATTCTGACTTATGGCAACCCTTTTCAGTGTTTCCTAGGTAGAGAATACTCAGAAGTGGTTTACCCTCCCCTTCTTCTGGGGGGCACCCTGAGACTGTGCAGCTGGCCCAAGGCCACCCAGGCTGGCTTTTCTCCCGTGGGGGAATCGAACTCCCAAACCTCTGGCTCTGCAGCCAGAGACCTCAACGACTGAGTTCTCCAGCCAGCTAGAAAATGACATATTTTGCAGATTGCTTTTTTGTTGGGCAGGGGGTGGTGGTGGAAGAGCATCCAGGAGGGCTACAAAGGCAGCATCGGAGGCATATAAGTGTGTGTGTGTGTGCATGCACACACACATATATACATATATATGTGCATATATACATGTGTGTCTATCTATCTATCTATCTATCTATCTATCTATCTATCTATCTATCTATCTATCTATCTATCTGCCCACGCCTAATAAAATCTGCTGTTTTCCAGGACGGGGTCTCCACCCTGTGATGGTCCTCATTCCCCCCCCCCCTTCTAGGGTTGCTTTTTTTAAGGGGGGGTTTCCTGCTCCCTCCATGCAGGCTCCCCCTTTTCCTTTGCACCCCCGATCCCCCCCACCTCCTAAAGCAAGAGGGGTTTCCTATCCCCCCCCCCATCCCAGCGGGTCCTCCCTCCGCCCCTCCCCATCCCAGGCCCTCCCCACTGCTTTTAACCCCCCCCTTCCTCCAATTCCCAAGCCCCTCCCTGAGGAAGGCAGCTCCCGGGCACCCAGCCCCATTTGGGATGGATCCCGGGAGGCGCCCTTCTTCCTCCCCCCCAACAGGGGGTGCGTTGGGTGGTGAGGGAGCCCCCTCTTTCCCCCACTTACCCACCACAAAGCGGAGGCCTCCAGGGACCCGCCTCCTCCCGTCTGATTAGCTGCCCTCGCTGTCACTCTTCGGGAAAGGGGCGCCTCCGCGGCCACTCTGTGATCCTCTGTCCTCCCGGGAGGTGCGCTCCGAGCCCGCCTCCCTCTCGGCCTTCATTGGCGGCGTCTCTCACCCCATTGGCTGGTGGGTGAGAACGAAGGCGGGGCAGGTTTGGTTCCGCCTCCTCTTTCTTCTCATTGATCCGACCCTTCCCCGGTCAATCAAGACGGCCAGGGATCCGCTTGGAGCCTTGTGATTGGAGAAGCCGCGCGGAGGCGACGTTCCCGCGTCTGAATGGTCACTCCGCCGCTCGGCCTTAGTGCTGGTTGGCGAAATCGTTCTAGAGGCGCAAAACCCGAGGAGCGGTGGGCGGAGCTGAGGTTTCCATGGTTACTGAGGCGTTGTGGGAGGAGGGGGAAGAGGAGAGGGACTGCCAGGAAAGACACGGGTTGAGTTTTTGCATATGCAAATCTATGCAGGTGACGTCATTGCTTCTCGCTTGGAGGCATTAAAGACGAGCAACCATATCTGCAACGACTACAGTACTAAATATTAATATTGCTATTGATTAATAATAATAATAATAATAATAATAATAATAATAATAATAATAATAATAATAATAATAGCATTTCGAAGAAGTTTGGTTTTTAAACAATTTGTAAGGTGTTTTGGGCCCCATAAATGGGAAAAAAGGAAGCATAGAAAATAAATAAATAAATAAATATCCTATCATCTTAATAAGAAATTAATTGAAAGCTCTGGCCTAAATCCAATTATTAATCCTAGTTGGATGCAATGATTTCTTGTCGTTCTGTGTCATCAAATCAGAACCCACGTACGCTGACCCTAATCGCTCTTTAAGGGGTGGTTTCAGGGACAGGACATTTTGGTGACCCTTCGTGCACGGGGTCACCAAAACCCCAGGGTGACTTGATGGCACACAACAACAACAACAACAACAACAACAACAACGGTCTGGGAATGCATGGAGCGCACATCCTTCTACTGGCGCTCCTTCTGCGGAGCAGCAGCAAAACTCCCAGAAAAATGAATACGTACATTGTGTTTTGTCTCCCACGCTCATCATCCCGTAGTCGGCATGGGCCTTGATGATTCTGGCTGGATGATTACAGGACGTTTTCTCCGGAAAAGGAACTTTCCCAGATTCTGTGCAGTGCTTAAGAATTCTGACTTTTGATTTTCAAATAACAGGATCATCAAGAGGGGCCCCAGGGTAATCTTCTATATCAAGTGCCAAAAAAACTTTATTAGTCATTTTTAGTTGGTTCCATAGATCTGTAAAGTCATTATTTTATACCCTGACGCATGCTTTCGGCTGCTGACGAGAGTCTCCGCCGTCTTACAGCTCAAAAGTGGCAGAGCCTGAGGTTGGGAGTTCGAATCCCCCCGCTGGGCCTCCTTGACTTAATGATCCAGAGGATTTCTTTCCAGCTCTGCTGTTCTAAGATGATTCTTATTATTAAAGTGTGCAAAGTGTGACCTTTCAGATCTTTTTGGACTTAATGTGACCCTAATAAAGCTTTCAAAGTATGCGAAATATTTAAGGAGTGCTTTTACCAGTGCTAGCAGTATTTTTGCTGAACTAACTGAGTTCCTCTTCTCTTCCTCCTTTTTACAGCCACTGGCCACTAGGCGTCAGCTTTGCGCCTGGGCCCAAAGTCTGTGCATTGTGCATAAACATCCCGCCAGCCAATTGCTGCTTGTCATTTCAAATTCATCCTGGTAGGGTGTGTGGCTTTTTTTTTTTTTTTTTTTTTTTGCTCAGCTTGTTAACGTCTCTGTGGGTCAGCTTTGTGGCTCGCTGGTGACAGCTTGCTCCAATGTGGAGCCCCGGAACATAACTAACCTAAGGAATTTTCTGTGCACACTTTTTTTTTTCTTCCTCCCCGGCTGCATCATGAGAAAGAAAGATCCTGCCCGAAGGGAATCCCGGGACACCCCTCTTCGGAGATCCTCTCGTCTGCAACCGGAGAAAGTTGAGCCAGAGATGAGATCGGGAGACTCTGACAAGGTTGGTGTGCAAACTCAGTGGCAGAGGATTGCATTGGGATCCCAGGTGTGAATCCTGACGTTTCCAGCTTTCTTTTTAAAAAGGAGGCAGGTGGCTGAGGTGAGACCACGGAGTCTGTGGCAGCCTTTTGGTCCAAAGACAGGGGTGTAAAACGTCCAGACCCGGTTGCAAAAAAAATTGAGACTCCATCCCCAGAGGAATTAAATCAACTCTCACGGACATATGCCACCAATTTTTGGACTCTTGTGTACAGGTTTTCTGCACGATCCATGAAGGGGTTGTGCTAAGCCTGAAGATGTGGGCTTTTCTCCACTGTCAGCAAACTGACATGATGATTTATTAGAAGCATTTATGGATCATTTTTCTCCCCCCCGACGGCCCCCGACGTGATGCACAACATCATATATAGACACACTCTTTAAAGGGGAAAAAAATTAGAATTTTAAAACTATTTTCAAAGTTTTAGACGTCAGAGGCCAGGGATGACACAGGTTTGACTGGCGACCAGATGTTTAGCAAGCGCAGAGTTAGGCTGAAGTCTCTTGAGAGGGTGTTCCAGAGTTTAGGATCTGTTGAAACAAGATAAGTCTAGAGAGCAAGTGAAGCAGTTTCCCACATCCGCTGGACAGCTCCTGCAAGGGGACAACAGGCTGAATGAAGAAGGGCGTGAGCTGTTTATATCTTTTGCATTTTTAGTTACCCGCCAAATGAGGATAGTAGATGGCGAAATGACATGCCACAAAATTCAGATTTATCGCATCCCTGCCTCCTTGCCTTCTGTCCTGGTTATCCCAAGAGATCGTTGTTTTATTTATTATTTATTTAAAAAATTTGTGACCCGCCTTTCTCCTTTCGAAAAAGACCCAAGGCAGCTCCGCATTTCAAGACAATATTTACGAACAAAACAATGAGTATACAAAAGGGGGCGTCCATCATTAAAAGGCAATATTTAAAGCTAAAAACACGAAATATAGACGTATTTAAAAGGAACAAGCAAAATACGTTTCTTAGACGTGGGAAACACACGCAATATGAAAAATAAAATCAAAGGATTGATGCCTAACAATCCATCTAAAAAGATCACGCTCAGACAGACAGTCACTCAGGGAAAGGTTGCCTGAAGATGAAGGTCTTTGCCTGCTTGCTGAAGGCTACCTGTGGGTGATCAAGATGTTAGATTTATCCAGTACATGGCAATAAGAAACCCCTTTGGGATTTATGTGGGACTGATTCAACTGGGAAAACACCAATCCCTATACTCAGAAATTGTAGTGGTTGGTGGTGGTGGTGAAGGATCTAACACAAACATACATGGGTGTGTATATATGGGGTGTGTATATATGGACTCTGTCAAACTGAAGCAATAAAAGTTCCCAAGGAAGCAATGTCATTCTTTTCTGGTTTAGGTCTCTGGCTGCAGAGCCAGAGGTTGAGAGTTCAAATCCCCCACAGGGCCTCCACAGAGAAGAGCCAGCCTGGGTGGCCTTGGGCAAGCTGCCCAGTCCCACAGCGCCCCTAGAGGAAAGGAAGGGTCAAGCACTTCTGAGTAGTCTCTCCGTGGAAAACATTGAAAAGGATCGCCGTAAGTCAGAATTGACTTGACGGCACATTCTGATTATGATTGATTTATTAACTAATTTTAGCCAGATTAAAACGGAATTATTATTATCATTTTTCATGTATCCATGAAACAGCCACCTTGTTCCCACATCACCTTTGTGCAGGTCGGGCAAAATCTGAAAGGTGGAAACAGTTTGACCTCTAACAGAGCCGTGGAGTTGAATTGTGTCTGCGCTTTTTTTTGAGTCTTCAGGTCTAGAGGCGATCTGGAGGCACATAAAAACAGCTTTGAGCTTTGATCCTTCAGCTGGTTTTAATTCGATTTTGGTACGCTGACCTGTTTTATTTGTTGATACTTTCAAAAGGGTTTTAGGGTTAGAGTACGATGATTGTATGTGAATATTTCGTACCCATTCCACGCCTGTCGGAGAACCTGGGGGATTGGAGAGTCTCAAAAGTGAAAGAAGCACAGACAGACAGACAGACAGACAAGCGGGATAGATGGAACCATTGTTTGACTTGATGTAAAACAGTCTCCCTTTGTTAGCTGGAAGAAGCTACAGCTTGGTAGGACAGAATGTCTTTAAGTGGTGGTGGTTGTTATGTGGCGTCAAGTCACTTCCAATTTATGGCAACCCTATGAACGAATGATCTCCAAAATGTCCTCAAAAGCTCAGCTAAGCTCTTGCAAACTCAAGCCCGTGGTTTCCTTTAGAGAGTCCATCTCATATTTGACCTTCCTCTTTTCCTACTGCCTTCCACCCTTCCCAGCATGGTGGTCTTTTCCAGAGAATCCTGCCTTCTCAGGAGGTCCCCAACGTAGGACAGCCTCAGCTTCAACATTTTTGCCTCCAGAGACAGTTCTGGCTTGATTTGTTCGAGGACCCCTTTGCTCGTCTTTCTGGCTGTCCAGGTTACCCGCAAAGCTCTCCTCCAGCACCACATTTCAAACGAATCCATTTAATTCATTTGAAAGATGGTTAGAGAACCTCAAACCTGGCATCTCTGCGGGGTGTTCAATAGAAGGAGTCTCATGCCCGTTCTGTGCCTGAGATGCCAGGCACCCATTCTCCTGTGGAGTAGAAAAGTTTGGCATACAACATGTGTGTATTTTCATTGGTACATAATTTGTGTCAAACCTTGCAGCTGTTACCCTTGGGACTACAAGTCCCCAAATCCCCTAGCCAGCATGGCAGGGGGGGTTCAGGGTATGGATGTCCAAAGAGTCAATTTTCTGAGCAACCTTCCCTAGATTTTGATCAAGATATTTGGGGAACATCCAGAGTTCTGTGTCTGTTTTTTTGTGCAGGGAGATCCAAGTCCGACTCTCGGCACCCCTCGTTTGGAAAGATCATGGGGGGCTGGTGGAGGAGACCCATGGAGAGAGCCGGTTAAAACTGGCAACACGTTAATTTGGACGGCAGGAAGTTGCCGTGAGTGGGTGCAGAAGGCACGGGCAGATATTTGGCCGCTGCTCACATCTCCTTGCACGTGTTCAAATATCTGTGACGGTGCATTTGTGGGAGGAAGCTCCCAGGAGAGTGGGGCCATGCTGAGCGTGACTTCAGAGGCAGCCCAACTAACGGTCGCTTATGCTCTCCCCGAGCTTGCCTCATCCGTCTGCAAGCAGCCAAAGCCCTCCGAGGCATCATTGTGGGCTATTGAGTGACTTCTGTCGACCCAATATACAGTAGGACCACGGTATCCACCGGGGATCGGTTCCGAGCCCCCGCCCTGTGGATGCCGAAAAACGCGGAAGTAAGGAACGCTATACATTGCATGGTTTCTGGATCCCTCTAATGGCCAGTCCTGGTAAATAGACTCTGGAGTTTTTTTTATTCAGTGTTTTCATACAGCAGATAAATGAATCAGTGGATACTGATCCAGCGGATGGGCGGGGGTCCTAGTGACCAATAAAAGGTCTTGTCATTAACTGGGTATCAGTACTACAAATTAGGTGTCAAAGTGACAATAGCATTGTTAACACCCATAATAAATTTCAAAAGTCTTGCTCATATATAAACCAGAACCAGAGGGAAGTGGTCAGCCAGTTAAAGCATCTCATTATCTTTCAAGCGGAAAGATTTTGATTTAGGACATAGATTCTTTCTTCCGAATCAGCTTCGGAAAATGGTGGCTTGTTTGTTTTATTTCATAGTATAATAAACACAAATATGGTTGTGTCTATGCAAGACGAAAGAATGAAGGCTGCTTCTTTAGATATATGCTGAGCCAAAAAGCCGTAGTCTTTATTGACACCTGTAGATGCTCACTGGAGTTTTTGCATCAACCCTGACTGGCGTGGGGCTGGTAGAAACGAGAGTTTAGCAACTCCTGAAGTGCCATGGGTTACTCGTTACGCGTATCATATTATGGACAGTTGCTTCTTTGGAAAAGGAGCAAACTGGACAAAAAAAGAACAGCGTTTTTGAAATCCCCAGGGGACTAGGTCTAATGGGCTTACAGAATTGAGATCATTTTGGCTGTAATAGCACCGATGTTTTGGGTAGAACTGTGTGTGTATCAAGTCACATCCGAATGACAGTGACTCCTTGCAGAGTTTTCTAGGTAGAGAACACACAGAAGTGGTTTACCGTTCCATTCTTCTGGGGGTAGCCCTGGGACTGTGCAGCTTGCCCAAGGCTACCCAGGCTGGCTCTTCTCCCTGGAGGCCCAGTGGGGGGAATCGAACTCCCAACCTCTGGCTCTGCAGCCAGAGATCTAAACCCCTGAGCTATCCAGCCAACAACAGCAGGCATAAACCTTCTGTTTGCCTGAAAGAAAAGGAACACTTATAGAAATTTATAAGCCAGAATGTAGTAAAAGGAAAACCAAAACTAATTCTACAGCAGGGTGATAGAGTCAATCCTCCATTTACAACCCTCCGGTTGAATATATACCCAGTGGGTGTAACTCAGATGTGCATTATCCATAGATATTGCAAAATCTTCTCCCCCATGACAGAAGTATAAGTTAAATAAATAAATAAATAAATAAATAAATAAATAAATAAATAAAAGGGCACCATAAAAAAAAAAGGCAGTGCATTTTTAGAATTGTGAAACATCCCAGGGACGTTCTCGGCGAAACATTCTGCTGTTTTTCTGCAGCAGGTGTCGAGAGAACCACAGAGCCTGAAAGGAAGTCGCTCGACTGACATCCTTCAGCCCCGAGAGAGCATCAAAGCTCACAGGAAGTGGGTTGATCTCTCTGAAGACGACTCCCCAGATCCGCTCCTTGGTCCTTTGCCGCAGTCAGAACCAGAAGCTCGAAAAGACGACAGACCAAGCGTTTCGGAGAGCGAGAGCCCGCTGGTGAGTCTTGATTAGGGACTGGCATGAATGGCGTTCATTTGATTTTCAGAGCTTAGAAAATTTATTAGAAAGTAACAGCTGCCGTTCCAAAGGATAATCTCCCTCCCCAAAAAAAGGTTTCCTGCCTTGCAGCTGCAGTTGTTAAAAAAGAAGGAAGCCATGGGATTGTGGTGCAAAATAATACTGCGTTTCCCCCAAAATAAGACAGGGTCTTATATTAATTTTTGCTCCAAAAATGCATTAGGGCTTATTTACAGGGGATGTTTTATTTTTTTCATGTACAACCATCTACATTTATTCAAATGCAGTCATGTCATCATCTTCTGGTTGCTGCACAAGGGTGGAGGGCGGGCTTTCACTTAACGGGGGCTTATTTTGGGGGTAGGGCTTATATGACGAGCACCCTGAAAAATCCTACTAGGGCTTATTTTCAGGTTAGGTCTTATTTTTGGGAAAACAGGGTAGAAACACTGCAGAAGTAGCACTCTGTTGTCCTGTTACCCGATGTGATGCAGCGTAAAGGCTGTTTTGCTGAAAAAGCCATTCACCATAAGGAACTCATTTGTTTGTATGAGTGACTTCCAAACTCTGGTTTTTGAGAAGAATTTGCCCAAAGGCACTAACTTGGAATGGAAAGGATAATTTAAATGATCTCCTCTCCAAGTGCTGCCAGTGCCGGATAACAGGTAAATTCAATTCCTCTCCTTTTTTTTTTTCTTTTCTTTTCTTTTTATGGTTCTCTAACTTTAAAACCACCTCCTGCAGCAGGAGGATCTTAGAACAACAGAGCCGGAAGGGAACCCCACAGATCGTCAAGTCCAGTTCTGCGGTTTGGATGATTTAGGAGTCGATCACGCAATAGGATGGAGAACAGAGCAGTAAATGTTGAATGGGAAAATGACTTCTCTCCATTTTTCTTTCCAGTCCCCGTTTGTCAGGCTAAGGAGACTGGCTGCTCCTTCGGAAGAAGAGTCTCCCGGACGCCGAAAGGGGGAAGAGGAGGTAAACACAGGCTGGGAGAAATGCTTGCAGGCTTCCGAGGGCTTTCTGAACCACAGCTGGGAGACGAAACTCAGTGTTGTTGTTGTTGTTTTTTCCTGATATGTTACAAGAGAGCTCCTCTGCCTTGACCCACACCCCCACGCACACAAAACGCAGCCGCGTGTGAACTTACGGCATACTTAGAAAAGCGCAACATGAACGTCCTAACTAAATGAACCAACTCAGCAGGCCTATATGTTGTCCTCCGCAGTAGCTCCAGGAATAAAATTTTAGCCCATCATCCCCAGTTGAAGGCACAGAAACCCTTTCAGTGGGAAGAATATGATAGCAATCCTTTTCTTGGGAAGATTTATTTATTTATTTATTTATATGATTACAGAAGGAGCCCCCCCCCCAAAAAATCCACAGTTCCGGGGCCCTTTCCCCCCCCCCCCCTCGCACGGATGCTGGAAAACGTGGATGACAGCAAATGCCATTTTAATAGCATGGTCTCTGGCTCCCTCTAGTGGCTAGTTGTAGTCACGTCACCTTTAGAAATATATATTTCTAGGATTTTTCTTTTAATAAGTTTAATATTTTCAGACTGTGGATAAGTGAATCAACAGATACTGATCCCTGGTACAAAGGGGTCCTACGTATTATTATTATTATTATCATCATCACCATTATTATCATTATTATTATTATCATCATCATCATAGACGAGATAATGTCCACTGAGAATCCAGCCTGTTGCTGAGGTTGAAGAAGAACGACTAAGAGATGTCTGTATCTCAGTTTAATCAGCTGAGACGAAAGTGAGACTTTGGGGCATGTACAAAAGGCCTCTCCTCCTCCTCCTCCTTTTCGGTTGCAACGAACACTCCAGGAGGACTCCCATGGTATCCCATTTCATCCAAAGCAGAGGAGGGAAAAAGGGGAAACTGAATGTTTATGACTTGTGACATCCATGTTAAAAAGCCAAATGAAAAAAAGAAAGAAATGTATATGGTGATGATGATGATGATGATGATGTGCCATCAATTCTGACTGATGGTGACCCTTTCCAGGGTTTCCCAGATAGAGAAGACTCAGAAGTGCTTTACCCTTCCCTTCCTCTGGGGGCAGCCTTGGGACGGTGCAGCTAGCCCAAGGCGACCCAGGCTGGCTCTTCTCCCAGGAGGCCCAGTGCAGGATTTGAACCTCTGATTCTGCACAGTGATGGCCTGAACACAATCTCACTTCCTCTCTTTCTCCTCTCTCTGTCTCTCTCCCTTTTTATTACTTTTCCCAGCTGCAGAAACCAAACCTTGACTGGGAAGTGGTGAAGGACGAGAGGGCTTGGCTGCGGGTACTGGAGACTCGGAGGCCCCAAAGCATGAAGGGGGGACCCCCGGCGGAAGAGGTGACACCCAGCTTGCAAAGCCCAATGGAAAACAAAGCCCTTGGGAAGCCGGCCAGAGCAGGAATCGGCAGCAGAGCCGGCCGGGGACTGAGAATGGAGAAGACTGCCCCTTCCATGCTGCAGGGTGAAGCTTTGCCAGCAGGAAAACCGAGCGGAAAGGGGATCTTGGTGTGTGGTTTTTTTTGGGGGGGTCCCAAATCCCTGTGAGCACTACGCATCCTGACTACCCATTCTCACTAGGCACAAGAGGGGGGGAAATTTAAAAAAGAAAAAGATCAGTAACGCAGATAAAAAGATATAGAACTGGGGTTAGCTCAGTGGGGTAGGTATCCTGGTGGCATTTGTGAGATGTCTTTACTGGAGGTGGAGAAGGGGACGCAGAAGCCTGACTTCCTCTCATCCTTTTGAGAGAGGAGCGCGATCGGCATGATCAGCAAGGAACTCAGGGGTCAACCACACACATTCCTTCTAGCTGAAATCATATTGGCATTTACTCAGATACAGGAGGACCCCCCCCCATCCATGGGATCGGTATCCGCTGATTCCCTTATCCACAGTCTGAAAATATTAAAAATATTAAAAGAAAAATCCTAGAAATATATAGTACCATATTTTTCCGTGTATAAGACTATACTTTTGTCTAAAATCTTTAGACTAAAAATTGAGGGTCGTCTTATACACGGAAGTACGCTGAGGAGAGAACAAAAACAAGTGGAGGGGAAAGCAGGGATCAAAGCGATCCTGCAGCGCTTTGATCCTTTCCCCCCTACACTTGCTAAGCCCCACTTAGATTTCTTAATTTTGGATTAGAAAAGTGGGGGGCGTCTTATACATGGGGGCGTCTTATACGCGGAAAAATACGGTATATTTCTAAAGGTGAAGTGACGAGAACTGGCCACTAGGAGGAGCCAGAGGCCCTGCAATATACTGTATAGTGTTTGCTATTAAAATAGCGTTCGCTGTAATCTGTGTTTTTCAGCTATCACGGGGTGGGGGCTTGGAACCCCCTGCAGATCTGGGGCTCCTACTCTACTTGCAAATGAAGGCTATGTTTACATCCAAGACACCCGTCACAAAACAAAGCAAGCTAATTTACAGATGACATGAGATGTAGAAAGCTTCCGTTGTGCCAATCAAACCCTTTCAAGTGCTTAAGGAAGGAACTCTTCTAGTTACATGCTCCCTGTAATGTATAGATTGACCCTTAATCTCTCTCTCTCTCTCTTACCCACCTCCTTCCCTCATCCTTGGTCTCTCCACAGCGTTTCCGGCCTCTGACCACTCTCTGTTTCCTTCTCTTCCTGCTTGTGATGGGTTTTGCTTGCTGGTTTGTTTGGAAACACGGAAGTCCCGGGGCTTGGACGGGGCTGATGGGATATGGGCAGTGGAAGCTGAGGAGTTTTCCAAGCCTGTGGAGCAAGACAGAGGAGTGCAGTAATCAGTGCAGGTAAGGGCTGCACGTGATTTATTTATACAGGCAATGGACGGCGTGGGGGATATTTTGTCCTCCAGGGTGTTGTTGGACTACAGCTTCCATCATCCGCAGCCAGCATGGTCATATATCTGAAGAGAAGAAGCCCAAGGAAGCCTGGGTTACAGGATAAAGGAGATTTATGGAGATTTATGGAGAGGGGAGGAGGCACTGCTTTCTTACAGGGACGAGAACTCAGGAGTCGGAACTTGCTGTCATGTCCGACTTGATTTGCACCGGCGACTTGACTCAAACTCAACTCAGGGGTGTCAGGGGGAATCGTGAGTCCCACTGTCGAGTCCTCGTGGACAGAGACAGCGGGACAATGTCCCTTCCTGGAGCCGGCCCCCACCTCCACGCCTGCGAGCGGCGTGTGCACCAGTCCGAGGAGTTGGGGTTCGAGTCCTGAGTCCTAAACCTCGAAGGGGGGGCAGGGCAAACGACGCAAGGCTCAAACTCGAGGATTGGAACTTGGGACTTGGTACCAAAGACTCGGACTTGGAGCCCGAAGACCAGCCCACATCCCTGCTTGGGAAAACACATCCTCTCTGGCCTAAAACGATGCTTTCCTTTTTTTCTGCTTACAGGGTGGTGCTCACGGAGAGCCTGCCAGCCAATCTCCATTTGAAATCCCCGAATCCGACCATCTACCAGGCCTGGATGGACCTTCTGGCCGAAGCCCACAGCAGCGTGGAGATAGCCGCTTTCTACTTTACTCTACAAGACTCGGATATCCACGTGCAGGATCCGTCCTCACAGCAGGTCAGACGTTCATTTCGGGATGCAGCTGCGCATGGCTCTGACGGAGGACTCTTCCCCCCCCGCTTTGAAATCCTAAATATAGCTCTTATTCTCACAGACACAGTGAGACACGCTGTTGTAGTGGCATGCGCCAGGGACTAGGTTGTGGCGGGAACTACTTACTAGACAGTGGTGTGCGCAGTGCGCACGAGGGTGGCCACGTGACACTGTGCAACTTTGCCCCCTTCCCAGGAAAAAGCCTTCTGGGTCTTATTGGGCGTATTGGCACTTAAGACCTCATGACTCACCAGCGCTAACACTTGTGTAGAGAGCTGGTGCAGTGTCACTGCGAACTGTCTCTGTGTGTGTGTTCTGTGCTGTCAAGCCAGAACCGGCTTGTAGCCACCCTAATACGGCTTTCGAGGTCAGTGAGATACTTAAGGAGTGGTTTTACCAGTTCCACACCCCCAGTGAGTTTCCATGGCTGAGTGGGGATTCGAACCCAGGTCTCCTGAGTCCTAATCTGTCACCCTATCCACTACACCACACTGGAAATTAGTAGCTGTTTATTTTGATTTCTATAGAAATGCAACCCCTCCCTCTCTCTCAGGAAAGACTTTGGCCACATAATCCAGGCGTGCGCTGCTCAGTCTGTGTTCTCTCATTCTTGTTTGGCTATATGGTAGGACCCCAGTATCCACGGGGGATCGGTTCCAATCTCCCACCCAGCCGTGGATGCAGAAAACTGCAGATATAGAAACCTGAGAGAGAGAAAGAGAGAGAGAGAAATAGTCTCTGGTTCCCCCTAGTGGCCAGTTCTGTTAATACACCTTGGAAACTTGTATTTCTGGGTTTTTAAAATTTATTGAATATATCCGGGGAACGGATAACTGAAACCGTGGGTACTGATCCTGCGGATATGGCAGTCCTACTAAACTGCTATGTGCCTTAATGCTTAATATCGTTGTATTTTTATTCAGGGTAAGGCAGTGTTTGAGGCCCTGCGGGGCCTGCCCGCTCGTGGGGTGAAGCTCCGCATCGCCGTGAACAGCCCCCAGTTGTCAGAGAACGATACAGACGACCTGGCCCGTCACGGTAATCTGTCTGCTGCTGTCCTTGATTCCGGGCCTCCCAGAACCCTTTCCACTCACATCTGTTCCCTGCAGGACTCTTTGAACATGAGAAGGGGCCATCATCCACTACAGCTGAATGAAGAGCAGAGAGCCCTGGGCTACTATTAAGACAAAGAAGTTGTATTCAGCAGCTGTTTTTGTAGACATGACCCACTGCTCCATAAGCCGTTCGGCCGCTGGCGTGTCTCTCCAAGCATCATGGCTGAGTCTTATTCAGCACATGCGGTTATAGACATGGCCGTGATGCTTTCACAAGACTCTTGATCGTCTTACTGCAGCAGGCTAAGGGTCCAATTAGACAGCGATAAAGAGGACTGCGTCTGATCACACCAGAAAGGGTCTCCCTTAAAGCGACTTTTCTGTACATCCAGGAACTCTTCTGGCCTAACTCTGGACCACAAAGGTCTAGCTTGGGGCAGGCGGGTTCACGACCCCCGGTAGGTCTTCGGATTGCTCCCATCGAGGCTGCGCCTCAAGTAGTCCAAACCCAGGGAGCTACCCAGCCAGGCTGAATCAAATAATAATAATCACAGCCATGTGCCACCAACTTGATTCTTTCCAGGGTTTTCCAGGTATAGTATACTCAGAAGTGGTTTACCATTTCCTTCCTCTAGGGGCGCTGTGGGACTGTGCAGCTTGCCCAAGGCTACCCAGGTTGGCTGTATGCGCAGAAGGCACAATAGGGGAATTAAACTCCCAACCTCTGGCTCTAGAGTCATACCTAAACCAGGCAGCCCTAAATTATTGGGACAGAGACAGATGATCATCATCATGTGCTGTCATGTCAGTTCCGACTTATGGTGACCCTTTTTCAGGGTTTTCCAGGAAGAGAATACTCAGAATTCCCCTTCCCTTCTTCTGGGATTGGGCAGCTTGCCCAAGGCCACCCAGGCTGGCTCTTCTCCCTGGAGGCACCGCGAGGGAATCGAACTCCAAACCTCTGGCTCCGTAGCCAGGTACCCAACTCACTGAGCTATCCAGCCAGCTATGAACCAAATAAAGGACTACACAAATGCATTCTTACATCTACTGCTTCTATTGTGATTGGTCGCAATTATAGCTTAAAACTGATGCAAACATGGCATTCATATGGGCCAGAGTTAGATATATGCCTCGTTCACTCTTGACACCCTTCTCCACAGGTGCAGATGTGAGGTACGTCAACATGAAGCGCCTGACAGGAGGGGTCGTGCACACCAAGTTATGGGTCGTGGATCACAAGCATGTCTACATTGGCAGCGCCAACATGGACTGGCGCTCCCTCACTCAGGTACTTCCAGGCTGGGAGGAGGGGGAGAAAGTGCTCTGACAGGGCTCCCTCCCGATGGAGGCCCCTGTCCTTTGGTTGATCTGGTTCACCCGGTCGGCTTCATGGTCAACGGGGACCCAAGGATGCGGTGCTTCCTATGCTGGTGGATTTGGGCGAGGTGGGCCGCAGGAGGTTGACTCGTGCCAGGAGGCTGAGGGCAGACCTTTCAATTTCCCACAATGCCCCAAGGCCACAATGGGTCAGGGGCATCCTGGGGAATTAAAATGGCTACCAGATTCAGCCCCCTGGTCCTGCTCAGAGCATCCGTCCTTGAGGTGCTGTAGAATAAAAAGGGGAGCCCAAGGTAGACAGGGGTGGTGGTGGTGATCTGGTGGCTATTTCGGAAGGAAGAGACCCCGATTCTTACTCCGATCGGCCGTCGGAAATGATCTGGTGGAGGAGATTAAAGTGTTTGGCCCTTCTGAGTTGCGCAGGTGTAGATCCACAGCAGTGAGACAGAGATCTGCCTTTTTAAAAAGGAAGGGAAGAAGGAGGTCGGTTCCCGAGCATCTGGCATCTCTTTCAGGGCGGCTTGCCTTTTTATTCTTCGTTCCAGGTGAAGGAGCTGGGGGCCGTGATTTACAACTGCAGCTGCCTAGCGACGGATCTCCACCGGATCTTTGCCATATACCGCCTCCTGGGAGAAGAAGGGGCTTCCGTCCCTGCGTCCTGGCCGGGTGGTCTTGCCGCCGAGTCCAGCCTGAGAAACCCCCTGAAGCTGCAGCTCAATGGCACCGATGCGGAGCTGTATCTCTCTGTAAGCACGGCGGCCGATACCCCAGTTTCCGGAGTGACCAAAGGCTCTGAGGTTCATCTGTTTGGGAAGAAAAGAGAGAATAAGTAGGGTTTTTGTTTGCCTGATTACTAGGGTAGCTCTTTTTGTTTCATGATAAATACGGGCAGAGCAGGTCCCAGGGCAGGCAAATGACATGTTAAGGCCTGCAGTGCTGGTCTTTAAAGCAGCAACAGTTCCCTGAATGCCACTGCACTCCCCCTTGCTATTCCTTAAACCGTGCTTGTATTATGGGGTGCGGAAAAGACAAGATTCCTGAATAAGCACTGTTCTGGACTCTGAAATATAAAAATAATGTGCCGTCAAGTCAGTTCTGGCTTATGGCAACCCTTTCTGAGTTTTTCTAGATACAGAATCCTCAGAAGTGCTTTACCCTTCCCTTCCTCTAGGGGGAGCCCTGGGACTGTGCAGCTTGCCCAAGGCTACCCAGGCTGGCTCTACTCACAGCAGGCACTGTGGGGGGGGAATCAAACTCCCAACCTCTGGCACCGCAGCCAGAGACCTCAACCACTGAGCTATCCAGCCAAGTGACTCTTAATTGTCACAGAATTGTTTGCTCGGCACCGCTATGGCCTTCTAAAAACAGAAGCTAAGAATGAGCTTAGCACTGAATTGAATTGAAGAATGGAAATGACCAGGGATTTTTAAGAATCCTTTCCGGCAGGCTAGTTTGTTTGGAATTTCGGAAGTCCAACGTTTGGGAAGAAATCCGGGCGTGAGGATATGAAAATCGTCCCCGCTTCCAAAAAAATGGGAAAACTTACTTTTGGAGACTGTCGTTCTCAGAAAAAGTAACTTTTCCCCGATCTCTGACATGCTCTGATCCACTTTGACTCAATGGGGGAGATCCCCTTAACCCTGTCTGATCTGTGATCCACTGTTTGCAGAGTTCCCCATCAGCTTTGTGCTCAAAGGGACGAACGTCTGATCTCACGGCCATCCTAAGCACCATCAAGGATGCGGAAGAGTTCGTCTACATTGCCGTGATGGACTACGAGCCCCAGTGCTCCTTCTGCAAGCCCAAGAGGTAAGGGCGTGCAGGAACCCTTCGCCCTTCTTCTGTTTCCCACCGAATGCTATTCGAGGCACACTGCTCTTGTATATGGAGGTTCCACTTAGTAGCTGTGTTTTGAGCAGTTGGGTTGGAGTGTTGTGAAAATAGTTATGGATTATGCAACCGTAACTCCTTCCTCGCCTCCCGACGAGTTGGCCAGCGGAGTGCATTCACGGTTGAACGGATGTTGTTCACGTAAACACACGCCTCCATGTATCAGCAGAAGGAACTCTCTCTTTGACAGTCATGCATGAAAGCTTCTTTTAATGCTGCACATTTTCAGGATTTTGGGGTGCCAAAGAAATAGCCAGTGCTCGGCAGTGATCTATCTAGTGAGGCAGGGGTTTCTATATTTTGAAACACAGGCGCTTAGCCTTGAGAGTTTCCTTAAACACATCATGAGAGTCTCCATAAACGTATCCCAAGGAGAAGTCAAAAGTAGACAGCTGTCGTTGACCCCTGTCGACTCATGGTCTAGCCATGTTCATGGCTACCAGGAGAAGGTCTTTTGCAAAGCTAAGGGCTCTGGATGGCCTATTCAAGATCACATCGCTTCCTTTGCATTCCAAGAGGGGTAACTCACAAGAACATATATGTTGAGAAGCAGTTACTATGTCATAAAGACAGTAAGAACTGCCGCTAAATTCAGAGGGACTGGGGAAGGTTGTGTGGAGTCTTATAAGCTATTCTTACTCCTCTTAATGAGAACATCCTGATGCATCAATCTTGCAAACTCCAGCTGTGCTACCGCCATGAGACTAGATCTAGTTAACAGCATCCTTATCTCAGGCTGTGGCTTAGCAGTATTTTCGCTACCAGCAGCTTCCATGGACGGAAATAAAAGGATGCCTCCCGTTTAGGATAATGCGGTGATATTTGGATTACCCTCACAGGTTCTGGCCCGTCATCGACGATGCTTTGCGCACTGCCGCTTGTGACCGAGGGGTGAATGTGCGTCTTCTCCTAAGCTGCTGGCGTCACTCAAGGCCTTCCATGTTCGTCTTCCTGGAGTCGCTCAGCATCCTGAGCCGTGAACCGCTGGGTTGCCCTATTGAGGTGGTGAGTCCGGGAAGCAGGGGATCAGCACAAGTTTATTTATTTTATTGATTTAACGTATTTTTTAAACTCCATTTTTCTCCTTAAGAAGGACCCAAGGCATCATACATCATTGAAAGACGATATGTCAAGCTAAAAACAGGAAGTACTAAAAATACTAAAAAGGATTAAACAAATACCACACTAGAAGACAATAAACAAAAGCAACATCAAAAACACATCCAAAGCAGCAACGCACAACCATCCATTTAAAAACCCTGCTCAGGCAGGGAGTCATTAAGGGAAAGCCTGCCTGAAGAGAAAGGTCTTGGCCTGCTTGTGGAAGGAGAGCCAAGACGGGGCCAGCCTGGCCTCCAGTGGGAGGGAGTTCCACAGTCTGAGAGCAGCCACCGAGAAGGCCCTCTCTCTCCCCTGTCCCCCACCAAGGGCACCTTCACCACCCGTTTGCAGGCCAAGGTTTCTGGGAGTTGTAGTTCAGGTTTACCTGAAGTTGGGAACCGCTGGCTTAGTCCATGATTCCAATCAATAGCTTCCAAACCAATGGTCATCTTGCCCCTTCAGTTTCAAAGGACACCAGACAGGATCCCACATTTCCCGCTGGTTCTGAACTCGAAGGTGACCTTGCTTTGCTTTGTTTCCTTTCCAGAAGCTCTTTGCAGTCCCCTCTGGAGGGGAACAGCCGCTGATCCCTTACGCTCACGTCAGTCACAATAAGTACATGGTGACCGACCGGCTGGCCTACATCGGTACGTAGACCTCGAAGGCGTGTTATCCCGCACTTGGAGAAATTGTATTGTTTTTACAACTCCCATAATCCCCGTGCCACCATGAACCACGCCGATCGGGAGGCTTCCGGGAATTGTAGTCCGTATTCCTCTGCTAGATAGCTCAGTGGTTGAAGTTTTTGCCTGCAGAGCCAGAGGTTGGGAGTTCGATTCCCCAACTGTGCCTTTGATGGGGGCTGGACTCGATGATGTATAAGGCTCCTTTCAGCTCTGCAGTTCTAGGATATAAGTTAGTTTGGTGTTTTTTTTCAAGCTTTGGGTTTATCTTTTCCCCTCCAGGGATGGCAACGGTTTCCCTTGCAGGGCTGGTTGAGTGGGAAAGAGCAGCAGAGTCTAGAAAGATGCTCTTTGTCCTAAGTGGTGAAGCAGGAATCTCATTTCTAAAAATGGGAGGGGAGGGATCCTGTATCTTTGCCCCAAATATGCATTTAATTTAGGGTACAATTTGGTGCAAATTCAGCCTCTGGCATCGATGCTGGGTGCAATCAGATGGAGAAAGAGTTCTCATTTTGGACGAGTTGTGGCGCAGCCTGGTGCAAGCTACTTCCTGGTGATCACAAGGTGTACGGGCAATAGCGATACAGCCTGACCCTGATTTGTGCTCAAGCTGGCCATTTTTGGTCCTGGACGGAGCTAATTTTGGGGGGAGCAGGCGAGGCTGGAATGGTTCCCGCACAGACAGAAGGGTCTTTTTAAGGCAGGAAGCCCCCCTGGCCACGGAATCCTTTCTGGTGGGATCAGACACTGTCATTTCTCACTCTCTGATTGTCTTCTGTGTGGTGCTCATCAGAACGCTGGAAAAAAAAATTGAAAGCAGTAAATTGTTGGTGTACAGCTTGAGCAGAGCATTACATGCAGACAACAAAGCAGGGATGAGGTACTGAGTGGCAGGACTCACTGTCAAGTCGGAGTTAAATCACACCAGCGACTCGACTCGAACAGGCCTTGGTGGTGTTTTTTTTTTTCAATGACACAAACTCGTGACTCAGAACCCTTTTTATCTGAGGGGTGGAAAAACTTGTTTTTAATAGGGATTCGGCCTCAGAGCTTGGGCCTTGGTACCAAAAACTCGGACTCGGGACTCGGACCCAAAGGCTCGTCAACCTACCGGTGACACCGGCTCTCTGTGTAACACACGAATCTCCCAAATCCTGCTGCGAAACGAAAAAAAGGGGCCAGAAAACTCTTAATCCACGATTGTGTGTCTGTTTGTGTTTTCTTTCCCTTTACAGGTACCTCCAACTGGTCTGAAGACTATTTTGTCAACACCACCGGCGTCGGACTGGTTGTCAACCAGCGAGAATCGGCCACCGCGGATCCCCCAGGGTTCACCCTACGCCAGCAGTTGAAGGAAGTCTTCCTCCGGGACTGGACCTCTGCCCATGTGAAGCCACTCAGCCGTCACCGGGAATGTGCTAAAGCATGAACAGGGGGGTTGCTCCATCTAGACACTCGAATCCTTGACTCTGGAAGCACTTTTTGGAAACCCATGGCAGTTCGGCAGCTCTGGCCTCCTTCCAGGCTGCCCAGATGTGTCCAGAAAGAGGATAACGAATCCGTTTTTTACCGTCTTAAGCTGTCGCCAGATCTGTTTGTAGAAAAGAGCCACAGGAGAGAGAAAAAAACAAATTGAAGTCACTGGGAGGTGTTTAACCACTGGCTCTGGAGACTGGGATATCTTCAGATGGGTTCAGGACAAAGGCCGGGGTGGGTTGTCAACTTCTCTAAACTAGGAAGGGATTGGTGTTTCAAATTTAATCCTTCTATTTTATTGGTAAAATAATTTTGTTTCTGGATTGTGATTACAGCAGGACCCCTTTTTCTGCAGGATCAGTATCCACTGATTCACATAGCCATGGCCTGAAAATATTAAAAGAAAAATCCAAAACTGGCCACGAGAGGGAGCCAGAGACCATGCTAGGCATAGCATTCACTATTAAAATAGGGTTTATTATAATCCACATTTTTCAGCATCTGTTGGGGAGGACATGGAACCGATCCCGCGCAGATACGTGGATCCTACTGTACTGCCACATCCAGCTGACTGGCTGGATGTGAACTCGAGCCTCATTTTCCCTGCGCCATCTTGGCTTGTTCGGAATATTTCTCCATAACGAAGCTCAGAGCAATTCCTTCAGAGCTAACTGTGAAGGAGCTGGGATTAAAATACCCACGCTGATCTCTAGCCTGTTGTAGCACAAGCCACATAAAGCCTTTGGGCGCCTTAAAAACCGCTTATACTCAGCAGTGGCTTTCATAGACTGTCATCCACTTGTCCTGGTGTGTTTGAAAAGTGAGCTACAGTTTGTGAAAGCTGTGTGCAAAATGAAACTCGTTTGTCTTTAAGATGCTGTAGAACTTTTTGTTGTTTTGTTCTGGAAGAGGCGAGAAAACATCAGACAGCCTCGCCCTTCCCCCTGGGTGGGATTACAGAGTCCATATCTGCCTGTGGGATTATGGGCATTGGAATCCTAAACACAGGGAGGGCACCAGACCGATGAAGCTGGTGTGAGTGTCTGTCGCTTGCTGTATACTTTTGAGCAGTATTTTTTTGCTATGAGTGCCACTAGGAAAAGGAAAAACCAGTTAAGTTGCCATGTTTGACGTGTTGGAAGAATACCAGACAAAGATCATGAAGATTTCACAATATCCGATTCACGAAACCATGTGTGCGTGTGGTTTTACAATATATTTAGTGCAGCTCTGTACAGGTATGCCTTGCCTTTTTTCTTTCAAACGCTATAGATCATTGCTAAGGGACTGAAAATCACAGAGAGAGAGAAAATCTCTGGTAGACTTAATTTCAAAGATCACTCAGCCATTCCAATTACTCAGGGAGCATATTTTAAAATTGTGAGTCATTTGCCTTAACCTATATATGCTTTAAGCCACGGGACACCCTTGTTGCATCGGAGTTCGGGGTGGATTTGTGGGGTTGCTTCCTCGCAAGCAGAGTTTATTTTTGATATTGCAGCCGTTTTTAATAAACCAGTGCCAATTCTTAATATGGGTGTGTTTTTTCTTCTCGTTTTCCTTTCGCACTGTCTTGCTTCAGACATCTTGCTCAGCCATTTAACGTTACTCAGTGGTGCATGATACTTCCCCAAGCACAGGATGGCAGGTCCTGGCCCCAAGGAGTTTACAAAACTCAGCTTTCTGCTCCTGACCACGTTGGCCGCTCCGCACCCTCCCATTCTGATTGGTTAACAGGCTTAAGAAGGCTGGCGGGCATAGGAGAGAAGGCTGTTCTAATTGGCCAAGTGTCAACGGAGGAGAGAGGGAGACCAATGAGAATGGTTTTCTATTGGTCCTTAGGATTTGAATGGAAGGCGGGTCTAACGGAGCTGCAACTACGTTGACCAAAAAAAAAAAGAAAAAGAAAACCCTGCAGGAAACTCTATAGGATTAGGATGGTCTGATTTGCATTTTTTAAAATAATGGCACCACATGATGTAAAAGCAAAGAGGAATCAGTCCGGAATTTCCTTTCCAAATCTGTAGTTTTTCCCTCCACCACTGGAGTTTCTACTCCCCCCCCCCCCCCATGGATCCATTCACATGGGTTCAGACAGTGCGGTCGCTTGAAGCAATGCAGAAAAGTGTGTGTTGTGGTTGGCATGATGGTGAAGCAGCTGGGGTTGAGGGCAGAGATTCAGCTTGAGAGGGCTGGACAGGGCTGTTGCACAAGGGCACCCAGAAACCAAAAAAGAAAAGGGGAAAAAAAATAGAGGAGGAAGTGGATTAAATAGCCTTGTTTACATCTTATTGAGTAGTTCTTCTGCAGCTATGCCTCCTGCAGGGCGACAGGAGATTGATGTTAACAAGCTGCAAACAAGGCTATTTAGCCCATTTCCTCCTCTTTGTGTGGCCCATTCACATGAACAGACCCCAGGGGAAACCTGCATTTTCCGGTACAATTTCACAGCAAGTTAATTTGCATTTCTCACACTGTGTCATCACAGCCTGACACTCTCAGAAATCCAGAAGGTGCACTGTGAAGAGAAGGCAAGCTAGAGGCAATTGGTGGCTTGGAAGGAGGAAGGGGGAAATTTAGAGGGACCGAGAACTGAAGGAACTCACTGAGTGAGGCAGCTGCTTCAAGTGGCATATTCTGATGGGGTAGCAATGAGAGCCAACTCACTGCCTCTATTTCTTCCACTGCCACTGTTCAGATGTTGTCAACATCTGGCCCAGCTGGCTTCCCTCTGCGTCTTGTGTTTTGCCTCAGGCAGCAAAATGTCTCAGGTCAACCTCGGGAGCGGGAAAGGGTTGGAGAGACGAATCATGGGGGAAGGAGGGTCTGGGGTTATAGAAAGGGTTATAATTTTTATAAATGGAGAATTGTTTTGGTCTCATTCACCCAACTCTTGTTGAATTCTGTTTGGGACGGGTGGGATGCTAACGAGGAGATTTCTCGTAACTTTTGTGACATAAACGTATGTGTTAGAATTTGGGCGTTCCATAAATGTATTAAAATAGCCAATTACACAGTGAACTAAATGTATTAGAGGAAACAGCCATTTCTTACAAAGCGTGATGATACCTCAGCATTCTTGCAGATTCAAATAAGCCCCGTAAAACAATTAATAGAAGTATCTCATCCTTTGGGAATAGAGGCTAGGGTCACAGATAAACGCTATCCATCACTCTGGACCAAAGGATATGTTACAATTTGAAAAAAATTATTGTGAGGAAGGTAATTCAAAGGACATTATCTGAGAAAGAAAGGTTGGAAGGAACACCAGTTTTAATTACTTATGGTGCGTCATGTAACCATCTATAAAAGCTGTCCTCTGTGCATTGCAGAACTTCGGGCTTCTATGCTGACACCTTAGGTTGTGTATGTATTGATTTCCTTGCTGGTATTAATGAATGCTTTCCTCACACCTCAGGTCTTAATACGCCAATTTCTAAGGAAAAAGGCTCCACACAGGATTAATTTGAATGCATCAGATCCAGATGTGTTCACGTTCTGTTTCTCATCTCCTGCCCAGATTTCGGAACCATAAAATAAAAACTATTATTATTGTTGTTGTTGTCACACAATAGCTCCGAGCAATGCAACAGTTCACACTCCAAAATTCGAGGATCTAACTTTTGCATTTTACCACCTCGAGCACCATCTGTGCCTTAAACTCTAGTGGCCGATGGGTTTTGTAATCCACGGCCAGACTGTGAGAGTTAACCCGATCGCCTCCCCAGGCAGGAGCGCAGGGAAAGCTCCCTGCGTGAATCGTCATCGGGGAATACCTAAGCGAAGCGGATGGCAGAGCAACCCGCCATGACACTATAGGCACTGCCCCGAGTCCTCACCGCGCATGCGTAGCATTCGTTTACCGTTCCTTCCAATCGTAGCGCGGCACAGCCAATCAGGAAGCTGGTTTGCCACTTGGAGAACGTGGAGGGTTTGAGCGTTCCTTCCGGTCCAGCAGCAAAGCTGGGACAATGTTTTACCACGTGAGTAGCGCGTTCGTTTGTATGTACCTCGTATAGACGCGTGTCGGGAAGCTTTGGGACTTCCTCTTGTTTTGATGGTTTCTTTCCCTGCTGAAAGTGGGTCATGCAAGAAGTGGGAGCTTATATACTGGAGAGAGATCACACACACCCCCAAGACCCTCATCCTACTATTCGAATTTCGGGCATTTTCTCGTGTGTATGGCCCCTAAAAGCGTGGCTTGGGAAGGATTTAAAAATGTACACCGCTATCTGGTTTGCGGGATTCCTTACCGCAAGATCAGGGGGTAATTTAAGCCACTGGCACTGGGGATTTTTTGAAAGTACATATAAAGCTTTTTATTGGAGTCATTCGGATGGATAGATGTCTTAGATCTTAGAACTGCGGAGCTGGAAGGGACCCTGTGGATCATCGAGTCCAGCCCCTGCCAAGGAGGCCCAGTGGGGGAGTCGAACTCCCAACCTCTGGCTTCACAGCCAGTGACCTGAACCACTAAGCTAATATATATCAACAGAGTGAGCATCAGGGCAAATAAAAAGAAGGATCTCTGTTTTTACAGGTATGGCAGAGCCCAGTGTATTTTGGTGTCGTTCAGGCCCTGCTTGGGAGTTTTCAGGCAGATTTGGGAATTGGTGAACTTAACACTGAGCTGGGTGCATGAAGGGCTTGCTTTATTAATTTTTTTACTTCCAGCAGGGTTTGGACACAGACATTCAATAGCTCGTGAGTTGAAGGTTTAAATGTTGTTTGTTATATTTATATCTTCACTCATGAGTGATTGAAATTTAATTAATTAGTTAAGAGAATATTTTGGTAGCATAAAACAGCACTTTAGACAAGTTCGTTCCATCCTCAAAGGACGATGCCCTTGGTAATTTAAAACATAATAAAATGGCCAACAAAAGCAGAAATATGATTTGTGACAAATATGGTTCCGGTAGCAAAGCAAGGCCAGTCCTTTGCCATTCTGTGGCATTGCCATCTTACTCTCTCTTGCACGGAAATATTACTTATTTGTTAAAATAATTTTATCCAGACTTGTATTGAGAAGTCTGAAACCCCCAAACAACATTAAGAATTTGAAATAATTTAAACCCGTGTACGCTGTATGAGAACTTCATAATGTAGTTCAGTATATTGCTATATCCAACTTTGGTGATCCTAGGAGCCTCATAAATCTTAGTAAAAAAAATCAAACATTTAAACTCATCCCTTAGTGCAGAACAATCAAGCAGACGTTGGAACTCCCTCCCACTGGAGGCCCCATCTTTCCTGTTCTTCTGCAAGCAGGCAAAGACCTTTCTCTTCAGGCAAGCTTTCCCTGAGTGACTGGCTGCCTGAGTGGGATTTTTTTAAATTGGTGGTTGTGCCTTACTGCTTTGAATGTGGTTTTGGTGTTGATTTTGTTTACCGTTTTTTAGTAAGGTGTGTATTTGATGTTTTAAATATCTTTATACTTACTTGTTTTGAGCTTTAAATATTTTTTTTAATGTTTCAACGTTGGGACCTCTTTAAGGAGAAAGGTGAGGTTTAAATATTTACATAACTAAATATTGACAACATAACCGTTTGCTTCCTGGTTGTGGTGCTGAGATTCTCATTCTCCTGGTGCCTCCTGATTCTGCCTCCAGATTTCTTTGGAACACGAAATCCTGCTACATCCACGTTACTTTGGGCCGAATCTCCTCAACACAGTGAAGCAAAAGCTGTTCACTGAAGTGGAAGGGACCTGCACTGGCAAGTAAGAAAGGAAGGGTGGTGTAAATCAGTAACAAGCTGGATAGGGACCAGTAAAACCAAGTTCAGTTCAGAGAAGAGACTGAACTTATGATGTAGGCTGTCTTGAGTCCTTGTTAAGAAGAAATGGGGAGGAAAAATATTTTTAGAAAATGAATGAATGAATGAATAAGACAGTGATGAACGTCTGATCTTCCCACTCAGGTGGGGTGTATAGTCTCTATTTTGAATGAATGAATGAATGAATGAATGATGAATGAATGAATGAATGATGAATATCTGATCTTCTCATGGGGGGTGGGGGGAGAATGTACAGTCTCTGGACCAGAAAGCAGCTTTTTCTGGGTTAGATCAGTGTGATGGTTGTGATCCCAAAGGTAGCTTGACCGACGTTAACCGCGCTTGAGTAGCGTTTTGCTCGGATTGCTGCATTGCATTGAATGGGATGCTGCCTTTGAAAAATGTTTGGAAAATTAGGTGGGCCTGTAACGGTGCAACAAGTGTCTTGATCAGTCTAAAACCAGTGGAGATTGGCAGTCTCACAAATCAGCTTGAGGAGGGTTGAATTTAAGTGTCGTACCCCTTCCCCATAGCTTCAAATAACACCTGCCCAAAAATGCTATGTGCGACGTCCTCAAAACTTTGATTTGCAGGTATGGCTTTGTAATCGCGGTGACCACCATTGACAACATCGGCGCAGGCGTGATTCAGCCCGGGCGCGGCTTTGTCCTTTACCCCGTCAAATACAAGGCCATTGTCTTCAGACCATTCAAGGGGGAGGTGGTGGACGCCGTCGTAACCCAGGTGAACAAGGTAAGAGGAACATAACGGAGGAAATTTGGCGTGCTCAAGGCAGGCATCCAAGTCAAAGCAAATCTGACAGAGGGTGGTCCCATTTTCTCTTGAATGCCTCCAGAGTTGGAGCGTTCAACCCCTCCTGAGGTCATGGATTCCCTTGTACTGCTCTAACAGTTGAGAACTTTTTCCTGATATTCAGCCTAAATCTGGCTTCCTGTAGCTTGAGCCCATGATTATGTGTCTTGCACTCAAGGCTGATGGAGGACAGATCCTGCCCCTCCTCTGTAGGACTGCCTTTCAAGTCTTTGAAAAGTGCCATCCTATCTCCCCATAGTCTTATTTTCTCAAGGCTAAACAGGCCCAGTTCTTTTAGTCTTTCCTCCTGGGGCTTGGTTTCCAGAGCCCTGATCATCCTTGTTGTCCCCCCTCTGAACTTCCTGGTGTAGGAGTTGTCGTTCATGGGTGTATTTAACTGAAATTTTTTACCCCTTTAAGTGTGTCTCTTGTTCTGCCTGTAAGTCAGAATGTTTTGAACCAGTACTTTTTAGAAGTTGAATTTAAACAAAAATTCAATAATATAACAACAAATAGACAGAACGCTACTAACATATCAATTTTTTAAAAATGATTTAAAAAACCCTCAGTTATAACATACATTTTTGACTCTGCTCCCCAGCACCCTCAGGAATAATTTCCATATTTATTTTACATGATGTTTTATGACGCCTCGTTTCTCTCCAGAAATACAGTGGATTGTCTCCAAGATTATTCCCTTTCTCTTTCTCACTTATACCAGATATAAATTCCATATTTCTTTAAAATCAGTAATACTGAACGTTCCTGTCCTAATCTTGGTTCCACAGGTTAATATATTGTAAATAAAGAGAAATTCCATCTTTCTTCATGCCATTCCTCCACATTAAATTGGTTATTGTTTTTCCAGTTCTTTGTAAACATTTTGAAAGACCTGCAAGAAAGAATCTCTTGTTAATGAGCCTTCCAATTTTCTCTCCCCGCCCTTCCCAGGTTGGACTCTTCACCGAAATTGGACCAATGTCTTGCTTCATTTCCCGGCATGTGAGTTCGAAGACCAGAGTCCGGGTGTTTCTGTCCTTGGGCATCAGCTTGGCTCCTGATGATGGAACGGGGGCCTCTCAAGAGAATCGGTATCCACCACCATGTGGATCGTCTGCTATATTGATCGTCTGCCATTTTAATTTCCCATAATGCCCGTAGCATAGTACGTCCCCCAAGGCATTGTGGGAAGTGAAGAATGGACTGCCCGGGAAAGAGCCAGAGAAACTTACTGAAATGCATTGTTTACGCCTATCTCATACCCTTTTCCCATTGTCTTGGCAGTCCATTCCCTCCGAGATGGAGTTTGACCCCAACTCGAACCCACCGTGCTACAAGACTGTGGATGAGGTGCGTAGCTGCTTGACTCTCTAAACAGGACAGGGTGTGAGTGGGAAGCATACCGTGTGGGCGTGAGAGATCAGTAAGGAGTAAATTGGAGACACATTTATTTGTGAATGAGACCACGTGCTAAGATCATTTGCCGTCTTCGTTGGTGTTACTTGGCATTGAGTTGCTTCGGACTTATATGGGCCCTCTCGACGAGTAACCTTGGAAAGATCCTGTTATTAACTGCCCCGCTCAGCTCTTGCAAGCTCAAGGCTGGGGCTTCCTTTACAGAGTCAAACTGTCTCGCGTTGGGCCCTCCTCTCTTCCTGCTGGCTTCAGCTTTTCCCAGCTTTTTTGTCTTATCCTTATCCATAGAAGTAGATGGCAGGCAGGTATTTGGAATTCATGGACTACAGCCCCCAGAAGTCTTCAGGAAGTCCTCCCAGCCAGATTTCTGGAGGGTTAAAAAAAAAAAACCACGAGTTCTTTCAAGTGGCATCGCTTCAAGCTGAAAAACAATGAGATATGGTAAAAACAGAGAAGGTGGCTGGGCAATGCTAAATTTTATGGAGACTGCAAGGCATTATGGGTTTGGTAGTCTGCTTGCTGCTTATGCTTCATAAAGGGTTCCTCTCAGGAAACTACCAGGCCCATAATGCCTTGCATTTCAATAGAACGTAACCCTGATGAGCCACTTCCCACCTCTTCATCGTGTCTGAGAGAAAAACTATGATTGCTCAGCTAAAAGTGAATCACAAAGACGTGAAAGGAGCGGGTTTGGCTGCTAAGCCTCCAGAAGTCTGGCTAGGGGGAATTCCTGCAGACCTCTGGGGTCTGTAGTCCCTGAATTCTGAAACTCCCATGCCTGGGGAGAAGTGTGAACTGCAACAAAAGGTTGCAGCCTCTCCATTCCAGTTCTCTATTCCACACCCACCCACCCAGTCACTAGTCCGTATTCTTTGCCCAGTGTGTGCCTTCATACCTCATTTCCTTTTTTAAAAAATATTGTTCAAACATGTTTATACTTCCAGACACTTGGGGGCTTCTGGCTTGCGCTGCCCTCCCTGTTGTGGGTGGGTGAGGCTGTTTCGGCTGTAGTTTTTATAACCCAAATATCAGGGGGAAAAGGGGATATGGTGTTCACTCCATTAATTCTGTGCAGTCTGTCTGTTCTTCAACCAGGATATTGTGATCCAGCAAGATGATGAAATCCGGCTGAAGATCGTGGGTACGCGAGTGGACAAGAATGACATTGTGAGTTGCTGGAGGGAAGGGGAAATGATGGGATGGTAGTGCGCAGCTTCGTGGGTTTGAACTACAACTCCCAGAATTCCTCAGGCAGCTGTAGCTGCCACTCCCGCCATCCTTGACTGTGCTCCCAAGAACGGTGGTGCTGTGCAGCCTCTGGATGTGCCCCTTTGGACCCTGTATGTCCCGATCCAGCCGTCCAGAATGATGGGAGTTGTAGTCCAGCAAGCATCAGGAGGGCTCTGAGTACCCCCCCCCACCCACCCTCTGGGACAGAGTAAAGGGACCTCATGACCTAACTGGATCATTATCCATATCGCCGACGTGGCGATTTTGGTGGGGCTGGAGGCCAAAAGCTTCCGTGAACTGCAAAGAAATGGAAACAGTTTAAATGCCCCAGATTTTGGGGGAAAAAGAAAGTGACCAGATTTCTACTTCCTGTTTTGATTTGCGGGGAGCTGTGGGTTATTTTTTTATATTTTATATTTATTTATTTAATTTTTATACCGCCCATCTGACTACCAAGGCCACTCTGGGCGATTCCCCACTCCAGCAGAAAACACAGCTCCTGGAGGCCTCCAGGAACAGAATATTTAACTAATTTTTTTTGGGGGGGGAGGCTTGGGTGGCCCCAATAACAGCTGCCTCGGAGGGTACACTGAAGGCCCATCTCCATTATACTGATGCCGTGTTAACCCGTATCCTTCCCTCTTTTCTCAGTTTGCCATTGGCTCCCTCATGGATGACTACCTCGGTAAGTTTCTCTCTTCGACGCCTCGCTAAGGTTGGCGGTTGCCCTCCTGAGCGAAATAGTTAGAGAAGGCAAGAAAAGTAGAAATTAAATGAGGACTTGATGCCGGTGTGTGGGCCACTGAATCTCAAAATGACATTTCCTTAACTCAAGACGAGAGTTGTAATCCACATCACCACCACCCTTTGCTGTGTTTTTAAAAATAGGCACTGGATGTTATAAGGATAGGGAGGCTAGATGATTCCAGCAAGCAAAAAGGAAGGGTATACTTTTAATTAATAATCTTAGAATTGCAGAGCTGGAAGGGACCCTGTGGATCATCAAGTCCAGCTCCGGTCAAGAAGGCCCAGTGGGGGATTCGAACTCCCAACCTCTGGCTCCGCAGCCAGGAGCCCAGCTGTTCAGTATCTCCCTCCTGCTCTGTTTCTGATCTTCCCAGAGACCTGACTGTCTTCTGTTGTAAACAGACTGCTGGACTCACCCAGCAAAGCTGCTGTGCTTTTTAAGGTCTGTTAGAGAAGGAGATTCGAGATAAAACAGCCAAGATTGTAATGCCCTAATCCCCAAACCTGTGGTGTGATGGGATATGGAATACAGTGAGACCCACCCACCCACCCGTTGGTGTGATCTGTATCTGCTGATTCACTTATCCGCTGGATAAAATACAGTATGATGGGCCTTTAGTATGATTCAGAAAGGCTCTTCTCGTGTTTATTGTCTTTTTTTTGAAAAAAATAGCCAAATAACTTGAAACAATACGCTAAACCCTGGGAGGGGCTTTAAAACAAGAGTACTATTTATATGCACATACAAGAGTAGGCGTTACCTTTATAGACCGCTAAAAAATCGTCATGCAGTACGCAAGCTTTCATGGATCAAGACCACTTCGGTCAGGCTTGTACCAGTGTGAAGAACTTAAAGTCCATAAGTTCTGGGCCAGATGGATTTCGCCAGGCACGGCTTTCCTAGATGGAAGTCTGGAAAGAGGCAGGCTGCAGGAACGCTGTTGTATTAAAGTTGCAGCCGAGGCAGCTGTGGATTCGATCTCATACCCCAGGGTGTTCAAACCAAGAGGCACAGGCCCTGGGGAGTTGGTTCATTCCATTCATTTATGCGTGTTCAGATCGGAGTGGCCGGCCTCCAGAGGTTTGGGGTCTCAGAAAGGGGCTCCAGTCACCCACCCGCCTGCAAACCAGGTCCTAGAAAAATGAGGGCTTTTTAAAGGACCCTCTTATACCTTCTGCACAAAAAAACGACAACATGTGTGGGGTGGTGAGCTGCCTTCAGAGCAGGGGGGGAAATGCCCCTTCTGTGGGCACAAGTTGAGTTTGGCTGCCAGTTTGCCCTCCAAAACACTTGGAAATTTGAGAGGGGGTTCTGGGGGGAGTGCCGCGCTGGGGTTTTAGGACCGTTTCTGTCCCTGCCTCCCGCCTTCACGATGTCCTCTTCTGCTTTTTCTCCAGGTCTGGTCAGCTGAAGGATGTGGTTCCCTAACATTCCCCGGCTGGAGGTGAGCTTAGGCTCTCCGTAAACGAACCCTGTTTGGTTTTATTGTATTTACAGCATCCGTGGGGCCCAGAAATGTGTGCCTCCTCCTTCATTAAAATGTTCTTCTCCCGTGTTTGGGCAGCTTCTTGCTTTCTCTCCTTTGCACCGCTGGGACCTTGTGCTTGATTACTGGAGTTGTTTATATCCCGCCTTTCCTTGTGTGAACACGTGCGAAACTTAATAAAAACACAGTAAGCAAGCGTCAAAATCCAATCAGTTACGTTTGGTGTGTGTTAAAAAAAAAACACAAGTCAACAAAGCAGCCATTCGAGGAAACAGCTTGTCTATAGGTTTTTTTTGTATTTTTTCAACCACAACACTCAATTACTGTAGAATTTCGGATCTTTGTTGTTATATGCTGTCAAGTTGCCTCTGATTTATAGCGACCCTATGAATGAGCGGTCTCCAAAAGGCCCCGTCCTCAACTGCCCTGCTCAGCTCTTGCAAAGTCAAGCCTCGTGGCTTCTTTTAGGGAGTCGGTCCATCTCGTATTGGGGTCTTCCTCCTTTCTTGCTGCCTTCAACCTTCCTCTCTTCCCCTCGAGCTTTCGCCCCCACAAAACATCAGAAACCAAAAGGATCTTTTCCCTTTTATACATCAGCTTGAAATTATAGCCCTAATGCATTTAATATACAGCCCTCAAATAGGAGATATATCACATATTAAATGGATAAGAACAGATTATCTTTTATTAGAGCAGATTTCAACATACAATGAGGTAGAGAAAAACAGTGCGGTAAACAGGTCTCACAATTCCGATTTTACTGCAATTAAAGTGCCTACTGGAGTATACAGACACACTTCAGGGTTGCAACGCTGTAAGATTTAATACTTGGAAGAGAAGGTCTAAGTGTCCAGAGAGCAGGCCAAGGCCAGTCTCTGCCTTGCATGTGGCCAGCTGGGCTGGGCCCGTCCTGCCGACGGCATCCTCTGGATGTAGATTCGTGATGTCAGGGGGGTCTCCTCCATGGATGTTCTCTCTGCCGGAGACACCGGCTTGGCTGGCCTGGGAGGTGGGGAGGTCGTTTTAAAAAGCATGCAAAGTGGTCCAGAGCATAAGGTTTGCATGCGTACAACATAAAGGCAGTCATGGGTTAATACATAAGGTAGTGAAACAAAGTATGTCGAGTCTTCTCTGGTTTGATATGGAACAGATCAGTAAGAGTTCTGGGGGCACATCAGTCCAAGGCTTCAGGGGAGCAGAAAGGCATCCAGTCCCGTCCTGGGGGGGGGGGGCAGGTCCCCTTGCCCCCCCCAGCCTTGTAGTCTCAGCTTAGCTCCAGGGGTGACCCCCTGCCAGAGGGTCTCCCTGGGTTTGTCCACATGCCTTGGTTCCCCCCCCCCGGTGCAGCCACATTTTAGATGGGAGGCTGGGTGCCTGGGGTCTTTCTCCTCTCAGGAAAGCCGAGGGCCTTCTGCGGCTTGCCCGTTGGGCAGGGGCAAGCTGGGCTTATCAGTTTAATACCTGACACGTCCCTCTATTTGAGGACTATATATTAAATGGATTTTTGGGTACTGGAAGAGGGGTTTGTGCTGTCTACTCCACGCATCCACCTGGTGTTGCAGTACCTCCAGGAACGGCGCATCTCCCCTCTGGGGAGAATCTGGCTGGGTCAATAAATCAATGGGGGAAAAAAATACGGATTTCTGCAGAGGTTTTCTGAGCAAATCCACCATTCTTGGGGAGCCCAAACACTCGTGGGTTCCGTTACGAGTAGTCCAAAAGAGGACGGCTGGGGAGCGGGCGGGGCAGGGTATTAACAAAATTGCAGTATTTTTCCGCTTTACCCCCCAAAAAAGGAAGTCGTTTTGTGAATTTCTAGCCTCCTATCTTTCCAGGGACTGCAAAGGAGACATGTCCACGAAAGCTCACATTAAATTATAATAGTTACTTTTTAAGGTGCTGCCTGTTTTCGTCTTTGTTTTGTTTCTCTGGATTTTGCGCTGCTGTACAAGGGATCCCATGTGGCTCTGTTCCACACAGATGTTTACTCACCACGTCCCTGTGAGGTAGGTCAGACGGAAAAAGAGGGGGCTAAGCGAGAAAACCCAGACAGAGAGAGAGAGGAGCTGAGCCGAGAGGACTCACTGGGTATACCCTCTCCCGTGAAGGTGGATCTGCTCAGAAAACCACTACAGAAATATTTCTGATTTTCATCTATTTTTTGAACCAGCCATATTTTCCCCGAGAGGGGAAGGGTGCACCGTTCCTGGAGGTACTGCAATTACCAGGCCGATGCGTGGAGTGGACGGAGCAAGCCCCTCTTCCATCTCCCAGTTACAAAAATCCATTTAATATATAGTCCTCAAATAGAGGACGTATCAGATATTAAACTGATAAGAACAGATACTACACTTGATCTTAGCCAAAAGGCCGAGAAGCGATACTGAAAAGGCCGAAAAAACAGGTTGGTTTATTCGCGCCGGTGGCCTTCCAGGAGCCCGTGGGCAAGGCCAGCCTCCGGCGCGCCCTGCACCACATCTGAATCAGCACCACTTGGAATGCCCCAGAATGAATCCCAAGGATGTTTCCCTGCCTGTCTTTTGGGGACGTGGTCTCCCAAGTTAGAGCCTCGGATGGGAAAAAACTCTGGATTCTCTCGGCTTGGTTGGTTTCTCGATCGGTCTGGTTTGTTCGGACGGCCATAGGTTTGATATTTGCATGCGCCTCCCACTTATTCCCGTCATGCTTTGCAGAAGTGCTTACTCCCTGGCAGCTGCAGAGGTCGCTGGTGCACCATGTTCTGCAAAAATGCACAGCTCTGTGCTAGCACAGTGTTTTATGAGCATGGGGACACTATTGCAGCTGTGCATGACACATCGGGATGTTGGAACACAATTTTCTATCTATGGAATAATACAGAACATATCTAGCACATTCTCTTAGAAATTATTTATTCCTTAAGCCCCATGGCTGATCATCTTGGCTGATTTGGAGAGTAAAATGTGCTACTTACTGCTAATTTGTCTAAATACCTTTAATAGCATGGTTTGATTTAGCAGGAGAACTCTGCCTGCTTCGTGCATACTTCAGTTCCCAGAAGTCTTCTCCAGAAAGGGAAAATGCCCAGGGATTCTGAGAGTTGTCGTTTAACCGCATTTAGTGACTCCACTTTGGAGGTGCTGAGAATCCGTTCCGGATTTTAGGCTGCACTTTACAGCAGCTTTCTCAGGTGTTGAATCCGATCCCTGAAATACGCTGAGCCCTTTGGAGAAACTGCTTGTAAACTACAGGCTAAAAGCTGTTGTGGGTTCAGCCTGTTCTTGAAATTGAAGCATTTATTTTGGGAGAAGTGGGTTCCGGAGTCCAGCCAAAGAAATATGCCAGTGTTAAGTCCATTGCTGTAATTTCAGCAAGCTGCTGTCTCCTTAAAGCAGCAGCATCGATATCAGTAGGTCACACAGCTAGGAAGCCTATGCCGAGTTTTGTGCGTGTTGTTACGTGCTGTCAAGTTGGAAACCGACTTGCAACTCTTAATTGGCCTTTCCAGGTGTGATATTAAGGAATTTTAATAGTTCTACACACTTCGAATGAGTTTGAAATCTCCGGAGTCATAATCTGCCACTGTTCTCTACACACTGAGCATCTAGTTGCAATTTATGGTTGAGATTTTAGACAGAGGGGTTTATGCTGTTGTATTTGATTTCTGATCCAACACCACCCAGGCGTTTTCATGGCTGTGAGGATTCGAACCTGGATCTCCCAAGCCTGTCTTCTAGCCACTTCTTTCTGAGCTCCAACAGAACCCTCCAGAGGAGGGAATAAGCTGTGCATGGACCTACAGAGGCCTCAACTTGACAAATCATGGCTCAGCCATGTGTGTTGTGGGTGAAGGCGATTACAGTCATTTTTCAAATCTGGTCCTGTGGCTTGCAGCTAATTTTGCCAGGACTGCCCCCACAGCAGGCCTCTGCTTCTGGCGTAGAGATGAAATTTGGGAAGTCCAGGGGCTCACCCTGACAGCCCCTGTAGCCATCTCTCTCCCCACCCTCCAACCAGAGTGCCCAAAAATGCTGGCAAACTGTACCAACACAAGGACCAGGTCTTTTGTAAAGCTAACAGCTCTTAATTGCCCATTCAAGTGAATTTTCTGAAATACTCTTAGAACTGCAGAGCTGGAAGGGGCCCTATGAGTCCAGTTCCTGTCAAGGAGGCCCAGTGGGGGAATTGAACCCCCAAACCTCTGGCTCTGTAGCCAGAGACCTAAACCCACTGAGCTATCCAGTGGTTTTTTACTTCAAAAAAACCCCCAAGGCTTTTAACCTGTAACGCCTAGCATCACAATACAGGTCAGCTGGAGACGGGTAAACCTTATCTTTTTGTCCCACTCCAGGTCCCATCAGCCAGTGCTGATGTTTGAAACAGTTTGCAGCCCATTCTTGGTTAGGGCCATAGTAGCCCCATAATGGGCCTATCCACCTATGTGAGAAAGCATTGACTCGAACAGTAGCTCTCAAACTCTCATGGCTTGCAAATCCAGCAAGTCCTGACCTTTGGTTGTACTGTGTAAGGCCTATGGGAACTGTAGTCCAAGGCGAGTTGCATCTCCCAAGTTAGGGAAGCGGTTAGCAAGGGTGCCGAAATGGACAGCTGGCTGCCACGTAAGGGACGAGGAAAATATGGAAAGAAATATGAATATAATTTAAAAACCACAGCCAGGTATTATCTTTATTATTTATGTAAAATATTTTTACCCTGCCTTTCTCCCTAAAAAAAAACAAACCCAAGGCAGCTTAGACAATTGAAAACTTTAAAAGCCGAACACAGTAAACGATTCAAATATTTAAGAATGAAAATAAACATATTACAAAGGTTAGGTAAAAAGCAGCATTAAAACTAAAAGCATTACCTTTATTAGACCATTTAAAATTTAAAAAAAAAACCCACAACACTAGCTTTCAACCTAATTTTAATCAAAATATTGTCGGGAGGGGAAGCATATGAAGTCCCAAAAACCACAGCTGATGTCAAAGGCTGCTTTCTTTCTTAAAAGTGAGCTCCGAAATGCAGGCTGTAACCAGAAAAGGGTTCAAATTTTACCCCCTGTGGCTGTTGCTCCGATTATCTCTGGTAACTTAGGTCAGTGGTTTAGGCAAAGCCAGAGGTTGGGCGTTCAAATTCCCCCCCCCCATGCATCCTAATATGGGCTGGACTTTATCTATTCTAGAGGGTCCCTTCTAACTCTACATTTCTAAGATTATTATTATTATCATCATCATCCAAAGGGGCTGCCCATAATCAGTATTTTCCCCATTTCCACCTCTGCCTTTTTTTGAAACTCAAGGTTCCTGTTTTGACCAGGGAATGAGGGGTTACCGAGAAAAACGGGGGTTTGCCACATCAGGATGGGATAAAAATATTGCCCACCCACTAGGTAAAACCAAATTAAGAGGACAAATAAAGAGAAATATATAGCGATTTTATTTTGTAAACTGCCTCGAGGCTTTTGCCACGAAAGGTGACACGGGAACATTTTGAGGAAAATTAAAAGATGGGCCGAGGAAGGGCGACGGTCTTAAGATTCCAGGCTGGGCGTCACTGGAGTTGGTGGAAAACCCTGCAAAGAGAGAAACGAGATGTAAAGCATGTAGGTTGCATTGCAAAGGTGAAAAACGTATCTGTGAACCACAGAACCCCCTCCCAAGAGGATCTCCCACCCCCCTATGGCAAGAAACTCCTCTTACTAGAGTCTTCCGATTTGTGCCATTTTGGACTACAACTCCCAGAATTCTGCAAAGCTGCTTAGGGAATTCTGGAAACTGTAGTCCAACACACATACACAACCTGCTCACCTTTACTGCCTATCTCACCTTTGGCTATGCTAACAGAAAATCGAATTCAGCAACATCATGGAATACCACACCCGCCCCCCCTTTTACAAAATTTGATAGCTGGCCTTCAGTATCCGCCGATTCATTTATCCACTGCCTGAAATTGCGGAATAAAAAACCTCCAGGGGGTATTTACCAAAACTAGCCACTAGATGGCGCCAGAGACAAAGCAATGTATACGTTCGACACTTCCGCGGGTTTCGGCATACGCGGTAGGGGGGGTCTTGGAACCATCCCCGTGGACTTGGTCATGTGAGTGAGTCAACTCCTCTGCAAGTTCCACTGATACAAATGGGCCTACTCTTAACTGCAACTAAGTATGCTCAAGTCTCACGAGGAGGCCCATTTGAATGAATGGAACTTGCGGGAACCGGCTCAGCAGATCGCCATTGATTCAATGGGTCTTACGAACCCTGGCTTTGTCCCAGTGGTTGAGGATAGAACCAGCGGATGGCAAAGCCACTGGCACCGAAGACAGAACACTGGGTGGGCATCCCTTTGCCTCCGGACATTACAGAGCCGGGCACTGCGAGACCCGGACCTGCCAAGAAAAGGAGGCCCCTGGTTCGAATCCTGCAACATCTCCCTTTCCCCCACCCCCACCCCCAAACCAGCCCCGATCTCAGCCACGGGTTTCTAAAACGGGGCTTTGGGAAAATTAAAAGATTCCAGCGCCTGGAGGCAGCCAAAAATCTCCGCCCCCCCCCCCAAGACAAAACCCGAATGCAAAGGGTGCATTTAACACAATCGTGTTAAATGCACCCTTTGCATTCGGGTTTTGTCTCGGGGGCGGAGCCGTTACAATTAAAGAGGCTTCCCCCCAAAAGAATGCAAATATCTTCCCGCGCCCAAATTGCTCTTTAAAATAAAATTTAAGCCCCTTACCTCAAGAAAACCACCTTCAAAAAGGAAGGGCGAGGTGCACTGCGCTGCTATTTATAGTCCATCCAGACGCCTCTTGGGCGCCCCCACGAGGCAGCTTTAGGAAAAAACACGAAAGGGGCGTGGAGCTCCGAAGACACGCCCGGCTCCCGTTCTGATTGGCCACGTCCCTTTGGGTCCACCAATCAGATTCCTGCAGGCGCCTGGCTGGTGAGAGCGGGGGCGGGCGGGGCTAGTGGAAAGTCACGTGACAGAGGCTTCTAACCCGGAAATGAAACTCTGCGGATAAGAGAACCGGGTGGATAGGTCGCCACGTGGGTGGCAGCATGGGGGCCCCTACGGGGAAAATCAATCGGCCGCGGACGGTAATATTTAATATCATGGATTGTCCATTTTCAGAATTGATATGGGGATTTTAGAGCCGGTTTCCGCATCCTAGCCTGTGGGATCACAATGCCCATCACTCTGCGCAGATGGTATTGGCTGAGGATGATGGGAACTGTGGTAGGAGCCCTCGGGTTTGGTCGAGGCTGAGTGGGCGTGGGGGCTCCTTTCTAGAGGCGCCTGTAATATATTGATTTTTTACTGTGATCCTCCATGGATTGCTGTCTCTTATTTAAAAGCGTTGAGTCAAAATATTTATTTATGGAGTCCAACATTTATTTATTTTTCTGTTTGTTTTATTTATAGGGCCGCCTTTCTCCCGATAAGGGGTCCAAGGCGGCTCTCAATAGTAAAAAAGATTAATGTTCCACATTCAAGCCACAGGTTTATAAACACCGTGTCCATATTGGCAAAAGCTCAGATCACAGCTAAAATTTAGATGGAAAGTGATGGTATTCTTAATAATAGTAACGAACTTCCAGGTTGGTATGACGAAGGTATCTCAGCAGCTAAAGTAATCAGCTAATGATCTGTCACCTAATATCCAGCTGTTGAGAGGTTTTTGTTCATATAGTGTTGAAGCAGAGTTTTGCTTATAAGAGTTTGATCTTCTGAAGCCAGAGGTTTTGTGGAAAAAAATTGATTTGTTCCAGATGTTGTTCCTCTGTGTGACTCCCATCAGCCCTACCCAGTAATGAGAGAAAATGAGATTTCTAGGCCCAGCAGTATCTGGACGGCCACACATTTCTACTACCCTGCTTGAAAACAGCAAAATCAAGGTGTAACACCTCTTTGTGTACAGTGCAGCCCGTACGCCATGAGAGCACGGTTTGCTCTTGAGGATGCATCTGAGAACGTGTTGCCTGTGTGTACATTTCAGGAGCTGCAGAAAAAGCTTTTCAAAAGGCGACGTACCCTGAGTAAGCAGAAGAGGAAGAAGCACCGAATTGTGGGGGCCGTGGTGGACGAGGGGCTTATCACCGTTCACCACCTCAAGAAGCGATCGTGAGTTATGCTTAGCCCTGTTCCTCTGCCCAATCCGAGATGAGCCATAGAAGAGTGTGTGAAGAAATCAGAGTATGCTTATTGGCAAAATTGTTTTCATGCTTTATATTGAACTGCTGGGGAGCTCAGTGGTTGAGGTCTCTGGCTGCGGAGCCTAAGGTTCGGAGTTCAAGTCCCTACTATGCCTCCAGGGAGAAGAGCCAGCCTGGGTGGCCTTGGGCAAGCTGCACAGTCCCACAGCGCCCCTAGAGGAAGGGAAGGGTAAAGCACTTCTGAGTATTCTCTACCTGGAAAACCCTGAAAAAGGGTCAACATAAGTCAGAATTGACTTGATGACACATGATGATGATGATATGGAACTGCTGCATAGCTCAGTGGTTTTGGTATCTGGCTGCTGAGCCAGAGGTTGGGAGTTTGAATCCCCCATGTGCCCCCTTGAGAGGGACTAGACTCAAAGACCCATCTGGTCCCTTCCAGCTCTGCTGTTCTAAGATTATGGGCTAGATCAGTTATTTAGGTCTCTGTCTCCAGAGCCAGAGGTTGGGAGTTCAGTTCCCCACGGTGCCCAAAAATGTTCAGCCTTCAACCTTGCAGCAAGGAAGGAAAGAGTAACAGTTAATTGAGGGGGTTGTACAAGTTCTGGAACAAGGGAGCGCAAGTTTGGTTTATACAAGAAAGAGGGAGTGCTTTTTTACCATAGAGACTGGCTTGTATTCTTGTTGTATTCTATGAAAGAACCATGTCTAAATTATCTTCTTCATCACAAACCATCTCTTGGGCTTTCTCTCCAGATCCAGCGCTCGAGCCAACATCACCCTCTCCGGAAAGAAGAGGAGGAAACTGCTGAAACAGATCCGCCATGCCACAAAAGAGAAGACAGATATGCAGGGTAAAGGGGTGTCTTTAATTTAGGAATCTGACATAGCTGGGGGACACCAGATCAAGAACAGTGGCTCCAGAAGACAGGGTTTAAACTATCGAGTCCAGAGTTTTGGACCGATTGTTAAGAAGAGCGGCATGAGGTATTTGACAACAAAGTCTCTGTGAAGGAAGATAGCAATCTCTCCTGCATTGCAAGTTTCACAGGCTGACTGGCCCCCTATCTCAAGGGTGATACAGCTTTAGTTTTACTGCCTTAGCAGGGGGGATTCACTCGACCACCTTTGAGGTCTCTCCCAAGTCTGTGATCCATGGCTGTCTTCCTTAATGTTTAACCTTCTCAAGAACTCCAAAGTCCCTGGCCTGATTCTGACATGATTGTTTGGCGCCGTCTGCTTGTATGGTCATTTTCAATTTGCTTTCAGTGTTTATATTTTTGTTCATCGGCGTCTTGTCTCTGTTGTAACCACCCAGAGTAGCACTTTGGCACCAATGGGAGTGGGATGTAAATGCAATAAATAAATCAGTAAACAAACAGACAAATAAATAAGAGCATTGTGTTAGATGCTCTGCAGGGCTTGGGCAGGCCTTAGTGTGCTTTTAGAAGGCTAGGCAAGGTGTGTTTCTCTAGAATGCCCTTGCCATCATCCCAGCCCTGCGGGGATGCTTAGAATCAGATATATGTAGTCGGACGAGAGTACAGGTGTCATCTAGGGACTCTCAGCCTGTGATTCATGGACCCCTACCATATTCATGAAGAGGGTTTGTAGACCAGGGACAGAAACAAAAAAATACCCATCCAGTTTCCTTTGTGTTCCTTTGAAAGTTGTTCGCAGGGTGATTTTTATGTCAAATTTTGTTGTGGTATTGTTTTATGTGAGTTCCATAATTGTTAACAGATTCTTATATGGCTCTGTGACCCAAAAATGTTTATGAAGACCTGATCTAGTCCATCTCTGCTGGTGCAGAAAATCCAGTACAGCAACATTCCTGTGAATTGGCCTCCCATCTTCTATTTATGGGCCTCTCAGGATAACACAGTGGTTTAGGTCTATGGCTGCGGAGCCAGAGGTTGGGAGTTCGATTCCCCACTGGGTTTCCTGGGAGAAGAGCCAGCCTGGGTAGCCTTGGGCAAGCTGCACAGTCCCACAGCGCCCCTAGTGGAAGGAAAGGGTAAACCACTTCTGAGTATCCTCTACCTGCAAAAACGCTGGAATGGATTGCCATAAGTCAGAATTGGCTTTATGGCACATGACTATTATTAATAATAAAGAATAGCCCGCTTTATAGAGAAAGTTTGAGAGACACCTTCAAGTCCCTTGGGTAAGAAAGGAGAGTAGCTTTCAGGTTTCAATAGAAGCAAGATCATGGGTTTTAAATCACTACTCTCTCTCCTTGCAGTTGATGCTTCTCCCGGACCGAGTAAAACAGCTCAGAGCAGAAAAGAGAAGAAGAAGAAGAAAGAAACCATAAGCTGTCCAGATGTAGAAATGGTGGAAACAGGAACTGTACCTGAGCCAGAGAGCTGAGGTCTATCTGTCAAACCCTGAAGCCTGGCGGTCCGTGACCTGTTTCGCTGCCTGGATTTGGCAGGATTCTGGGACTGGTAGTGGAGGAGCTGAGCACGAAGGTTGCACAATGAGAAAAATCAGAGGGTTTGGCCCAGTAAACTTAGACGTGTCTAAATTCCTTTTAAAACACACAGATTAGAGAGGTCTCCTGCAGAATCTATATATCTCTCTGGTTTCCATTTTCCTTGACAAACAAGTCTGAATTCCTCATATCTTGAAGCTATGCCAGCTATTTAAAGCTTGAAAAGGCCTCCCAGAGTCAGCCTCGTGAGCTTTCTGCATATGTAACGTGGACTTTGTGAATGTTTGATGTGGGGAGCAGCAGTGGCTAAGCCAGCTTTCCTACATAATAAACATATGCTGAGAACAATTGTGTGGAAGGATCCTTGGGAAGAAAGCCCTAATGATTTATAATATGTTTAAAACAAAGCAAAGCGTGCTGCTTATGTACTGCTCTACAGTGCCTAAAGCACTGTCTGGGCAGTTTAGAATTTAATTATGAATAATTAATTTAATTGGTTAATTAATTAATTGCTAAATTAATAATTAATTAATTAATTAATTTACCAACCTCGGAAGGATGGAAGCTGAGTCAACCTTGAGCCGGCTAACTGGGATTGAACCCGAGTTGTGAGCAGAGTTTTGGCTGCAGTCCTGCAGTTTAGCCACTGCGCCACAAGGCTCCTGAGAAGCTTCTGTATTCAGATAAACCATACAGAGAATCTAGTCCTTATATATATATATATTTTAAAGGTAAGGTTGGGCTTAAGGGTATCACCAGCCAGCTCAGCTGGACAGAAAGATAATGTGTTCCTCCATATTTTAAATAGATCTAATTCCCAACATCTAAGCGTGCTGTCCCAATAAAATGGCAACAAAACTATTTTGTTTCCTGGCTTGTGTTCCCTTCCCCCCCACCCGGTGTGTTAGATGTTGGGGGGATTTGGGATTTGCTCTGGATAGAAAATGGGGACATGGAATCAGTTCTTCCCTATAGGGTGTGGAAAGGATTCATAGAAGGAGCTTACCAGGAATCCTAATTTATCAATGGTTTCCTAAAGCACTACCATTTTGTCTCTCATGTTGCAGTTTAGGAAACAGGATGTACTGATCCAGCTGCACCAGCTGTTCTGCTTAGGCTGTAATATATGACCACTTATTTCACTCTATTTTATCTCCTACTTCTTGGGAGAACATTAGGGTGCGAGGTACTAAAAAGTGGGCAACTGTGGAAGGGCCAGGAAGGAGCCCCCTTTTGCAGACTCACAACACGTCACACGCCCCTTCTTCAAAAAGTGGCTTTTCCGTATTTTTCAAAACTGGACAGAGTTGAGCTGCATTTGTAAAAGGAATTGCAGAAAGCTGCCCCACACACCCACACTGCACTTCTCTTTGATGCACTTGTAGGGGAAGACTTGTCGCCCCCCTTGTTGGGGGTCGCAAATCAGAACACAGAGTAAATCTTCGCCATAAACCTTGACTACTTTGGAAAGTGGGAGAAAGGCTAACAGAGAATATGTGTAAAGTGATTCTTCCCGAATAACCAAGCAGTTGCTCTTTTATACTTTTAAGTGGAATTTTCCAAAGTACAGACCGAGGATCCATAACAAAAACTACTGAAAGCTACAACAGGAAAGACAACTTCACCTATTCAGGAAATATTTTATCCGCCACAACGTCTCTTTTTGACCTAATCCAGCAACGCAACTTACTGGATTCACTCTCGTGCCAAAATATGGCATCCTTTTTACATTTTGTCTCTTCCCCCTTGCTTTCAGGATTGAAATATATATATATTTAGCTAGGCTGGGAAGGGTGCAATAAATGGGCTGCATACAGAGCAGGTAATTTACTTGCATAGATTCCTTGCCAGTCAAAAGCTTTATTTCAGCATCTTCAAAAGTGCATCGTGGTACAAGCTAACAGTCCCAAGATGCATATTTGCCTCAAGGACTTCTCAATCCCAGATGCTTTATCTCCTTCCTGGAAGGAGAAGCATTTATCAATGCAGTCTGGCCCTGAAGATGGATGTGGCTGTGTACCCGTGGGAACACGAGCTACTGAACCGCCCAGAGAGGGCTCGTTGGCGGTCACATGCTTTTGACGTAGTCGCCCCTACATCCAAGCGCAAGGATTTCCAATTTGAAATCAATGAAGTGCTGAGTATTGGGGAAGGTCCCTCTCTCTTCTTGAGGTCTTGGAGAGCTGCTGCCAGCCAGAGCAGGCTCTACTGAACCAGACAATAAAGGACTCAGAGCCTTGAGACCCGGCGATTAAACCGCAAGTACTGCAGTCAAGATTCTGCTCACGACCTGAGTTCCATCCCGACCAGCTCGGGTAGTCCGCTCAAGGTTTGTTACTCCTGGAGCTTGATATCTTTGCTAATTTTATGAAGCCAAGTCTTGAGCAATAATAATAAGCGGACAGTTTCTTGGAGGAAAGGGCAACAGGTTTATTCAGAGAAAACAAGTGCGCACTTGGGTGCCCAGCAGGGTGGGGACCCCGAGATCAACAGGGTTAAAGTTTTTATACAGTTCTAAAAAATAAACAAAAGTGTGCAGCAGTTCATTGGTCCTTGAGGAATATATGCATTGGTTACAATTTCTCGCATCTCAGCAAAGCAGTTAGTTACCTATGCGCAGAGCAGCTTATCTCTAAGGAATGTTGAGTCTTCCTTACAAAGCACGTCTTCTTTTTTAGGCATTTGCTCCCTTCTTACAGGTTGACTCAGCCTTCCATCCTTCCAAGGTCGGTAAACTATTTAGCTTGTGGAAGGGCGGGTGGGCAATGTGATTGTAAACCGCTCAGAGAGTGCTTTAAAGGGCAGTATATAAGCAGCACACTTTGCTTTTGCTTTGAGACTGGATGCGGATGACATACTTATAAGGTTATGCTCACCGCTAGATAGGCTGTCAAAGGTGGATGTGAAGTGACATTTCACAACAGCTAGAGAGACACGGATTCTTCAGCCCTGAGACACAAAAATAGGATAGGATGTTGGCAAAATGGAAGGGGAGAAAGAAAAAGAACGAGAAGAAAATCAAGTTATTGCAGCACATGTTAAAGACTGACATTTCTTTCAGTGTGATCTTTTATTGATGGAGATCAACTTTATCAGACATAACGAGTGCAAATACATATCCTTTATATTTATTCTGTGGTGGTGAGAGTCATATCCGGGTGGAGATGCAGTCAGTCAGTGACAACGGTTCGTTAATACGGAAATAGGACTATCAGGATGTTAAGTTAGCCGATCTTTGCTAGGGGGTGATAAGATGTATGCAAGATAGACATGGCTGTCATAGGAATGCTAAGAGCTGTTTTATGGTACAGAAGTCAAAGTCTGTCAACAGAAAGATCTATTTTATAGCCTTAAAATATGATAGGAAGCTGGCTTATTAATGCATATCATATGCAAAGAAGCTTAGATCTCTATTTAGAGATGCACTGAAACTCGTTTATTTACCCAACTTCTGTGGTCTTTCTGGATAGGGCATTTTTTTTCTTTCTCTCAAGATTTATAGATTTTATTATGGATTATGTCCATGATCCTGAAGTAAAAAATAATAATAATGGTATTTGATGTTGCAGTTTTGAATTTCGGGTAAAATTACTTTTTGCTATGAAGTAGAAATACCAAAAAAGACTCATAGAGGAGAATAGCTTCAAGTTCCCCAAATAGTCCACCCCTTTCTCATTACCTGGCCCTTAAGCTCTCAATAACTCACTCTTGAGACATTTGCAGGAGAAAGAATAAAAATGTTCCATTACTTACAGTCACGAACAGATCAACAGCAAACGGACAAACAAGCTGACTTTCAACACTGGAGTGCTAGACATGTCTCTTTTAAATTTCCCACATCCATGCACGTCGGGAGAAGCCCTCCTGAACTGCATGATGGAATTTCACAGCCTTTATGTTTGAGACTAGATAGCCACCAGCACTCCAGCATTGGAAGTCAGTCTGTTTGTCTCTTTGCTGCTGTTCTGTTCACAACTGTAAGTAACGAACCATTGTAGTGGATACAGAGGGATGGACTAGGACTCAGGAAATCTGGTTTAAAATCCTTTCTCGGCCATGGAAACCCAGTGGGCAACGAGGAACTGGTAAAACCACTCCTGAAAGACTTAATTTATCTGGAAAGCTCCATTAGGGTCGCTAGAAGTCAGGTCCCACCTTAGGAGCCCTAACGTGTAGGAACGTTAGCGACGGAGTTATTCGCATTCGCACGGGCCCTATTTCCGGGAACCCCTCTCGTGCGCTGCTTTTAATCTTCCCCCATTCATTCTCCCGCGTGCGCAGGCGCGGAAGAAGTTGTTGGGGGGGAAGCAATTTTTTTTAAAAAGGAGGATTTGTGCTTCTCCAACTTTTCTCCCCTCCCTTCCCACGGCCAGCATGTCCGCTCTGTGTGATCCTCCGGGGGTGGGAGGGCCTACAGGGTCCGCCCCCAGCCCCAAACCAGCAGCTGGCCCTCCATCGCTCAGGTACTGGACATGTCTCCTCTTTTAGGGGGTTTGGGAGGCCTCTCCCCCCCCCCCCAGGTTAGAAACCGCCACCTTTTCTGGATCTTGGCAGGCTCTGGGGCTGGTAAACCGGGATTGGGGCCCTTCCCAGCGCTATCCTGACTCTTCCATCCCTAGCTGTGGGTGGTTTGCAAAAGCATCCGCTCTGGTGAGGATTCCTGGCTGAAACCGGGTGCCTTAGCAGAGTAAGGGGTCAACCTGTTGAATCTGTGGGGATTTAGTGAGTCACTGCCTCCTGAGACCCAGTTGATTGAATAACTCTAGTATACTTATTGATCTTTGCCTTAATATTGCCTGTCAGTTGATGTAAGATGCCTCCTTATTCATTGCCCCTGGTTTCAAATATTATCTTTTAATGAGGTTAACCCCCGTTGTATACTCGTTGTTTTCCACTTTAAATATTGTATTTCGTTGTTTTAAGCTGCCTTGGGTCCTTTTCAAGGAGAAAAGCGGGGTAAAAATGTTTTAAATAAATAAATAGTGATTTACCCGTGAGAAGCCACAGTGTGGTGTACTGGATAGGGTGTGGGGAGTTAGGACTGGGAGGCAGCAGTGTTAAGTCGCTTCTTGAATGTCTCACCTACGTAGAAGGCTCTTTATTATGTGTGCCTTAAGTCAGAACCGGCATGAAACAGACTTACTTCTCCAAAGAGTTTACAATCTAATGTGTGAGGCGGAAAAGGGGAAGGTAGACAGGGAGGCAGAAATGTGGAAATTGAGGCTGTCCTACTTTGGGCATCTCACGAGAAGGCAGGGTTCTCTGGAAAAGATCATAAGGCTGGGAAAGGTGGAAGGGAGCAGGAAAAGAGGAAGACCAAATACGAGATGGACTCCCTCCCTTGAGGAAGCCACCCCCTTGAGTTTACCAGGGCTGTTGAGGACTGGATATTTGTAAAAGCACTCATTCATAAGGTTGCTATAAGTCGGAGGCAACGTGACAACACATAACAACAACCGACAGGGAAAGCCATCAACAACCCTAACAGTGTGGGGAGAGAGGCAGCTGCCTCAGGTGGCAGATTTGGGGTATGAAGCTGGGGCACTGCCAGTGATGTACTTCATCACTATTGAATTTCTATTGCTAGGCAGGGAGAGAGGCGCTTGTGGCATTTTCTGATGTATAAGCCAAGTAACTGGGCTGAGTTTAGATAATGTGTATCTAAAACTGGAAGGGAGCAGGGCATCATTTCCTGTTTTGCCTCATGCAGTAAAATATGCTGTATTTTCATTTACTTGCACTTCCCACGACTTATGGTATTGTTGTTACTGTTAATGTACATAGCGTTTTATGCAGAAGAACTGTGAATACTGCTGTTGGGCTTGTGAATCTATTCTAGTACCAATAGCTAGTTCTTTCTGGAACCTAGGTAAAGGTTCCCCTTGACATTTAGTCCAGTTGTGTCCGACTCTAGGGCGCGGTGCTCATCCCCGTCTCCAAGCCGTAGAGCCAGCGTTTGTCTGTAGACAGTTTCCGTGGTCACGTGGCCAGTGCGACTAGACACGGAACGCTGTTACCTTCCCACCGTGGTGGTACCTATTTATCTACTCGCATTTACATGCTTGCAAACTGCTAGGTTGGCAGGAGCCTAATCTGGTACTAATCAGAGCTAAAGAAAACTAAATGCTGTCTATTAGAACACATCATAATTTGTTTCCCTATTATAATTTTCTGTGCATCTGATTACCCCCAGCATGTAGCTGGAGTGCTAGACTGGGTTTTGGAAAAAAAAAAAGCCCCGTGCAAGTCCTCACTGAACTCACTGGGTGACTTCAGGCCAATCACATGTTCTTTCAGCATGGCCTACCCTTCAAGGTTGTCGTGATTAAAAAGAGCATCACATATGCCACCATGAGCTTATGGAAGGATAGGCAGGATTATAAATGGAACAAAACAACCCCGATGCCTTTGAATCTAATGACAGAGGGGTTCCTTCATGGAGAAGCTTATCTCTGACAGAGTAAACAAAGGAAAATCGCTGTGAGGTGAATTTTCTTCTCAGCATTTCATTTTACTTCCCACCAGCACTTCCCCTGCTTTGGGGTTGACATCATCTTTCTCTCTCTCTCTTTTTCTTGCAGTTCCCAAGAACTTGCTCAGGAAATCAAGGCCTTCCTGAGTGGTGTGGACCCTGTACACGGCAACAAGCTCACCATTAAGGAGCATGCCAGATGCGCAATTTTGCTGCTGCGCAACCTGCCCCCTGCCCGCAGCGCTGTCCTAGATCACCTTCGCGGCGTCTTTGACGAGTACGTGTGCACCTACCTGATGGATCTGGAGAGCAGCGAGAATGGCATGGGCTCCATCCGCTCCCAGGGCCCCAACCTGGACGATGTGGTGCAGGAAATCCAGGCTGTGCTCTCCGACTTTGTCCGCATGAATCCCAAGGCTTGGGCAGCCTTGGTGTCCGCCTGGTCCATCGATCTGATGGGGCAGCTGAGTAGCAAATATGCCGGGCGCCACGGGGTCCCCCACGCCAGCAGCCTCAATGAACTCCTGCAGCTATGGATGTCCTGCAAGGCCACACGGACGCTGATGGAGATCTACACTCAGTGCCTCTCCTCCATGATCAACTCCTGCCCGGATGCCTGCGTGGACGCCCTCCTTGACACGTCGGTCCAGCACTCACCTCATTTTGACTGGGTGGTGGCCCACATCGGCTCCTCCTTCCCCAACACAATCATCAACCGCGTGCTTTCCTGTGGGCTGAAGGATTTCTGCATGCACGGCTCGACCTCCGCCGATCTCCTCCTTTTCCCGAGCGCCACAACCGCCGACAAGAGGGTGCCCAAGATTGCCTCGGTCGTGGGCATTTTGGGTCACCTGGCCTCTCGCCACTCGGAGAGCATCAAGCAGGAGTTGTTGAGGATGTTCCACGGGAGTCTGGGCCCTGCCTGGGACCAGCAGCAGAAAGCTACAGTGCCTTTCTTACTCCAGCTGGCGGTCATGTCCCCCACTCTGCTGGGCACCATCTCAGCCGAACTGGTGGATTCCTTAAAACCCAGTGTCCTCAACCAACTGCACCAGCACTTTGCTTCCCTGCCTCGGGAGGATCTGGAAAACATGGTCAGCATCGTGGTGCATCTCATCTGCCAGACGTCTGGAGGCGCTTATCGGACCCTCCAGTTCCTCATCAACACGGCCATGCCAGCCTCTGTCATCACGACCCCGGGCCTGGCTGTCCACGACAGCGTGCGGGAAGCCTGTGATCGCATCATTCAGCTTCTCCTCCTCAACTTGCAGAAACTGGTGTACAATCGGGGCTCGGCCAGCTTGGCGGAGGCCCCGCCCCGCGTGGTCCCTTTCCTGGACGAGCTGAAAGGCCACGTGCGTGAGCTGTGCCTGGAGGCACTGCAGTTGGAGAGAAAACGGTTCTTGTGGCAGCACCAGCTGCTGGTCCTCCTGTCCGTTTACTGCACCCCCAGCTGTGCCAGCGAGGCCCTGTTCTACCTGCTGACGCTGGCCAGGAGCCAAGAGGAGCTCAGCTTAGCCACCCAGCTCTTTGCGGTGCTCAGCTCTTGCATGAGCGGCCTGCTGCCGGCGACGATGAAGAAATGCATCTGTCAGATCCACGCTGGGGCTCTTTCTGAGCTGCACATGGCCCAGCTGTTCCAAAACCTGGCCTTGATCATGCCGTGGGAGGGAGAAGGCCCAGCCTCGATGGGCCAGCAGCTCGGCCAAGCGGTCTCCTCCCACGTCTACGACTTTGGCCAGCTCCTGCTGCACCACAATCCTGAGGTGGCCCAAGCGGCCTCTCTGCTGCTCTCGGTCTGCCCCATGCCCAAGGCCATCCGGCCGGCTCATCTCCTCTTCCTCATCCGTTCTGCGGTCCACCATTTCTTCCTGGTGCTGCGTTGCCAGTATCCCACCGGGATCAGCTACGGGAGCCGCCTCCTGGGCTGCCTGAGCAGGGCCTCCCCCATGGCCAGCAAAGCGATCCTCCAATACCTGGTGGAAGGAGCCCTGCACCCGGGCAACACTGAGCTCTTTGGCGGAACGGCCCAGCCGCCCTCCGTCAGGAATGATGCCAGCCTGGAAGGCGCCAGCGTCTCTCTGCTGGACATCAACCGGCGTTTTATGGCTGCCGTGAATTTCTCAGGCAGTGTGTGGTCTGTGTTTCACGCCGGGGTGATCGGCAAGGGTCTGAAGCCCCCCCACGCCCCCCACCGCCACGAACCGGAGGAGATCTCCCAGAACGTCCAGACTTTCCTGAGCTTACTGCTGCAGTGCTGCGGGGCCGGGCGCTGCGGCCCGGAGCCCTCCCGGCGCGGCGCCGTCGGACCCGAGGCTGCTAAGACGGTGGCTGTCGTCCTTGTGGATACCGTCTGCCCGGACGTCACCAACAGCGAGCTGGCTTGGCCCCCGGAGGAGCACACTCGCAACACGGTGGAGCGGGACCTCCAGATCGAGCGCTCCTTCCGGGACAACCCTCTGCTCTTCCAGCTGCTGAGCCTGGTGGCCTCGGGGCGGCCCGCGTTGTGTTACTGCTCGGTGCTCCTCCGCGGCCTCATGGCCACCCTCATGGCCCACTGGGAGGCTTCGCGGGAGAACGACACCACCAGCTCGCCCTGGCACTTGCAGGCTTCCTGTGCCCTCGTGGCCTGCATGGGGGAAGGGCACCTGCTCCCACCCCTCCTCAGCAACATGCACGAGATTTTTGACCAGCTGGCCCCCTTCGAGGTGCATCTCTTGCTGCTGAGTGTCTGGGACTACATGCGCGACAACAGTCCCTTGCCGCAGAAGTTCTCGTTCGACGCCGACACGGGGCTCTTCTTCCGAGACTTTTCCAGAGACGTTGACGTTGGCAAATACCTTTACGTCTTACACAGCGTTCTGCATAAGAACATTGATCGCCTGGGTCTGCTTTCTGGGCGGTTCCACACCTAGCCTCCTGCTTCTCATCCCACTCAACCGGGGGCCGGGCCTGCTAGGACCCTCTTAGAGGCATGATGATTCTTCTTTTTGAAAAACCTCCATTTAAAAAGAAGAAAATAAAAAGATGTCGACTGATGGAGAGCCATGGAGTGGTGTGTGTGGTTGTGTAGCAGCAGGAGATGTCCTTAAGAAAGGGGGAGGTTGCAGGTGGTCCCAGTCACCTTCTGATATCCCTGCCTTTTTCTTAAGAAAAACTAAAAATAAGTCCAGCGGATGTCTGTAGTTCAACTCGTGGAAGACTCCAAGCGGAAAGTCTTGCAAACCCAGGAGTGAAATGTAGGCAGATGGGTTTGGCCTGGTTTTGTGGAGAAATCACAACCTGTTGAAAGTAGGGGATGAGCTTGTATGGAAATGTGTCAAATGCTTTCGTTAATGCCAGACCTGAACATAATTAAATAAAATATCTTCCATGCCATTGTGCATCGTATGAGGAGGGATTCCCGATAGCTGAGACAGTTGCATCAGGCAGCACTATGTGACGATTGGTTTGTAGATCAAAAGCTGAATATGAGCCAACAGTGTGAGGTGGCTGCAAAAAAGGCAAGTGCCATTTTAGGCTGCGTTAACAAAAATATAGTCTCCAAATCGTGTGAGGTACTGTTGAGAATCAGCCAGGGGCTCCAAAGGCTGTGTTGGAACACGTTCCTTAATGCAAAGAGGAAGAAAATTGTTGGAAAATTATCCTATATTAAAACAAAAACCCTGGCTTAGGAAGAGAAAGCAAAGAAGAATAACTCATTAGGCAGTGCAGACAAGGTAGCGGTGTAGAAATTATTCTTGCTATGCACAGCTAATGGCACTTTCCCTGCTGAAGGCATTCTGTGTAACTTTGGTGACTTGCACACTTTGGGGATGTGGAAAGCTTTTCAGCAGGCTTCGGGTTCTGTCAGCTTTCTGTTAACTCGAAAGTACTGCCTCTGAGGAGGCTTCATAAATATTGATGCAATATATTTACTTAGGATTCAGCTGGCTGGATAGCTCAGTGGTTTAGGTATCTGGTTGGGAGTTGGATTTCCCTCTGTGCCTCCTGGGAGAAGAGCCAGCCTGGGTGGCCTTGGGGAAGCTGCACAGTCCCACAGCGCCCCTAGAGGAAGGGAAGGGTAAAGCACTTCTGAGGGTCTACCTGGAAAGGGTCGCCATAAGTTGAAATTGACTTGTCAGCATGCAGTTATTATTATTATTACTTACTTACTTACTTACTTACTTACTTTCAAGGATTCACACCACAAGCAGTATCAATACCCCAACTGTCTCACTGAAGCAATGGTTTGCTGGCTAGTTCTGCTTTTCACTAGTGAGCGTGATCACAGTGCAAATGTTCCTGAACAGGGCTTACTGCCTCCCCACTAAAATTCTTGATTATATGGTATTCTGGGGTTTCTGTCTTGATATTGCAGACATAAAGGCAATTTGTCCTTTGGAATTCCCTCCATCATACCTCGTGTGCTGTGACGGCAGCTATTCGTAGCCAAAGTGCTAACTGTATCGTTTTCTCTTGTGTGGTCAAAGCGCTGAGTTTTAGAGCCAGCTGAGAAAGAGATCCATTGCACCCTGCTGTTTTACCTGGAGTTGGCCTCTTCCTTTCTGTTGCCTCAGGTGAGTTTTTTTTTCCCCTTTCAGAGATTATGCAAATACTAGAAATAAAATCTGTGTTCTTTTTTCCTAAAGGGCTGGGGAATCGAGGTCCACCATTCTACAGGTTCACCAGTCCTTTTTCAAGTGCCCCCCCCCTGAGTTTAAAAATAATAGTAAAATACCATTTTGGTGTTCCTTTATAGCTAGGGATTCCCATTGTAGTGTAGTGGATAGAGTGACAGATTAGGACACTGGAGAACAGGGTTCGAATCCCCACACAGGCATGGAAACTCACTGGGGGAGTGGAACTGGTAAAAACCACTCCTTAAATATCTCACTTACCTTGAAAACCCTATTAGAATCACCATACGTCAGATCTGACGGGACAGCACAAAACACACACACATATGCCTAGAGAACTGAAGAATTTCCATCTGAGCATTTGATCTGTTGTGACTTAAGTGTTCACACACAGATACACAAGCATACCAGGGTCTGGAAGTTGAGTCATGGCAACTGGACCTCTTGTTAGGTCGAAACCTTTTGCTACTCATCCAAGTAGCTTCTTCAGTCTGAGGAGAGTTGGTAGGAGACCCCTGATCTACCCTCCAGGTTGGTTTCACTTCCCCCTGGTCTGAATAGGCTCCTTAGAAGGACAAAGGACTGGGGGGGTGAGGGATAATCCCACTCCTGCAGTCCATCTCCTCCCATTGTCATGGATTGTTGATGGTCCTTAGCAGTGATCTAAGGGGCATAAGCCTGCCATTTTAAATCAGTGTTTGCCAACCTTTGGTAACCCAGGACTGCAGCTCCCCGAAGCCTTCACCATTAGCTGTGATAGCCGGAGTTTCTGGGAGTTGCAGTCCAAGAATACCTGGGTTAATCAAGATTGGAACTTCTGTTTTAAACCAAGGTACCTCAGCTTGGTGAAGAGATCCCTCCTTATTGTAACTCTGATTTAACCATGCATGTTAGAATTAGCAATTATACAAATGTATTAGAAATAGCTGATAGAATTTTGTTATGCCCTATCGTAGAGCAAAGCCAAATGTATTATGAGAAAACCGCCATCCTCATAAAGACAGGCTCATAAAACAATTAACACAAGCATCTGTGCCACAGGAAATGTTACATTTTGAGAGACATCCTGTGAGGCTTTTCCCCATCACCTGCCAAAAAGGAAAGTTGTGTTCCAAAAACAGGCAGTGTTGTGATGAGGAGGGGGCTTATGCTGAGTGATGGGCTACCTCGGTCTGAATTCCTGAGTGGAAATTTCCAGCCACATGTTAAACTACACACCCCAAAGCCTGGCTGTAAAGAGCTTTAAAGTCATCTTACGAAGATGGCTGGCGAACCTCTGTCGTGCATTTTTGGGGCATTCGTTTGTAATTTTTCTACACTATCAACAAGTTACCGCATGGCTGAAGAAGTGATTTTTTTCGATTCACAAAAGCTTGTGTTGATTTTTTTAGTGTTCTAATAAACGTGTTGCATTCTTGTAGTGAGTAGGTACTTTGAAACCAGATTTTGTGAGATCAATGAGTTGAAAGAAATACCAGTTTTAATTACTAAGTTATGGCCCTTTGTGCTCCTCCTATAAAGCCATCCTATGCGCCTTTCGTTCTTTGGACTTCCCTACCGACCCCTTAGTGTAGGTCTTGATTTCCTGCATTTAATAAACACTTCCATGATCCCTCACAACAGAAGCAACCTGGCAGATTTTAAAGAGAAAAGTCTACACATCGGTGCCCTCCAGATGTTTTGGAAAATTTCCATCATCCTTATTCATTGGCCATTGAGAAAAGGCCATTGCCTGAATCAGGATGATACAGCTTCTGATCCTAACAGGTTTTTTTTTTTAACGCTAGCTCGAGAGAAAATAACTTTATTTCTTTATGTGTCTTGAGAAATTGGCTATGTTGGTGAAGCCACAAAAGGGGGGCCATGTTTAATATTAAAAATAATAAAATGTTAAAATTGGGAGGCCTCATGAGGTCATGGGGGGGCACTCCTTTTGTCTTAGGCAGGAAAAGGAGCCAATATTTTTAATTTCCCACTAAAGGCTCAGAGCCTCTCCTTTCATCCCAAAAGAACCCAAGCGTCCGAGAATAGTAGTCCCTCACCTCCCCCCCCAACCGGAAATGGCAGCCATGAAGCTTCCGGCCCGCCCTCCAGCCTCTGCCCCGCCCCTTCTCTTCCCCCCTCCCTCCGCGAGAGCGCTGGCTCCCAATGAATCACGGGAGTGGGAGGGGCGGCGCCCGGCTCTCAAGAGTCTCCAGGAGAGGCGGGCTCATTCCGAGGCAGCCAACGAGGTGCTCTGCCCGGAGAGGCACCGAGCCAATAGCAGCGGCGCGGGGGCGGGGCCGAGGAAGAACCAAGATGGCGGCCGCGGCGGCACCAGGGAGGTGAGAGCGAGGCTCCCCCGGGAGAGAGGGAGGGAAAGTGAGGAGGGTGGGGGGGGCATGTTATCCCTGTAATAGCACCCCTTCCCCACCCAAGACCCTCTGTTTCTTCTTAATTGGCCTTTAATTGGTGGAAGCCGCCCCTCTCCTAGTCCCCCCCACCCTTGCCTCAGTTTCCCCTACCACCCCTATTAACCCTTTGTGGTCTGGCTCCCCCTTGCCTCCCTGGTGTGCCTCCCCATGCAGGATCCGACCCCCCCCCCTCCGGTCAGCTCGTTTCCCTTGCCTCTTCCTCCCAACCCTCCCCCCCCAGGCTCCTCTCGCCTTTTTTAGCCCCTTCCCAGACCTCGCAAGAGCATAAACAGAGTGCCTCGTGTGTGTATGTATGTGTGGGGAAATCACACTCGGAAGTTGTCTCCTTCCCCAGCTTCCTGTTGCCGACCATGGTGCGCAGCCGAGCTCTCCGCTTTCCTGGCTCTTTTGGTTTCCTGCAGCTCAAAGATAGACTGCTCCCGAACACTGGAGGTTCTGCGTTGGCACAGCAGGGCTAATAGTTGTTCTGTGGCCCAGCCTCTGCTTTCTGAGTTTGTACTCGTCACTTCATGGGTGCCTGACCGAAGATTTAGCTAGACCAGTGGTTCCCAATCTTGGGTCCTCAGATGTTCTTGGACGGCAATTCCCAGAAGCCTTTTCGCCACTTGCTGTGCTGGCCAGGATTTCTGGGAGTTGCCATCCAAGAACATCTGGGGACCCCAGTTGGAGAACCGCTGTTTGCAGTGGTTGGCAGTCAGATGCTCCCAAGGAAACTCGTGAAGGCAGGAGGGCAGTAGACCTTCCCTCCCTCATTCTCCTGGTGTTTGAACCTGTTGTTAGAGGAAGAGAGAAACTGCTGTTCAACATGGAGGTTCCCTTTTCCTCCATTTCCCTGCACTCTTCCATTAATTGCATACCCCAGAGTGTGCTGTGTAACTGGCACAATCTCTTTCTTAGATCCTGGTAAAATCTCTCATTGGTTCATTTGCTACTTTATTCTCCTCGTTGCTTCCTTTTCCTCATTACTTTCAAATATTCATTTCTCTCCTCCTTACAAGATATTCCTCTTCTTCTTCTTCCCCTCCCCAACTTCCATAAGCTTTGTTTTTACACTTGGAGGGCTTGGTTATCATGCTGTCCACTTTCACAATTAGATCGTCATGATGAGGCCCATGGTCAACATTTTCATTTTTCGGCGGGGGTTCAAGGGATTTGCCCCCAAACAGATCTATGAAGTAGATCTGTAGCCGAGCGGTGATTTGGAACAAAAGTGGCCAATTTCCTGTATTTTGCACAATGGTCATTCATTAAGAAGTTCAGTGCTGATGTTTTTAGAGGTTTTTTTACAATTGTTTGGTGTTCAGATAGGTTCACATGAATGTCTTTCTCTGCCTTCATGAGAGCTAGAAACTTGTTTTGTATGGAAGCAAATACTGCAATTTGTAGACTCCTGTGCGTGCTAGTTGCTGTAGATCTTACACTCTGAACATGTGTAGATAGATGGAGATGCCTGTTGACCTTCCAGATCATCAGATAAAAAAAACCCTTATACTATCTTTCCCAATTTATAGTTTTTAGTTCTGAACGTTGGCATGGTTGTGGTTGCTTTCCCTATGTAATTAATTTATTTTGTTTTTTTATGCTGCATTTGTTTCAGGGGTGGGAAGCCTGTGACCTCATCAGATGTTCTGGAACTACTTACCCCATCAGCCCCAGCCAGCATGGCCAGAGCTCATCAAGCATGGGGGTTGTAGTCCAGCAGCATCTGGTGGCCAGAGATTCTCCCTCACTCTGGTGTCACAGAACACTTGTCCGTGTTTGTATGTTGCCGTACAGAACAATTCGAGAGGGAACAAGGGAGGGGAAGGCTCCCGCCTCAAGGAGTGTGTTTTGAGAAGTATGGGAGGCAAAAAAAAAAGGAAGATTTTCAGAGTTGGTATTGACCACTTATAAAACCTTTTTCTAATGATTTCAAAACCTGGTGTTCTGCAGGTTGGGAGGTCCTGGGCACTCTGCTCCTGCCCCGAGGCTTCTGCTTTGCTTCTTAGAGATGACTCGGTTGTAAAAACACACACACACACACGCACGGAGAGGCTACAACTGACCTTTGCACCAGGGGACTTGGGATAAGTCTGCCCTTTGCATCCTCTGTGTGCTCATACTTCTCATTCCTGCTCCAGGCTGATAAAAGCCACTGTTTGTCGCTGAACTCCCAAACACGTGGCTAGGCCTGATCTTGGTGTTCTTTGATCATTCAAGTCCCTTCCCCCGGAGAAAATGTGGAAAGATCTAAAGTTGGAACTAGACTGTGGATGTTATTGGTTAAAAAACAAACAAACCAGAGTATCCGGGTCTACCATCCCTTACACAAACCCTCCAAGCTGCTTCCTGTTAGAAGCTCTTAAAGGCCTGGTACAGACAGGGCTTTGGTGTCTGTTTTGTCTTTAAATTACTCTGAGTCGGAAACCCTTGCTGATCTGTTGCCTGTAACTAGAGCGGGGCCATAATCCACCACCAGGATGTTTTGCTATGCATGCAGAAGGGTGTCGGGTTAAGCCCCTTGGATCCGTAGCAATGCTGTGTGGCCAATGCTGAGTTAAGTGCATCAGTGAAATAACTCTGACTGCTTGGTAGCTTTGTACAATCCTTTTATTGGAATGTTTATTAGCAGCTTCTTTGTTCTACAGTATGATTCCTCCATAGCTAATTACGTACAATCCTTTATACACCAGGTCTTTACTCAGACCATGAGGACTGGAATCTTAGTTTATTGTAATAATTTTAAAACATTGGTCCTTAGATTGTGTAAAGGTGCTTTATAAGGGGGGAAAATGCTGGCAAGGAGGGGTGTAGTAGAGAGAAATAGAAAGGGGGCAGAGATTGTGGAGACTGGTGAATTTGGATCCCACCACTTACAGGACAACCCCACATTCTTTTATTTATTTATTTATTTAACTTATATTTATTTGGTTACTGACGTTTGTTTGTTCTTTAAATTTACTTATTTTTTTATCCCACCTTTTTCCTTAAAAAGAACCCAAGCCGCTCTGAGAAGCCCACCTTGGCCCATGTGGTGCTTTTAATTTTTATCCTTATGTCAGCCTCATGAGTCTGGATTGGACCCTAAGTCAGTCACCCTGATCCTGTTTCGAGGCGCTGCCCTTTTGAAAAGCTCATGCCATAGAACACCCCAAACTGAGTGCAGGTTTGGTTATTTCTAAGAAAACATGTAGGATTTGATTGCCAGTCCTTCAGCCCCTGGTTATTGCCAGTGGCAGAATGGATGAATTCAGACTTTTGGTTTCAGTTCGGGGTAAGCCAAGCAGAGCTTGGAAAGACCTGGAGAGAGTGCTTCTTCTCTGTCAGGGTCACTACTCTTTCCCCCCACCCTGTCCTCCTCTACATGCTGGCTGGGTTGAGAAGAGTTTCCATTGGACATGTCTGAATTGATCTATCTGGTCAAAACGAAAGAAAAACAAAATTAAGACAACAAAAACGTTGTGACGCCTTAAAGACTAACTGCTATATTTTAATATGAGCTTTCGTACACAAGTCCACTTCTGAATTTATTCATTTATTTAAAATATTTTTTTACGTGCCTTTTTTCTGTAAGAAGGACCCAAAGGTGGTTTACGTCATTAAAAGGCGATATTTAAAAGCGGAAACAGAAGACGTGCAAATACTGAAAAGGATCAAGCAAATACTACCCTAAAAGTTTACCAACACCAAAACCACATTCAAAGCAGTCAGGCACAACTGTCGTTTAAAAACACCCAAGTTGTGGAAGGCTGGTGCTCAGCGCTTCACATCTTGCATCCCATTAACCACTCGGTTGAAGAATATGCCACAATAGAAACAAGTCGTTCGTTTTTGTTCTGAGAAGGATTGCTATTAGTTGATTCTCTCGTGCAGTGGCACTTCTGGGATAACTAAAGGGAACGGTTCATTAGGAGCTGATATGTAAACTTTACTGCTGCGGTTAGGAGTCACCCTGTAAATTTGTTCTAATTCACCAAATTACATCTCCATTGATCAAAAAACAGTTTGGGCCCCAAGCTGATCCGTTAGAGGCTTAGCGCAGAATCTAAAGCCAAATCATAATTGCTCGATGGAAATCCAGCATTTTGCCACGAATGCAGCATGGGTACAATAGCTGTAACATACAAAGATAATGTGTGTCAAATGCAGCAGTGTTACTTGAATTAAATGTTGTTGTTATGACTAACATACCAACAAAGAAGGGTCATCATTCCACAACGGTTGGTTGTGGGAAAAAAAAAAAAACAGCCTTATGTTCCATCTAACAAAAAAGAAAAACAAGTCACAGAGTCCTTGTGCAAAATAAAAATATTGAACTCTTCTTGAGTCTGGGTGTTTTCTGTGCCCGAAACAGGTACGGGAGAAACAGAAAGGTCCAGAAATCATCCTGACCAGATATTGCAGCGTCAGGATTGAAGTAAGGTGTTCCTTCTCGACATCGGTGTATCACTGGTGATATGCCTACCAGTGGTTGAGCACCATTAATATGGACAATTCTCAATAAGGTGGAACAGTGGTGTTAATGGTGTACGCATGGCTTTGCGTACATGGGTTGGATGTGCTGGTCTACACCCTGAGTGTGATTCTCTAAGACACGGCAGTCTTGGAAATATGAAAATGTGATGCAGCTTTACCCAGTATTCCTCCCTCGTTTTTGCAGGTAACAATCCCAGAGCGATCACATATCAATTTGTCTGGAAACTGGTATTAGTATTGCTTTTATTTACCGTTTCTTACAGTGGTGTTTGGTTTGATCCTTTTTTTGTATTTGTATCCTTGCTGTTTTCAGCTTCAAATATTGTGTTTTAATGATGTAAGCCACCGGGTGTCCTTTTTAAAGAGAAAGCTGGGCTGAATAAATACATTCTCCAGCCCTAACCTATGTGATTCTTGGTACCTTGGTTCCCGCTGAAGGCCTGGAATGAAAGGTTTCAGGGATGGCAAGTTTTCTTTAGGGCTTTTTCCCACCTTCATTTCAAGGTAGCAATTTCAGACAGTTTGTCTTGTGGAATAATCTTGAAGACACTGCCTTGCTTTAAGCAGATAAAATGATCCCCGGAGCCGAGCCTTTTGCCATAACTAGCCAGATGCCTTTGCAGAGGGATTAGAAGTGGCCTTCCCTGTTGATTATCCCATCTGCAAGGCAGAGATATATTTTTCTTCCAAGGGGATCACACAGTTCAGTATCCTCTTTTGTGAATTTGCCTAATCCTCTTTGTCATGTGGCCACAGGGTCCAGAAACAATCCCTGCATCGCCTGAAGCAATGATTTCTTTCCCATTAGGCTCACCATGGCAGCCCTTGCTTGGCTGGCTCTTTGCCTAGCCTCCATCTCCGCTGTGGACCGAAGCAACTTCAAGACATGTGAACAGAGTGCCTTTTGCAAGTAAGTCGAGGGTCTTCCCCCGGCTATAGAAGGAAGGGAACCGAGGAGGGACTCGTTTCACCTGTCAGGTTTTCCTTCTTCCGGGTTGTGTTTTTTTTTTAAATGTAATTTTTCTAAGATGTAAACTGCACCTGGTACCATGGTGGATATGATTTAAATAATATTTAAATAATGGATTTTTTTCCCCACAATTTAAATGTGGAAAAAAAAATGGACTTTTACAAAATTTAAATTGTGATTTAAATTGATTTTTAAAAAATTGATTTTTATCTACCCTCCCTGGTAATTTCTTCTTAGGGCTACGGAGGGTAAAGGGGAATATCCTGCTGTGTCTTAAAACATGAAAAAAGGCGCAGGGAATAATAGTAAATGCAGTAGGTTCTGGTAACTGTGGTTTCTCCTCCCTCCAGGCGCCAGAGGAACATGAAACCCGGGATTTCCCCTTACAGGGCACTGCTAGACTCCCTTCAGCTCAACCAGGATTCTATGAAAATCCAGGTCGTCAATGAAGCCAACAAGGTGAATCATCTATTATGGATTTGATTTGTGGTCCAAACCCTGTTAGTGACGTGATTAGCTTCATGCCAGTGATGCATCTTTCAAAGACGAATTGCCTTAAGTTAGGACGTGGACATAGGCCTTATTTGTTGCCTCCTGATCTGCCCGACTGGGGACACAACAGATCATTTCTCCAGTGACTTTCAAACTTGAGGCAAGTGGCTTCCAAAGGCGATGCCATTTGGGTTACACCGGCATCAGATCCAGAGAGGATTTTTGGTTGGTGTCTCGTTTTGAGTTCCCGGAAGGTGAAGAGCTGTCAGGGCACGCCCTTAGAAACAAAGACCGCCAGAAGATAAACACATTAGAAAAGGAATTAATGAAGGACATCCATAACAGAAGCAGGAAACGGGACTCTGGCCCCTTCAGCAGCAAACCCACGGAAACGTCCGGGGTCCACCGCGTAGAAAGTCTTTTTATTTGCGGAGAGAAGAACAATACAAAAGAAGCTAGCCAGCCCTGTCTTCTCCACCCCACATGGCAGGGAGTTTTAGAGCCCAGCTGCCACCATTCCCAGCCAGCACAGCCAAGGATGATGGGAGTTGCAGTCCAGTGCCCCCGGATGGTCACATATTTCTTAATCCCAGATTGTAAGACTTGAGCCTCCTCTCTCTTTCCAGGTCCCCCTCCTCCTGGAGGTCTACGGCTTGAAAGGCAACATGACCCGCATCCGGATCAACGAGCTGAATCCGCTCAAACCCCGCTACGAGGTACCTGATGTGTTAGTCCAGGACCCACCTGCTACCAGGTACGAGGATGGAAGGTGGTCCACCCTGCTATGGCGAGCAGCCGTTCGGGTGGGTTATGTTGATTAAATAAGGAGGGAGGCCGTTAAGTTGCCCACCACAGCTTTAGCCTATCTTTGCTAGGGCACACCTTAAGAGATCAGTGGGGCTTGTTTTCAGTTTTTGAGTGTTTAGCAACAAAGAATGTTTACAGAGTTTTGAATTTTTTGGGTTAAATTCCTCTAGCTGCACAACAGAAGTGCAGGGAATTCACACAGCAGAATAGCTTCAAGTCCCCCCCCCCCGAGTAGACCACCCCCTTTTTTTTTTCATCAAGTGGTGCTTACAGTCTCAATAACTCCTCCTCAGACGTTAGTCGTAGTAAAAACAAAAACAATTTTCTTCACTTCCAGGTGTGAACAGATCAGACAGCAAACTTGACTGCCTTCAATAACAGACCTCAACAGAGTCTAGGAAGGGGGAAAGAAACACAGAGCAGGGAGGCGGGGCTCTCTTTGAATTCAGAGGCATTAGTGAGTGCTGGATCGATTGATAGCCGACCCAGCCCAGAAAGGTCCCTCTCCGCCAAACCTACTAAAGGCAGCATGTGAGGTTGCAAAAAACCAAAATAAAACAAAATCAAAATAAAAAAAACTCCCAGCAGAGAAAGAGTTCATGCTCTTAGGATGACTTGGAAGAGGAGCAAGAGGTGGCGCTGAGCACCTAAACGTTCTCTTGTGGGTCTACAGAATCCCTGGATGGGAATGTAGAAGTATGTGGAGCTTGGGAAGTGTCCCTCCTTAAGCAGTTTTGGACACTGCCCTTCAAGAAGGACGCCAACAAACTGGAGCAAGTTCAGAGGAGGATCAGGGGACTGGAAACCAAGCCCTAGAAGGAAAAACGGAAAGAACTGGGCATGTTTAGCCTTGAGAGAAGAAGACGGAGGGGAGATAGGATGGCACTTTTCAAATATTTGAAAGGGAGTCCTACAGAGGAGGGGCAGGATCTGTTCTCAATCCTCCCAGAGTGCAGGACATGCAACCATGGGCTCAAGCGGCAGGAAGCCAGATATAAGTTAAATATCAGGAAAAACGTCTTCTGTTAGAGCAGTACGACAATGGAATCCATGACCTCGAGAGGTGGTGAGCGCTCCACCGCTGGAGGCATTCAAGAGAAATTTAGATAACCCTCTGTCAGATCTGCTTTGACTTGGATTCCTGCCTTGAGCAGGGGGGTTGGACTCCATGGCCTTCGAGGCCCCTTCCAACTCCGTTATTCTAGGATTCTTTGAATTTGCAACCCTCTGTAACCGGTGTAGCCTGTGCTCTGCTAGTTTGGTGGAGTTGTAGACCAAAAAAGTGAGATTTCCCCATTTCTGGCAAGAAGACTCTCCTCCTCTCCCTGTGTCCCACATCCGACCACCTTTGCTTACTCATCCCAGACACTGCTTTTCTTCCTTCCCGTCCCTAAGATGGTCTGTGACAGGTCGGGACGACAACAGCGTGGAGCTCTCCCTGAGCGACGGGGGCCACCAGCTCATCCTGACGGCCAAACCGTTCCGCATGGACTTGCTGGAGGGGCGGGAGCTGGTGCTGAGCGTCAACTCCCGGGGCCTGCTGGTGTTTGAGCATCTGCGGCAGAGGAAGGACTCGTGAGTACCTGAGCTGTCTGGAAGGGGAGAGCCAGGGTGCCTCGCCCTGGCCCACAAACTTCCTCAAACAAAAACGGAAGGAGGAAGGAGATTCCTTCGGGAGGGAAAAGGTTGGGAGGTACTGTACCAGGTTGGTTTGTTTCCAGTTGACCTTCGGCCAATGAGAAAAATATCAAAGCAGAGAGAGAGAGAGAGAGGAGGGGTGCTTGTTTCCGGCTCACTTCATTTCCTTTGCTCATTGCGTGGGTCTGCCTTGCCCTGGTCTGCCCTTCGCAGACCGGAGGCCGTTTTTTTATGAATCAAAAATGCTGATTCGGGGAGCAGAAGGTGGCCCTTCCAGGTTAGCCGCAGTCCTCTTGTGTCCCAGCAGAGGGCACTGTGGTGGGCGGTGCTGCCAAGAAAGCCTACTCATTGGCCCACTTCCTAGGAAGAAGGCGGAGCCCAAACAATTCTGCTGTGTCAACTCACTTCTCTCATTGGATAAATGATAGAGGGGGCGGGGCTTTGTGATAGCTCCCAGTCCCAGCCTCCCAGCAGAAGGGGTCCCCTTGATTTCATCCAGATTTAGCCTTGAGTTAGGCGACCATTGAGGCTATTTCTTTGCTTTGGGGCACCAGGTAAGTTTTTGTTGTTCAAGAGGATGTGGACATTAGACAAGAGGAGAGGATGTGCTTGAGGGCAGAATCTCGCAGATGGCTTGACTGTAAGCCCTGCAAACCCCCACCCCACCCCACAACAGCAGTGTTGTTGGGGATGATGGGAGGTGTAGTATGCCCAATCTGGTCAACACCACACCATGAGAACCTGCTTTTAGGGAAAGCAGCGGCCTTTCCCTCCCCCCCCCCCCCCAAATGCTGTTAGTTTACCTCCTCTTTCCTTTTCTCCCGTCCCTCTGCCCAGCTCGGCTGGCCATGGAACACACCGGGCTGGAGCAGGGCCGGAGTCGGGGCGGTGGGGCGGTGGGTGGGACGGCGGGGGTGTGTGTGTGTGACTTCTCTGGGATTCCATATACTGACTCGTTGTGTTTTCTGTTTTTGTTGGTTTGTGCCTCCCCCTCCTTGCCGGCCCCCCCAGTTTCTCGGATAAAGTTAGTAGCACGGTCGTTAGCATTTGGGATAGGATCAAGAACCTTTTCTCTAGGTAAATCTGCAGCTACTGCTACCGTTTCTGAACCCCCCCCTTTTCCCCTGCCGTGTAGAGACAGTGGCTCTGCCCTTCCTTTCCTCGTCAGCTTGGGAGTTGTTTGGTTTGTCTTTTTATCTCCCTGTGCCTTGGTTTGGGAACTCGAGGGTGAATGCTGCGCCTCCCACCCTAAATCCTCAGAGCAGGGTGGCCGTGAGCTGCCTTCGAAGAAGGCCTTGGATCTAATGCCTGACTGTCAGTTTGGGAAGTTGCATCACAGTGGAGCATCCGTTTCAGCGTGCTGATGATAGTTGCCCAACCCAGCCAGAGCGAAACCCTTTTAAACCTCAAAGGAAATGGTGGATCTAATGTTTCCCCTTCTCTCTTTTCCTATTGAAGCCTTTAAAAATGTTGAATACCACTCTGTGGGTGTTTATTAAGGTGAGGGACTTGTGTCCCTCAAGATGTTAGGAATACAGTAGAACCCCTGTATCTGCGGGGGATTGGTTTTGATCTCTCTCTCTCCCCCCCCCCCCCCCCCAGATGCTGGAAAACACGGATTATAACAAACGCTGTTGTAAGAGCAAATACAATACATAACATGGCCTCTGGCTCTCTCTCGTGGCCAGTTCTGGTAATGACGTCATTAGAAATATATATTTGAAGGATGTTTCTTTCAATATTTTTAATATTTTCAGACTGTGGATCAGTGAATCAGCGGATACCGATCCGGTGGATAAGGGGGTCCTACTGTATAGGAATATACTTGGTCAGACCACTGGTCCACGCAGCCCAATATTAGCAACTCTCTGGCAATGATTCTTCAGTGTTTCAGATTGGGAGTCTTTCTTAACCCTCCCTGAGGTTGTCTGAGAATTGAATCCGGGACCCTCTGTGTGCAACGTTTGCTGTACCGTTGACTTATAGCCTGCCTGCATGTTGTAGGACTCCGATTCCCATAGCTAGTAGCCAAGGAGGATCAAAATGAGAATCCAGCAACATTTGAAAGGGGCGTTGGATTCCCACTTCTGGCGGATGATGTGTCTGCTCCAGGTCTCTGCTCCTAAAGTGGCTGCAGGGGCAGAAACAGCTGCAAGAGGGAAATAAATAAAGGCTTGTATATATGCACACACCTACACACACATATATACACCCCTACACTTACCCTTACCTTTAGCCAGGAACGAGGAACAGGGAGTGCAGTTGGAAATCCAAGGCAGAAGTGTCACATCTGAAGCTGAATGAGAGGCAGCTACACATTGAGAGAAGAATTCCATGCAGAAGGGAATTAAAATGCTTTGGCCGGATTGCACTCTTTCTTGTCTGGTGTGTGTGATCTTATAACTGTTTGACAGGGTGGTTAAAGGATTTGACTGGCTCCTTTACAGATTTTTTTTCAGGGTACACCTAAATGTGTGAATGAGACCTAAACCGGAGACAGGCAAGCTGGAAAGCTCATCCATATTTTAAAAACTGCCTGGAAGCAGTCAATGCAGACTCTCTTGCAAGAGATTTATTTATTTATTTTCATTTATTTATTTTTTCGGCTTTTACCCCGTCCATCTAGATTCAATGAGAGGGCTGCCCCCCCACCTGCTTCCCAAGAGAACTCTGGGAGAGGAAGATTCTTTTTAATATTTGCATACTTCCTGTTTTTAGCTTTGAAATAATTGTCTTTTAAATGATGCCAGCAGCCTTGGGTCCTTTTTAAGGAGAAAAGGGGAGGAAAAATATTCCAAATAAGCAAACAAATTAATAAATAAAAAGAGAGGGAGAAAGAGAGGGAGTTACTTTCCACGTGCACGGGAATACCAGACCTTGCTGTTTAATGTCTGCCTAGTGATAAATCTTGGATTACTGCCACCTAATATGGGAGAATTCATGCCTATAAATCACAGACAACAATAAGCATTTTAAAAATATATATATCAGGTACAGTTTTGTATTCTACTCTCTCCAGGAGAAACAAAACAACAAAAAAGGAATAAGGCTGGGGAAAGGGAAGTAAATTCCCATACTTTTATCTTTAATTCTGTTGTATTTCAGCCTGAGGTCTCTTTGACTTCTTCTGTAGCTGGATAGCTCAGTGGTTTAGGTCTCTGGCTGCGGAGCCAGAGGTTAGGAGTTCAATTCCCCACCAGGTCTCCTTGGCAAGGGCTGGACTTGATGATCCATAAGGTCCCTTCCAGCTCTGCAGTTCTAAGATGATGATGATAACACATTTCCCCTTGCAGAATGCTTTCCTACTTATATAATGCTTTGCCATTATATTTCTCACTTATATGATGCTTTGCACATTTCCCTTACGCCTCTTGCAGCTTGGTGGCCAGGAGGTGACTCTGATATGAATGGTTTCATATTGGTGAGGAAGAAATGCTTATATCCCTCACAGGAAGGGGTATAACATTCTGAAAGATTGCTTGTGACTGTCTTAGTTTTATTTCAGCGTGGGAGAATCCTAGTCTCAGAAAACAGGTTGTCTGTGTTGAAATCAGAGCTGGATTGGCTGTTAAACTGCATGCCCCGTTATATATTCCATCCCTCTGTTATCCTGATTAAAACTTTGTAGATCTGGAGCATTCAACACTTAAAAACAAGTTGCTAGTCCTCATGGGTGTGAAGATAGGTACTATTTGTTCACATTTTTCTTTTTGAACCTTGGTTTTTCTACAAGACACTTAGGCTACTTGCACACCCTGCTCATTCAGAAGTTTTATTTCCAGTCCTTTGCCACTTCCGGATAAAAAGACACAAGGAGCATCTTTTGAGTGTCAAATGGGAAAATGGTTGCTGTCCAGAATAAGGATTGTAGTGGCTTGAGTGGACCAAAAGCTGGGCTCAGTGCAAAGCAACCTTGTATTGTGTCTTCACAACAAACCAGAGTAGTTGGCCACCGAATGATGTGCTGGATTCCCATGAAACAGTAAGCCATGATTCTGGCAAACTGTGGTTTACCGTGAAGTCTTTTTTCACACACATGGCTTCTCCTGTTGAGTAAACCACAGTTTGGATGGTTAGCATGTCCCGGCTGCTCATAACTAACCCATCCAGGCGTTGTAAACCAAGAACAAACCCCCATGTTGTCATCCTGGTTTGTGAAGGATAGAATAAACCAGAGGCCTGGCTTGACGTGACTTAACTGAACTTCGCTACCCCCAAGCTGTTGCTCTCCCCTTGTGTTGGACTACAGGTCCCATCCCTCTTAGCCGACGGGACCATGGGTCAAGGCGGCCAAGGCTGATGGGAGTTGTCTCCCAATGTGTCTGGAAAGAACTACGTTGCAGAGGCTGTCCTTCAAGCGTAGATCTCAAGAGCACGAGAGATGCTCGGGAGCCCTTCGATAGGTGGAAACAGCGGGAGCCCCTTTGCCCCCCCCGGGCCGCCGGCCGCCTACCCAGACAGACAGCCCTGGTCTGTCCAGATCCTCTATGTGGGTTTATAAATTGACGTTGCCTCGATGTTGTGGCAGAATGGATTCGGAAGGCAGGGGAGAGGTCTCGAGATCTCTTGAGACTTCCAAGAGAAACCCGGGCAAGTGTCCATTTCAGGTTTCCTGTCAACCAGGGCTTGGAGGTTTGCTGCTTTGCCAGAACCCATCAGCCCTAGCTGGCAGAGTTCCACAGTGGGGGACGATGGACATTGTAATCCAGAGATACTTACAGCGCTGCCCATTCCTGGTCCCTAGTTTAGGTGAAGGAAGGCAGTGTCAAAGCAGTCTGCATTAAAGGCTCAATCCCAGGACACGAACAGGAATCTGGGTGGGTGGGTGTGATCACCACAGCCAGGACTTGCACTGCCCCCCCCCTGCTGCCTCCCTCTCTTTCCTCCCCCCCCCCCCCCGCTAACTGGCTGGGTTGTGGATTGATGTGTGCTGCTTTATAGCGATTAATGGATTCTGCAGTTTTGAGTCGAGAAGCAGGAGGTTAATTTTTCCGTGCCTCGGCTGGGAAGGGAGGGAATCCTGGTCTGAGCCTTCCGTTCTCCCCCACTTCTTACCTTACAGAGAACCCTCTAAGGAGCCAGCGTCTGAAGGAGAGGAAGCTGCCGAAACGTCGGATGCTGCTTTGTCCGCAGAGCAGGACTCCGCGGAGAAAAGCGAGCAGGTAAGACGGGAAAAGGAGGCACGGGCGATTTCACTCCAAGGAGCCTCCAGACCCCAGATTAATTTCTTGGAGCTGGCACAGATGGGGTGACACACAGGAAACCAAAACGAGCTGTAAAGTAGGACCCCTGTATCCACAGGGGATCGGTTCCAAGCCACCCAGCGGATGCTCGAAAATGCAGATTATAGCAAACACTATTAAAATACCAAATGCTGTCCATAGCATGATCTCTGGCTCCCTCTAGTGACCAGTTCTGGTAACTTCATCATTAGAAATATATATTTGGGGTATTTAAGACTGTGCCTTCCCAGACGGGCTGGACCCGATGATCCATAGGGTCCCTTCCAGTTTAGCAGTTCTAAGTTGATGATGATGATTTAGCAAGCACGTAAAGATGGCAGTCCAAATGTCTGCCTTCCCCCCCCCCCCAGATATCAAAGATTGATGTTAGTATATAGGCATTTTCACCTTCCCCCCCCCCCCCCCATATGTGCCCTTTATGCTGAAACAAGTGAGTATTCTATTCTTTGCAATGAAATTATTTGGCAAGCTCGCAGATCATGTGGCTGGAAGTTAGAAGCCCCCTCCCCCTCGTTTTAGAAGGGCTTGAAAACCATCTGTAGCTGCTACGTCCTGGGGCGAACAAAACGCGGCCCTCTGAATGTTGTTGGACTACAACTCCCATCATCCCTAGTGTAGGTGAGGAGTGCTGGGAGTGGCAGGCTGGGCCCCTGGGGAGGGATGCCCATGGATCACCCCTTTTGTGAACCATCTGCTCATCAAAGAGGCGAAATCTGCAGAACAGGCTCCTATTTCCTGTGCAAGACTCGGGGGTTATTCAAGGGCATCCCTCCGACACGTGACTGATGAGGAAGGTGAACTCGGGCATCCCGGGCTCAGGCCCCCCCCCCTCACCGACTGAGCGGTGGTTTGTGTTCTTGCAGCTTGAGGAAGCCTCCAAAGGGGCTGGGGAGGCAGACGAGGAGCCCGGATCTTGGGAAGAGACATTCAAGACCCACACGGACAGCAAGCCCAATGGTAAGAGCCCATCATGTGACTTTGGAGAAGGAACACATGCCTTCCCAAAGGACCGGTCTTGGGTGCTTTTCTGCAACTCTCGGAAGGAGGGCAGTGCTTCTTTTAAATCTGATAGGTTTGAGACAGAAAACCTAATAATTAGACCTCAAGATCTGTACCGTTTTCTTTTTCACGCTTTTTGGGGAATGGGGTTTTAAGCATTTGGACTAGAATATTATCAGCACAATCGTTGAGAGACCTTGTGCTCTTTTTCAATGGCCTTCTGTCACTTTGTTTGTTCCTTATTGATAGAAAGAAACTTATGTTCCTTGGGTAACCGGTAGCTACAGTGGGGAAAAAAGGATCGTGTCTATCCGTGTCAAACCAGACACTATGAAAACCCCATGCGTTGGCATTTTAAGTTTGAACACTTTCCACAAAATGCTACCTGTCCTTTTCCTGTTCCTTTCTTCTATCTTTTTCTCCCAATCTATAGGCCCAACGTCGGTGGGACTGGATTTCTCATTCCCTGGTGTGGAGAATGTATACGGGATTCCAGAACATGCAGAGAATCTCCGGCTACGAACCACCGAGTAAGCCGGAAAATGGAGAGAGGGTTTCTCTCGTCATGGTTTTTTTCTGATGAATTTTGTCCTGTTGAAGTTCGAAGGGCTGTGCACGTAAAGCTGATGGCGAGGTTAGGTCGCCTGTCTTGCCGCCGTTCAGGTTTGGCTTTAGGCCTCTTGTTAGGTTATATTTTGAGTATTTTTGTTTTGTTTTGTAGCTAATGATCTGCTTTTATAGAAGGGTTAGGCGTGTTAGTCTGAGTGAGCTTTATAAGTAAAAGCAAGAGAGAAATAAAAAAGACAAGACAAAAATGCGGTGGTGCCTTAAGGACTAACTTATATATTTTTTAATGTGAGCTTTCATGGACAAGTCCATTTCATCAGACATAGGATCTGTTTTTATTATATTATGAAATATTGTTTGTATCTTCCTTTGTAAACCACCTGGAGCAGTGCCTCTCACAAACTGAGTGGTATACAAGTGAGTGAGCGAGCGAATGAATTGATGAATGAATGAATGAATGAGCAAGTGAGTGAGCCACCAATATTGGGAAGGAAATCTGTCCTTGGTATTCTTTCTGTGTTTTTCTCGACCGTTTCTAACCGCCAGTATTTGGCAGGGGAGGGGACCCATACCGCCTGTACAACCTGGACGTCTTCCAATATGAGCTTTACAACCCCATGGCCCTCTACGGTTCTGTCCCTGTCCTCCTGGCTCACAACGCCCACCGTACCCTGGGCATCTTCTGGCTGAACGCCGCTGAGACTTGGGTGGATGTCACCTCCAACACAGCTGGGAAGGTATCGTGACGTCGAAAGGCATAGACATCAAATCCCTTTCCCTCTGAGAGAGAACATTGGTCCAGCCCGTGGTGTTTCACAGCTTGCCTGATCACCTGGGGCGAGTGGGAATACTATACAAGTGAGGAAGCGAGTTGAAAAAGGGCAGGTCAGTGCAGTCCTCCTTGGCCAGCCCACTAAGGGTCTGTGCTGATGGCAGGGGAAGTAGAGCATCTTTTTTTCACGGCCAGCATAGAAGAAAATTCTCAAAATGTCTTTAAAACGACCTTGGAAAATAACTTTGGACACGGGAGGAAGACAGAAAACATAGCAGATTATAATAATAATAATAATGTAGTATAATAATAAAACATTACAGATTATTATAATAATCTTTACAAACCCTAAAGATCATCAACTCCAGCCCCTGTCAAGGAGGCTCACTGGGGAATCGAACTCCCAACCTCTGCATCCAGAGACCTACATTGCAGACGTATCCAGCAGTTTATATATTTCGTATAAAATATTACCTATTATACTAAGTGAAGTGCTTCACGCCCACCCGTTGCATTATTTCTGAAACGTAATGTCATTGCATCTCTACTATATCCGTGCCCCCAGCAACTTGTGTCGGATAACCGAGTTACCCCGTTTCTACCCCCGTTTCCCCAAAAATAAGACCTAACCTGAAAATAAGCCCTAGTAGGATTTTTCAGGATGCTCGTAATATAAGCCCTACCCCCAAAATAAGCCCCAGTGAAGTGAAACTTCGCCCTCCACCCTTGTGCAGCAACCAGAAGAAGATGACATGACTGTATTTGAATAAATGTAGATGGTTGTACATGAAAAAAATAAAACATCCCCTGAAAATAAGCCCTAATGCGTTTTTTGGAGCAAAAATTAATACAAGACCCTGTCTTATTTTCGGGGAAACACGGGTTCTTGCAATTTGCGGCCTGTGGGTCCTGCCTCTTCCCTCTGAATCGGCTATGTGCCACATCCTTGCCAAATTCTTTCACAGACCCTGTTTGGAAAAATGCTGGACTACATGCAAGGGGGAGGCGAGACCCCGCAGACGGACGTCCGTTGGATGTCGGAGAGCGGGATCATCGATGTGTTCCTATTGCTAGGACCATCGCCCAACGACATCTTCAGACAATACGCTTCTCTCACTGGTAAGTGGAGGGGGAGGGCGGCTCAGAGGGGCTTTGCTTTAATTTGCTTCTGGAAGGAACTTGAGACAGTCTCTGAACAATGGCAGAAAGTCAGCCGGCGGGCGGGCGGGAGGAACTCCATTTTAATATCTTCTTCTCAGTTGAATTCTGCAGAACGGGGTCATAAGCCTGCAGCAGCGTCCTCCGTTCCTGGGACCAACTTCTGTCCTCATCCAGGTTATCTCTTCCCCTGCCAAAAGGCTCCAGTACAGAATTTGAGAATGGGATCCACCTCGGGAGAGTTTGGGTTGTCATGGTTTGATTTGGCGAGCTAGCCCAATGGGCTAGCTTGGCCAATGATTCCCTGTAAGGCAGCTGCCTATGTGGCCGTGTGTGTGTGTGTGTGTGTGTGTGGTGTGTGTGTGTGTGTGTGGTGTGTGTGTGTGTGTGTGTGTGTGTGTGTATGTGTAATACGATCCTGACCCCTGCCAAATGTCCCATGCGGATGATCACGGTCTTCCTTTCAGGCACCCAGGCCTTGCCTCCGCTCTTCGCCTTGGCCTATCACCAGAGCCGCTGGAACTACAACGATGACGAGGATGTGAGCTCCGTCGACAATGGCTTTGATGAGCATGATATCCCGTACGATGTGATCTGGCTGGACATCGAACACGCCGACGGCAAGCGCTACTTCACCTGGGACCCCAACAAGTTCCCCCACCCCCAGGAAATGCTTCGGCGGCTGGCCGCCAAAAGACGTAAGGTAGAAAATCCTGAGACCCGTGGCCCTGATCCCCTATTTAAGCAGGTTCTGATCCTCCTGTTCATCGTTGGCTCGTGCCAGCTGCGGGGTTAGGATGTTGACTGCCCAAGGCTGTAACTTTCCCAGGCTTTGTTCCTGTATAGATAGGTGCAATCCCTATAGAAAAAAAAAAGATTTAAACTGATTTTCTGGAATCGGAACAAGATCGTGTCAAATGCAGAGAGGAGGGCCCTCCAAATGAATTCATTCCTAAAAGAAAAAAGGAACGGGGGGGGGGGAGAGCAAACAATGTTAGCAGATAGAACAGCAGTTAAGCCAGTGGTTCCCAACCTTGGGCAACCCAGGGGTTCCTGGACTGCGATTCCCAGAAGCCTTTTCACCACCAGCTGTGCTGGCCGGGGTTTCTGGGAGTTGCAGTCCAAGAACACCTGGGTGACCCAAGGTTGGGAAACCACTGCCTGAGAGGAACTCGCAGGCTTTTGAGTTTTTTAAGAGCTGAGCAGGGCTGTTGAGGACGGGACCTTTTGGGGATCGCTCCTTCATAGGGTCGCCCTACATCGGAAGTGACTTGATGACACATGACAGCAACCTATAGGTCGAGAGGTGGCAGGAGGAAAGGCCGAGGAGGCAGCTGGAAGGCTCATGCCCTGCTTATGAGCTTTCCTTCGGGGGTTGGGGGGGGGCCTCTGGTTTGCCGCTGCGGGAACAGCATGTTGGACCAGAAGGCCCTCTGGCCGGGTCGTCCATCATGGCTGCCCTTTTGTCCTTGCGTTGTAGTCTTCCGAAACTCCCAGGGCATCTCACAAAAAAAATGCCAAAAGCACCCAAGAGAAGAACGTCTGGGGGGACCCAAGGGTGGGAACGCCTGAACGAGAGAGAGAGAGAGCCAAACAGCCTTAGCAGACAGAATAGCAGCTTCTCAGTAAGAAAACAAAATCAGCCGTCTTCTACCTGACAGGATAGTCTTCTATCTGCAGAGCTGTTTTTAATTTTTTTAAAAAAAATTAAATCATGGAGGGTGGAGCATTCATTCACTCCCCCGGGGATTGTCAACTTTGGGCCCGTCAGATGTTCGGGGCTTTGACTTCCAAAAACTCTGACCGTTCGCCCTTTTTGGCTGGGGCTTCTGAGAGCTGACCCAAGGCTGAGCCCCACTCTGCCGAACCCAAAACTAGGACAAGTCTCTAGTCCTTGTGACATACAGGCAATTCCTGCTGCAGTGTTTGAAGCTAGAAAATAAGGGCGGGATGACATCCCTATGGTTACGGAGTGCAAAGTCAGTTTTCTGTATGAGACTATTTCTCCTTCCCTGTGATGATGAAGACCAGAACACTTTATGCAGAATGTGAGGAAACGATGTATAATTTGTTTCTGAGGTTTGAATTTCTGGTAAAATTCCCTTTGGTTGTGCAGTACCGGTAGAAGTACAGAGATCCACAGAGATGAATAGCTACAAGTTCCCCAGATAGTCCACCCCTTTTCTCATGAACTGGCACAGTCTCAGTAGCTCACTCTGAGACATTTGTAGGAGAGAGAATTTTTAAAATTCTGTACTTACCGTGACTTGAAATTACAGCCTTGCCCGTGCTGCTTTCTTTACCGCACACAGACCTAGCAACCCACAGCTGCCACCAGCCAACAAAGAGAGGGAAAGAAACACACAGCAAAGAGGCGGGGCTCTCTTTGAATTCCGAGGCTGGAAGGAACGATTGGTTAGAGCAAGATAGATTGACAGTCACCCCAAAACTCCAACGTATTTAGTCTTTCTTAAGGCATAGAGCTATGGCTGAGCCCCCATTCACGCACATCATGGGCCTGGTCATGTACTCACCCCGCTCTATTTTATATGTCTCTCCTTAACCCAGATGGTGAGCATTGTGGACCCGCACATCAAGATAGACAGCGGCTATCGGGTCCATAACGATATTCGGTCCCAGAACTTTTACGTCAAGACCAAGGATGGCAGCGACTACGAGGGCTGGTGTTGGCCAGGTGAGGAAACCCCCCCGAGGCCGAAGGTGGGGATGGGTTTGGTTTCGCTGGTGCCTGCGGCTGGTCTCTGATGCGCCGGTGAGCGCCCTGCTTCCACATCAACCTCTGGGGGCCGTTAAAGGACGAAAAAGTGCCAGTGTGATTTCCTTTCAGAATAAAGATGCAGATGTGAGCTCTTCTCTGTCTTTTCCTGGCCAGGCTCCGCAGGCTATCCAGACTTCACCAACCCAGCGATGCGTGCCTGGTGGTCCAGCATGTTCAGCTACGACCAGTACGAGGTAGGGGTCTCTCTCTCTCTCTCTCTCTCTCTCTCTCTCACCCCTCTGGCTGGGATTGTAACCTTCCACTGGGGGTTTTCAAACAGAGGTGGTACGGCCCTTCTGTCAGGCATGGTCTAGGAATGGATTTCATGTGTTGATAAGAGGGTGGGAATCGGTGGAGCCCCTTCTCACACCGCTTTGTGGAATAACTCTACCTGTGGAGAAGTGTGCCAGGCCCCTCCCCTCCTCTAATATTCAGGAAGCACATAAAGACTTCGCTTTTCTGGGAGGCATTTCAGGACACCGTCCCTTTATAACTATTGGTCATTCAGTCTTGGTTTGACGATCGTTCTCTTTATCCTGTATCTTGGCCCTTGCCGCCATCTTGATGGTTAGATCTGTTGTTTTGTTACATGGATATATCTTACTTTATATATATTTTTTGGGTTCGGGTGGGATTTGGCTGTTCTTGGTTTATTTTTCTGCTGGGAAACCACCCAGAGTAGTTAGTGACCAGGCCACCAGATGGCAAGTTATAAAAATATGATGACAGTTGGACATCAGTATCTGCAAGGTCTCAGTTCCAAGCCCCCCGTGGATGCCAGAAACAGCGGATAAGCGAAGCCCTTCCTTCCAGTTTCTTTTGGTGTCCGTGTGTGGTGGAGAGAGGGAGCTCTGACCCTAGTCTTGTCCACAGGCTGGAGGTCCTGCCCTCTTGTTTGCAAGGGAGGCTTGCCTGAAACCAGCGACTGCTTCGCCATCCCCTGTCCCTGGTTCCCTCTAGTAGCCAGCCCTGGTAATACACCTTGGAAATGTGTATTTCTGGATTTTATTTATTTATTTTAATTTTTTTCCCCCAGGCAGCGGATCAGTGAATCCGTGGGTACCCATCGCGTGGATACGGTGCTCCTCCTGTAATAAAATAATGAATACTCCAGTTCTGTGGCTCTCTGACCTCTCTGACTTTTCCTCAGGGGTCCATGGACAACCTCTACACCTGGAACGACATGAATGAGCCCTCTGTCTTCAATGGCCCCGAGGTGACGATGCACAAGGACGCCATGCACTATGGGGGATGGGAACACCGTGACATTCACAACCTCTACGCTTTCTACGTGGTGAGTGCTGTTTTCATCTGGACTGAGAAAGGCCGAGAGCCGTGACGCGAGGGAGACCTTGGCAGCCCCAGTGAATGGCTGGCAGGACTCTTCTTGCCCGTCTCTCCTTGCAGGGAGTTCAGCTGAAGTATGCCAGGGATAGCCATTCAGTAGATCAGGATCTGCTGGTAGATCACTGATTATTTGTAGTAGATCTGTGAGGATCTCTCCAGTTGTCTTAAAATGGCAAGAACAGAAAGGTTTACAAATGCGTTTCGTGGTCTCTGGCTTCCTTTAGTGGCCAGTTGTTGTAAATACACCCCAGAAATACATATAAATACATATTTCGGGGGGGGGGGGGTGTTATTTATTAATTTCAGCCCCCAGATAAGTGAATCAGCAGATACTGATCCTGCAGATAAGAGGATCACACTGTATTTGTTTTTTATTCCATTCCGCTGTCCGTTTGCCGAATGGTTTGTCCATTTGCCGATGGGCCTCAAAGGGATTACTTCACGCAGAGGCCAAAGTCAAAAACCATAAAAGGGCCATGGTGGAAATTCAGTAGCATTTTGTCAGAAATGCTGTCGGTGGTTTGCCATCTTGTGATGGTTCTTCCTTCACTTGTTTGTCCTCCGGACAAATCACTGAGGTCAAGTTAGATTGAGGATCCAAGACTAGTGGAAAGTTAGCTAGTAAGTCTTGCGGCTGAGTGGGAATTTGAACCCCAAGTTCCCTTGTTCTAACCACTGTGACGCACAGCCCAGGAAAGCTGAACAACCTGGAGCCTCTTGGAAGCCCTGTTTGAGAGTCATATGCAATCAAACGGTTAGGTGTTTTTTTTTTTTAATTGAAATTGTGGGAAATATAACACAATTCCTTACCTGAATGCTTCTGAATGATTGTCAATGTTTATTATACCATGACCCAATGCTGCCAGTCACAGGAAGAAGCAAAGATACACAGGCTTCTCTGTGGCATCTTATCCTTGTGCATGCAAATTATATTTGCAACAATGAGGACCGGAAACTTGTCTTTAAAAAGTATATATCCAGGAATCCAGATCTTGCACGCTTCTTCTGTCCTTGCTCTGTGTTCCTTTGTATATAATACACATGTGTTGTCTTCTGAGGTTTGGGGGAAGAAGCATAAGAGTGGGTGAGGTGCAAGATGCAAGGTTGTGGGACACAGGTGTGTGTGTCTTTGTGTTTGTGTGTGTGTGTGTGAGAGAGAGAGATCTTCCAGAGAACTGTACCCATAACAGACATCTTATTTTCTCTCCTGGCAGCAAATGGCAACAGCCCAAGGCCAGGTGCAACGGTCTGGAGGCATCGAGCGTCCGTTTGTATTGACGCGAGGCTTCTTTGCAGGCTCACAGCGTTACGGTTAGTGGTTTGCTGTTGTGTTCATTTGCACGTGTGTGTGAGAGAGAGAGAGAGAGAAAGGAGAGGGTCCATGGCTGATTGGCAGTGAAGTTGCTCGTTTCACAGCTTCGGTCCCTGGACCGTCCAGCTGCACCTGAGAAAAGACCCCTCCTTCAAAAAACCTGGCGGCCTGTTGCTCCCAGTCAGAGCTGTGAACTCTGAGCGAGGTGAACCCACGATCTGACTTGGTAGAAGGCAGAGGGACGTTGGCCAGTCTTGGGGTCTGGGTTTGAGTCTTTGGTGTACAGGTCCTGAGTCCCAAGCCCCAAGTCTGAGTCGCTATTAAAAACAAGTTTTTTCTCCAGAAAAAAAAAAGAGGGGTGGGTGGGTTCCAAGTCATGAGTTGAGTTCAAATCACTGGGGGGGAAAAACCGAGTCAAGTCACGGGTGTGACTTAAGTCTGACTTGATAGCGAATCCCACGACTCGAGTCCCCAGCCCTGGCATAACGCAACTTCCTGCATTATGTTTCTGTTTCTGCCAGCCCTTTATTCAGAACCATGAGGACTGGAATCTTGCTTCCATCTTTAGCAGTCAAACTGCCTTGGCTAACACCAGCTGTAATTCAGAGTCCCTGGGAGGCCCAAAGGTTTCCTCACCTCCCTTCCCGAAAGGACAAAAGCTTCCCGTTAAAAATCGATCATTCTATTTTGATTAAGGAGCAGGCAAACCGCCGTGAACCAGAGGAAAGCAAGGAGGTGAAATGACAGTCTGTACACATCGTTTATTCATAATTGCCACCCTTCTTCTTCTCCTCCTCTCCAGGGGCTGTGTGGACAGGGGACAACTCAGCGGAGTGGGAGCATTTAAAAATCTCCATCCCCATGTGTCTGAGTTTGGGTCTTGTGGGCATCTCGTTCTGCGGTGGTAAGTCACGTGAGCTTCTGACAGCGAGTGCCAGAAAGAGTTTGGACCTATGGTCTTTCAATGATACCTGGCAAGGTTAAAGTTGTTGTTGTCTGGCATTAATCAATGAATTAACTACTCTTGTATATCATGCCAGTTAGTGCTGGGCACTGCTCTGGGCGATTTATATCCCAAATAACATAGGCATAAAATAAAATCATCAAGATTGTCAATCCCATAGGAAATTAAGAGGGGGATGCTCTTAAAGGCTTCGGGAAACAGCCGTGTTTTGAGCATCCTCTCAAAGTTGTAGTGCTTTTGATGGTTGAAAACGATTTCCATCTCTCGTTTTTCAGCGGTAAGGTAGGTGGATATTATTGTGCTCACATTGCCTGTGGAAATGCCGAGCTTTAAAAGGGCGTTGTCTGAGGCTGGCGCAGAGGTGAGAGGTGAGAACTAAGGCAGTGGCGCAGAAAGGGCTCTGCGTGCCAGCGGTGGCACGCGTGCCATAGGTTCGCCATCGCTGAACTAGGGCCTTCCTGATTGGTAGTTTATCTTCTGCGATGCTGTAATAACACAAATCCCATTTTCTTTCTCCCTCCCTATTGTTAAATCCATCTTTCCTCGGTGGGATCCAGCAGAGAGGGGCTTACCTGGGGCTAAGAAAACTGGGTAAAGAAGCAGTTTAGGAGAGAGAAACCTATTTAACTATAACCACCGAGGCTGAGTAGAGCTTTCCTATTCGAGACAGTCTTTCAGCAAAGGCGCCTTGTGGCACAGTGGTTAAACTGCAGTACTGCAGTCAAGACTCTGCTCAGGACCTGAGTTCGATTCCGATGGATTCAGGTCACCGGCTTGAAGTTGATTTAGCCTTCCACCCTTCCCAGGTTGGTCAGTTGAGTACCCAGCTTGCTGGCAGGGGGAGCAACGTATAGCCTGCATAATTAGATGGTAAACCACCCAGAGAGTGCTTCAAGTGCTATGGGGTGGTATATAAGCAGCATGTGTTGCTTTGCTTTGTTATTCAGAGATAGACTTAACACCAGAGGCAGCCTCTTGGCTTCAAGCCCTGCTTATCAGCTACAGTGAGGCGTATTTCTTTCTTTTGGCTGCACTGCTTGTCCTTTAGTTCCTCCAAAAATCTCCTCTCTCTCCCCCCTACCAGCATTTTGTCACTGCAATGGCCATGTGTGGGGTAGATCCGGCTGAGAACAGGCCAATTGGCAGGTTTTTAACTAAGTGAGGTTTCAACTTGGATTCTCCCAGTCACAGTCTGATATCCAGACCCAGGGTTGGCTAATCTCTCTCAGACGAGAGACCCCTTCCAAGTTCAGTTTGCCCCTCGGAGAGCCAGCATTTCCGCCAGCAAGATGGGCATAATAAAGCTCACCCACTTTAACGAGGTTCCTGTAAGGAGGAGCTGCCTTCAGGTAGTAGCAGAAAGCGAGGGACAGAAAAGACCAGCGGTTTTCAGCTTGATGGTTCTTTACATCAGGGGTCCTGAACCCCCGGTCCGCAGCCCGCTGACGGTCCGTGGGTTTTCTGGAACTGGGCTGCGGAGACGGATCTCCACACCCCCTGCATGCACGCATGGTGGGCGTGCTGCGCTCGCGTGCATGCGCACGAGCGTGACACGCCCCTCCGCGAGCACGGGGGTGCCCCCCTGCGCACGGAGCCCGCACCCCCCAACCAGTCTGCGGTCCCTAAAAGGGCACCGCTGCTTTACAGTAACTAAGCCTCGGGCGAGCTATTTCTGCCTTTTAGAATTTGGGACAAAACCCAGGAAAACCAGTAGATGATGGTGTCTTAGGGAAAGGGGGCACAGCCATCTGAGGAAGCTCAGAAGGCAGCATTTGGGATCTCAAGAAGGCAGGATTCGATTCCAGGGCTTGAGGGTCTACAGCCCTGCTCTGCCCTGTCCTGATTGGTTGCTGCTGGACAAAAGGATTATCTCAGTCTTCACTCTGATCCGGAAAAGCCCTCTCTCCGTCTTTTCTCTCCTACCAGCTGACATCGGCGGCTTCTTCAAAAACCCGGAGCCAGAACTCCTGGTGCGCTGGTACCAAGCCGGAGCCTACCAGCCTTTCTTCCGGGCCCACGCCCACGTGGACACCACCCGCAGGGAACCTTGGCTCTTTGGGGAAGAGAACAAGGCGCTGATCCGGGAGGCCATCCGCGAGCGCTACGCCCTGCTGCCCTTCTGGTATACCCTCTTCTACCGCAGCTACCGGACGGGGCAGCCTGCCATGAGGTGGGTCCGGCAGGGTCTCGCGAAACAGGCAAAAGCTGAGACGCCTTCGGGCGGGAACCCGAAAGTCTGTCCTGGCGAAACTGGCCGGAAGATCGGTTATAGGGTGGAAGAAAGATGGAACTTGGATCGAGAAGGAGACGGAGGCGACACCACTCAACGCTAGAGACCTCCTTTGCTTTCTCCCCAGCTCTGCTTTTTGGGGATGGAGAATCTCTTGAGTGGGGTGGGGTACCCGCTGGGACTGTGGCAGGACAGGAAGTCTTGAAACAGTGTTCGAATGGCCTTGTGCAAATAGACACGTGTCGTTTTGACAGGGAGTGATCAGGAAAACCTGTCCTTTTATCCTTCAGAACATTGACTCTTAAGCTGTGGTTTGTATTATTCGGTCATCCTTATGTCACTGGCCTCAGGGTGGTCGGTCCTCTGATCTTTTCCGATTCTGCTCCCAGAAGCTCCACTCTGCGTGGCGAATGTTAAAATCGGCTTTAGGAGATGTGGACAAGGGTAGAGATGTAAAATATCTGGACATTTTGAAGCCATTTAAAACGGCTTTGGAAAAAAAACTGGGGGAAAAAACTGGGAAGGCTTAGAGAAAAAAAAGGGGGAAATTGTGGGGGGGGACACCCTGTTTCCCCCCCAACTTTTCCATTTTTTTTCTCTAGGCTGTCCTATCTCTAGGCAAGATGCAGTCCCAGCTAGAGATGTAAAATTTCCAGAAATGTGGAAGCTACATGAAACAGCTTTGGAAAAAACCCAGAAAAATTGGGGCGAAAAGGATTCCCCCCCCCCATTTTATTTCAAAGCTGTTTTATATGGCTTCAAAACTTCCAGAAGTTTTACATCTCTAGACAAGGATTATCCCTGTATAGCCGCTTCACCTTCAGAGGAAAGAGATGGCTGAGCAGATAGAAACCAAACGTATCCTAGTCTCTCTAAACCAGGGTTTGAGACAACGTCCATATTGGATCCATTATCTCAAGCCAAACGCAAACCAAGGTTTGTTAGTTCAGACACCATGCCAGGTTGTCTTTGGATTTCACTAACCACGGTTTGGCGTGATGCCTGGGACTCTGCAGCCGCAATTGCAGGGTGTTCCTTCCTCCCCCCGCTCCTTTCTGTCTCTCCACTGATGCCTTTTCCACCTTCCCACAGACCTCTCTGGGTGGAATACCCCGAAGACCCTACAACATACAACATTGACGACCAGTATCTCCTCGGTAAGTTCTTCCTTATTCTCCATTTCCTACCCTCTGGCCATGGCTTTGAAGCGTTTTAAGAAACATGACCTCGTTGGATTTCTGGATGTTTTAGCTGAGAAATTATTTACACGTTTCTATAGAACACTTACCTCTTAAGATTTCAAATCATAATGCATAGAATTTTGTTTGCTATCTGCTGTCAAGTCGGAACCGACTTACAGCGACCCTAATAGGGCTTTCAAGGTAAGTGAGATATTTAAGGAGTGGCTTTACCAGTTCCAGTCCCCCCAGTCAGTTTCCATGGCCGAGTGGGAATTCGAACCCAGGCCTCCTGGTCCATCACTCTATCCACTACACCAGACTGGATATCTCAATATACAGTGGTGCCTCGCTAGACGATTGCCTCGCAGGACGAGGAAATCGCTAGACGATGGCTTTTTGCGATCGCCAATACGCTTCGCAAAACGATGGTCTCCTATGGGGGATTTTCGCTAGACGATGAGGTTTCCCCATTGGAATGCACCGACTAGTGGTCAAAAGCTGTCAGTGCATTCCAACGGGGACCTGCGCTCGCTAGACGAGGTTTCCCTATGGGAGATTTTCGCAAGACGACGAGTTTTCCCTTGGAACGCATTGAAGAGATTTCAATGCATTCCAATGGGGAAACGTGCTTCGCTAGACGATGTTTTCGCAAGACAGCGATCTTCGCGGAACGGATTAACATCGTCTAGCGAGGCACCACTGTACATGGAATACATAAAATAGAATGTTAATTAATTAATTTTGTGCCAACAAGTGGATTCCAACTTCTCAGGGTTTTCTAGGTATACTCAGAAGTGGATTTCCCTTTCTCTTCTTCTGGGGTTGCCGTGGGACTGTGCAGCTTGCCCAGGGCTACCCAGGCTGGTTCTTCTCCTCGGAGGCACAGTGGAGAATCAAACTCCCAACCTCTAGCTCCGCAGCCAGATAACGAAACGAGGCAATCCTAAGTTATTTGGAGGGCGGCAGATAATCATCATTGTTGTCATCTGCTGTCAAGTCAGTTCTGACTTAACGGTGACCCTTTTCAGGGATCAGCACCGCTTCCCGATTTGTAGAATTCAAGCCTTCTCCACTATATATTATAGTCGATGAGTTTATAAATATTGACTCATATATTTACAATAATGACAGGCGGACAACCTTTTTACTTGTTTTGTTTATGTGCCAGCAAAAGGTCTTCAGTAATGGCAATGCTGTTGCCATTCAGAGAGAGAGTGAGTTTTTAAAGAAACGATGCGTTGTTTCGCACATTTGTCGACCTTGTGCTCAAATACGGTTTTCCTTGCAGGCGATGCGCTGTTGGTTCACCCGGTTACAGCCCAAGGGGCGCGAGGGGTGCAGGTGTACTTGCCCGGCAAAGGAGAGGTAAGCCGGGCTGACGCAGCAGGAATGAAGCAAAGCTCGTGAGTGATGCGGGAGTGGAAGGAAGAGGAGGGACAGCTCAGAATGTGAAATTCCCGTCCTTTCTCCCTAGCTGGCTGTAGAGGTGGCCATGAACCTCGGTTCGGAGGTTTGTGCCAGTTCATACGCACGCCGCCCCAGGGTGCTGCGCGGTCCCTTCCTCTGCTTCCCCAGCTGAATCCCCCCCTCGCCAGCAGGCTTGAACTCCTCCTTTCCTCTTCGGCTGTTTCAGCCAGTCTGCGGCAGGAGCCCAGGCTTCCTTGCCCTGCCTCCTTGGCTGATGGCCGACTCCGACAAGGAGGCAGGACCGGCAAACCCGTGCTCCTGCTGGGGAACTGGTGGAACAGCCGAAGAGGAGGAGAGAGGGCCCCCTCTGGCTGGTGAGTGGGTCACTGGGTCAAGAAAGCCGGGGGAAGGAAACGCAGACGAACTGACACAAAACTCCAAGCCAAGGCTCGTTCCCGTCTCCAGTTGGGTGTTCTGTGATCTCTTGTTTTTATGTTTCTTGATTCTGTGTCGAGTCCTGATGGGCAGGTCATCTCACTGTCCAAAACCCTCTCTTAACTTTCCTTTTCTCCCCCCCCCCCCCCCACCTTATACAGGTTTGGTACGACGTCCACACCCATCAGAAACTTCATGCACCCCAAACACATTACTTAGCTGTCACCATGAGTACGGTAAGTCAGTGCGGGAGTGGGCAGAGGGGCACGTTCTAAAGTCAGGAAAAGTTGCCGGACGGGGAAGGTAAGCCCCGGAGAGTGTGGGCACGAGGTGGGGAGCCGGTGGTCCTGTCGGACTCCAGTTCCTATCAGTTCTCGCCAGCCAGTGGGAGTTGTGGTTTGTTGACCTGTAGAGACCCGTAGCTTCATCAGCTCCGATGTAGATAAAGAGAACAGCTTGGAAGGCTTCCCCTACTGTTTCCTCTGCAGATTCCTGTGTACCAGCATGGCGGCAGCATCGTGGCTTGTAAAGAGCGAGTGCGGCGGTCTTCGGACTGCATGCACAATGACCCTTACACCCTCTACGTGGCCCTGGGCCCCCAGGTGAGCAGGGCAGGGAACTGGTGAATGGGGCTTCGGAGCCTGTCCTGTAAAATTTAAAACCACACAGACTTGGGGTTGGTATTTTGGGGCATCTTGCTTCAAGGCCACTGCTCCTGAAGGGGCCAGTCCTTGGCCCCTGCTGGTGCTCAGCGGCCAACTCTGTCACTAGACAATGTGTGGCAGATGCCTCTGGTGGTAGGCACTGTGGGGTGCCCCTCTGGCCATTCCTTCCGAGTCTCTGGGAAGTGGGAACATCATATCTACTTTATCTCAGGCATCCTCCCCCCCACTATTTGGGTTCTGTCGAAGAACAGAAAAGCACAACGCTGCATTTAACTCACCAATTCATCAGTTGTTTTCCTTTTTAAATTCCCACACAGGGCACAGCTCAAGGTGAGCTGTTTCTTGACGACGGGCACACATTTTACTTTGAGACCAAGAGACAATACCTGCATCGCCGCTTCAGTTTCTCTGGCAACACCTTGATATCCAGGTACTTGTCTTGTCCCCTCCCCAGTCTCTCCTACCTTGTGTCATTCCCAGCAAAATAGCAAATTTGGGACTGGGTGCCGCCCCTTGAAATGACAGATAGGGCAGTGATGAGATGCTATGCTCCTTTGTTCAAATATGTATCCCTGCACATAGAAAACTAGCATGTCAGGGAGAAATGCTATCCCAAAGCCCTGTTAACAACTGCCTTGTGACGCATGTGCTAATGGTCTACATATCAGGAGCAAACTTTCATGGTGTCTACCTTCCACTTTATGCCAGTGCACTTGAATTGGCTCAGTAAGCATGGAAGATTAATCGCCTAAGATTTCTTTTGATTAACTGATAAGCCAGAAGAAGTTCAACTAGCCCATGAGCTGACATTTACACACCGAGTCATTTGTGGTTTCAGCCCACTTTGTAATTCTTAAGCCTCTAGTTGCTTGGAGAAGCTTTCTACTCACCACGGGTGATCAGGTGGGTGGCTTATTCTGGTTAACACCCTGATACTTGAAGCTGCATATACCTATCTGATTGAACCAAGTTCCTTCCAGGTAGCTTGGCCGACAGCTCTCATTAACCTCAGTCAATACATAATTAATAATTATGGGAGTTGTAGTCCAGAACATCTCGCTGGCTCCAGCTTAGGGAAAGCTGCCGTAAGATGATCTATTTCTGTCCTCTCTCCTCATCTTTTCTCCATCCTCACAGCACGGCGGATCCAAATGGCACCTTTGAAACGCCCGCCTGGCTGGAACGAGTAGTGATCCTGGGAGCAGGGAAGCCTGCTGCTATCTTCCTCAACCAAGAGGGTGAGTAACTACATATAGAAGGATGCAGGTTCAATTCCCGGCACCCTCTGTTTGGGAGAGAGAGCACCCTTCTGAATTTCGTGAACCGGGGGACACAAAATTGTGATATAATTTGAAATCCAGCGTACGTTTTTGAGGATTTCCAACTTCATACCATCATCTGGTGCCACTGGGGAAACACTTTTTCTTTTTGAGCATGCTTAGTTTCAATCTCTCTCTCTCTTTCTTGTTTCCCCTTCTCACACTGACTCTTTAATGCTCTTTTCCTCTTCTCCACCTTATCCATCTTACAGGGGCAACAGAGACCCGCTTGGATTTCACCCACGAAGCTGAAACATCGGTCTTAACCATCCGGAAACCTGCCGTTAACATTGGGACAGACTGGAGCATATCCCTGCGATAATGCCACGAGGCGGGGGGCGGGGGGACGGGGTGGGTGGGAGAGCCAGCTGGTTGAGGCTCAAGAGACGCTTTGGCAACGTTGAGTTGCTCTCGGCTGGCTCCCTTGCACTTGAGCATGGGCCGGACAAGCAAGGAGCTCTCTACCAGCCGCGTCTCAGGTCCACCGTCCCAAACTACTCAGTCATGTCTAGGGGAGGGTGTGGCAAATGCTCTCCCCCCCCCCTTTCCCCTCAGACCCTGGCTCAGCCTCTGATCCGTTCCAAGTGGTTCCCTAGATTAACTTTTTTAGCAATATTTGCTGTAGAATTGAAGATTCTCCAGGTTGGAGTTGGTTGCGACCCTGTTTCCCTTTCCTCAGGGTAATTAAGAATGGTGATCCACCCTCTCTCCTCCTCTTCCCTCCTCCCCGCCAACAATGTCACGTCGGGGCCAACTTTTTAGAAACTGGACCTTTCCAGAGGAGGCAGGGGGGTGGCTAATGCCAGTCGCCTCACCACCTTCTCTGCTTTCTTTTATTCCACACCCTCGAAACTATTTTTGGCTCAGGTTCCAGGCCAAAACCTGGACCAATCCAGAAACAAAAACGATTTATCAAGGCAAGGGTTGCCTTTTAATTTCCTTACCTTGCCGGCTGGTGAATGTATTGCAAATTCTTCAAGCAAGGGACAATGAGTATGATTAGATTGTGCCCTTTCTTATGACTCCCTGGGCCTTCAACCAATTCCAGTGTCCCCTGGAACTGCCTGCCACCAGAACGTTCCAAGAGGTTCTTGTTTCTTTCCCCAATTCTTCCCTGCGAGTGAGGAAGACCGTTCTGTTTCATTTAGGCAGAGGATAGTGGTCGGGCTCTCAGTGAATCACTGTCACTTCTATTTATGGTTTATCTCTTTTTAAAATAAATTCAGTGGGGAGTGTAGATGAAACAGATCATGTGAAGAGAAAAGGCGGGTTGCAGGGATGTTGTGCTTCGGTTTGAAAACCCAGCTCTCAGTTTGGGAGCAAATGGAAATTGATTTTTTGTCCTGCTCGTGGACCTGAAAAGAGAGAAACGGAAAGGGGGGGAGAGTGCAAGCTGCTATGAAAACAGTCCCCTCCTGTACTGGAAAGTGAGAAGTGGAGGTTCATCCTCTTAAAGAGGGGAAACTGGCTAGATTTTTAAAACTTTTCTGCTCCAGTGCCTCCCATTCTCCCGCTCCTGCTTCCTGCTATCAGTGCTCCAGGCTTGTTTTCTGTGTGTACGTGGATTAACATTCCTAGTTCGGTTATGGCTGGTCCTCCCTTCTATGTTTGCAGGCAAAAGGCCCAGAGCAAGGCTCATGTTTTTTAAAGTCAGGCTTCCTTCTTAACACACACACAAACACACACACAAACATTTTTCTACCCCTTCCTGATTGCAGTTTCTTTTGCCGATAAAGCTTTCACAGACTGGATGTTTTGATAAACGAACAATAAAAAAGAGGAAAAGAAAAACCCCACAGAAGGAGTTTGTGTCATCTTTTTTTCAGCTGCTGGTCAGCTGCTGAAGGTTACAAGGCATGGATTTGGGTATTTTGCCATGTTGTGTTCCTATTGTATATGACGATACTATACTAGAAAACAATTAGGGCAGAAAATAAAAGGTGTAAACTTCAAAGTATTAATTTTTAAAACCCATACACACCTCATATCTCTATCAGAAACAGATCACACTTTCTCAGAAGGCTGAGACTTTTTATTTTTTAATAAAAGGAACATTCTGGATATGTCCAGAGGTCCTCTGCCTGAGATGGCAGATGTTTGCAGAATTAAGATAGACTTGCCAAAATGGGTTTTTAGATCTTGTAAATGCATAAATTTTTGTTAGGGTATTGTAATGTTCTCCTAAGAACTTTAATTTTAAATAACAGAGGAATCGTCAGTTTCACAACAGATTGGTGATACAGAATGTTGACTCCTTAAAGGAAGCCACAAGCTTCAGTTTACAATAACTGAGCAAGGCAGTTGACAGGATATTTTAGAGGTGGCCCATTCATACAGTTGCCATAAGTTGGGAGATGACTGGCCTGTACGTAAAAATGACAACAGTTGAGAATGTACTATCTGGGCAGGCTGATAGTGTGGTGGTGGAAGTCTTTGTTAGAAGATCAAATAGGGATGATTAGACAGGCATTATTCTAAACAGGAATATTTGGGGAATGTGTGTATAATGCTTTAATTATAATTATTTGGAAAAATAATTGTAATTTAAATTTTTGCACTGCAGGGAGGATTGTGACCAGATTTCTCGCATGTCCACTGACTTGTTTAGGTGCTGTTGATAGAAAACTTAAAAGGCTCCATTTTGGCCTCCCTTGGACTGTTTTAACTGCAGGTTTCGACTTTATAGCATTTTACGTAGAGGACATCTTCAAACAGAAGATTGTCAAATAAGCTTTCTGTCAGCAGAACACCTGCATTGTTTACTAATTTGTGTGTGTGTTGTGTGCTTTGTTTATCCATTCTCTGATGGCAACTTTAATAAACGAGAATAAAAGCACAGGAGAACAAGCAGTCCCAACATGAGATGCAAATGCAACGGATAAATAATATTCCAGTTCCGACACGTATATTTTACAGTAACTACAGGAGAAATCTTTAAAAGAAGGCTGAAACCGGAAGTAGGTGCATGGGGGGCCCTAGAGCAGGACGGACAGCAGACGAGGGACCGGAAGTAGCTTGTTTCTTGGGACGCGGGGGGACTCAGGGAGGGAGGGGCTTTGAGGAGGCGAGTGGCACCGGCCGTGCATTCCTTTCGCCTCGAGAGGCAAGAGCAGCGTCGTCGTGAGTGTACGGGGGGGGGGGGGAGCGCGCCTTTGCTTCGTCGCTATGGCAACGGTGTCTCACCGTCTCCCGACCGTCCTTCTCCCGGCCGGCGTCGGGGGAACGGTCCGGGTCGCGTTGGTGAAGTCGTGGCGTTGCGGGAGGTGGGCAGTTGGGATAGAAACGGGAGTGCGGGGGGGGGGGGCATTTTGTTTCCTTTCCAAAGATTCCCTGAGGCTGCAGGGCTTAAGGAGGTGGGATAGTAAAAGGGAGGCGAGAAGGGCTGCTCTTAAGTCCAAAGGGAAGCAAAGGGACAGCGCTGGGGGGGGGGGGGGGAGTTGTTTGCAAACCAAGAGCAAAGGGAGGGGGGCTGCCTTGGCCCTCAATTGAGAAAAGGAAAAACCCCACAATCCATATTAGGGCAGCATTTTTTTTTAGTGGGGCAACCTAAAGTTTGCAAAACCGTGCGTGCAAGGTTTCGGGTCCTCCAGGATTCTTCGTCAGGGGTACAGAGAATCTAGATCCGTGTCGAGTCGACTGACTTTCTTGGGCTTCCCATCTCTGCAGGGGCCACCATGAAGGTGAAGCTGAAAAATGTTTTTGTCATCTATTTCCTGGTGTCCGTGACGGGCCTGATGTACGCGCTGCTGCAACTGGGTGAGTGGCGGAAGGAAAGGTCTCGGAGGGTGTTCGTGCCAGAGACCCCGGGCTCTGAGAACTGACCCACTCCATCAGAGGAAGGGCTGTGGTCCGTTTTCACAAGAAATTAAGACAGATGCTCAGGGAACTCACCAGGAGGATTAGGTAGTGCTATCTTCCCTCTTTTTGTCCCAGGATCTGATAAGCCGGAGGTATACTGCATCTGAACGTGGAGGTTCCACAGTTGACTTCTTGATTACCGGTCCTTGTGAATCTGTTTCCCTTGTGCATAGGTTTGAAGCCATGGTCCTTATTCTTGGCTAAGACCAAGATGAAGTGTGTAATCCTAGACACACGTTTTGAATAGAAGAGTATTAATTCTTCTTTAATCTTTGAATTATTTTAGGTTTTTAGCTTTCCATGCTGTGTTTTTAATGATGTAAGCTGCCTTGGGTCCTTTTTTTAAGGAGAAAAATAGGATAAAAATATGTGGGGAAAATTAGTAGGTTATGAAGTCTATTGAAAGAGTAAGGGATTTACTAGCAGTTAACTGTGCAGAGGGGTGATGCTGTAAGAATCTGTAAGAGCATTTGGTTTCTGTTTATTCAGCGGTGGCTGGGTGAAAAAAGTGGGCAGGTCTTCTGCACCTTTAGTAGTTCTACAGGACTGTTAAGAGTAGACACCCACCGGCCCTTTTTCATTGTGAACCTTTGCTCTCTTTTGGGCTCAGTTTCAAAAATAAATTCTTAAGAGAAGAAATGGTTTTCTGCCTTGTGATTTTGAATTATAGTGCAGCTTCCCCAACTGGGATTCCTCCTGATCCAGTGGTTCCCAACCTGGGGTCCCCAGATGTGATTGGACTACATCTCCCAGAAATCCTGGCCGGCAGAACTAGTGGTGAAGGCTTCTGGGAGTTTTAGTCCAAGAACAATTAGGGAACCCAAGGTTGGGAACCCCTGTTAGACTATAATCATAATCATCATGTACCATCAAGTCAATTCTGGCTTAGGGTGACCCTTTCCAGGGTTTTCCAGGTAGAGAATACTCAGAAGTGCTTTACCCTTCCCTTCCTCTAGGGGCATCCTTGGGACTGTGCAGCTTGCCCAAGGCTACCCAGGCTGGCTCTATGCGCAGAAGGCCCAGTGGGGGAATTGAACTCCCAACCTCTGGCTCTAGAGTCAGATACCTAAACCTGGAACTAGACATCCCATCATTCACAAAACCAGCATGGTCAGTGGACAAGAGTAATAGGAGGTTGTATTGTCACCGTGTCCAATAACTTTGAAAGATAAGCCACCAGCCTTCGCCAGCTAAAGCATATAGAGGAATCTAGGGTTGTTCCGGGAAGGTGGGAGGGGGCGAGTTGATATAAATGCATATTTTTGCATCAGTAAGTATTTGGTGAAATTCTTTTGTTTGGCCTCAGGGCAGCCCTGTGACTGTACCCAGCACTTGAAATCAGCAAGTGACCTCATCCATGCCAAGGAGAAGAAGCTCTCCCAACTGCAGAATGAGCTGAAGCGGCTGCAGGGGCGAGAAAAAGCACCAGAACCGGGAGAACAAGCACTGCCGATTATTTACGTTGTGACGCCCACTTACGCTAGGTAAGTGGAGTCTAGATCCCTGGAAGGAAGGAGAAATGCATGGGATACCCATGTAATCCTGCACTTTAGTGAAAAAAATCAGATGCAAAATTTTGTCATGGGTAACGGCTGGCTTGGTGATAGTATGTGTGAAGAGGATCTAGTAGATCTATTTATCTACGTGGGTCCATAACGCTAACTGGGGCTGCTCACAGGGATTGCATAACACACACACCCCTCTCCGTTACAGCAGCTCCACTGGCTGCCGATCTGTTTCTAGGCTCAACTCAAAGTGCTGGTTCTATAAAGCCCTAAACAGCTTGGGTCCAAGCTAACTCAAGGACCGTTTATGAGCCTGCTCGGGCATTAAGATCGATAAAAGAGGCTTTTCTCTCAATCCTGCCACCTTCAGAGGTGCATTTGATGGGGACACGGGAGAGGGTTTTCTCTGTGGCTGCTCCCAGACTCTGGAACTCCCTCCCACTGGAGGCCAGCCTGGCCCCATCTTTGCTCTCCTTCTGCAAGCAGATGAAGATCCTTCTTTTCAGATAAGGTTTCCCTTAATGATTGCCTGCCTGGGTGGTATCTTAAAATGTATTGTTGTGCCTTTCTGCTTTGAATGTGTTCTTGATGTTGCTTTCGTTTCCCTTCTTTTAGCGTGGTATTCATTTGATCCTTTTTAGTATTTATATACTTACTGCTTTTAGTTTTAAATATTGTCTTTTAATGATGTAAGCTGCCTTGGGTCCTTTTTAAGGAGAAAGGCGGGGCAGAAAATATTTTAAATCAATAAAATAAATAAATAGATTGCAAACTGATCAGGATTTAACAACAGGATGCAACAGCTTTTTTCCCAAAAGGTAATGTATTCTGGCATGCATCAATAGAACTGAAGTTTCCAAATCAAGCAAAATGTAGTGTTTAGATCTCTTCTGCTTTGCTGAGCCATCACTGGGAGCACAGGTCCAGTTAGCAACACTACAGTTTAAGAAGGCTCTCAGCAATCAATTAGATTGAGCAATTGGGTGTATTTAGTCAGAACAAGGTGGTGGGGAAGGATTGAGGGGGGATGATATCATAGCTCTCTTCAGATATTTTAATGGCTGATAGGTGGATGGAACAAGCTTGCTTTCTTCCTGCTCCCCAGGGTAGGATCTGAGCTGACATTCTGCTGACATTCAGGTTTTGATTAACCATTAGGAGGAACTTCCTGATAGTAAAATCTATTCAAGAGGGGAGGACAACGCTTTAGAAGGCGGTGGACTCCATTTCTGGAGGCTTTCCAATAGCGTTTGGATGGCAGAGATACATTAGTTGAGGATTTTCTGCATCAAGAAGGGGTTGGACTAGAGCCGTGGGTTCCCACATCTTTAATCTTTTATTTCCCACTAATCACTTTAAAAAAAATCCATCATAATGGAAACAGGAACCCCGCTTTTTCTGAGAATATTGATACATGTGCATGGATTCTGACATCTATCATTTACGCTACATTGGAAGAGCGTAAAAACATTTGCATGTTGGGAGTAAAGGCGAGCAAGCAAACAACCAAATTGTTGATAATTATTTTTACTTTACCATCAGTAAAATGTAAAGGTGAGCAATAATGCTCATTGCCACTGAAGATGTAATATTACTTCATCCATGTTTATCATGAAGTCTGCCTTTCACGGACTAGTGTCTTGATTCTTCTGGAAGTATTTGAAACAGTGTAGGCCCCCCCACCCGCCCCAGGTGTTGTTAGGTGCGGTCAAACGGCTTCCAGCTTATGATAGCCCAATGAATTAAAGAGCCTGTGGTACAGTGGTTAAACTACAGTACTGCAGTCAAGACTCTGCTCATGACCTGAGTTTGATCCTCACGGACTCAGGTAGCCAGCTGAAGGTTGACTCGGCCTTCCATCCTTCTGAGATCAGTAAATTGGGGTCCCAGCTTGCTGGGGCAGGGGGACAATGTGTAGACTGTATAATTAAATTGTAAATCACCCAGAGAGTGCTTTAAGCACTGTGGGGCGGTATATAAGCAGCATGTTTTGCTTGGAATTAATTATCGTCAAAACGTTGTGTTCTTAACTCGGGTATTGCAAATTCAACTGGTCCCTAGATTACTCAGCAATCCTTAGGGGATCCCTTGCAGCTTTTCAGTCCTTTGTCTCTGTGGTTCCTCTGCTCTCTGTAGGCTGGTACAGAAGGCTGAGCTGGTTCGCCTCTCTCAGACCCTCATGCATGTGAAGAATCTGCACTGGATTGTCATTGAAGATTCGCCCCTGAAGACCCAGCTGGTCTCGGAGCTGCTGGCCCAGAGCCACCTGCGTTTCACGCACCTTCACGTGGAGACGCCCAAGGAGCACAAGCGGAAGGAGACTGACCCCAACTGGCTGAAGCCCCGGGGGGTGGAACAGCGGAACCTGGCCCTGCAGTGGCTGCGGGAGAACCGCCAGCTCAGCGATCAGGGGACGGTGTACTTCGCCGACGACGACAACACGTACAGCCTGCAGCTGTTCGATGAAGTCAGTGCACGGCGCGGGTATGGGGCAGAATGGGGATTGGCGGGGCGGGGAGGACTGGAAAGCCAACAGAAGGAATGACTCCCCTACCCCCGGGTTATTCATCATTTCAGATAGCTTTAGGTCTCTGGCTGCGGAGCCAGACGTTGGGAGTTCGATTCCCCCACTGTGCTTTCTGGGAGAAGAGCCAGCCTGGGTGGCCTTGGGCAAGCTGCCCAGTCCCAGGGCTCCCCCTAGAGGAAGGGAATGGCAAACCAGTTCTATATATTCTCTACCTAGAATACCCAAGACAAGTCAGAATGCCATGCTGTGATGATGATGACAGTGACTTCCCCATTACTATAATGCATGACCTGGGGACATGTGGCCCTCCAGGTTTTGTTGGCCTGTAGCTCTCAGCATCCCTCACTATTGACTATGTTGGTTAAAACTGATGGAGCTTGTAGTCCCACAATACGTGGAGAAACATACGTTCCCCTTTCCTGATATAAAGGAAACAAAACTCGGTACCTTGTCAGTTTTTCAGTTCTGGTTGTGCCATTTCCCCCTAGCCTCAAATAAAGCGGGAATTCTTGTCTGGAGGATAAGGAGAGAAGCTGCTCGGAACGACATGGAGGTCTTGGCCCCGAACGCCTTAAAATAATATTAGGGAAATGACCATTCCCTCAGCCTCTTCTCTGCAATACAAATAGTTCTGGGGTCCTCCCAGAATTGATACGGTTGTGCATTGTGTATTGTGTTGAACATTTGGAAAGCGCTGTTAAAAGGGCTGTTTGAACAGTGGAAATAGCACTGAATTATTCTTGCTGGTGTTGTAAACTTCCCAGGGCGGGGAGGAGCTTGAGATTCCATACAGCCATTTTATATGTGGTTTTCTCGTGTTAAATCTACTGAACTCAATAAGCCTTATTCAGTTGCTCCCTAGATAGATAACTCAGTAGATCAGAGATGGGACTGGACTATGAAACCCAGTTCATGGAGATTTAATACAGCTTCCTCTTGGGCTTCTAATGATTTTTCTAAATATCTGTTTCTCATTTTTAAATATCTGCATTTCAATATATGTTCTGACCACGAGGGCTAGAACCTTGTTCTGGTTAAACAGAGCTCAGAAAACTGGGAGTATCTCTGGGATGGAAATGATTGCATGCTGAATATATTCTGTAGCTGGGCACTGGGAGGGGGGAGGTTTCCAACCGTTACAGAGCCTCCTGGTGCAGTGGTTAAACTGCAGTGCTGCAGTCAAGACTCTGCTCATGACTCGAGTTCAATCCCAAAAGGTTCAGATAGCCGGCTCGAGGTTGACTCAGCCTTCCATCCTTCTGAGGTCGGTGAATTGAGTACCCAGCTCTCTGGGATGGGGATGGGGGTGGGGGGCAATGTGTAGCCTGCATAATTAAATTGTAAACTGCCCTGGGAGTGCTTGAAGCGCTATGGGTGATATGTAAGTGGGACACTTTACTGTAGCAGAGCCGGTAACTCATGGCAGGGGTAAACCAAAAGAATGACTCCCGGCGCAGATGGCATACTCAAGGCAGTGAAATGTTGGGGGTTTGTAGATTGAAGGGAGGCTGTGTATCACTGTGAGAACAAAGATAGATAGACAGATAGACATATATATGCAAATATATGCAAATATATACATATACGCAAACACACACACACACAATATATGCGCATATATATATATATTTGCAGTAGTTGTAGTTTTTCTGCTGCCGGAGTTGTTAATCTTGTCCCAAACTTTCTCTTTCTCCTGTTATTCCCCCCCCCCCCCAACTTTTCTCCAACCAGATCCGCTCCACCAAGCGTGTCTCGGTGTGGCCGGTCGGCCTGGTGGGGGGCCTCCGCTTTGAGCGCCCCTTGGTGGAGAACGGCAAAGTCGTGGGCTTCTACACGGCCTGGAAGCCGAACCGACCCTTCCCGGTCGACATGGCGGGCTTTGCCGTGGCCCTCCAGCTGCTGCTGGCCAACAGGGAGGCCCGCTTCGACTTGCTAGCCGAACGCGGCTACCTGGAGAGCAGCCTGCTGCAGTCGCTGGTGTCTCTCGAGGAACTGGAGCCCAAAGCCAACAACTGCACCAAGGTGAGAGGGGGAGAGCAGAGGTGGTCACCTGGGAAGAAGGGGAGGTGGGACAGGACTTGGCTTCTCTCTCTGGAGTGTGGCTTTTTGCAGTCTGCTATTTATTTACACTATTTTTACCGGGTGATTTGAACAGACAAAGACCTTCCCTACCCTTAGGGTTGCATTTTATTTATTTGTTTGTTTTATTTATAGGCCGCCTTTCTCCCGATAAGGGGCCCCAAGGCGGCTCACAATATTAAAAGGGTGGAATTAAAACCATAACAAGTTAAGCATTGAAAAACCATTAAACTATACAGGGATTAAACTATACAAGTGAATGATTAAAATCAGGTAAGCACTAAAAACTGTCTTAAAAATGGCATTTAGGGACTCAATCCTGATTGTTCAAAGCCTGCCTGAAAAGAGGGGCCTTCGGCTGGAAGGCATGACCCAAAAGGAAAAGAGATGGGGAGGGAAGAAGGGGGCAGAAAGCCACCTCCAGCGCCAGCTCTTTGTTACAAAAGAGGTACCAGTAATTCAGCCAGCCCTGAAGCTGGGTGTCATGCCCTCTAATGCAAACTGGACCCCTCACGTTTTGAAGCATCCTTCTTCCCTGGCCTTCTGGAGACCTCTGGGGCTTTCCCCACCCCTCCCTGTCTTCACCAGGCCCAGCCTTGCTGAGCTTCCCAAATCAGAGCAGATCAGCCTGTTTGTGGTGGGAGGAAGTTCATGAGAGAGGGCAGTACATCTGTGCAGGCGACGGCTCCGATGAGCAAACATCCATTGTGAAACTCCGTTCCTAAGCTGAGGGCTGGTTCAAAACAGCCACAAAGGGAGCCCCCAGGTCAAAATCTGGTCAGGTTCCTACATCTGCCACTCTCGGTGGACCACGAGGCTGTTTTCTCTTAACCCTTTCTTGCTGGCATCTAGCCCAGCTCTTCACCTTCCCCAGCCTCCAGCTCGAGAATCAGGGCAGGGCATTCAAATGAATCTTTTCAGGCCTCTTCACAGGTTTGCCTGAATGGAGTGCTGCTTTACCTGGGAAACACAGAGTTCACCAGCCCTTTCTATCTTGGTTTATAGTCCAGTCTCTCGTTTCTCGAGCATCCTCTCTTCCAGGTCCTAGGTTTGATGTAGAACTCCAGGATGTATGTCTATCTGATCTGATTGTCCACCAGAGGTGGGCCACTATTTTGCCCAGATGTTTGTCCAGCTGTTATAAGATGTTTGTCCAGCTGTTATAACTCCTCCCTGCTGGCGATGCCGGCTACAGCTGCTGGGAGCTGTAGGCAAAACGGTCTTAACGGTTGCCCGTCCCTGCTCTTGGGGGGGGGGGGGGAATCAGAGGGACCTTTACATCTCTTGCTTGTTGTAGGTGCTCGTCTGGCACACCCGGACCGAGAAGCCCAAGATGAAACAAGAGGAGCTGCTGCAGAAGCAGGGCTTGGGCTCCGATCCCAACATTGAGGTGTGATCTGGAGGTGGGGGGGCGTTCCACGGTTTCAGTGGGAGGCGGCCTCTGCACGGGGCCCCGAGGAGCGCTGGAGAGACCCGGCCGTTTGAATCAGCCACAGACGCTGGAGCTTTTTCCTCGTCCCTTTTCGTCCGAGGAGACGACGCGTTGCAACGTTTTATTTATTTATTAAAGACCACGTGCCTCTCCGTTGCAATGCAGGAGACACGCTGTGCTTTGAAGGAGAAAGGATTTCCTGTATGTGCTGCTACCTCCTCTCTGGGGAAGTGTCTCTACGTCAGTGTCGCTCTTCCTCTCCCTTTGAATATTTCTGCCTTGAGTGCTACAGCCTTCTGCTAGTAGGGGAGACAGCCCCGATCCCCGTGCTGTCCTCTTCCTCCCTTCTTCCCTGACCCCCTCGGTGCTTCGCTTCGGAATGGAACTCTGTCTTGGAATCGCAGGGTGGCAAATGCCCTGGTGGCCATCTTCTTAAAGACAGCCTTCCAGTGATGGGGAGAGAAGGAAAGGGGATGCAGCCACCCCCCAAAACCCTCTCCTGAACCCCCAGCACTGCCTTCTAAAAACAATAGTCGGGTGCGTCATTACAGCACGGCTGTAACTGTTGGTTTTGTGTGTGTGCGTTTGCGTGCGGGCCGATCCGAAGAAGCAGAGCTGAAGATGACGAGAAGCAGCAATAAGAGGGGCGGGTAAAATGCAACCCCTCCCCGGAAGCGGCTGGACAACAATTCCCATCAGCCCCAGCCACCCTAACTGTTGGTGAGGAACGCTGGGAGAGGCAGTTCCCCTGAACATGTCTGGAGGGCTGTGCTTTTGAGCTGGAAGGACTCCTCTTTTACTTGAACCCCACCTTCCTGCGCGCTCTTCCCTCGTCCGAAGGATGCCACTCCCGCCAAGCTAAGGGCTCGATCCTGGGAAGGGCCGGTTCCTGTGCCCACGAGCCGTATGTGTCTCTTGAGTCGCCTGCGCCCCCGGCTGCATGTGTGGGCGGCTGTTCTAGCAACATGCATGTTCGCTGTTCAGTAAAATGTATCGACTCCCACGTCTCTCCCGTATCTGGGCCTGTCTTGCAAAATTGCTCCTTCTCAGCCCCCACAGCTTTCAATTAAGGGCCAAGACCTTCAGCCGTCTTTCCCACGTAGGGGGCACGAGGTTCTAGGAACTATAGGGCAGAGAAGGATTCTGGCTACAGCCGAGCCAAGTTCTGCAAAGGGGGAAGTGAGATGTTGTAATCTGCATACATTTCTCCTGTTTTTTTTTTAATTTACATTTTTTTATTTCAATGTTTTGTTGGAATCTTTTGCATTCTTGTGGCTCCCTTGCATGTCCAAAGCCCAGCCTGTGCTTCCCTTCATGCTTCCCTTCATGCTTGCTTTGTCCTCTTCCCAGCCAACTCTGCATCTGCTTCTTCCGCTTGTAAATTGATTGCCCGAGATCTCCCGGGATCCCTCTTCCCTGTATACTTTGGCAGCCCTTGTCGTGTCCGTGCGAGATGAGCTTCTCCAATATATCCATGCACAAAAACCCCGTGTCGTGCCTATAAACCCTCTTCACCTACTGTCCTCTATCCCAAAGCGTCACCAACTTATGGAAGTTTGTGGGTGAAATACGGAGTGTTTAACCCTTTGTGAGCAAAACGACCATCCTGGTGTTCCTGCCACCTGGAACAAGGACTGTGACGGGCTCGAACAGCCTAGCAGCCTTTCATTTATCTTTCCATCATCAAAGCCAGAAGCGATAAGGTATTCCAGGAAAGAAGGGTGTGCCTCAGAGTAAACTTGAGCTTCCGTACAAAGCCTTTTCACTGTTAAGAATGACAGCCAGCATTGCATGACCCAGTTTCCGGTAATTTAATATGTTGCCTGATAAGCTGATGCAATCAGTATTCTCAGCTCTTCCAGGGCTCAGTTATGTCCCCCGGCAGAGGGTACACTTAAGGCTGAGCCTTGGTTTTGTGCTGGGACGTTGAAGTTCATAAATGAGAGCCGAATGCAAAATAGCAGTGTGTTAGGTAGAGAAAACATACTCTCAAGAATGAAGGATGCTTCTGAATGCATGCTTAACCCAAAGCTGTTTGTTCAGTACCTGACGCTCACAATCCAGCCACACGAAAATCCATTCCATGTTTTCTCCTCCACATTCTTGCCCTCTTGGCAAGTTAATTTAAAAACATGGGGGGGGGGGGAATAAGATATTTTCCGCAGCCTCTGGTACTCAGTAAATACCTTCCCCCCCTTTTTAAATCTCACCTCGTCCCCTTCAGGGTTTTGTTCACCATTTGGGGCTCCCGTCCCCACGCTCTTTCCTGTCGGGGCTGATAACGTCCCCGGGATCTTAGCTCAGATCCACTTTTCAGCATCCATCCTGAACCAAAGTACTGCTGTAGGACTCTTAACAACTTGGCTGTACCTGTATATCCTTTACAGCAGTAACCAAGCTGTGGGTGTAGCTTTTCAATGGAAACAAACACAGTTCTATTGTTCGCTATCTCAAGATGTTACGATTTTTTTATCTGATTCCTCATGATTCGTGCAGGACAGAAATGCTGGGCTGTGAGTAATGCTAGTCAACTGTATTCTACTGCAGATCTATATAATAAATAACCACACCTTTATCATATACTATCTTGGCCATTCTGTTTTAATCTTATGCTTAGATAAGCTTTTTTCTTCAGCCCATAATACAAACTTTCTCAACTGCCTTTTCTTAACGGCCTTCTCCAACTTTTTTACCCTCTCTCCAAACTGCTCCACCTTGACCATCTCATTCCCAGTATCTCTACCATTCTCCATACATGTGATAAGAATAATAACTTTAAAGACAGCAGAGCTGGAAGGGACCCTATAGATCATCCAGTCCAGTCCCTGTCAAGGAGGCACCGGAGGGGGGGATTCGAATTCCCAGCCTCTGGCTCCGCATCCAGAGACCTAAACCACTGAGCTATCCAGCGGTTCTCTGTCAGTCATTCCACACTCATCAACCATGCCTTACCTGCCCATCACTCCACCCCACAAGCTTGCAATACTGGGAGATACTTAAAAATGCACTTTCTGATTAAACAAATCTGCATGACGCTGCATCACATTCTATGTTACAGCGCAGTGCTTCATGGCAAATTACCTGCTCCCGGTAGAGCCTGTTCTACCTTGAGCCCACCAGCCGGCATCAGAGCTTCACCGGGGACACAGGAAACTCCACACCAGGGATTTTGGGAAATAGTTCAGAAATTGAGACTGCACCTTTATGGTGCTGCCCATGTAACTCACTTGTGGTGCAATTATATTTTGAATGCAAGGATAGTGCCGAGGTGATAAAGATGTGGAAAAGAGCACTCTGAACGATCTGCAGACTGAACACATAGAACCCTAGAATAATTTGAGTGGGAAGGGGCCTTTTTTTTACCTCCAGCTATGCTGGCCAGGCTTTCTAGGAGTTACAGTCCAAGAACGTCTGGGGACCCAAAGTTGGCAACCACTGGTCTAGATCAAGGTTGGGTCAAGGATCGCCTTCAGGATAACACTGGATCGCAACCCACAGCATTCCTCACCATTAGGTATGCTGGTCAAGACTACTGGATATTGTAGTCTCTCAACACCTGGAAGGCTACAGCTTGCCCACCCTTGATCCTGATAGACCTTCTCCCTTTTTTATAAGAACGTGACTAGTACAGAACCTGTGGTGGTGATAGTTTACACACCCACTCATGTCCCATTGATTGAAAAATCCTTCAAAAACAGTTGAACTCTCTGCCTGCAAAATTTCTCTCCAGGGCCAAAAGCCAACAGACGTTGCTTATCTGTATAACATTTCCACCAGAACTTCCTCCTCTAAATACTTGGAAATGAAAAAGATTTGCGAATTTGGTATTCCTTCCTCAAGAGAGGACTGCTAGCATTAGATCACTGAACAGGGCTTCTCGTCTTTGTTCTTAGTATAATACTAGTTGGTAAAGAAGCAAGAGCTGGCTGGATAGCTCAGTGGCTTAGGTCTCTGGCTGCGGAGCCAGAGGTTGGGAGTTCGATTCCCCCCCCCCCACGGGAGAAAAGCCAGCCTGGGTAGCCTTGGGCAAGCTGCACAGTCCCAGGGCTCCCCCCAGAGGAAGGTAAAGGTAAAGCACTTCTGTCTATTCTCTACCCGGAAAACGCTGGAAAGGGTCACTGTAAATCAGAATTGACTTGACAGTACATGATTATTATTATTAAAGGAGCAAAAGTCAAAGAATACAGGGTAGGAATGGGAGAGGCTCTGGTTTTTGTAAGAGTTAACCTGAGGAACAAGGCGATCAAGGGCCAATCCTGCCATTTAAGATGGGGCCATTGCTAGCCACTGGAATCCTGAGGATTTAGGGGGAAGAGGAATCAGAATATTCAGGATTTACATTGAGGATCATGGGTGGGGGATGAAGCCGGGACTCTGGTTTTGCAAAAGGAGTCCGGCTGTAGAGCGCACCTGGCAAAACGGGAGCCGTTTGGAGAAAAGTCATGCAGTTGAAAAGCATCCGGACGGCCCCAGTTCTCTTCCTCGGGCTGAATTGTGGGTAGGGACTGTGGCTCTCCAGAGAGTTGTGGATTCACCCTGCCATGATTTGTAATCGTTAGCTATGTTGTCTGAGTTAGATTATATGTTGTGTTCTGTGCTGCCAAGTCGGATTTGATTCACAGCGAACGTAATAGGGCTTTCAAGGGAAGTGAGAGACGTAAGGTTTTACCAGTGCCACATGCACACCTGGCGAGTTTCCATGGCCAAGCAGAGATTTGAACCCAGATCTCCTGAGTTCCCCTAGTCTGTTCCTTTATCCACTACTACACCAGGTATTTGATATAATATGTAGGCAAATGGTAATTCCTTTAGTTTAGTTTAGTTTCTTGGCTACTAATCCCAGTTGAGATAATTCTGGTCTACTTTAGAAGGCTGTCATAAGGATGATGGAAAACAACGTAGGATGGTATTCTTTTGCCTTGCGTGACTGCAGAAGGATGATTACTTAAGTGTTCTCCATTCCTGGCTGATTTTGATGCATGTCTGGTCTTGTGCTGGTTACGAAACTGGTCATGTGAAGAGGGTCAGCGGGAATGTCAGAAAACTTAGTCATCCCTGATGCTCTGAATCCTGTAACAGCCATAATATTTAATGCAGTGTGGTCTATACATAATAATAATGTTTATAATAACATTGTGATGTCAACTCAAGCCTGACTTATGGGGATCCTCCCAGGCTTTAAGGTGCTTCTCATAATTTTCCCTGTGTGCACGCTCCCAAAGAGGGACCAAAAAAAGTCAAGCCTCAATGTTGATCCAAACAGGCTAAACAGTTTTAGCAGGTTTCGCCATCACCAGGAGCGGGTCTTTTGCAAAGCGAATGGATCTTAATTGCAAGGCTAAACTGCTCCAAAATATTTTGCAATGAATCGTTGACAGCAATATATTCCTTACTGGGGGTGGGGGGAATCCCCGTCACTTCTTGGAATGATAGCAGAAAATTTCAAAAAAAAGGGACAGAGTGACACGGAGGGAGGTGGTAAATGGCAGTATAATCTGTCACTCAAAAAGTTGTGTTCATGCTGCAAGGCCTGGCTCCCTGCCACCACTAAGAAAGGGCAAGTTGTCATTCCTTTGGCAGTAATGGACGTCCCATCCCGTCTGTCTCCCCACAGGCCCCCCCTGCCCCCCAGCATTCAATGGATTAACATCCTTGGCTTACCTTCTGGAGCTTTTTTAACAGACTGCTGAGTAAATGCAGAAGTAGCGCTTTGAGGATTTAATGCGTGCCATAAAATATTATTAGCTTATTAGTTTTTATTGGGCGAACTTGGAAGAGATTATGGGATGCACGTAATAGAGAGAGGGAGAGACAGATTCACAGATACCACAGAAACGTCTGCTTGCCAAAGCACTGGAAGCCAGCATCACCCAAGTTTAGATCCCAGACATAAGCTAAGGATTTGTCACGTGACACATACTCAGCTGGTGGAACTCACCACCACATGACATGGCGATAACTGCTAGCTAAGGCAGGGCTGGGAAATGTGTGGACTACAGATCCCAATAGGGGCAGCCCATGGTAAGGGATGATGGGACCTGTAGTCCCAAAACACCCAGAGGGCTACCATTCCCTTCCTCGGGTTGAATCAGAAATGGGGAACCTGCGGCTTTCCCAATAGTTGTGGATTTAGTACTGCCCTTGTTTGGAACTATTGGCTGTGCTGGCTAAGACTGATGGGAGTCGGAATCACACACCCCCCCCCCCAAGGAAAAAACAGCAGGAATGTCACAGGTTCTGCACCCTGAGGCAATTTAACAGGATTGTGGCTTAATGGAACTTCCAGATTCAGTAGCAGTCTACCTCTTCCCACCCCCACAAGGGAGGCAACAGAAAAACAATAGATTTTTTCTCCTTGCTCTCCTACTGGACCTTGGGGGTTAAGGCACCTGGGAGCGAGTAACCGCTCGCACCCGGGGCCAGTCCGCCTTTATGGGCCTCCTTATGGTCTAGCCTCTTGACTGTGCGCATCCTGTAAGAACCAGGATGTTTGACTTGATCAGGGGCGAGGGAGGCGCTCGTGGCTGGCCAGATGGTGGTGTTTACTCCCCCTCCCGTCCGCTCGAGCCAGAGCCGGTTCTGACGGACGATGGGGTTTGTATTCCACGCATCCCCGGAGAGCCACCAGCCCCCCCCCCCCGGCGCCCCCTCTAGCTTTGCTCGGTGGAGATGGTCCAGCTCCTAAGACCAACACAGGGGAAAGTACTAGGAGAGAGAGAGATCTCTTCTTCCTCCTCCATCGGCTTCCCCCCTCCCGCGCCCTGAGTGGATCCCAGGCGGTGGGATCCCCCCCCCCAGAGTGGATCCCAGGGGGCTCTTCCCGTTCCTCCCCGATGCGCCCGGCCGGAGGAAGTAACTTTCGAACCCAGCCAGCGGGCGCGATCAAAGCGGGGCAGCGCCTGCGTGCGCGCCTTGCCTTGCCTTGCCTTGCCTGCCTTCTGCAAGGGAAATGACATACCGCCCTCTTTGCTTCCTGGGGGTGGGGTAGGGGGGGGAGCCCGGCCCCCCAGCAGCACGATCTGGACAGGGCGGGCTCTCCCGCCCCTCTGGCCGCCTCCTCGGTCTCCTCCCGCAAAGCCTCGGGGACCTTTCTCGCTTCTCCATCCCGAGAAGAGAAGCGCCTGCGAAGCGGAGGGCGCCGCCGCCGCCGCCACGATGGACGGCTACCCGGAGCGCAGCGCCAACGGTGAGCCTGCCCCCGTCTTTGGATCTCTTCCTTTATTTGCTGCCCCCTTCCCCACATTGCCCCACGCGCGACCGATCTGTTTTGCTCCCCTTCTCCGCGGCTGGTGGATTGGTAGTAAGCCGCCGCGGCCACACGGCGGCGCCGGAGAGTAAGGGGCAACCGAATCGTGGCGAGGTAGCCCACCGAGGTTTAACCGGGGTGGCGCCAGCCAGCTAGCTAGCTAGCTTCGTTTCTCCTTTTTCTTTCGCTTCCTCCGGGATCTTGGCTCGGGAACCCTAAATGTACCCTCCCACACAGAGAAGGGTGCCCAGACATGTGCCGGAGACAGGTGGACTTTAGGTGCAAAACAGAAGCACAGGAGGGGGGGGGGGGGAAGGAGGCTGGAAATTATATTTTAACTGTTTGTCCCTATTTGAGAATCAAACTTTTACAGTCCAGGAAGAAACAGGCAAAAAGGATCAAGCCATGCAAGTTGGTTGATGTAGGCATCGTACTGGATAGAGAGGTGGAAACCCTGCTGAAAAACAGAGGGATTTGGGGGCTGTCGTCCTGAATAGATGCATTTATTTCCCACCCACACTTTCTCCAAGAAGCATGCATAAGATTATGCTTTTACGTCCAAGAAAAGAAGGCAAGAATCAGTCTGTCCTGGGCTGCGTTCCAATGCATTAGGATTTTAATGCATTTTATTCTTATTTCTCCTACTCTCGTCGCTGTGATCCGTTTCACCTTAAACTCCTACCACTGTGGTGTTTCCAGAGAAGCTGTGACATGGGTCTGTTTTAGCAAAAGCAAGACCAAAAAGACCTTTCAGATCCACTTTTATTTCAATCTGAACTTAGACTGACTGCCAGCCGGGGGGACGTGTTTATGTGGAGAAATCAAAGCTTGAAACCGACCGAAGCTCACGCCGAAATAAATCGGTTTGTTGTTCCGAGTGTCACATCGCTCGTTGGGTTGTTTTTCAGCCAGGGTGCAGCGTGTGGCTCTCCAGAAGGTCCGGCGAGAGCGTTGCGTGTTGCGTTGTGGAGCACAACAGACAGTGTTGATCTTGTGAAGGCATCCTGTCATCGGAAGAGGAGACGCGAATGAGGTTTAGGGTTACAGAGGAAACGGGGGCTGGCTTTGTGGGAACCGTTTGGGGAAGTCCGCGCTGTGGGTTCCTTGTGTGGGAAAGAGGGGGCCGTCGGCTTGTGCCAGGGCAGTGTGCGTCAACACAATCGGAGAGACTTGTGTATTTGGAGGACGAAACAGACAACATCTGCATGAGCTGAATTTCGACAGGACAGTAATACGCAACCTTCATGTACGAGAAGTGCTCTCTCACTCAACATTCGGCTAAGGCTTGTGTCCTGTAATGATAGACTCATACACACACCTTTCATAAAATTACAGACTGGCCTATTTTTTTTGCCCATCTCCAGTGCCAAGAATTTTCTCCAAGTTTGTATGGATGACATAATTCCTTGGAATCTTCCATGCCGCACAACTACCGTGTTTTTCTTCCATCCCGGTTTCTGGGCAAAGAAACCACAGGGGCCCTCGTTCCTTGTCTGGGATAGGCTTTTGTACACAAACACACTCGCTCGAGCCCCTGACAGCATTCCAGTCAGTCCTGGGGCTTAAAGGAAGCCCTGTGTTGCTCAACATCTGAAATGAAAGTCAACAGGATGATGTGCAGGGTTAGGCCTTTGCATAGTGCAAACTCGGAGACTTCGTAACCACCTAGGTTCGACCTGTTTGTTCTTTATCCCTAGCTTGTGACATAAAAAGCTGTTCAGGTTCTGAGTCGGCAAGCATTCGGGGGATTTCCTTTGCTCACAACGACCCTGTGAGGTAGGACCCTGTTTTAAATTCGGTTTCGCAGTCGGGGAGTTGGTTAGGTTTGCCCCATCCCGCACCCTCTTCCGACGGAAAACCTAGGCCTGCTCCACCTAGGTATGTCTTCCCAAATCATCACCTTTAGGTGATGTTTTAGAGAAATGAACATTCAATCCAAAGGCCACCCAAGTGTGCTTTAGATGGGTTAAGAGATGCTTGTGAGGCGTGACTTCCGTTTAGCACAGCGGTCTTTCTCTGGGGTCACATATCCGTGAGAAGATGTGTCATGCAATGGCCGAGGTTTCCTGAGCGAAAAACCCATCTGCTGTGGCTAAATTTCGGTCTTCTCTGCACAGCCTGAGAGGGGTATTTGGTGTGTTTTGTAGAAAGGGTGGCTAGAAGGTTGCTCTAAATATAGCGTGAGGTTCCTGGAGGATTTGCAGTGAACTGGGAAAGAGGTTTGACACCCACTTATTTAACAATTTTCAGAACTCCTGCGAATTATAGTGCCGGAGTAAAGAACGCACGGGATTAACTAGACATGGGGTTTTGGTGTGGAAGGATTGTGGGTTTCCTTCCTTTGTGGTGTTCAACACAAATCTGGGATGCAAAAGTCTATTATTATAAATCTGTATTTTTGAGATTCTGGACGTGGATCCTGGTGCAATGGTTCTAGGGTATCTTATTGGGTCAAAAGAAGTCCAAGCAGGTCTAGGCCAGGGCCCCTGTGTGAACTGAACTTGCAACCCGAGACCTCTCAGAGTCCTTTGTAACTGGCTTTCATTTTGGTAAACAGTTTGGTCTGGAAATAGTGCACCCTGACGGTGGGAATATTTAAAAACAAACTTTAAAAAAAACACCCAAACCCACACACCGATTTAGAAGCAGGAACAATCTCTTTGGTGTCGCACCATAGTCAACAGTGCAGAGTGGAAAGTCCCAAGTTCGGGTCTCCGCTCACCCTCTGAGTGGGTGCTTTAAGCAAATTGTTTTTGCTTGGCCTCAGTTTCGCCTGACTGCACAAGAAACGCAGGCCTGTTTTTTCTAGGCCCCTTTCGCTTGCCCAAGCTGCTGATTTAACCGGAGAAAACACACACCGTTTGTTCGGCCGTGAAATGCCGCAGACAGGGGTCGACCCTCCGTCACTGAAGGTTTTTAAACCGGGATCAGGTGGCCATCCCCCAGGGATGCACTCCCATAGGGATTTCCTCCGTTCGGGAGAGGGTCAGTCTTGATGACCTTTGGGGTCCCTTCCAGTTCGGCAGTTCTGGGTTCCTATGAAATGTCTTGCGTTCGCTTTCCCCCATTTGCTGCTTTCCAGCAGGGCTGGGCAACAACAGCGTGTCAGGATGGTCCCAGTTTTGAGGGATCCTGCCCCCCTCCCAAAAGGCGAATTTCAGCTTCAAGCGTGCCAAATGATTAACCACCTCTCCGATTTTTGGCAGTCGTCCTAGTGCCGAAATACAGTACTCAGAAATAGGGGAGCAGTCCATGCTTCTCATGGCGCTCTGGGACCACATGGCAGAGCACACAACTCCCATCAGCCACACATTGTGGGTGATCTCGGCAGGCCTCTCATCCGGGAAGCATAGCCCGGGGGGGGGACTTCAGTTCCCGGTCTCTACTTCTCCAACTTACTGAGCTGCACCAGCACCCTCTCCCCCACAAGCTAATTCTCCCCTCTTCCACTTTTACTCTGGATCCAGCGACAGCTGGGTTGTGGATCTCGTTGTGTCTCCTGGCCCCAAACACACACAACCCGGTCCAAAGATCGCTATTGTCCTAGACAGGTTCCAACTTTGGCTTCAAATGCTCTTATGGGAAGGCTTTTCCCTGCTCATAAGCAAACTAGTATGCAAAGGGGAAGTGGGTTTTTAGCGCAATCCTATGTAACGAGGAGTCAGCCTGTTTGAAAGGTTGTACAATCCTTATGAGCCAGCCTGTGTTTACGTTTTATTTATTTATTTAGACTATTTTGTTAGTCCACAGTTCTCCTTAAAAAGAACCCAAGGACGGCTTACCTCATCAAAAGACAACATTTAAAAGCTAAAACCAGGAAGTACGCAAATATTAAAAAGGATCAAACAGATACCGCGCTAAAAACGGTAAACAAAATCAACTCCAAAAACAGATTCAAAGCAACACGGCACGAGATGCCATTTTGAAACCCCTCTCAGACTGCCAGTCATTCAGGGAACGCCTGCCTGAGGAGAAAGGTCTTCATCTGCTTGGGGAAGGACAGCAAAGTTGGGGCCAGCCTGCCCTCCAGTGGCAGGGAGTTCCAGAGTCTAAAGGAGCAGCCACCAAGAACTCATGTCGTGGGACTCACTGTCAAGCCGGACTTAAATTGCACCCGTGACCCGACTCATGATTCAGAACTCACCCAACCACTCCTTTTTTTCTAGGGAAAAATGTTTGTTTTAATAGGGACTCGAACTCAGGACTCGGTACCAAAAACTCGAACTTGGTACTCGGACCCAAAGACTTGCCAGCATCCCTGCTCTTTACCCCTTGAGTAGCATCCAAGACTTTTTAATTTTCCGAGGCCTTGGCCATGTAGGTTGGTTATTTGTTGCATTGATATCTCACTTGCTCTCCAAGGAGCTCAAATCCCTTCTCCCTGTTATTATTTGCACAACAGTCTTGCGAGGTATGTGAGGCCCAAGGTCGCCTGTTAAAGTTTCATGGACAAGTGTGATAGGAACCTTCGGAGTCTCCCCCAAATTCTCAAATTAGGAAATAATGGCTAAATAATGTTTTCTTCCTCCTGCTATGCTTTAATTCTTTTCCACTCTTTTCATATTGTTTGTTTTCTTGAAATGTTATTAGCTGCCGTGAGTGCTAAATTATGTAGCACAGTGTTGCTGTTGTTGTTATGTGCCATCAAGTTTCTTCCGACCCTTATGGCGATCCTATGAATGAGCCGCCTCCAGAATGCCCTCTCGTCAACAGCCCTGCTCAGCTCTTGCAAACTCAGACTTGTGGTTCCTTTAGGGGGTCAGTCCATCTCGTATTTGATCCTCCTCTTTTCCTGCTTCCTTCCACCTTCCCCAGCATTTGTGGTGTTTTCCAGAGAATCCTGCCTTCTCATGACGTACCAGGGAGCAAGCAGGTAAATTAGATAAACACTTTCTTCTTATCTCCTTCCTTGGGATGTGTGACGCACACTGCAAATTCCTTGCCCGTTCTTCATCTGAGCTGGGATCGTATTTCCGACGAATCGGCAGAACCAGAGGGAAAAGAGAATGAGGATGAAGGAAAAATCCAAGCTTTTTAAAATTAGGAAATGGAGTTAACGAGTGATTACAGGTCGGTGTCTCGCAATCGGTGTTGTGAAATCATAGAGGCCTGCCCTCCCGATAACATCTCATCCTTTTTCAGCCTGCTCATCCAAACATAAATAGTTCGTAAGATTCGATTTTTATTCTAGATTTCTGTCTCTGGAGCTGGTTACATTTTGCTGTCTTCTTCTTTCTTGATCATAGCGTCTCCTTTGTGTTCATAGTGAGTCAAGCCTCCATCCAAATGACAGAGGAGCAAACACAATCCTTTAACCCAGTTATTAATTCACATACCTGTTGTTGTTTTGTGCTGCCTAGCTGCGTCTGACTTAGGACAACCCTATGATTTAATGACCTCGGAAAGGTCATTAACTGCCCTGCTTAGGTATAGCAGACGAAAAGCTGTGGCTTCCTTTATGGAGTTGATCCATCGCGCACCCAGACTTCCTCTTTCCCTGCTGCCTTCGACTTTTCACATGCGTTCTTCCCTAAAAGAACAAAAAGGACGAACGTGAGAATTGTACAAGGAACATGTCAGAGGGCATGTTTAAACCCAGGGGACCTCTGGGAACCTCATCACGCCCATCTCCTTTGGCCCCACATTTTAGCTTAGGCTGTTGTGTTCAAATGTCTTTCAGCTAAGGCTTTATTTATTTTGACATGGGAACAGGAAGAAGAGGCTGGGGAGGGGGTTAGTCGCTCCTTCTCCCAAATTCCTTCACTTAGAAGAAACAAACATTTATTCTTCCCCCACCACCTCACTTCCCGGCTGCAATATGTGGGTACAGACGGGAAAATTCAGGTCTCTTTGTCTTCTCCCCGTTTTTCTCTCTTGTGTAATAGAAGTGACTAAACTCTGTGAGCAACCGGGAAAACCCCAGACTAGCTTATTAGCATGGCCTAAATCAGTTTTATGAAGGCGTTGTTTGCCACATACAAATCTCAAACTGAAGAAGCATGGTAGTTTTATTTTTTTATTTTTTGAGCGGGGTGGTGCATACTTAACATGATTTTATATGAGGCTTTTCTTCTGCAATTGTCTTGTGCAATTTTTATTATGCCTCCTTCACTGGGTTTTAAAGTGGCTTCAGAAGAAAAATTCTGTTTCAAAACTTCCAACTTTTTTATGGCCTCTTCCGTATATATATATTTTTTTACTTTTTAAACTCTCTCTCTCTCTCTCATATATATAAAACTTAAGGAGGATCAACTGTTATTTATTTATTTATTTGTTTCTTTGAAATACTTTTTCCCTGCCTTTCTCCTTAAAAGAACCCAAGGCGGCTTACATCATTGAAAGACAATATTTAAACCTAACGACGAGTGTACGAATGCTAAAAAAGGACCAGACAAATACCATACCCCCCCCCAAAAAAACCATAAGCAACACCAAATCCCATTTAAAGCAGTAAGATGCAACAATCCGTTTAAAAAAACCCGCTCAGGCCACCAGCCGCTTATGGTCTCTTGCAGTTTAGATTAGGCATCCTTCAGTCTCGAGAGACTATGGTAACGTGCTCTGTATGGAGGACTTGGAACAGCGTCTAGTGTGGCTGAGAAGGCCAATTCGAGAGTGACCATCCCTTCCACACTGAAGACCAATACCATCTGTCCCCTGTCCAGCTCCCTGATTTTGCTGGTTTCGGGACTGCCTCTTGGCCTCGGCCTGCTGGACAAGGGCCTCTTCAAAATGGGAGAGGCCATGATGCACCGCCTGCCTCCAGGCTGAACGCCCAGAGGTCAAGGTTTCCCATCTGTTGAGGTCCATTCCTAAGGCCTTCAGATCCGGCTTGCAGATATCCTTGTATCGCCGCTGTGGTCTCCCTCTGGGGTGCCTTCCCTCCACTAATTCTCCATACAGGAGATCTTTTGGAATCCGACCGTCAGCCATTCTCACGACATGCCCGAGCCAACGTAGACGTCGCTGTTTCAGTAATGTATACATGCTAAAAATTCCAGCTCGTTCTAGGACTACTCTATTTGGAACCAGGTGATAGCAAAAATGCGTCGGAGACAACGCATATGGAACGTGTTCAGCTTCCTCTCCTGCCGTGCACAAAGCGTCCAGGACTCACTGCAGTACAGGAGTGTGCTCAGGACACAGGCTGTATAGACCCGGATCTTCGTATATGCCGTCAGCTTCTTATTAAGCCATACTCTCTTTGTGAGTCTAGAGAACATGGTAGCTGCTTTGCCAATGCGTTTATCCAGCTCGACATCTAGAGAGAGAGTGTCAGAGATTGTTGAGCCAAGGTACACAAAATCATGAACAACCACCAATTCTTGCGTGGAGATGGTAATAGAGGGGGCTGAGTCCACGCCCTGGCCCATGACTTGTGTTTTTTTCAGGCTGATTGTTAATCTAAAGTCTTGGCAGGCCTTGCTAAAGCGATTCATGAGTTGTTGGAGGTCTTCAGCAGAGTGGGCAACAATGGCTGCATCATCGGCAAAGAGGAAGTCCCGCATGCATTTCGGCTGGACTTTGGTCTTTGCTCTCAATCTTGAGAGATTAAAGAGCTTGCAGTGACCCTACAATTAATTGCATTTTTAATAAAATAATTGAAGGGTCTGCGTTTTCCCTTCTCCCTCCTTTTGTCAACCCCCTTTCTTCCTGGAAAGAAGGCAGGGTGCGAAGGAAATAAATGCACCACCACTACCAAAAGGGCCATTTATTCTCTTCCATGCTTGGTTTTCGCAGCCAGGGAGTAGCCCGGGAGGCGCCTGTCCCTGAAGGTTTTAATTCCTCTGATGAGCACCTTGCTCAAAAATGTCACCCGGCGTGTTTACCGGGAAGAGGAGAGTGTGTAGGTGTGTAGGGGCGATGTTTCCAATGGGAACTGCAAGGCCCAAGCTGGGAGGAAAAGTCTACCCTGGCCTTTAGCTTTGGTTTCTACATACAAACAGCATACAAAACAGAAACACCCCCAGGTCTAATTTGGAAATCCTCGGTTCCTTTCTAGGTTTTGAAGTTTGGAGTACAGAAGGTGAGGTCCAAAAAAAATGTCCAGGATTTGAGACGGTCCGTAAGAACAGCTGAAGGTGGAAGCAACTTTTTCCCACCCCACCCCGCACTTTCTTAGCAGATTCAGGGAGAATATTTATTGATTTAAAATCATTTTACCTTGCCTTGCTCCTTAAAAAGGACCCAAGGCGGCGTACATCATGAAAAGACGACATTGGAAGGCTAAAAATGGCTAGTTGACGAATATTAAAAAGGAATCGGACAAATGCCACACTGAAAAGTGACAGGCTGGCATGGATGGAGGTCTTTGCTTAGGATCAGAAACAGTGGGGAAGTTAGGGGGAAAAAACATTTCCCCTGTATGACCCACAGTGTTTGTGATAGTGTTATAAAGAAAACTATTTTTTTAAAATAACAACACAGAAATTTATATATGAATTTATATATAGGTTTAGAACATATTACACGCCTCTCACTTTTTCCAGGTAATTATTAGTGCCCTATTACGGGGTGGTTATTATTTCCTAACAGGAGGGTGCTGAGAAAAATGCATGTTTACAGGTATTTCTGTGGTTCAAATTATGGGGAGCGATCTTTGAAGTCGTTTTCAACATTCATTCCTCTCAGCAGCCTCTTTTTAAAAAAATAATACTGCAGTCTCCTGAGGGAGAACTTTCAAACAAGCCTTTTTCCCCTCTTGACTTCCCTTGGTTTCCCCCAAAAACGTGCTCCTGTTTAGCCTTCTAAAAGCTATTTGCAGGCCCAGCTCGTTTGGAAGAGCTGTCGCGAATATTTCTGTGAACATTCGTGAACAGCCAGGAGGGCAGAGCGGTGCGATCCAAGAATTGGGCCATACAGAATATCTCAGGCCACCCTTTGAGAGAATAGCTCATGGAACTGGGATCTGAACTCGGGACTCGAGCATTCCACCCACCCGCGGCCCGTTTGCCAATCCGGGGATCCAAGGGTGGGCAGGCTGTAATGCCACTGCTTCTGTCCAGCCACTGGCCACCCTTTCCTGCTTTATTCCCTTTGACTTGTATGGAGGGGTGGATGGAGATGTCAGTTTGGAAAGGTCACTGGGCATAGGGGGGAAAAAGCCCTTTTTGTTTGCCCTGTTACTCAGGAGGAGCAGGAGGAGGAGGAGAGGGGACACTGGACAAAGCAGAGCCTGTTCAGAGGGTATTATTTCTCATTCAAAGACTTCTGATTTTTGTGCCTCTTGGCACCGTTGACGAGAAAAGGCCAAGAATGTCTGCCGTTCTCGTCGAATGAGCCTTCGTCCCTCTCCCCGGCTCTCCGATCCAGGCTTCTCTTTTTAAGTCCTCGCATCTTCCTGTATGTGTGTCTTTTGGACAGAGGCCTTTTCTTACCACCCGCTTTGTCAGTCTTGGCTGCCGAAGCCAAGGCGAGCGGAGCCGTCGGAGATGAGAAAGCGGCGGGAGCCTGGTTTCGTCCAGGGAGGAGGGATCCAGGAACAAAATAAGCCCGGCGTGGCTGCCGTTGGAACACACTTTGGTCTGCTTCTTGCCAGCTCCTTGTGGTTTTTTCCCCCCTTTCTTTGTTTAACTTCCAAAATTTGGTTTCTTGGTACCTTAAAGAGGGGAAAATAGCTAGCTATTGCTCTTTTTCACATTTATATTTTATTTTATTTTACTTTGTTTTGCTTTGAAACATATGCATTTATTGGGTACATTTCTATCCTGCTTCTGGTCCAGAGAAGCTCAAAACAGTGTAGATGGCCTTCCTGCTCCCTTCTTTATCTTCACAACGACCCTGTGAGGTTAGCTTGGGCCGAGAGAGTGTGGCGGGCCCATTCTCACCCCATGATTCAGTGGGGAGATGAACCTGGATCTCCAAAGTTCAAATCCAACATTGGTTCTTAATTGCAAACCCTAGGAGATGTAATTAGGATTGCTCCTTTGGGGTTTTTTTGGACCATGAGCCCCAGAATTCTCCAAATATTCTGCAGTTTCAAGAGTTTCAACCCACAAACATGCATGAATAGAAACGTTTCGCTCACCCTGGAGCAGGGCCTAGCTCCGAGGCTGCATGGCCTTCTCTTTTGTTAACATTAAAAAAGGCAGCTGCTATGGTGCTTCCTCTGAATTTTAGTTATTTCGGAGATACCTTCTTGTAGACACTTAATAATGGTCAGCAAGACTAAAACTCCCAGGATGTATTTATTTATTTTTACATTAACAGATAGCTAAGGCCGGAAAAGACCATGCAGCCTCAGAGCTAGGCCTTGCAAAATTAAGGTGTTTGTAAGTGTGTGTTTGTGGGCTGAATCAAAAATCCAAAGAGTACACCCCTAATCATAATTGGGTCTTTACTTGCAGGCCTCCTTTTATTTTATTTTATTTTGCTTTGTTTTATTTATTCATTCAACTTAAAGTACCATATACACACTCTCTGGGTAGTTGACAGCCCACGTAAATAATCCACAAAATAGAACAATACCAATTATAAGCATCAACATCAATAAACAACAGAAGGACCGCATGACTCGCCGAGATCTAACTCGAGACAAATTTAAACCACAGTTGGGCATTGAGTAACATGCATTAATAAAAGGCAGCTTTGAGCAATTCTGTTTTTCATCGCTTCTTAAAAACTGGGAGGAAGGGCAACTGGCGAACCTCTGCTGGGAGTTTATTCCATAAGTATAGGGCCACAGTTGAAAACTCTTGGTTTCTTCTGGTGGTCACTTTTTAGGCCTCCTTAGGTGTTACCGTGTTTAACAATCACAAGTGCAAGGAATGGGTAGCTGTTTTGTAGGAGAGACATTCCAGCACGTATCGGGATCCTAAACCATGCAGAGATCAGCCAGGACTGGAGGGAAGTTGGGTATCTATCATCAGTCTGGCCACCCTTTCCCACTGCCTGGCTCTCTGTTGGTTTCTGGAGTCATCATCAGTTCTGGATCAAGAGGCATTGAAGATGACAGCATGGTCTACCTGAGCTTGCTGCTGATGCCTGCAGAATGATCATCTGAGTTTTGTTCCTTTTGGTGAGCGGGCAAACAAACCAGGAAGCTCCGGTTAAACCTAACTTCCTGTTGTGTCCACATGGTGGTTCATTGCTTCCCATCAAGCTGGGATTCACAAGCTATATTTTAAACCTTGGAAATGATTTATTAAGCCAGGATTGGTGTCTTTGCCTTTCCTCTTTTTATTTTATTTTATTTTGCAGTTACTTACTAAACTAGTTCTCCTACCATGTTTTCTGTATTTCCTGCAAAGAGCTGCAGGTGAGCATCTCTGGGTATCTTAAATCTTCCAAACACCTCCCACCCCAATTCAGGCCTCAATGGCTTCTAAAACTGAAAGATCTTCAGAAGATTTTATCTCGGCTGGTAAGGAATCAGCTTGTAAAGGAGGGATTTACAGTCAGCTGCCTCAGGGACCCAGGAACCAGGAAGTTGTGATAGGAAACCAAAATACCCCAGAGAAAAAAAGCCAAGAACCAAGACACAGGGAATGGAAATGAGAGTATTGAATACTCCAGCGCCAGGAAGTAGTGGGTCATCAGGGAAAATCCCAGTTCCAACCAGAGGCTAATACAGCATCTTCCACTGGTGTGGGACGAGCAGCCACTCTGTAGTGATCAGATAATAAAAGTGTTGGAAGGGGCCTATAAGGCCACCAAGTCCAACCCTCTGCTCAGTGCAAGAATCCAAATGAAAGTATTGTCTTGGAGTTTCGAATTTTTGGTTCAGTTCCTTTTTGATGTGCAGTAGAAGTACAGAGATACACTGAGAAGCATAGCTTCACGTTCCCCAGATAGTCCACCCCTTTCTCATTTAGCTGGCACCTTCAGTCTCAGTTACTCACTCTGAGACAATTATAAGAGAAAGAATGAAAATGTTTCATTACTTACAGTTGTGAAGAGATCAACAGCAAACTAACAACCATGACTTCCAACAGACTAAAGAGAGGGAAAGGAAGACTCGGCAGAGAGGCGGGGCTCTCTTTGAATTCAGGAAGGAACGATTGGTTAGTGCCAGATAGATTGACGGTCCCCCCAGTCCAGAAAGGTCCTTCCGAGCCAAACTACTGTATAGGCAGCCTGCAAGATTGGAAACAATACATCTGACAGATGGTTGTCTAATGATGTGTTTTAGAGAGGCTTAGTACATTTATTTTTTGAGGTTGCTGTTTAGGGTGTTCTGATGAGCATACATGGAAAATTTCTGCCTTTGTAACCTCAAGTCTGAGAACCCCCAGTTTTACCCGTAAACACGTGAAAAGGGATCTACGGGAAGGGGGAGGAAAACCTGTTTTTCTCCCAATACGACCCATGCCTTGATTACGGAAATGGCACTGAGGAGCTCTGGACCTGGGTTATGTGAACTTGCGTATGCACACACACACACACCGTGTGCTCCACCTTCTTCTCACATCCTCAGAGCACCCGAGGGAGAGCGGGATTTGCTGTCACGGGTGGTCAGGGGCCCGGGCTGTGTGGCGTCACAGATGTCTGAGGCGGGAGCTGTTTCCTCCCGACGGCCACTGTTTCTGGTGCCAGGACAAACAAGGGCGGCTGGGCATGAGACGAGAGCTGGGCGCCATGCCTGAAACAGGGAGATCAGAGGCCATTGTTTAGACCAAGGAAACTTCGGTCTCCCGCTGCCTCCCTCCATCCCTCCCTCGAGAAACTGTGCTACCCCCCCCCCCCATGTGACGGGCCTGGACGAGGAAATCTTAAAATCTTCCCCCTGCTGCGTTAATTATATACTTTGAGCCTTGCGGTTTCTGGCAAAGTGTTCTTTTTCTGTGTGCGAGTATGTGTTTTTGACAGGCAGAGTTCTGAGCTACACAGAACTCTTCCCCCTTTTTGGAAGGTGAGGTATGAGCCAACGTATTGACGTCCTTCCAGTAAAAATAATAGTTTTAGAAGTAAATTTCCTTGCACACTTGTGAATCGCTAATATTTTCTAAGCATCGGGCAGATAATAAGAGAGAATCTAGCCACTGTATTACTTCTAGTTCTCTGGCATCTAGATGTATTTATTTAAGGAATGGGGACCCGAGCCGCTGGCCTCACTGTCTAGTCTCACTGTCAAAAATCACACTGGTGACTCGACCTGGGTTGTTGTTGTTTTTTTCTTCTCCCCTATGATTTGGACTCAACTTGCAACCCACTCACCCTTCCCTTTTTTTCTGGGGAAAAAAGCTTGTTTTTAATAGAGACTCGGGCTTGGGGCTCAGGATTCGGGACTTGGTGCCAAAGACTTGTACTCAGAGACTTGCCAACATCCCTTATTTATTTATTTATTTATTTATTCATTCATTCATTAAATACCTTTTCAAAGTACTTTTCAGGGGCATTGCAGGGTACAAAATAGATGGACAGAGAATGTATTGATATGCAAAACCCTGGCGCTAAAATCCATGGGAGACCTCCGTTTTTTGTGTGTTTTTTTTAAAGCACTAATCTGAGTCAGGACACAACTCATCCATAAGAATGGAGTTGATATTAAAAGGCAGCTGTAAACCTTGACGCAAAGGATCACTTTAATGTTTATTGCATCGAAAGCAATAGTGACAGCTGCAAATAATGGGCAAAATAAATTATTTTTGAAATTGATTGATTGATTGATTGATTGATTGATTGGATTTCTATCCCACCCATCTAGACCAAAGGTCTACTCTGGGCGGTTTATAGCTTTTCGTGCTGTGGCCGGGCATTCTCGCTGTTCTTTCCCCACATACAGATCTTCTGAGTCTGGATATAACCAGAGCATGTGTCATGAAATGATTTTGCTTCTGATCACGGCTCGGCTGTTTCCTCTTTGCCAGGTGAGAACCTTTTGGGTACCAACAGTATCCTGCACCATCCTGACTGGCTCGCTGACCTTGACTCCAGACTGCGGAGCCAGGAAGAGGAGCTAACCCTGGTGAAGTCGGCATTGGCTGATGCCCTACGACGGCTGAACTTCTACGACCGGCAGATCCCTCTGCTCAGGCAGCAGCTGCTTGAAGGTAAGGCTCCTGAGAAGCTCCAGAAGGTTGGGTGTCTGAAAGAAGCAGCCTAGGGTCGGGGTTGGAAAAAAGGTCAGGGTAGGAACTAGCTGGATGTTCCAGTGGGTTTTAGTCCGAACTTCACAGCAGCTGCCTGAGGTGCTGAACCCGATCCCCCCCAAACAAGTTAAGCACTTCGGCGAGCTCGCTTAAAGTTTAGACTAAAACTTGGGATAGATCACCACTGTTGTGACATTGGAATCAGCACAGCCTCTCCTGTCGGAAACGCCTGCCCAGAATGGGCCTTTGCCGACGTGTGGAATCCCCAGTCACTTTCCTTTCCTCCCTTAGAGGCTCGTGAAAAACATTTGAGAAGCAAAAAAAAACCAACCACAAAATATTTAAAGAACGTAAGGCAGTTCAGTTAACTTGGAGGACTGAAGAGCCACAAAAAATTTAGCAACTGCTACAGCGAAATAAGGATTTTTGTCTTCTAATAGTGTAGGGACAAGGTCTCCAGAAAATGATTCTTCTCAGCCTTGTTCTTGCTGCTTGTGTGCCTGCTCTCTAAGACAGAACAAGCAGTAAGAAGAGCAAGGAGAAAACCCTCACACTTTTGTTTGCCTTCTGTCTCTTTCTGGACAGTCGTGTGTGAAGGCATCTCTAAGATCATGTGGGACCCAGGCAAAACTTCTTCTTGCGGCTCATCCTTGTGCATTGGTGCGGTCTGGAGGGAAGCAGTATTCCAAAAAGCAGGGGTACCGTTCTGAAGTGCAAGGTCTTGCCGCAACAGTTCGCCAAAAGGGTGGGTGGGGGAATGAAGGCACTTATGCCGCCACAAAGCTGTTTTAATAGCGTTTGTCTCCCCCAGGAGCAGGTCTTTTGTGAAATAAATGGATCTTAATTGTGCATTCAAACTATCCCCAGTTACAAATGGGATTCTTCACAATAGTATATTCTTGCAGAAAACCTATTTTTCCTTCCTTTTATGGGGTGGGGTGGGAGGTAGTGTCATTGCCCCGATGGTCAGAATCAAAATCCCAGCACTTTAACCCTGCATGCCCTGCTTCTATTATACTTCTGCTTAAACAGCACAGAGTTGCTGAGTTTGTCTTTGTAGTGTGGTGGAAAAGTCAAATGACAACTCAGCCCTGATAGGACCCAAAGGCAAACCGGGCAAGTGAATGGCCTAGAATGGCCACTTAACGTTTTCTCAAAAAAGAAGACAGAAGAAGATATTGATTCACCTAAAACTGTGTTTGCTGATTCCTATACCTCGATGCAAACATCAGAAACGATTCTTACAATTTCAGCAGCATCTGGAGGCCTCTTACCTGAACGGGGAGGACTATGAGCAAATAATGATCAAGGTGGCTGTTTGGACAGGACAGGCTCTAAAACAGAGGACACTCCCATGACAGCCGTTCAAACGGAGGACTGTTGCCCATACAAGACACCATGTGGGTCCCGTAGTAGAACATTAAGGAGGAGGTGGGATGGCTCAGGGTTTTTTGCTCAAGAGTTTTTTAGAGGATTCCCCCAGTCTGGAGCTGGCACTGGGGTGCATGGTGGCGAGAATTATAACTTTGTCTAAAATGTGTGTGTGTGTGTGTGTGTGTGTGAAAGAGTACGTCTGTGCGTTGCAGCAAATACAGTGTCTTTTTCCTTCTCAGGAAGTTCCAGCATACCAGATGCCAGAGACCCCACGATCCTTCCGCAAAGCAATAATGCTCTCTGGATCCTGCCCCCCGTCCTCACTGGTGATTCCAGGTACCTGTCCGAGATTTTTAAGAGTTACAAGGCCAGGTCCCATACAGGGTGGATTTGATTTAAACCAAATTGATTTAAATCGTGGTTTACATTTTTAAAAATCGGAATGTTTTTTTGATGGTTTAAATCAGTTTTTTTAATTTAAATGGTGTTTTAAATCAATTTGGTTTTAACAAATCTTTGATTTTTATCCACCTTGGTCCCATAGGGGAGGCGCATTTTGCTTACCCTCCACTATGGGCCTCACTAATATTTATTGATTGTTCTCTGGAGCCCTCCAGGCTTATCAGGGAGCAGGGGCTGTGTGGTCCTCCAGATGTTATTGGATTTCAACTCCCATCACTTCTCACCCTTGGCTATGTGAGGCTGATGTGTTTTGTAGTCCAGCATCTACAGGGTTGCATATTCCTCACCTTGAGGAAAACTGCAGAAATGTAAACCTTGGCAAAGGATAAGCCCAGTAAATACTGTTGTTTCTTGTCTTGTGACCCTCCTGTTGTTTTGATCTGCAAAACTTTTATCAACCTCATCTGGCATAGTTACTGGCTGTGGATGATCGGAGCTGTAGTCTAAAACAACAGCTTCTAATTAGCACAAACAAGAAAGACATTGGGTAACCACAGCTCAAATATTATGCTGTGAATCCGTTATCCAGAAAGAAATCCTCCGCTTTCTAGAACACATCTGGAGGCTGGATGTTATTCTAATTTCCAGCAGAGAGGGGTGTATAACAGCAGTTGTTGGCAGGCGTGCGTGAAACATGGTGGTAATCCTGACTTTTAAATCTCTGTTTTGGATTGCAGTTTATGCACTGTCCAGAGGTCCAGAAGCAGTGAAAAACCAGTCCCCTGCACTGAAAAGACCCAAGGGGTGTCAACCGTCAGCGTTGGGACTCAGACAAAGGAATCCGCCGTGCTGGCAGAGAAGCAGAGCCACTGCGTCACAAATGGGCTTCTGAAAAGGATCCCTGAAAGCTCAAATATTAAGGGAAAACCAGATCAAGGTCCCTCCAGCGTAGCCAGAACTAGCTGCCCTAAAGACCTCACCAGTGGAGGTCCTTCGGAGGACCAGGTGAAGAACCCTTGTGGAATAATTATATTCCTTTGGAATAATTATGATTATCCTAAGATGTTTATACTTATTTCTTAGACTTTTTAACTGCCCAGTTCGTGCTAAGCCCTATTCTGGGGGGTTAGCAGTCGCTAAGAACAGAAATAGCAATAAATCGGACAGTAACAATGAGAATAAAAATACAAGAATAAAACAAATCCGCTCCAGAGTCACAAGACAAGCCAGCCAAGAACACCAGCCTGCAAGTGGCAGGTTAATGTTAGAGAGAGTGCCAGAAAATAGGGTACTTATTTTCATATGTGGTGGGAGTGCGAGCATATATTGAAAGGTTGGCAATTGGTTTTTAAGGGAATAAATGAAGGAAGCAACATAAATTTAGCAGTATACCCTGCAATAGCTGGCTGGATAGCTCAGGGGTTTAGGGATCTGGCTGCAGAGCCGGAGATCAGAAGTTCGATTCCCCCCCACTGGGCCTCCTGGGAGAAGAGCCAGCCTGGGTGGCCTTGGGCCAGCTGCGCAGGCCCACAGCGCCCCTAGAGGAAAGAAAGGGTAAAGCACCTCTGAGTATTCTGTACCTGGAAAACCCTGGGAAAGGGTCGCCATAAGTCATAACTGACTTGATGGCACACGAATATTATTATTATTATGTCCTAAAATAGTGCTTCTAGCAATATTTGGAAAAGAGAGAGGTAACTGGGCCGCCAGAAAAATAGAAAACTTGTTAGCGGTAGCAAGATTGCGTATCGCTAGGAAAAGGAAAACACTAGATCATTTTTTGTTAAGCGATTGGTATTGGGAAGTCTGGGATATAGCAATTAATGATAAAGTTGCATGTAATAGAAAGAGATGTGTTTGGAGATCTATGGGGGACATTTATCAATGTTGTATTAATAAAGGGGAAGGGACAAAATCTTACACAGGAGTCAATGCAATTTTGGAAGGGAATGGGACTTCATAAGGGTAAAAGCTATAGGGGGATCACTCCCCAATGGTTCTACAGTGTATGTAAATAATATTTGCATTTATTTGTTTTAAGCTTGCATTTTAGAGGCCTAAATGCTTATTAGATGTTTCCTATTTTTGTTTTTAATCTAAAATGTCACAAATATATATATAAAAAAAGAATTCCTTTGGATCTCAAGCCGATGGAGGAGACCAGAGCCTTCCCTTGGAGATGCCTAATATCCCAGATGGCTCCCAGGTGCCAGATCTTGGTTGCTGCCTTCCGAGCACGTGCCCCCATGAAGCTCAGGATGTGGGGGAGCCTCCCCCCCAAGATGGTATGGACAAAGTCTGCGGCACAGGGACGTCCCAGCCTCTAACTCAGCCGCCGCCAGGTCAGGAAGCACCGTCTCCTGAGCCTGTCTCAGAAACGGGGAGCAGCAACAGCAGCACCGCAGCCTCCCCGGTCCCCACCGTTCAGAATCTGATGACCAGCAAGAAAGAGCTGTGAGTTTGAAGATTCGTGTTCCGTTTTTTTATTTTTTTTTATTTTGATTACATCTCATCTTTTTTTTGCCAGCCAAGGTCTTTTAGCTACGTTCCTGGATCAAGAAAATGGTGGCCTCAAGCACAGCTGGGAAGCGTTTGGGCCCGCCAGATGTTTTGACCAGCAACTGTTTTTTTGTTTTTTTTCATATAATGATATTACAGAAAAAATCATCTTCAACTTCTGGGCCCCAAACCAGAGGTTGGAAACCTCAGAGTTGTGCTGTTGAGGGGCTTCTGGGAATTTTATATATATATAAAAGTCTCTTATCCCAGTAGGGCATTGAACCCGGCTCTCCCCATCCCCATTTGAGGCTCTAACCACTCGGCCACACTGTCTCTCAGTCCTGTAATAATTCCCACCCACCCAAAAAAAAAAACACCCACAAGGAGATGTGGGTCCTTGCGTGATCCACACACACACACCCCTTTCCCTGTTCTCTCTCTGAGTTTCTTTCCTGCTGGACTGTGGCTGAATTATGGGTTTGGTCAAAACCATGTGCTATTTGCAGCTGCGGGGAAGAGCCGAGCCCCCCCCCACACACACACACCGCCCACCCGAAAGCTGCCTTGGAGTGCCGGGAACAGCCCTCCCTCGGGGGGAAAAAAAGCAGCTTTCACTAGTTCTCTAAAATGGGGAGCCCAGGGTTTCGGACTAATTAATTACAAACAAGTTACTTGTGATGCATTCCCCCCCCCCAATAACAGAGGCAGACAGCTTGGGGAGATTTGTGCTCCCACCCACCATCAATACCCCGAGGGGGAAATATAGGATTTATAAAGGTCCCTCCTGACCTGTAAGGCCGGGGGCAATTTTGCCGTGGTTGCCCAGCGGTATTAACATTTTTAGACCTCGGGAGCCTCTTTTGAAAGCCACGGGGCTCCTCTGTGGCCCCAGATCACATTTTGCCTATCCCTTAACTAAGGCATCACTAAGTTAATTTTTTATTATGGGGTGATACGACAGAACGTCGCTTCCCCCTTTTCTGTGTCACTATTTCAGTTGCTTTTATAGCTGCAGCGTGTCTGTGGTCCAAACCCAAGGTGTTTGGTTTCACCAGATCATGGAACCAAGCTCCATCTGTGTTTTTTTTTTTTTTTTTTGGTTTTTTCCCCCCTAAATTTTTATGCAAATAAAGGCAACAGATTTCATCCCTTCTGAATAATCGGAAAGCAAGCAATGTCTTTTTTGTTTAAATTGAAATGTTGGCAGCGGTTCACTGCTTCCGGAACCTCAGAGCTGTAAATAATCACTTTTTAAAATCAACCGGCCCATCTCTGCTGGCGCTGCTCCATCTGGCTGGCCTTAAGGCACCCTTGGAAAGAAGAAATTAATAAGTATCCAGGAAAAAAGAGAAATAAGATTGCAGGCTTTCCCAGCTTTCTCTGTTTAAAAGCTCTGTTGCTTTTAAATGTGTTTTTAGTATTGACTTTGTTTGCCGCTTTTAATATGATACTTGTTTAATTGTTGTTTAATATTTGTATACTTAGTGTTTTTAGCTTTTAAATATTGTCCTTTTAATAATGTCAGCAGCCTTCGGACCTTTTGAGGAGAAAAATATTTTAAATACGGTAATAATGATGATAATTACCTGGAGAACTTCTGCATGCAAAGGTGGTGCTCTGCTAATCAAGTGTGGGATTTCTCCTGAAAAAAAGAAGGAGGTGAAAATAATCTAGGTTTGAGGGTTCAGAATTAAGGCTAATTTCAGTAAGATCTGCAAAGAACTTACCTCGTACTAATTTTACCCCCTTGCTCTCTCTCTCTAGCCTGCTAAGGTTTACCCTGACAGAGACAGTGTTTCTGCAGGATTTTAGGGGCCCATCTCTACCTATGCAGTGTACTGCGACTTTAAAAAAAAAATTAAGAAAGCAACTTCCTTATTTTGGATAATTTTCTCCCCAGACGCATTTTTACAACCCTTGGTATTCTTGCAAGCATAGAACACACCAGAGGTGTAACAGCCTCATTGTGATGCCAGTTTGATTGAATGAATGAATGAATGAATGAATGAATGAATGAATGAATGAATGAATTTACCCCACCATTCTCCTTGAAAAAGATCCAAGGCAACTTATATCACTAAAAAATAATACTTAAAGCTAAGAAAGTATACAAATGCTTAAAAGGATAAAACAGATGCCACACTGAAACACCAAAAGCACATTCAGAGCAGTAAGGCACAACCATCCATTTAAAAACCCCATTCAGACATCCAGTCATTGAGGGAAAGCTTGCCTGAAGAGAAAGGTCTTTGCCTGCTTGCGGAAGGAGAGCAAAGATGGGGCCAGCCTGGTTTCCAGTGGCAGGGAGTTCCACAGTCTGGGTGCAGCCACAGAGAAGGCCTTCTTCCGTGTCCCCATCAAACGCACCAAACGTTTTATATGTGAATTATATACATGGCATGAGCAGCTGACGTGGACGGAGCATTCTGGTCTGTAAAACAGCATTCATTTCCTTCAAAGCCAAAGGCAGACCTTTGAGATATTCTTCTCCCAGATTTCCCACTTATTTATGTATCCGTTCATTTATTTATTCAAATAATATTTAAACAATTCTTCCTCCAAAGAGCTCAGGGCAACATAGATCGTTCTTCTGCCCTCCATTTTACCCTCCAACAACGGCCCTGTGAGGGAGGCTTACCCATTCCCTCTTCTCCTGATGGTGCCGAGATGTGAGAATCTGGGATCGGGTCCCACGCACCCAACGGGTAAAACCACGTGCTCTCTATTCCAACTCTGTTCCGAATGGTGTCTGAATGGTCTCTTTTTCCAGGTTGCGAAGAAACAGCTCTTCCGACAAACCCCCTCGTGTGAAGAAGCCGCTCTCTAAGAAGGCAGCATCCTCTACGAACCTCTTGAACCGCTCCGGTAGCCTCGAGAAGTGAGACACGCTCTGCACACGCAACAGCGTGCTATTTATTTAAAGTATTCCTACCCCCAACACACACACACACACCCCTTGCCTAGAAAAGGCTGACAGGGTTGCTGTAGTTCTGTGTGCCGTCAAGTCTGGATAGCTGGCTGGCTGGATAGCTCAGTGGTTGAGGTAATCTGTCTGCGGAGCCAGAGGTTGGGAGTTCAGTTCCTCCACGGTGCCTCCGGCAAGTAGAGCCAGCCTGGGTAGCCTTGGGCCAGCTGCACAGTGCCAGAGCTGCCCCCGAGAAGAAAGTAAGGGGAAACCGCTTCTCAGTATTCTCTACCTGAAAAGGGTCTTCATAGGTTAGAATTGACTTGACAGCACCTGATTATTTATTAGCTGGCTGGAAAGCTCAGTGGTTTAGGGATCTGGCTGCGGAGCCAGAGGTTGGGAGTTCGAATCCCCCACTGTGCCTCCAGGGAGAAGAGCCAGCCTGGGTAGCCTTGGGCCAGCTGCACAGTCTCAGGGCAGCCCCAGAAGAAGGGAATGGGAAACTGCTTCTGAATCCTCTCTACTTAGAAAATCCCAGAAAGGGTCACCTTGAGTCAGTATTGATTTGATGGCATGCAATTATTATTAATGAATTAGTAACTTCTGAAACGTCCTATGCTTAACAGTCCTGCTCAGGTCTTGTAAACTACAGGCTCTCTGTGTAGCTTACAAAGCTCTGTTTATTCATTTATTATGGAGTTTCTAAGATGCTTCTGGTGCAGAGGAGGGGGGAACTGAGACAAAGGCCACATATGAACATGGGGAAGGGGGAGAGAGTGAGAATTAATTAGTTCATTCATTAACAGATTAAAAGACTTGAGAAAATAAGAATGATTTTGCTTGCTGCTGAGATGAAAACGGTGCTGCTGCTCAGCAAGTCTTCCTGGGGAGGGAATTCCAGAAAGTAAATACCCCAGTTGAGAAGTCTGTCTGTTTTTCTGTCTTTCTGGTTGTCATGCACCAGAGTTCTTAATTATTATTTTTTACCTCTTTGCAGCCGAATTAAGGATCCCATCCTGAGTCCAGGTAAGCTCGGGGGGGGGGGGGGGGCAGTGATGATGAATGGGATACTGGTATGGCTAGGTGGAGGTGGTGCTTGGATCACCTGCCAGCTGCCCTTCTGAGCGGGTGGGGCAGAGGTGGAATTAGAATAGAAGGTGGCCTTCCATTTCCTGTTGGAGGAACCACTGGTCAGGTAAGAAAAATGGCCCCTTTGCAAGGCCGAAAGACGTGCCAGGTGGGGAAAGAGCAGCCAGCCAAGTCTTTCAGGGGCTCCTGTGAGGTTTGAGAAGAAGGCAGCTCTCCGGATAGTGGCTGAAATCCTGTTCCTGTAAGTTCTCTGACAGATGGCATTGTCAGCCAGAGCATTTTTTTTTAAATTAAACATCTCTTTCTATTCCGTAGCTCCCACAGATCCTGAATTACTGCCAATCACCAGCAGTGGCAATTTTTGTTAAAGACTTCCTTCACCTGTCCCACAGCTCCCACGGTTTTCCGTGATGAAAGGGATTGCTTGAGATCCATGAGGGCCAGTGGAGGAGGAAATATTTCATTCTTCCTAAAATTGCCTTGGCGGAAGGAGCTTTATACTCCCCGGAATAGACCGTGGAACTTACATATATAGGGTTTCAGCCACTTCCTCCTTTCAGCCCCAAGTCAAAATGTGCCACTGGCAAAGAAGCTTGAGTTGCAATCCAGGAATGCCCAAGGACCTTATAGACAAGACATGCCTGCTTGTGACTCGCTGGCAAAACAATGGCTTCAGCAGGAGGTGTTTCCTCCTCCTCTTTCGAAACACCCACAGCTTTGCTTTCCTTCCTTCTCTCCGCAGGCCCGTGGAGCACTCGGCGGGGAAACTACAACCTAGGTGAGGCAGTTGACATGGTGGGATCAGAGAATTCAGGGAGTCCTTCATGGGGATGAAACGAAAAGGAGGCGGGTTTGGAAGGGCCTGGCTGGCCCCTCTTTCCTGAACCCTGAAGGATGTCCTGCCTCCAGCATCCATTCTTCCTCCTCTTCCATCTCTTGTTCTCTCCAGAAGGACTTTCCATCAAGATGTTCCTCCGTGGGCGTCCCATCACCATGTACATTCCTTCCGACTTTCCCAATTACGAAGAGCTGCGCATGGAACTCCCGGCGGAGAAGCTGCAGCTGGACTGGGTGTATCTTTGGAAGCCAAAGGGGGCTCATTCTTTGCCACGCTGTCCCAGAGGTTTCCCAATTGCCCAGTAGCTTTCACAGATGTAACCCTGCCCTTTCTACTGGAGAACAACTGTGTGTCCCCCCCCCTGCCCCCCAAAAGGGATTACTTTCCCCAAACCAGAATTGTCCAGCCAGAAGACTTGAGGGGAGATAGGATAGCACTTTTTTCAAATCCGTGACAGATAGTCCTACAGAGGAGGAGCAGGATCTGTTCTCGATCATCCCAGAGTGCAGGACGCTTAATAATGGGCTCAAGTTACGGGAAGCCAGATTTAGGTTGAATATCAGGAAAAACTTCTTATCTGTTAGAGCAGTACGACAATGGAGCCAGTCACCAACTGTTAGAGCAGTATGATAATGGAAGCAATTATCTCAGGAGGTGGTGAGTACTCCAGCACTGGAAGCATTGAAGATAAAATTGGACAACCATCTGTCACATCTGCTCTGATTTGGATTCCTGCACTGAGCAGGGGGTTTATTTATTTATTTATTATTTATTTATTAAACTTCCAGGCCGCCCATCTGACCAACGGTCACTCTGGGCGGCGTGCAGCCATAAGCAGTGTAAGCATATAATTCAAAACAAACCACCATTAAAATTCATTTCAAAACAGGCGGTGGCTATAGATGTGAAGCGTAGAACCTCAGCGGAGTGATTAGAGGGGGGGGGGGCAGTTTGAAAAGCCTGTCGAAATGGAGTTTTTAAAGATTTCTGAACAATCTCCAGGGAAAGGGCCAGGCGAATTTCAGGTGGCAGTTCGTTCCAGAACAGGGGAGCCACCACCGAGAAGGCCGGGTTCCTTGCGTCCTCGTTCCGGGCCTGTCTTGGAGTTGGCGTCCTCAGCTGCCCAGCCTGTGACTCACGGGTCAGACGGGCATCCCCCTCTTGGGGTGGAGGCGTTCTGTCACGTACGGAGGTCCCAAACTGTTTAGGGCAGGACCCGGCGGCCTTGCAGTCTCCTTCCAACTCCATGATTCTTTGATTCTCCCTCTTTGCTCCTTGACGCCTCTTTCCCAGCTACGGCTACCGGGGCCGTGACTGCCGTTCCAACCTCTACGTGTTGAACTCGGGGGAGCTGGTCTACTTCATTGCCTGTGTGGTCGTGCTGTACCACGTGCAGCGCCGCACCCAGCGCCATTACCTGCAGCACACCGACTGTGTACGCTGGTGAGTTGCCAGAATCTGGGGACATCTGCCCCCTTTTCCCCTGCAGCACCCACACATGCTGGTGATGCAAGACGCGGGGAAACAGACAACCCACCTTGATTAGAATGAAGTACCACTCAGCAGTAGTCTGCAAGGTTTCGGGTTATCCAGAACTCTTCATCACACTAGGAAAATGTATGGACACCCCTGTATACTCTTACGTTTACTATGTGGCACATACAGACATCTAAGCAGGCCTCAAGATGGTTCATTGGGCCTTATAGGTCATATAAGCCATCCATTTCCTCATGCATTTGTGCAGACAAGCATCTGGACAGAATGTTTGAATCTAGTGACCAGACTGTGAAAGCCCAGTAGCCAACGGAATATGCCTGATTTCAGATCTTGATCTGTCTGCTCTCGTCTCTGTGACCAGTGATGCAGTGTGGAATTTAGACATGCAGGTGTTCACCATGACCGTTCCCCGCAGCCGCCTCTCCTCCATAGAAGGAAAGTCGGAAAATGCAGGCAGTTTCATTGATCCATATCACAAAGAAGGGGCTGGTCTTTTGTAAAGTTCGTGCCTCTTAGTTGCTCACTCAAGACCAAACCATCTCCGGATATTTCGTATTAAACTAGGAATCGCTTACAACAATATCCGGTTCCTGGGAAGTGCACCTAAGCTCAGAGGGAACAGGGAAGACTCTCAGGGGAGTGGCAGATGATGCCATAGTTCCTGCTGCTGGGGAGGTCTCAGGGTTTTAACTCTGTGATCCCTGCCTTCTGTCTGTAACTAAGCACCTGTAATTGGTGGCAGGCAGTATGGGTTTAGGAACATCTCTGTGGAGCTGGTGGCTCCCATGTTAGTGAGGTGGTAAATCCGCTCTGGGTTTTCATCCAAACTTCATAAGAGCTATTTAAGATAATGGACCTATGTGGGGTGTCAGTTCAGCAGCTTGGATAGCTCCTATAAAGAAAACCCCAGAGCAGATTCGCTGTTCTGCTGACCTCGGAGCCTCCCGTTGTCGGCTGGAGCACCCAGTTCTTCACGGGAGCGCCCTGGCTGAGGACTGGCATGGCTGCGGTGACCAGCTGGGCTCCATGTAGCTCTCGACTAGATTCTGCAGCCATTCTGGGCACCAAATCAGATAATACAGCTAACATATGTTAGGAAGCGAGTAGAGATCCCATACAGCTTGGTACCTGAGCAATCAGAGTTTTGTAAAAGAAAGGCTCATGTTTACAATCCAGCAGCCCATCACAAAACAGAGCCACCCAATTCACAAGGCCAGGAAGCGAGAAAGCTCCGGCGAGGACTATCAGATGTCTTGTCACTGCAGGAATGCCCGCTTCTAACAACCTGCTCTCTGCATCCTCTCTGGTGACTTTGCAAGGGGAAGACCGTTACCTGCCAGGTTCCTTCCTGCTCATGGTTCTGTGTTTCTTTCAGCCTAGCTGTGCATCCCGACCGAGTCCGTGTTGCCTCGGGACAGATGGCAGGTGTGGACAAAGACGGGAAGGTAAATCTTGGAACCGAGACTGTTCTGTGTTCCCGTTTCAGGTTGATGGGTTTCAAGTGTTTTGTCGAGGCTTAATCTAGTACCAGAAACTTTAAAGGTCACTAATTTATCCCTATATTGGAAACAGAATTTACTTGTTTCAAGCAAATGACAAAGTCTTCCCACCGATGGGGCTGCTGGCCCTGGGGCCCATTGCAGGCTAGCCTCGTGGTGCAGGGATTAAACTGCAGTACTGCAGTCAAGACTCTGCTCACGACCTGAGTTTGAGCTTGCTGGGCTCAGGTAGCCGGCTTGAGGTTGACTAAGCTTTCCTTCGTTCCTAGGTCGGTAAATTGAGTACCCAGCTCGGAGGAGGTGGTGGCAATGTGTAGCCTGCATAATTAAATTGTAAACTGCCCAGCGAGCGCTTTAAGCGCTATGGGGCGGCACATAAGCAGCGCATTTAGCTTTTCCTTTGCTTATTGCTATTACCTTCGGTCTTGCTCCCTTGCAGAAGTGAACTGCAAAAGTATTCTCGTCCTCCTGGGAGAGCACAAGGACGTTTGTGGCACTTCCGACAAGTGAGGGCAGTGAGCATGAGAACGGTTTTCGTGTGATGTGTTTGCATGCAAAGGGAGCCAAATTCTGTAAAGAACGCTCAGGTTGTACAACGTGTCACCAGCCAACGCCCTTGGTGTATGTCGTGTTTGTGAAGATCAAAAGCACTGAATGGGTTGCTTGCATCCTTTCCAGCAGTCATCCGGTTTTTTTGTGTGTGTGTGCTTCTGAAAAGGAACAGTCGCTATTTTTTTTGTGCAGAGACGATTTGCACATATTACCAAGCCTTGGAGGACAAAGAGGAAAAACAACATTTTTTGTTTCAGAATCTTGCATGCCTTCAAAAAATTTGTGTATTATAATTTTATTTTATTTTTGCATCATGGCCTGCAGCAAAACATCAAGGAAGACACTCTCTTCTCCAAAAAGTGAGGCTCCCTTTTCCACTTTGTTCTGCTGTGCCGTGTTCAAATCTAACCGCTTCCCTGGGCGTGAAGAAAGGCAGCACCGTTCGCCTTGTTAAAAGGCACAGTTTTATAACTAACGTAGAGTGTGACTGTTTAGATCGGGGGGGGGGGGGAAGGATTTTTTGGCTCTCCTCGTGGTTTGGCTAACACTTCCCATGAGCCTCATCCAGCACCACTGGATTGTGGGAATTGTAGTCCAAAATATCTAGAGGGCCAAAGGCCCTCCACTCCTCGTTTAGATACTGCATTCGAATTCACGATGGCATGTTTTCCTCCTACTCACCTGTTTTCAACCTCTGCCCCTTTGGTGCCTCGCTTGTTGACCTTTCAATTCCCTACGCTTTCCTTTTGCAGCCACTCCAGCCTTTTGTTCACATATGGGACTCCACCACCCTTGTCACGCTCCAACAAATCGGTCTGGGCAGCTTTGAGAGAGGAGTCGGTTCCCTCGCCTTCTCTACTGCGGTGAGAGCTGCCGTTTCTCCGGACTTCTCTCCTACTTGGGGGCTGAGTCAGTGGGAAGAGAGAAATAATAGATCCCAGGCTCCCAGGTTTTGATCATGGCAGGGCTCACCTCCATTTTCTTTTCTTTTTTTGAAATGTGGGCCCTTGACTTTGTAACGTAAGACGGAGGGAGGGATGACAGTGCCTCTGAGCTCGTGCAGTGCACATTTCCATGGTGACCGAGAGCGTCCGTGGATCAGCGCTTCCCATGAGCTCACCGATCAAAGAATGGGAACAAGAGTTTTCTGAAACTCAAGCGCTACACCTGGCTGAGCTCTGTGACACTAAAACAAAGCAGGAATTAGAAATTCTTCATCAGGTTACATGCTGAATTTCTTTATGATGCATAATTTAATGCTGGGGAAGGATTTTATGCAAGCCGTTGAATCGTGAAGGAGTAGATGTCTCCTTGTTTCTTGCTTGGATGTATCGCTAGACACTGCCCGTGTCCCCTTCTGTCCCAGCACTGTCGGATTCATAAGGACTAGAATCTTGCTTTTACTTTCCATTGTTTAAAAGTCACAACACTGGTTTCCATGTCTGGGATCAAAGCTCAGCTAGAAGACCTCCTTGATACATCCCAAACCAGCTTTTTGTTTCTCTAATAAAGAAAAGGAAAGCCTGCACGAGGCTGCCAATGCAAATAAATTGAGAAATTAATGTAAAACTAGACAGAGAGAGCTTGTCACAATAGCAAGTATATCAATCTCAACACCAAGGAAGTGAGGAATAAGTTCCCATTTTCTTTGTGACGCTCACCTAAATGCCTTAGGTTTCATTTGCCCATGCTTAATCATGGTTTATTCTGACCATGGTTTATTTTAGCCGTAGTTTGTTGCTTTCGCTATGAGTTGCCCTCTAAGCAATCCATTCAGTTTGTCTTTGCCATTTCTGACCCATTTCTGTCCTGTCCATTTTGTCAGCTCTCGTAAAAGACAATGAACGAGGCAAACTTGTTATATGATAAAAGCAAGAAATTGGAAAGTAACTTTTTTTGGACTTCAGTTCCCAGAATCCTCTCTGTCCGCATGGCGTAGTTAAAAAAAAAAGTATGTGATTTTTCCAGCCTTTGGGAAGGTCTCGTTTGGAAGGACCCGAGGCTCTTGAAACACACCCAAGCTACAAATCTGCTCTCCTGTTCTTTGTCCTCTCTGGGCTCATGTTGGCTCATGGGATGTCCACATATCCTACCTGACCCATGTGCCACTCTTCCAGGATGAGGGGACCTACCTGTGCGTGGTGGACGAGTCCAACGAACACATGCTGTCTGTCTGGGATTGCGCTCGTGGGAGCAAGCTGGCTGAAATCAAGGTAAGCCCTCGTAACCAACAGCGTAGCTCTCCAAACCAGTAACTCTTCCCATCTCTGGAATAGTTCTCACCCTTAATTCTGTTTAGGAAACGGTGTCCATACAGCACATTTCCAAACAGACCTTTTAAACTGGCTTGACTCATGCTTGTTTTGATGATTTTAACGTTATTATCCTGGAGTTTGTTTCTGATTTTTTTAAAAAAATTAATGATGTTTGTTACCCTCCCACAATGCTATTTCTAGTTGAAAGGCAGAATAGAAACACAGTAAATAACATTAGTGTACACAGCCTTGTTTTTAACTCCCAGGTTCTGGTTCAGTTGTGATCCTTTGTATGTGGAAAAATGCTTTCTCTCTGAGTAACTGCAAGGCTCCTGCAAGAAGGATATGAATTTCTTCCTTGGTGAGCTGAGTTTGCACCTTGCCGTTCCTGGCCTCTCTTTTTCTCAGCGTTGCCTTCTGTCGGAAGGTGCATGGGAGGCCTGTGATCAATGGTTGAAATGATTGTGGGATAATCCCCTCTGGGGATCTGAAAGGCTAACATGACGGCCACACTGTCATGAAAGCATGGAGGAGACGTGATGCCTGGCGAATCGTAGTAGTAAAGGAATAAATTGACTTATTAGCAGGTTTGGTGGTATTTGAGGGTCTGTAGAAGCATATAAAGGGGAAAAAAACCCAATCTTTAGATAAGACCATTGGGGAGAGAGAATGGAATGGAGAAGACTGATCAAAGGAGTCCAGTTCTGGACTCCATAGTTTAAGGAAGTTATGGAAAAGTTGAAGGGAGAACAACCAAGAGGGTGAAGAGCCTGGAAGCCAATCCCCAAGAGGAACAGTTGAGAGAACTGTCTAATGTTTAGACTGGAGAAGAAGAAAAGGCAATGAGATAGCCATCATCCCAAAAGCCCGTGACAGGGGAAATGGGTTAAGCTTGTTTTCTACTGCTGCAGAATGACCGAAAAAAAGGAGGTTTACTATTAAATGATGGGGAAAACGTTATTTATTTGTTTGTTTGTTTATTACATTTCTATATCGCTCTGTCTTGTGGCCTTGCCCTGGGCGGTTTTCCAACAGCGAAATAAGCAGCCATGACAGAACCACATCGCACCCAACCCACCGAGACAGAAACATAAAAACATAAAATATAAAAAGAACTGCACAGCTAGATACTCAAGAGGGTGGCGACGGGCAGAATACGAACGGCAAAATACAACACACACACACCCAAAAATAAATAAAACCAAGGAGCTAAGTAAGAACTTCCGGACAGGAAGAGCCATTTGACGAGAAAACTTAGATAATCACCTGGCAGATCTGCTTTGATGGTATTCCTGCCTTGAGCAGGGGGTTGGAGTTGATGGCTTTGTAGGCCCCTTCCAACTTCACTTTTCTATGATTCTTCCAGAGCACAAATGAATCTGTCCTGACTGTGGAATTCAACCCACAAGACAGCAGCAACATCATCTCCACTGGAAAATCCCACATCTACTTCTGGACCTGGAGCGGAAGCAGCCTGACGAAGAAGCAGGGCATCTTTGGGGTGAGGTCCTGTTGGTGGGCAGAGGGTTGAGGTCGCTGACAAGGTTGAGCCTCTGAGGGAGGGCAACAGAGATGGGAAAGAGGTTGTTTCATGTAATGACTGCAGGACAAGTAATAATGGGCTCAAGGTACAGGAAGCCAGATTTAGACTGAATATCAGGAAAAAAAACTTTCTAACTGTTAGAGCAGTACGACAATGGAACCAGTGACCTTGGCAGGTGGTGAGTGCTCTAACGGGCTGGAGGCATTCAAGAGAAAATTGGACAATCTGCTTTGATTTGGATTCCTACCTTGAGCAGAGAGTTGAACCCGATGGCTTTAGAGGCCCCTTCCAACTCTGTGATTCTATGATTCTGTGTTTGGTCTGGTCTACACTTCTGGACGTTTTTGTTGCAAAAAAACAAACACAAGCCCACTGAATTGGTAGCGAAATCTTACTTCAGTACCGACAACAGGAAAGGCCCCCGACCATACCTAGAAGTAGCAAGCTGGCATCTGAGATGCAGTTCAGATCCTCCGAGACCTCACCTATAGTTACGTATGTCCTCTAAGACCATGGCCAAGGGGCTGATGTAGAATGGGTGGGGTTTGTCTCTGTTGCCCCCCACCGGTCGCTTCAACCGGCCAAATGGCAGAAGCCCTACAAGGCTTAAGCATGCTTCACGCCCCCCCAGAGTGGTATAGAGGGGATGAAAGGCCCACTTCCTGAAACTTCCTGAAAACGAAGCCAATTTTGTCCACTCTTTCTTGTCCTGTGCAAAGCAAAGCAAAAGCAAAGGGTTCTGCTTATATACTGCCCCATAGTGCTTAAAACACTCTCTGGATGGTTTGCAATGTAATTATGCAAGCTACACACAGCTCGCTGTCCCCAGACAGCTGGGAACCCATTTTACCGCTCTCAGAAGGATGGAAGGCCGAGTCAACCTTGGGCCGGCTACGTGAATCCGCTGGTATTGAACTCTGGTCATGAGCAGAGTCTTGATTGCAGTACTGCCGTTTATCCACTGCTCCACGAGGCTCAGTACTGTGCCCTCCCTTTTCCCATTCTTTCCTGCAGAAGTACAAGAAACCCAAGTTCATCCACTGTTTTGTGTTCAGCACCAACACCGAGGTGCTCACGGGAGACTCGGAGGGCAACATCCTGACCTGGGCCAGGGTGGCTGCCGACGTCCGCACGCTGGGCAAGGCAGCTAAAGGTAGGTCCAGCTGAAGGACAGCAGAACCCAGCCCGGGCGAGAAAGCTGGGGGTTGACCTATTAAGGACCATCACTTGACTCTGAAGAAAGAGAGCTTAAGTGGAAGGTAGTCATTTGATGAGGGGGGAATGAAGGCAAGGTTTGCTTTCAGGAAGACCCCCGTGTTTCCAGTTAGCAGAAGTGGGGCAGCACAAGACAAGAAAAGTGGGCACAGGCCTACGGGACTCAGTGGATTCCTGATCTGGACAGGTATAAAGCAGCTTCCTTCAGGCAGATGTTCAACTGGTGTTGCGTCGGAATGGGCCACAGCTCCGTGGCCGAATGCCCGCTCTGTGTGCTGAAGGTGGAACATCCGACTCCCAGCATCTCCCGCTAGAGGTAGCAAAGAGGGAGGCCCGTTTAAAGCCCCGGAGAATCCTTATCAGCCGGTGTCGATGATGCTAAACTTCACGGACCCGTCTCAGCGTCCTATATGGTGATTTAAACGGGCCTTTTGTTCTGTCCTAAGTGGTTCCCCCAGGGATGCTTGGACTAAAACTCCCAGCAGCCTTCACCACTCCGCTGTGCTTGGCAGGATTTCTGGGAGTTGTAGTCCAAGAACACCTGGGTGACCCAAGGTTGGGAACCGCTGGTTTAAGAGAAGGGCCAGGGTATGGAGTAATGTGCAGAATATTCCTAGTTCAATCCCCGGGATCATCCTGTGTTCACATGGTTTTAGAGAGACAGATATATAGAGAGAGAGACAGAAAAGGTTTCTTTCTCCCCAAAGCCATGGAGAGCAGACAGTACGTGTGAGCTTCGTCCGATTACAGGGGTTTATCAGCGCTAAACCAACCGTTTTACTTTGATACCATTTTAACTGTTGTTAAATAATTCTTAAATCATTCTGAGATTCCCAGCGGCGAAAGACTTGCCCCACCCAGTTCACTGGCTGAGTTTTGCAAAACTGAACACAGAGTGAATCTTCGTATCAAACCCATAAAACTTTATTACTTTCCAAAGTAGGAGAAACACTGAAGCCACACACAGAGTATGTGTAAGCCATTCTCACCGAATAATCAAACCGTTTTCTCTTTTATACCTCTAAGTGGAATTTTCTAAAGTACAGACTGAACAGAAAACAGGACTACCTCGAGGCTTAAAAGAGAATCGGATTATTTGTTGAGAATCTCTTACACATATTCTGTCTGTGTTTGTTAGTATTTCTCTTACTTTTGAGAGTAATCCAGTTTTATGGGCTTGACCCTATGATTCGTTCTGTGTTCGGTTTTGCGACTCCCCCTCCCCCCGCCCAGCCAGTGAATTGGGTCAAGTCTTCTTCCCATATCAGGAATTTGAAAGGATGGGGCTGCGACCGTGAAGGTGTTATTCAACTGGTAGAACTGCATAGAGCAGATCGGTCTTGGGAACACGTGCCAATGTAGGAGAACACAGAAAGCTGATTTGTATTGAGCCAGACCAATGTTAGAAAACAGCCCTGCGGTAGATTCCTCAACATTTACAGCCTTGTACTAAAAATGAAAAAGACCGTCCCTGTGATTAAAACAAGGATCCACAGGACAGATATTTGATGTGGAGATGGGTGCCTGTCCTTTTCTCTCCCCTTGCAGAGACGTACCAAATCAGCAAGCAAACGCGAGCGCACGAGGGAAGCATCTTCTCTCTCTGCCTGTGCCGTGACGGCTCGGTGCTCAGCGGGGGTGGCAAGGACCGGCGCCTGGTCCGGTGGAGCCCCGACCTCACCCTGCTGCAGGAAGTGGAGGTTAGGGGGGGGGGGGCCGCAGAGATCAGAATGGGAACAGGCCGTTGTTCCGCTCGACGGCGCAGCCTGACCCCTGTTCCTTTGTCGCCGGCTTAGATCCCAGAGCAGTTCGGGGCCGTGCGCACCATCGCCGAGGGGGACGGCGGGGAGCTGTTGGTCGGGACGACACGCAACGCCCTGCTGCGGGGGAGCCTGGCGGGCGGCTTCAGACCCATCATCCAGGTAAGCCGCGCCGGCTGATCCGAGGGCAAGACCTCCGAGGGCCCCAAGGCCACGCCTGCCTCCCTTGGCCTGCAAGCTCCGATCTCTTCCTTTGCAGGGGCACACGGATGAACTCTGGGGGCTCGGCACGCACCCTTCACGGACCCTCTTTGTGACCTGCAGCTACGACAGGCAGCTCTGCATGTGGGATGGTGGGGAGCATGCGCTGGCTTGGAGCGTCACCCTGGAGGTACTGTATGCCCAGGGGCGGGGGGACCAGGGGGGGCGCACAGCCTTGGCGCATGGTCATAGGCAGAGAGGGCCAGCAGACCTCACCCCACCCTACGGCACTGCATGACGTGGTGTTGAGCACAAGCTTCCACTTTCTGAGAATCGTAACTTCTCCAATACGTATATATAGAGAAACCTAGGTTTCTAGCTGTTACAGTAGTATTTTAGGAGTGGCTTCTAAAGCCTCCGAAAGCCGACAGGTTGCTGGGTGAAATTTCCACTCGAGCGCTTCCTCACTTGGCACGTTTCTGCTTAGGTCAAGCCTTGTGGATGTTACCCTTCTCTTTTATTTCTCCTTTTATCAAATTTATTCCTCCTGAATGGAATGCATGCAGTTGGACTCTTCTCTCTTGTCCGTTTACCGTAAATGTGCCCAGTTCCTGGATTGCACTCGGTACAGCTGCCACCGGCAGATTTGCCTTTGGGGTGTTTTCCCAGGCGATGGAGTGGAGAATCTCGAGCTGTTGAAAGCTAACACGTTGTTCCGCACGGGACTCATCCTTTTGAGGTGTTGCTGTTGCAGGAGGTAGCGATGATCGTACTTTGTTGTGACAGATCCAAATTTGTGCAGAATTGGCTGAATTTGGACTGCAACGTCCATAATCCCCCAGGCTGCATAGAATTCTGGGAGTTGTAGTCCAAGCACACACACACACACACATAAAATCTGTAGACCTCTTAATTCAAAATACCTCCTTCCATAAGCAAATCAGGGTCTTAGGCCGAGCGAGAGAACCCAGCAACTGTTCTGCGTGTTTCATCACGGACACTAAGAAAGAGCTCTGTGTGTCTGGTCGGATGTGACAAAGGGGTTCTCGTGCCTGGAGGCAAGGAAGATCTTTGGGGAGTTAAGCCATGGGGTGAGGTGGGGGACACTGAGTTCTCTTTTGCCCACCACCCCTTTTTTCTTTTCAAATACTTGGGCTTCCTGTTGTCAATAGTGCAGTTCTATCTTATATACACAGAACACGTCTGTTGTGGCATCCTAAATCGTCCTGTGGACGTGAGAGCTAACGCAGAACCTCTTCTTCTCGCCTATAGGAAACGGGACTCTGTGCCGACTTTCATCCCAGTGGGAATGTAGTTGCAGTGGGGCTCACCACTGGAGGGTAACTACTTCCTCCCCGCCCGCCCCCATCAACCAGCTTCCAGCTTCTCTGCCTGCCGGGGGGGGGGGGGGCAGCCCTGCAGGGTTGCACAGGGCCTGTCCATCCTTTGGCTTGCTTTTGCATAAAAAGCAGAAGTTCAACAGGCGAAGCTTCCTTTTCCCCCTCACACCCTCCCTCCCCTGTCTCAGCATGCAGGAAAAGGAGAACCTGGTTACAAAATTTTTGATCTTGATTCGACAGTTGAGGGCGGGAAGAAAACCTGGGGCCTTCTCCCAAAGGCTACTGGGGTGGGGGGAAAACACTCATATTTTTTTTCTCCCCAGCTGGGTGGTGTTGGACACAGAAGGACGGCACGTGTTTTCATGTTCTGGAGGCAGTGAACAACTCTCTGTGGTGCGCTATTCACCAGGTTAGGCTACTGGCTTCTCTTTTCTCCGATGCTGGGTCGTCTCCAGCCCCACCTCTACTTCCTTGTTTCTGTCCACCTCGTTGATTCTGGGTTTTTTCTTTTTTCTTTTTCTGTTTGCCAGATGGAGATTTCTTAGCCATTGGCTCCCACGACAATTTCATCTATATATACAGCGTAGAGGAGTGTGGGCATAAATACACCCGCTTAGGCCGTTGCACGGTGAGTCGAAGCGTGGGAACAGGGGAAGGGGAGGGACGGCAGGTCAGTGGCAGAGGCTGAATTCTAGTTCCTGCCACCTCCAGGTAAGGCTGGGTTTAAAAATTCCTGAAGAGTCACTTCTGCCAGTCAGGAATGGCAGTAACTGACCTAGATGAGCCATGGGTCTGAGTCCATGTAAAGTGGCTTCCTATATTCTTGTGTTCCTATCAGAAGAAGGAGAAAGACCTAAGAGACTGAACATGGCAAGCCAATTTAATTTCAGAAAATGAATGTATTTTTCCCTCTGAATTCTGATTCGGAGGCACATGTCACTTTTCCTTTATGGAAAAAAAAAATTCCGCCTGCTCAGGCCTTTTAGGTGTTTTTAATGTGTATGCTTTATCCTGCTCTACTGTGTGTCAGCATTATTGTGGTCCTTCCTTCCTTCCTTCCTTCCTAACTTCCTTCCTTCCTTCCTCCCTCCCTCCCTCCCTCCCTCCCTCCCTCCCTCTGTGGTGCTTTTGGCTTTTTTGTGAGATGCCCTGAGAGCTTCGTAAGAATACAATGCAAGGACATAAGGACAGCCATGCTGGACCCAGCCAGAGGCTCTTGCTGTCCAAGAAGACCTGGGTTTCCCCAAGGTTCGGAACCACTGCTTTAGGGAGTCGGTCCATCTTGTAGTTGGCCTTCCTCTTCTCCTCCTGCCTTCCCCCTTTCCCAGCTGTCCTGGCCAGCAGCCTTTGATGGCTGCTAGTTAGCTGAAAAGTAGCTGATCGATGTTTTAAAATAAAGAGACCTGAAAGGTGTCGTAATCTGTATGCATTGTTTCTACAGGGACACTCCAGCTTTATCACACATCTGGACTGGTCCAAAGATGGGAAATTCATCATGTCCAATTCGGGAGACTATGAAATCCTATACTGTAAGTACCTCGCCTGTTCAGGATGGGTTTGGGGGACAGATCCAGCATACGTCTTTGTCCTCTGATTTAAAACCCGATGATGGCGACAGTCGGATGAGGCTCCCCTGAGACCAGGGTTGGCAGAAGGTCTCTCTCTGGACCGACCTGGAGGATGGGATGTAGAAAAGCGAGGGTTTCTGACGCCCAAGAGTTTAATGATGGGAACAATAAAATAAACTCTGAGATTATTCCACAACAAAGTGTGTGAAAGGACAGTAAGGGCAGCTCGGTTTTGGTAGTTAAAAAAACAACATCTAAAACTCTGGACTCAGAATTTTCAGTTCTTAGTATGACCCTCTGACCCACATGGGTCCTAAAGGATCCCGAAGCATTCTTACCGCTGCTCTTATACAAAATATCTCGAGCTCACCCCCTTCTGAGTCAGAAGTGCGTTGCACGGGCATTCCTGTTCAGACACCCAACTATCATCATCATCATCTAAGAACTGCAGAGCCACTTGTTTATTCTTGCAGTGCAGAACTTTGTTTTTGCAATAACAAGAGAAAGACAAGGCTCTGGGTAAAACCGAAGATTGGCTACAGTTCCCGCATAATAAAAGCGTGCTGCTTATATACTGCCCCATAGCGCTTAAAGCACTCTCTGGGTGGTTTACAATTTAATTATACAGGCTTCACATTACACCTCACCTCCAGCCTCAGCAAGCTGGGCACTCAATTTACTGACCTCAGAAGGATGGGAGGCTGAGCGAACCTTGAGCCGGCCACCTGGGATTGAACCCTGGGTCATGAGCAGAGTTTTGGCTGCAGTACTGCAGTTTAACCACTGCGCCACAAAGCTCCACATAATAAACTAGTCTCTCTCTTAGCAGCACCCTGGCATCTTCTGTCCCATTCATGTCTTCTTGTGCTTATGACTTTGATTTGGGTTGGTTGAAGGTCTGTGTTTCCCCGTAGGAGCCTTCCTGGGTTTTAAGTTCTCTAAGTCTAAGGAATGCCCTTCTGTCGGTCTTGTCGCCCTCATAAACATGGTTGGTGCTGGTGGTTTCTCTCCAAGTGCAGAACTTCCATTTAGGGCAGTGGTTCCCAGCCTTAGGGTCTCCAGATGTTCTTGGACTGAAACTCCCAAAAGCCTTTTCACCACTAGCTGTGCTGGCCAGGATTTCTGGGAGTTGTAGTCCAAGAACATCTGGGGACCCTAAGCTGGGAACCCCTGCTCTAGGGGGACGTAGGCTGCTTCTCTATTGTCCTTCCACTGGCAGGCGAATTCCTTTTTATTTTGACAGACCTTTGGAAACGAGATGCTGAGGAAGGGAAATTTAATGGGGTTGCTATGTCTTTTCTTAAAAAAAAATCTCTGATGTATTCTACATCATTTTTAGCTTTAAATATTGTCTTTTGATGACGTAAACCACCTTTCTAGGCTCACTGTTTTTAGCTTTCAATATTGTCCTTTAACGATGCAAGCCACCTTGGGTCCTTTTCAAGGAGAAAGGTGGGGTAGAAAAAAAGATTTTCAATAAATATGTAATAAAATGATGGCTTTTAATCTTGCTGTTGTTTCAAAAAACTGGCCATCTGTTTAATTGTGTTTCAATCGGACCGCTCCCTGGGTTTTTCGTTCCCTCTGGTTGGTAATCCCGTTGTGAACTGCCTTTTGTTAGACAAAAGTCCGGATGTGAAATTAATTAATTGATTAAAAGTTCACGTGTGTCTCACCGGCAGGGGACGTGGCGAACGGGTGCAAGCTGCTGAGGAATCGGTTTGAGAACAGAGACCGGGAATGGGCTTCCTACACCTGTGTGTTGGGCTTCCATGTCTTTGGTGAGTCTCGGGGCAAATCCCAAGAAACAAAGCCACCCTGGGGGAAAGAAGCCGGCCTGTTTCCAGCACTCTCCCTTGGCCATTCTTGTTGCTGGTTATATGGATTCCCCGTCATTCCTCCAGTGAGCTGAAGGTGGCGCCCATGGCTCGCCTCCTCCCTTTATCCTCTCAGCAACCCTGCGAGGTCGGCCACACTGGAAGAGCATGGGATTGGCCAGCACGTTTCCTGGATCCCTGGGGACTAGAACCTGGATTTTTCCCAGGTCCCAGTCCAAGACTCCAACCATTACACCATACTGCCTCTCAAATTAGCCTTGGTCCCATCTTGTTTGAGATGAACCTCACTTTCATTTGACTCAGTTGCTCTCCCTTTCAGCCTGGCCTACCTCATGAGGGTGTTGTGAGGATTAAGTAGAGGGCAGGGAAGGAGAACAGTCAGATGCACAGCCTTGAGCTCATCAAAAGAAGGGGGAAATAAAGCTAAATAATAACTACAACAACTAGAATTTTAGAATAATAGTATCATAGAATAATGGAGTTGGAAGGGGCCTATAAAGCCACTGAGTCTAACCCCCTGCTCAAGGCAGGAACCCAAATCAAAGCAGATTTGACAGAAGGTTGTACCGTTTTCTCTTGAATGCCTTCAGTGCTGGAGCGCTTACCACCACCACCACCCCCGGTCATTGGTCCCATTGTCGTACTGCTCTAACAGTTAAGACATTTTTCCTGATATTTGGCCTAAATCTGGCTTCCTGCAGCTCCAGTCCTTTATGATGTGTATTGTGGTTGAAATTTCCAACCACACGGCACCAGGGGTGAAGCATTAAGCTGCAGCCCTACAGCCTGCCTGCAGCCAGCTTTAAACACACCTTAAGAAGATTATGCCTGGCAAGCTTTGCCATGCAGTTTTGGGACATTCGCTTATAATGGTTTTGCATTGCTCCCAAGTTCCTGGTGTGTGCCTGAAGTGGGATTTTCATTCCACGAAAGCTTGCATTAATCGCTTGATTTTTCAGGGGTCTCGTGAAGGTGTCACATTTTTCTACCTTTGTATTCTGTAATGACCATGCAGCTTCCTGTGGATTTTTTAAAAAATAACTAAATATTTGTTTTTCCACTTGGAATATTTCCCAAAACCTCTTTGTCTCTCGCATCCTGCCACGGTCCACAGGAGTGTGGCCTGATGGCTCGGACGGCACCGACATCAACGCGCTCTGCCGCTCCCACAATGAGCGGGTGGTAGCTGTGGCTGATGACTTCTGCAAGGTGAACCTTTTCCAGTACCCCTGCGCCAAGCCCAAGGTAGGAACCAGAGAGAGAGAGAGAGAGTGTGGCTGTGCAATGCGTGTTCCTCATAACCATGAGGGCTAGGAACTTGGGCAGGGGAGAAGCAAGGAAGGAAAGCAGAGATCGTAGAAGAGTTATTTCACATTCCGTACTGTGTGCTACCATTGCAGAGAAAGTGCAATCTGTTTATTTACCTTTCTAGCCCATCTTTTTGCTTAAAATCACTCTCAAGTGATTTAACGATATTTCACATCGTTAAAAATAAACAGTCAAAACATTAAAAACCCCAGTGGGGGAAGGAACACAGAATGATAGAAATAAGAACCATTGTGTATAGGAGCTGTTACTTACAATAACGATGATAGTGTTATGTTTGTAGTTATAATGTTGTTGCTTTTTGTTGATGGTACTTTTGTATTTTTGTTGTAACAGAATTTTTAAAAAATTGAAAGGGGAAAAAACCCCATTAAAAATCAATGCTAGAAGCAGCCTAGACAGTAAAACCATTAAAATGAGCAATCATCAAAATAATTTTTTAAAAATGCCAGGTCGACATTTACACCTCCTCAAAGCAGCCATTGTAGGAACTGATCAAAGCGGGGGCTGGGAGAAAATACTAGGAGAAAAAAACAATCCCACATCCGTGTGGCCCTCAAGAAGGCTTCCTCAAATGATGGCATTCTCAACGGAGTCTCTTCTGATAAGGATCTTAGCATTCAGACAGGACGTGCCTTAGATGTAGAGGCTTCCAAGTCATTGGGGTTTTTTAAGGTTCAAACAAACTTTTTGAATCGGCTTAGAAAAGCAATGTGGGTAAAACAAGCACCGGAAAAACAAGGATAATATTTTGCACCAGCCAAAGCGCCTGTTTTATTTATTTATTTATTTATTTATTAAATTTATACCCCGCCCATCTAGACCGAAGTCTACTCTGGGCGAAGCCTACTCCTGAGCAGTCTTCAAGGGTAAACCCATGGTAGTCACATTGCGGTGATCAAGACACAATGTAATGAGGGCAAGGATGCCTGCTGGCAACTCAGGCTCACTCAGGAAAGGGCAGGAGGTGAACAAAACCCAGGTGTGCTAATCCAGATGCTCGGTGTCATCCAGAGGTATCTGGATTTCGAACCCCACCATGCTCACAGTCACCTTAGCCAAGAATGGTAAATTTGATAACGGCTTCTAGTGGATCAAGACTGCTGAATCAAGGGTGGATTTCTCTAAGAAGAACAAGGAACAGGCCACGTGGTCCCCAAGATGACACAATTAATAAGGGTGGGTGATACTTTTTATTGAACCACTTAAAAAATCATACACATTGCAAGCTTTCGTGGAGGAATTCCCCTTCCTCAGGCTGAGCCCGACCCCATCGAGGGTCATGCAGAAAACCTGTAGACCAGAGTCCTAAAACCGGTGCTCCGTGTCTGTGAGAGGGGATCCTCTTGAGGCTGCTGTCTTGCGCACGCTCCACTCTTAAGAGCAAAAGGGTGCAATTTGTATGGTTTGTTCGTGGTCCAAGAAAAGATACCACCCACTCTTTGTGTTTCTCGAAGAAAGATCTTATGACTGCCTCCGTTCAAGTGTAGGAGACGGTTCCTTCCCGCGTGCATTATGTCCGCTATGGGGCAGGCCTACATTCACCGTCTTCCCCTCCCCTGACTAAATGGGGCTGTGCCAGCGCACCTCTCCTTTTCCACACTGACAGATATTTCTAAGTCCCAAATGTAGGGATGTTGGCACAAGTCTTTGGGTCTCAAGGCCCAAGTCTGAGTCCCTCTTGAAAACAAGATTTTTTTCCCCGGAAGAAAGGGAGGGGCGGGCGGGTTCCGAGTCTCGAGTTGAGTCCGAATCATTGAAAACAAGAACCTTGATTCGAATCCGAGTCGAGTCACCGATGCAGCGTACGTCGGGCTTGACCATCGAGTCCCACGGCTTGAGTGTCCTTCCCAGCCGAAACGTCAGCGAGATTCCTCCAAGGATCCCGTGAGGATGATATCCTTTCTCACGCCACCTTCCCCTTTTTTCCGCCTCCCCCACAGGCACCGAGTCGTGACTACGGAGGCCACGGGAGCCACGTCACCAACGTGCGCTTCACCCACGACGATGGCCACCTGATCTCCATGGGGGGCAAGGACACCAGCATCTTCCAGTGGCGAGTGCTGGGCCCTCCCGGCGGCCACGCCGTGGCTCCTGCCGTAGCCCCCTCACCGGATGCTGGGGTGAGCACTTGAACCCGGGGCAACGGCGCACCCACACACCCCGAACTCCGTACGGTGCCTCTTTCGGAAAGAGGAAAGCTTGGCATGACCTCCTTCCCCCTGACCGATTCCTGGGAACTTGAGCACTCAGGCAGGGTGGATCCTCGGGAAGGCAGGAATCTCTTCTCCCCCCCACTGAGATCATTTCCTTCAACTAACCAAATGTGATGTGCTTTATTAACTTATGGGTGAGGGGGAGCCGCTGTGGGTCAGTGGACGATCCGAGGCGGAGAAGAACTGGCACGGGGAAGGGAGAACGTCTCGGACGTTGAATGTGAAAAGACGGAGGTCTTCTCCATCGGAAAACGGAAGGTTTGAGGGGACCAGGGCTGGCTGAGCGAGGGGTGTCGCAGGCGAAGGAGGAAGATCTGGGGAGTTTTTCCGTCCCATGTTCCTTCTTAACCTCGCTGCGAGAAGGGCCTTGCCTCCTCTCTACGTGTCTTGAAGATGCCGGATTCTGTAAAGTTCTGAAAATATAAGGAAAAGGGTCTCCACCCCCACGCCCTCCTCTTGCTGCAACCCTTTCTACTTCGCTGACATTCCCAGGGATTTTGAATGAGGCCGAATCTGACGTGCCGATCGCGAGAGCAAAGGAAGGCCTGAACACTGTGAGCAATGCAGAGAAATAAACGATATAATCCCTAATCCGGCCATGCCGTGCCCCTTCTTTTCCCCCCTGCGTGTTCATGGGACAGGGTAGGCGGGAAGGGTGAGGGGCGCGATGGGGTTTTGTAGCCTATTTGGTCACCGAGGTTATACCTCAAGGTAACATAATATTTCTAATGTCACTGCGTTGGAGGCCCTTGTGTGTTGTGCTTCTGACATGGGATGAGAGGAAAGAATACGTGTTTTCATAAAATTCAGCCATGCATTTCAAGAGCATTTCTGGGAACCTTTACATAAAGATGTATAAAGTAGTAAGATTTGTTCGAAATGTCACATGGAGAAGATAAAAATTTGTGGAAATGAGATCTCCGTTTACGTAAGAAACACTAGACTATTGTACCAAGTATCTCCATTTGTCTGAGAATCCATGTGGTGTCGTGAATAGAGTGATGGACCAGGACTCGGAAGATCTGGGTTCAAATCCCCACTTGCCCATTAAATATTCCCTGGGGGTGTGGAATTGGTAAAGCCGTTCCTTAAATGACTCACTTACCTTGAAAAACTTATTGGGGTTGTAACACGTAAACTGCAATTTGACAACGCATACCATAATACATATATAGGTTGGAGATATGAAACAATTCAGATGGAACAGATTAATGATATTGTTTCCACAGCTAATGAATGTCACAAATAAACCTACTGGTGTTGGTATATTGCAGCTTCAAATGAGACAGAACTTTCTAGCATGCAGTAGCTTTGCAGAATATATGCAGCTAAAATTCTTCATATATTCCAGAGCTCAAAAGTAACTAGTTACAAATAATTAGTTAATCATAATAATTGTGTGTTATTGATTCTGAGTTTTCGGCATAAAGGACTTAGAAGTAATTTCCCACTCTTTTCTTCTGCGGGTGCTCTAGTTCTGTGTAGCTTGTGCAAGTTTACATAGGCTGGGAAATCAAACTCCAGAAATTGTAATTAAGTCATTGTATAGTAACTAAGGCATAACTAAGTTACATAGCAGTTGTAATGAGAGGGATAACATTCCTTTCAGGCTATAACTGTTAGTTACTTGTAACAGTTACATCATGGGTGACTTAGGTTTTGCATCACAAACCAGCAGCTTGTTAGCACCCTGGTGTTATTCAAAAGTAACTTAGTTACTTTAAGGACAAAATATTACTTTTAAAATTGTAACTATAAAGTTAACTGACAAGTTTGAGCTGAGGAGGTAAGCTCTGAATTGGAAACAGCTTTTTATAAGTAATAAGCTCTGAGTTAACGTCAGAAAGCGAGGCAGGAGGGTGAGAAAGAGTTAAAAGCTTTATTTCGTCGGGGAGAGACGATGTTGGCCGATGACAGCCGAAAGGCGGGTGGCGGAAATACCCGAAGATCGATTGCCAACGATTGTCGCGGAAGAACAGTCGGAACTCCGCCCTCCTCATCTGATTGGGGGTGGATTTTACGGACTGTGCCGAAAGGCTCCGGAAAGTCACGAAGCTCCCTTCGTGTATTCCCGGACGCGGAGTCGTTAGGAATCGCCTTCATTCGTGCCGGGGAAATCCCCCCCCGATCCGATTTGCCGGAAAAGCCCGAGCTCTGCTGGGACGGAAGCCTCACCCTTCCCCACCAGGCGTTGCCCCTTGGGCGAGCCCGAGACCGGAAGTGCCCGACTCGTTCCGGAGAGCGCCGAAGCGGGCGAGCGGAGAGGCCCGAGCCCTTCCGGAGATTGCCGAAGTCCTCAAGGCTGGCCCGGCCCTCGGCTGCGTGAGGGGGAAAAGAGAGCGAGCGAAACGACGACGACAACGGCGGCGGCGGCGGGAGGCGATGAGGAGCGTCCGGGCCCGGAGTTCCTGAGGGGGCCCCGCCGGGCCAGGAGGAGCCCTCGAGGCGCCCCGACCGCGCCATGGCGGCCAATATGTACCGGGTGGGCGGTAAGGAGGGGGGAGGGGCGAGTGTCTGTGGGGGGGGGGAGAAGAAGTGGGGGGAGGGGAGGGGCGTGAGGGGCGCGGTGGCGTTTGTGGGGGGGGGAGGGGAGTCCTCACAAACGGAAGAGAGAGGGTGTCCTCATAGGTGAGGGGGCCGGGAAAAAAAAGGGGGGGAAGTTATGTGGGGGGGGTCCTGTGTCGCTAAAGAAGTAGGTGGCGGGTGGCTGGGTTAGCCAGGGGACCCCCGAACCTGAGGTAAAAAAGGGGGTTGGGGGGGCTAGGGATCTGTTTCTGAGGCGGGAAGAAGGTGAGGGGGGGCTGGCTTGAAATTTGAAGGTTCAAGGTGGGTCGAGGGAGGAAGAGAGAGAGAGAGAGAGGAAGGAAAGGAGGGTGGGAGGGAGACTGAGCTGCTAAACGGTATTTTATTTTGTTTTATTTTATTTTAGATGTTTATTTCCCCCCCCCCCTCCGCCTTCCTCCTCAACAGGGCCTGAGGCGGCTTGCAAGACTTAAAAAACGAACGAGATCAGCACTAGACAAGCTTGGGGTGGGGGGGTGGGGAGGTGTTCAAAAATTGTATGTGAAGGTGGGGGAAAAACTACATCTGAACTGGGGGGGGGGGTTAGAAAGGCACATGGGAGGCCATAAAGAGGCCACTTCCAGGTAGTGGCAGAGATCTGGAGCAGGGAGAAGAGGGGGAAAGAGTTCAGAAATACAGTACTAGCCCCCTTGGATCCTTTTTAAAGAGAAAGGAGGAGTGAAAATATTTTAACTATGTTTAAATCAGTTAAATAAAATATGTTGTTTCTTTTACAGGTCCCAGAATCCCTCAGGCCAGCAAGCATGGGGTGCCTGCTTTGTAGTCGGGCTGACCTGGGGGATTCTGGGAGTTGTATTTTTTTTAAAAAAGTAAAAACTGTGAGCGCTGGGAGGGGATATTCCCCGGTATGATTGAAAGGGGCCGAAATTGGGAGCCGCCTCTGAGTTAGGGAGCAGAAGGGCGAATTGCTGGGCAAAATGGTTAGGAGGTGGTTGGGATTTTGAGGGAACAGTGGTGTAAAAAAAGGGGTGGGAGCCTAGGGTTGATGAAGGGTTTAGGGCAGTGGTTCCCATCCTTGGGTCCCCAGATGTTCTTGGACTACAACTCCCAGAAATCCCGGCCAGCGCAGCTGGTGCTGAAGGCTTCTGGGAGTTTTAGTCCAGAACATCCAGACCCAAGGATGGGAACCACTGGTTTAGGGACACTTAAGGGGGGGATGTAGATTGGAAACGGGGTGATGTTGGGTTAATTTTTTAAGGTGCATAAGTAGAGCGACTTGAGGGGTGTCTGACAAACGGACTGGGATTGTAGCATTCAGGAATAGGGCCAGATGGGTGGAAAACTTCAGCCCCCTTTCTACCCTACAAGGGAAAGAGTTTGGAAGCATTGCTCTGATCTAAACTGATGTGCAGTAACTGGATGACGATTAGGGGTCGTGAGCAGGAGCTACTCCAAGATAATGACAGAAAGGGAAGAAGCACCAAGGGAAGGAACGGCGGACCTGTAAGTCCATGTTGGAGAGAACAGGGTGAAGATCTTAGCAAGATGTGCAGAAGTTCATCAGAGGGCTGTGGTAAAGAGGCGGGGAATTGGGTATATAGAAGGCTTCTAGGACATGCAGAGGCACATGGGTCCGGAGTGGCGGAGGGCGTGGTTTGAAAGGAAGAAAAGTCTTGAGCAGGAAGTAGCTATTCTAAGGAGTGGTGGAGGCCAAGAAGGCAGTCCAAACCATCTTGTCAGACGTTACACTTTGGGATGAAGTGAAGCGGGGAGACTAAAATAAGTTGCAGTTGGCAATTAAATTAGTTCTTTTGGCTGAAGGATGGGCTTGGGCAAATGAGAAGAGCAATCTCCGTCTCTGATGGGGGAGTTGGTGCCCACATGAACGTGGGGGGGGGCATCATCACGGGACTAATAGAAAAAGGTGGGGATTAAAGGAATGCCAACAGGTGGAAAGATCGAGTGCTGGTTGGGGAAAGTGTGATATGTTCTGTGAGAGCTAAGACATGAATAGCAGCGTGCATAACAGATTAAAGGACATTGTGGTGAAGAGTTTGAGAAAAGGAGAAGTGGGCAGGTGTTCAAGTCTCTCAGTCTGGTGTGAGTGAGGACAGTACAGTGTGTGTAAAGTTACGAGAAGGATTTTGGAAACTTAGGTTGAGATGAACAGTTTGCCTTGCCGGAAGCGTGAGAGGCAGATGGAACCTCCATGCAGAGAAGCAGTCTACCGCTGATAACCAGATTATGGGGCCAAGCTACAGGACAGAGGCGTTGCCTTTGTGACTTGCTTTACAGACTTCCTGGAGGTGTTTGGTCACACCTACTGTTGGAAACAGGAGGCTGGACTAGGACCTTGGTATGCGTGTGTATTTCTGTCACAATTCTGAGCAAGGTTCTACACTACCCCAACTGTAGGGGGAGTGGCCACAGGCCAGTGGCAAAGCCCCATAGGCTCAGCCCTCAGCATCTCCAGCTAACAGGATCAAATACCAGTGCTAAAGAACCCCTCCCAACACACACACTTGCAAACACAAGGTGCCACATCTAATCAGGATAGATAATCCTGACGTGAATAGCGAGAGAGAGAGAAAGAAAGAGTATATGCTGCAAGAAGGGCATACATATGGCAGTTTCATATGTGCAGCCATCACCCTGTCATTTCTCTCTGTCACCTCCTCACATTTAAAACTTGTTACCCTGATTCCCTTCCCCCACTCACAAGCTGTCCCCTTAATCGCCTCCTCCCACTCTTTTTTTTAAAATTTCTTTCCCTATTCTTCCCTTTCTGCTTTTCTCTTTGAAACCAGCCAGTGATCCCATTAGCCTGTAAGAATCTCCCCTTCTTTGTTAAGGATTTCCCCGTTTCTCTAGGTCCCTCCTTCTGAAAACCTCTTATGTCAGCCAGACCTTTCCTGCCTAGCCATTTGTCTTCCCATTATTACTTGACCCTTTTCAACTCTGTCAGCCCGGCTTTATTTTTCTCTTAGTTTCTCTGCCTCCTGATATTTAGTGTGAGTTGAATCTGATTCACTCGCGTACATGCACAGCTCCTAACCCGGGTAGCAGAAGGAAGAATTTGTCTGCAATAGTGGAAATCGGCTTTGTGGATACACACCTTTCCTATGTGTGAGACAAAGGATTGGCAATCCTAAGGGGGCTGAGGCTTAACGGGTGGCTTAGCTACCTAAGAACTTTGCATGGGAATCAGAGGTACAGGCTGGAAGTCCGCAGCTCTCTCAGCACAGCCAGGGGCTGGCAGGTGGCCGTCACTCAGTCTCAGCCTTTCTGTAAGTGGGGATAATAATGGTTTCCTTTACACTGGGGTAGACAAAGTACCGCCCGCCAAACAAGGCTGTGCTACAGCTTCCGTCAGCCCGACTGCTGGGGAGGAATATTGGGGGTTGTGGCTCCTCAGAATCTAGATGGCTGCACTTTGTCCAGCCTTCCTTACAGGCCCAGTCTAATGAATCAGGTCATGCACAAATACAAGGGGCATTAGAGAGAAAGATTTATACCCCATCCATAGCTGAAGTTTGTTGTTTATTTATTTGAATCAGTTTTGACTTTTATTCCCGCTGGAGTGGTTTGTAGTTGCAAGAAGCAAAAACACAATAAAGTTCATTGTACAGCTATGTAATAAATTGTATACTAAATATATAACGTGGTATAAATAATATACTGTAGCTGGCTGGATTGCTCAGTGATTTAGGTACCTGGCTGTGGAAGTTGGGAGAGTTTGATTCTCCACAGTGCCTCCTGAGAGAAGAGCCAGCCTGGGTGGCCTTGGGCAAGCTGCACAGTCCCACAGCGCCCCTAGAGGATGGGAATGGGAAACCACTTCTGAGTAGTCTCTACCTGGAAAACTGAAAAAGGGGCCTCCATAAGTCAGAATTGACTCAACAGCATGCAATTGTTATTATTACAGATATATAGGAGCTTTGCACATAAAATACTTGCAAAGACAGCTATTATTATTAGGCACTTGGGAGACCTGCCATCTGTGCCTTGTAGGAAATACGCAGATCAGAGAAAGTGGCAGCCTAACAGCATCTGGAGGGCCACCCGTTCCCCATCTTCTCTCCCATCTTTGGGGCATTGATGGAGTGGAGAGAGTCTGAAGTGCCGGACTGGAATTTTTTTGAGCAGGTCCAGAGGGAGAAATGACATGAGGTGCTTTGTTGTGGTTTGTCTTGGTGAAAAATAGTTGCATTGACCCAGATTAGGCTACTTAATGTTTTTTGTGGTGAGATTGTGATGGATGTAGTCTTCCCATCCTGGGCTGCACACTTGATTAATGGCTGTTAGCCATGATGCGTTTCCATGTTCAGAGACTGGGTGGACAGGGAAATATCGCCGCTGTGCCTGGCTTTCTCAGTGTCCTAGAAGCCTGTAACTGGTGGCTGCAGGAACAGTACAAATACAGGAGCAGGTGATGCCTTTATTTGACCATTAAGAATTGGGGGGGGGGGGGGGGAGGGACAGAAAACAGTGAGCTTTCAATGATAAATCATCTTCTTCAAGGCATTACTGTGGGTAGCTCCAACTTATATGCTGTTATTAATGTCCCAGATTCACATGACTGAAGCCAGGTTCGCTTCTTAGATGGAGATAGCTTCTGCATGCAAGGTCCTCCTCAGCCAGCAGTTTGGGATTGATGGCCCATCTCTTCAAACAGAGAACCGTCAGGCAATCTCCTCCCTCCCTCTCCCGCTTCTCTGCCTTTTTGAAACTCAAAGAATTTCATTTTGGCAAGGGGGTGGTGGTGTTGTGGGGTGCTTGGCTAGACAGATCCTTGGACCAATCCAGCTGGACTGCTCTCACCTTCTTGGGGCATATTTAGTCGAACAAGTGCTGTGGCGGGTGTTATGTGCATGTGCACTAAACAGGGATGTCCCTGGTTCAAATTTTGGCATTTTGTGGGCTTGTGAAGTACCCTCGGGCAACCTGTCCACTGTCTGAGGCTCAGACTCTTTACGGTATAGACAAGGGATAATGATAACACTGGCCTAGTTCAAAAGGATGGATAATAGATATCTTTTAAATCAGGAGGTGGCCGAGGTTAAGGTGGATCTACAGATAGATTCCTGGGCGAGTTTCTGTAGATCAGCAAGGTTGCTGACTTCTCGTTGTTTAACCGACTCCTTCCCCACACACATGGGCTGTTGAACCAAAGAAAGCGGGGGAACAGGAGTAGGCTGTCATGCGAAAGGACTGAGAGGTAATTTCTAGTACTGCAAAAGAATAATACAGTGCCTATTCTTCTTTTTGAAGCATAAAAGTGTGTTGTTTATATACTGCCCCATACAGCTTAAAGCTCTCTGGGCGGTTTACAATTTAATTAGGCAAGTTACACATTGCCCTCCCCAGCAAGCTCCATTTATCAGCCTCAGAAGGATGGAAGGCTGAGTGAACCTCGTGCCAACTACCTGGGATTGAACCTGGGTCATGAGCAGAGTTTTGGCTGCAGTACTGCAGTTTAACCACTGTGCCATGAGGCTCCTCCTGTATGTCTCCTACCCAAGCCACTGTTTTGCTTCTGAATTTCATTTGCAGAGTCTGTAAAATGCCTGAAGTCTGCCTGTTTTGTCTTAGAAAGGGGGTCCCTGTGTTTTTTATGGCAGCCGGTGTCTCCCTGAGATTTTGAGCCTGCCTCCCAGCTTCGTCTCCCTCACTGGTTTTTCTTTCCTCCCTTTTACAGATTATGTTTACTTTGAGAATTCCTCTAGCAACCCCTACCTCGTTCGCCGGATCGAAGAGCTGAACAAGGTAGGTAGGGGTGCTTTGGGTTGTGGGAGGGCCACAGAAGAGCAGAATTCTGTCCCCTGGGACCGCTGTAGCCAAGGAAGCTGGGATGTGGGTTCAATGGAAAGTTATCTGGTAGATCACTTCAGATTTGTGAGCCTGTGAACAGCGTTGCTCTGCCTCTTTTTTCCTTCCAGACCGCCAATGGCAACGTGGAGGCCAAGGTGGTCTGCCTGTTTCGAAGGCGTGACATCTCCAGCAGCCTTAACAGCCTGGCTGACAGCAATGCCCGTGAGTCGCTGGGGAATGACAGAACGGGCCGAGCCGTTCTCGTTCTCTCTCTCTCTCGCTCTCTTTTTTTTTCTTTCCTTTTTTGCCTCTGTGTGTTGAAGTATGTTGCGGGGGGGGGGGGGGAAGGGTTGCCCTGGGCAGGTCTGGGTGGTTTGGCTGCGTGTCTGGTGACACCAGCCTGTAAGGAGGAGGTGGAGAGAAACGTGCAGACAGCAGGGCGGCTCCGAGTTGTCGCCCTCAGGTGTACACAGGGGAGGCGGAAACTCACCCAGGAAAGGAGAAGGCAGTGGATGAAAGGCTCCCCCACCCTCTGCCTGAGGCAGTGATATCTGAGAGCTCCCTGTGGCTTCTTCCTACCCTTGCAGCAGTGCGTTTGTCTTTTCTTTGTCACTGAGCATGTGCACACACCGACAGGCACTCTCATGGATCCAAAGCGTGACAGCGGGCAGAGGCAGGGTTGGTTCTTTGCCTGTGTACCAGCTTGTTGAGAAGTCTTTTAGGGACCAGGGTGGGATGCAGTTACCTTTGGAGCAGTGGGAAGAATTCTGATACTGCAGAAGACCACATGAAAATGGAAACAGGAAGAGGGAGGCCCAGTGAGGGTGGGGGTGGGATGGAAAGGGAAGCCTGGGAGGCACCGTCTGTCTGTCCTGAGCTGCCTCCCTCTGGCCCCTGGAAGGCCTGTCCCCTCCGCAGAGTGAGGTCCCGCCTCTGCTGAAAGGTGAACCGAAGGAGGAGGGCTGCTCTGCTCGTGTGTGCAAGGGAGGGAGGCGCATGCCACAAGCCTAGGGCTTCCTGGCCTCTTGAGCAGGGGTTGTGACCTTGACTCTGCCCAGTCTGGACACACAAGGAGGGGGAGTGCTGGCCCATTCCCACCCACCCCCTGTCTCCTGAGCCCAAGAACTGTGGTGGGGAGGGGGAGGGTGGGGGCAGCGTCCCTCTGGCTCCTCTTGTCCTCACCGTTGCTGGGGTGCCCTCAGGCTCTAGAAGCAGAAGGGGTGGGGGAAGAAGGGTGTGCTTCTTGGAGGCCGTGGCTGCTGTGTGTGTGTGTGTGCACGCTGAATGACAGAGAGAAAGCAACCTGCATACTTACTGTGCTGCTGGGGAGGTGGGGGGAGGGAAGTGGGAACGGAAATGATGGCAGTGGCTTCCAATTAGAACCAAACGCCGGTCTATGTTTAGGAGAAAAAGGGCAACGGAAACCATCGGGAGGTGGGGGCACTTCCTGTCTTAGGAAAGGCAGACGTGGTTTATGCCTCTTAGCTCAGGGAGGAGAGAAACGAGACAATGAAAGGGAGAGGGGCGTAAACAAAGTGAGGGGGGAGAAGGGTTTGGGTTCCCCCCTCTTTGGTATTAATTGAACTCTGGATCATCCAGTGAAAGTGAGCCATCGTGGGGTCAAGACAGGCAAAGGAGAATGGAGTGGACACCTAGTGGCTGAAATCCTGCTGTTGAACTTCTGCTGTGTAAGGCTGTTGATCTCACCAGCTGCCGCAAGTTTTGGGAAAGATGGCATTTCCACTTTCCCCTCCAGATAGTCTCAAGGCCCTTTCAGGATGGGGCAGAGGAATCAAAGACTCCTGTCAGTCCTTGCAGCAGCAGTTTAATTTAAAAAAAAAGTTTTCCTGCAGCCCCCGGATGAAAAGAATCCCACAGGAGTTTTGGGAGCGGAAATTAGTACTTCGTTTTTATTTTCTCAGTGATGAGTTTGGACCATGTGGGTGACGGAGACTAGATGAAAGTTGCTTTCTGAGCTTTGTTGAGATTCAAAGCCAGGTTCCCACACACACATGCTCTGTGTGTTAACAATTTGCACTTAACGTCTCAGATGCTGGAAAGGAGTAAGAGAGCAATATGCCTTAGCAACAGTATTTTTATTGTATTGTGCGGTATTTAAAATATTTTTACCCCACCTTGTCCGAGGCAGCTTACCATATTAAAAGACAATATTTAAAACTAAAAAAACTAAGTATACAAAGACTAAAAGAGATCAAACAAATACCACAGTAAACAACAGTAAAAAAAAAAAAAGGTAACACCAAAAGCCACATCAAAAGCAGTAAAGCACAACAATCCAGTAAAATACCCCCCTCATGTGGCCAGTCACTAAGGGAAAACTTGCCTGAAGAGAAGGGTCTTTCAGTAATTCAGTATTTATGGGTCCTTCCAGAGTGTTGGAAACAGAACTTCAGGCTGCAGAGGCCTTGGGTCTAATCCAGCAGGCCAGTTATTAGGAATTGAACCTTTCTTCTATGCAGTCCCCAGATTGGGGACCCTCTCAAGGCTTGGATCCCTGGCTCAGTGAAAGGTCCAGATTTTGCCTGCTCTAAGTAGTATGGGATTCGTGTAAGGGAACAGCCGTTGGCCTTGGCCCATTTTCTCTCCTTCTCCTTTTCCTCAAATGAACCAGGAGAATTCGAAGAGGAGTCCAAGCAGCCCACAATGTCGGAGCAGCAGCGGCACCAGCTGAAGCACCGGGAGCTCTTCTTATCCCGCCAGTTTGAGAGTCTCCCTGCGACCCACATACGGTGAGTGGGGGGGGGGGGCGCATTCTAGAGCAGAGAAGTCGGCGCTTGTGGGTCTTTCCATGGCCACCGGGTGGGAATGCCAGCCATCCGATCCCTGTCTTACTTGTCTCTTACAGGGGGAAATGCAGCGTGACACTGCTCAATGAGACGGACATCCTTGGCCAGTACCTGGATAAAGAGGTGAGGCCAGCTGGGGAAGGAGCAGTTTCCCCCCGTTCTCTCTCTGGGGTCCTGAAGGTCTGGGTTTCATCAAGAGAATGATGTCCCCAAGACCCCTCAAACGGAACGGTGGGCAAGAACCAGGTGGCGATGCTGAAGGAGGTTAAAGAAAGCTCGGGATTTCTGGTTCCTTTCTCTTCACTCTGATGCTTCTTTTCTGCCCAGGATTGTTTTTTCTACTCACTGGTTTTTGACCCGGTTCAGAAGACTCTCTTAGCTGACCAGGGTGAGATTCGGGTGGGCTGCAAGTACCAGGCAGAGATCCCTGACCGACTGGCCGAAGGTGAGCAAGGACAGGCCCCGATTGCTATAAAAATAAAAGAAAGAAATCCCCTTCCGTGAGTGGGAATGGGATAGCCCAGGTGTATTGACCCACCTACACACACACCCCTCTTTCGTCCCCCTGCCCTCAGGAGAGTCTGACAACCGGAACCAGCAGAAGATGGAGATGAAGGTGTGGGACCCAGACAACCCCCTCACGGACCGGCAGATTGACCAGTTCCTCGTGGTGGCTCGGTGAGACCCCGCTGGGGGTTGTTTGTGCTGTCTCGTCTCGTCAGGTTGCCCCTTCCTCCCCCAGGTCATCACTCTGCTCTTCTCTCTTTTGCCCCAGGGCTGTCGGCACCTTTGCTCGGGCCCTCGACTGCAGCAGCTCCATCCGGCAGCCCAGCCTTCATATGAGTGCAGCTGCGGCCTCCCGAGACATTACGCTGGTGAGAGGGGACTCGGGGCAGGGGGCAAGGGCAAGGAAGGGGTCCCTGTTGACGGGACTCTGCGCCCTTTTTGCAAAAAGATAAATTGACATTTTGCACTCGAATCTGCAAAAGGGGCTGAAGTCCGCAAATAGTATCTGTAGTGCTAACTAAAAGTGGCTCGTTTTACACAGGCCTGGGGTTTTATTTTCCTCCTTATGGGGGGGGGGGGGTGAGGAGACTTACTCCGCCACTGAGTATAGATTCCGATTCCGATCCCCTCTGACACGGCTCACAGGCTTTCAGGCTTACGTTTGTAATGAGAAAGAGTCGTAGGAAGGTGGGTGTCATTTTTTAAAGAAAAGAACAGAGAGGTTCCGTTCAGGTGTCACACCCCGTCGTATGTTAACCACAACCCTTTTCGCCATGGTGTCGGTCCACGGCTTGGCGAGGGCATCTGACGTGCCCGTGAGATTCTCACCAAGCTGCCGTTCTTTGTATCCGGTATCCAGTTCTGTTGCTGGTCTGCAAACCGGGCAGCCCCGGGACTCCCGCTGTCTCCCACCCCACCCCCACCCCCTGGCTCTCCCTCCTTGCTTTCCTGACGGCCCCCAACTTGCCTTGGCAGTTCCACGCCATGGACACCCTGCAGCGGAATGGCTACGACCTGGCCAAGGCAATGTCCACGCTGGTGCCCCAGGGAGGCCCCGTGTTGTGCAGGGACGAGATGGAGGAGTGGTCCGCTTCGGAAGCCATGCTCTTTGAGGAGGCCCTGGAGAAGTACGGCAAGGACTTCAACGACATCCGGCAGGACTTTGTGAGTTTGGGCCGAGGGTCCGGGAGGAGCCACAGCCTGGCTGCCCTTCGGCTCTGTTTTTCCCCCCCTTTCTGTTTCTTTGCCCCCGCCCCCACCTCCCAGGTGGGGAAGGTGCTTCTCCCCTCCTTTCCCCTGAAACGTGTTTGCTTTCTGACAAGGAGGCAGAAACAATTTCTAATTTAAACCTCTCCTCAGTTACGAAGTGTGTGTGACTAGCCCATGGAGAAAGCTTTTCTTTGTTTGTCTCTTCTGTGCCCCACCCAGAGCTTGGAAGCAACTAGTTGCAAGTAAAGACTAGTTTCTTTTTGAGTAACAAAATAATATAACTGATAGTTTACAGAGATAAAGGACATGTAACACAAGTAATGGTACTAACATTAATTTTTAGATGCAACCTTTTAATGTTACTTTTCAACAAAATGTTAAGGCTTCTTAGAGGCCTGCTCACAGGGATTTTTGGGGGTTTCATGCCCTTCTCTTACCAGTTCTAAGGAACAAGGGGTAATTTTGGTTTTGTCATTTGCAAGTGCAAGGTCAGAACTGGCCACTAGTGGGAACCAGAGAATATTTTCCTGCTGGTGATGATAACACAAAGTATTAATAATATGTAATTACCCAGATTGCTTGAGTGAGTGAAGCAGCAATAAGGGCAACCGAGCTGTTGAGAAGTAATGAGCGGCACAGCAAATGCGTTTTGAAGCATAACCTTCCAAGCTCTGGCCCTCCTCCTCACCACCAAACAATTGTTGATCTCCACCGTATTCCTAGGCTCAGTTACCAACTCGCCTCCAAATCAGGCATTGGGGGGACTCGGGGTGGGTGGAGAGGCAGGCCCTGAGCTTTTCGCATACCGGATAGGCTTGAACCGTACTTGCTCTTGACGCCTCTGTCTTTCGCAGCTCCCATGGAAGTCTCTGGCCAGCATCGTGCAGTTCTACTATATGTGGAAAACCACAGACCGATACATCCAGCAGGTGGGTGAACCGTCACAGTTCAAGGATGGAGCGTGAGGTGAAAAAGGCCGCTGGCAGGATGGAGAGGTTCCTTGTGTCTTGGGAGCCACTTGCCAAGTGGCCCCACTTGGAACCTTACGCTGACATAAGAAGCCTGTCAATGAACCTCGGAGTTGGCCGACCAAAGTGCCTCCATTGCCTGTCCCGGAGAGCCTGGAAACGCCCCAAAGCAGACTTCCAAATGCCACGAGGGGCTTCCCAGATCCCCTGGCAGGCTTCTTCTGGCAGCACAAGGACTCAGTAGCATGCTGGCATTTTGTATTTGGGACTTGGGAGTAGGGCAAATTGCACAACACAGAACATGTTTGGGTTTTTTTTTTTTTGACATCACATGGTTTCCCTTTTCATGCAGAAAAGGTTGAAAGCAGCTGAAGCTGACAGCAAACTGAAGCAGGTGTACATCCCCACCTAGTGAGTATTCCTCCTTACCCGTGTAGGAATGGCTGGGCAGATCACAGGCAGAGAACGTGGCCAGGTCTGTTCATGGTGTGCACCCTCTCTCTCTCCCTCCTTCCCTCTTCCACCCAGCACAAAACCCAATCCAAACCAAATTGTCTCCGTGGGCTCTAAGCCTGGTATGAATGGAGCCGGCTTCCAGAAGGGACTGACCTGCGAGAGCTGCCACAGTGAGTCGCTGGGTGGGGCCCAGGGGCCGGAGGAGGGTGGGGGACTCTTGTCCCGTCTTCCTTTTGGTCGTCGCGATGCAAAAGGAACTGTGCTTTTCCGACACGAATGCTTAAACGCAGCATAGCGGTGTCTCCCCCCGATAGGGATAGAGTGGGAGACAGCAGCATCCAGGGTGGCCCCAAGCTGTGTTTGTGACCCCTCTTCCCTTGTCTCCTCCTTGGCTCACAGCTACCCAGTCAGCACAGTGGTACGCATGGGGCCCTCCCAACATGCAGTGCCGCCTCTGCGCCTCCTGTTGGATCTACTGGAAGAAATACGGTGGCCTGAAGACCCCAACCCAACTCGAGGGAGCGGCACGGAGCGTCACGGTAAGGCCCTCGAGCATCCCTTGGAAATCAGCAGCATGCTCGGCAGCAACAGGTGGCTACTCTTTGCTCAGCCTCTCCTTTTTCTGCCTGGGGAAGCGGCTTTGTCTGTCCACATGCTTGTGGGCTTTAGCTCTTGATTTTTTTTTTAAATCCCTTCCTCTGACTCGAAAACAGCAAGACCAGAGTGAAGTGGCCTCTTGCTACATGCCAGCCTTTTTCCCTCCATCCTCTCATTTTTGTGCTTCACGTCTTAAACGGCGCAGTGATCTCACCACCCCTCTGCGTTCACAGGAGCCTCACTCCAGGGGCCACATGTCTCGGCCAGAAGCCCAGAGCCTCTCGCCATATACGACCAGTGCCAACCGGGCAAAACTTCTGGCCAAGAACCGGCAGACGTTCCTGCTACAGACGACCAAGCTGACCCGTATTGCGCGCCGGATGTGCCGGGACATCTTGCAGCCACGTCGGGCGGCTCGGCGTCCTTATGCACCCATCAACGCCAATGCCATCAAGGCAGAGTGTACGTGGGGATGAGGGAATTGGAAGAGCCACCTGTGCCTTGAGATATGGGCAGAAGGAGGGGGGGCACCTGGATCTCATGCCAGGCTCCTGTTTCTCTTCTTCAGGCTCCATCCGGCTTCCCAAAGCGGCAAAGACACCCCTCAAGATCCACCCTCTGGTGCGGCTTCCCCTGGCGACCATTGTCAAGGAGCTCGGTAAGATGATGGAGCCAGGGCTTGTTTTCAAAGATTGAGAAAATGTCGTAGGCTCGTCTCTTCTCCTCTTGCCAGTGGCTTACCTCTCCCTTCAGTGGGAGATGGCCCACTGTGGCAAATCTACTTAGCATTAAATGGCATGGTCTCCAAGCTTGCGTAATAATGATTTCTTATCAATACCTTTTGACAGCGCTGAGTTCCAAATCAGGTAAGCCAAGATAATCAAAGATTATGGGAGGAAGGAATTGTGTACTTCCCTCAAAACCCACAGGGCTTGTGAAGATGCTGCCACATGACTGAGCTCCCCTGGAGTCGGAGAAAGACAAAGCATTGATCCTCACAAGCCACTGCATCTTTCCCATTCCCAAATTTTAAAACGGTTCAGAGAATACCTCTCTCCAAATGAATCTCTTTTTTTCCTGTGTGTGTGTTCTCCCCTACACTCTGCTTTTTGTTGTGGTCTTCTCCAGCTGCACAGGCGCCCCTGAAACCAAAAACCCCACGAGGCACTAAGACGCCCATCAATCGGAACCAGCTGACCCAGAACCGAGGCTTGGCCGGCATCGTGAGCAAGCGAGCCTATGAAAGTGTGAGTGCCTCTGGGCTGAGGGAAACGGATGCGAAGCCTAGTGGGATTTAGAAGTATCTCCGCACACTTGGGCGGGGGGGCGGATGAGGTCGGGAGGGAGGCACAAAGCGCTGGTGGTGGTGGTTCTTGTGTGTGGGAGGGGGAAGCCCCATGCACTCGATTGGTGACCTGAGCATCACAGCCCTGAAAGGTCCACGTCCCAAAGGGGCAGAAATGGTATAGTGGTGTTTTGTCGTCTTGTGGCACGTCATGCGGGATGCTGCTTACGGTTTCCAGAATGCCTTTCTCCTGGCGGGAGGGGTTCTTGGGGTCTTTCTGGGCCGCCTCAAGCTGCATGTGCTTCCCTGCAGCAGGAGGCGGGGGGGCGGCCGCCCAGTTCCTTGCAGCCCGGCGTGTAGGACCTCCTCCCCTTTCAGAGCAGGATTGAGGCTGACTCAGAGTAGAGAGGGGAGGCTTTTGCGGAGGGGGGGTTTCCTCTCGCTGACAGCTCTGTGTGCGACCGGGTGCAGGTGGCAGGGGGCGGGCTCCCCTTCTCAGCCAACGGGCGGCCCATGACTTCCGGAATGAGGTCGAGCACTCAGCCTGCCATCAAGCGTCAGAAGCTGAACCCGGCCGACGCCCCCAACCCTGTCGTTTTTGTGGCTACCAAGGACACCAGGTACTGGGGAAGGGATTTTTTCTTTAAAAAAATCAACAACCACACACACTCAGCAGCCACCAGGCCGTTGGGGCAAGCAGGAAGGTGCTGGAAGGTGCAAGAAGGGTGGGCTTGGGTTAGGGTGTTTTGCGTATCCCTTCTCTGGCACAGGGTTGGTACTGGCTCTTGCGTTTCATTCTCCTGCCACAAAGACAGCGCTTATGCGAGCAATCCCTATGGGGAGTGTGGAAGTAGAAGATGCCAGCCGTCCTCCTCCCCACCTCCAGTGTCCCCTTGTCCCACCTGCTTTGGCTGAGTAGGTTTCTGCCTTCTGACCTGGAAGTGGCTTCTGTTTCCTGATGGATTCGGAATGGAAGTGTGTGTGTGTGTGTGTGTGTGTGTGTCTGGGAAGCAGGGAGGCCCCCTGCTCTGACCAGTCTGGGGTCTCAGGGGTAGGGATCTGGCCTGCACGTCACCTGGGGCCAGCTTCAGCCCCGCAGTAGCATTTCCTTTGCCTTTCTGCCTCGGCGATCCTTGGGCATTCCTTTCTCTAACAAACGACTGGATTTTTATGTCATTTAACAGTTATTGTACATTCTGGGTGTTTTGGCAAGAGCGTGAGGTGGTTAAAGCCAGAAAAGGGAAATGAGCCCGAGGCCGGCATGGGGAGGAGGGGGTCTGAACCCGCTGCTGCTGCTCACAGCCATGAGGTTTAGACACTTTTCTGAAAACCGTGCACTTAGAAAGCACGTAGCTTTCCCTGAACCGAGCCCATGTTCCTTCAGAGTCCTTTCTGCCCAAGACACAGTCTTGCCCCGGCTTGGGTTTTCAAGTGCGAGTCCCCCTTGCCTGTCAGAAACTTCAGGTGGTGAGAGTTCGGTGTGGCTTTGGCGGCATCAGCAGCTTCGCAAAACCCTGGCTGCAGATAGGCTGTGTGTGGTAACAATCCGCATCTCTGAGGCCAAAGCCGTAGTGGGAGGGTGGGGGAAATTTGAGAGAGAAGCAAGTAACTGGAAGTGCTGAGGAGGAGGAGGAGGAGGAATAAAGCCAGAGGTTATTGAGGGAGCTCACAAAAAAGAGGGCCTGCTTTCAGTTCTTTGTGGCGGCAACCTGTCAGGCGGAGCTCAGCACCTTTTACTGTGTTCTCTCCCCGGTGGTCTGAGGAGCCCTACGCTGTGGCCCGTCCTTAGAGGTTCTCTCGGTGGCTTTCTTGCCTGACATTCAGTGCTCCTTTCTCTTCCTGCAGGGCGCTCCGAAAGGCCCTGAGCCACCTGGAGATGCGCCGAGCTGCCCGCCGGCCCAACCTTCCGCTCAAAGTGAAGTCGGTGCTGCCCCTCCGGCCTGTGGTGGCTCCCCTGGTGCCCGTGCCCCCAGCCCATCCTGCAAGCACCAGTGAACCCATCGTCCTGGAAGACTGAGTGCTGTTGTTTCTCTGGCACCCCTCTAGGATCTTTGTAGCCATCTCACCCAGCACCAACGCCCCTTTTCTGTGTCCGAGGCCTGTCTGACAGAGGGAACTTTGGCACTCCACACGGCTGCCAAGCGTCTGCTGGCATTAGGCTAGGCAGGAAGGGGGCATCTCGTCTCACCCCCACCCCCCCGGTGGATCCTGGGCATCCACCTTTCTCCTTTTTATATATATAAATATATATATTTTAATTTCTACATTTTACATTGTTTTGCCCTTTCCCTCGCCCCCTGTGGACTTGCGCACAATGCTGCTTCCCCCATGGCAGCGCTATAAATTCAGGTTGCGCCCTCCTCTTTTTCTGGGGGTGAAATACTGTAGGGGTGGCAAGGAATCGGGAGAATGCAGAGTCCCTGTCCAAGGTCCTCCCATCCCACCTCTATGACTGTTTCCCCCTTTCTGTTTGTGTGTCCTCTTTCTTTTCTTTTTGGGGGGAGGGTGTGTGTGTGTCTTTTTTTAACTTGCTCTCTGGTCCCACATACCCCACGTATTTGGGAGAGAAGAACAATCCCACTTCCTTCTTAACACGGCTACTCCTAGGCCCTCAAACCCCCCCCCCCAACCTTTGAAGAGCCCATTTTTTTGTACATGGTTTGGAGAGGAAAAGTCAGTTTTTTTAAAGTCAGCCTCTGGTTCTTATAGCAACAAAGAAATAAAGAAATAAATGCTGTTTTCTTCACTTCTTCCTTCTACCTTGATCTTTACCAGGCCAGGGGCGGGATATGTGCTGACCGAGAAAAGCAAGAAGAGGTGGGGGGTAGGGTATTTCACTTGAAGGCGGTGGGGCTGCTTTGCTAAATCTCCCCTACATTTGGCAACCACAGAGATCACCCGGAGGATGTTCTTTCTTGTTGCTGCAGGCGGTTCGGATCAGCCTGGACGATGCCCCCTTTTTTGTTCCCCTGCCCAGCAGCCTAGGCCTGGCCCACCCGAGTCCAGCAAGAGCAGGAGCAGTAATTTGCTCACAGCACAGCTCAAGTTCCCGATGTTTTCTGTTGTGATTCCCATCACCTCCAAACAGGATGATGGGGGATCGTAGTCGTTCACAACAGAATGACACCCGCTTGGGAAGAACCGTCCGAAAAGCTCAGAAAGAACAAGGAGAAAAATACTTGACAGGTTTTTTCCCCGCTGGTTTTAAGCAGAACAGGGATTTTGGTCCTTGAATTCTTTGGCCTCTTCTTTGCTCAAGACAGGACAGACCGAGAGAGGCAAAGGGAGCCTTTCTTAATCCTACTATTTTATATGACATTAACCGTGTAACCCTGCATATTTCTCCGCCAAAGCTTGCCTCTGTAAAGGGTGTAAGACTGTGAGTCTGGCGACGGTGTTTATCCTTACATTTTAACAGAGGTCGGCATCCAATCCTATTGATGTTTGCATATTAGCATCATGCGGCTTATTGCCCTTAACAGGCTGCATAGTCTGGCATGCGTGAGCAGCACGTAACCAAAATGTGCCCCAGCAGCTAATGCTGCAAACGCTGCTGGAACTCTGACCAAGGTTCCTGTTTAATTGGCAGAAAATGAGAGAGCCATTTTCATAGAATTTGGGGACCAAACTGAAATAAATCCTTGTTTTGTCTGCTTATCTCATCATGTAGATGGGCCAACAGCCCAAAAGTTAAAAAAAATTTTTTTTTAATCCCTCGACTCACAGTGGGGTGGCATGAAGGAACAGAGGAGAGTGTTATACTTACCCAGTCTCTGCTTTGCTAGGATTTATAGTCATTTACAAATCTTTACTTCAGATTACATTACAGAAAGGTTGAGTTATGTTCTGGTTACGAAAAACAAAACTATAGGTCTTTTGGAGCATTTTGTTGTTGTTTAGTCGTTAAGTCGTGTCCGACTCTTCGTGACCCCATGGACCAGAGCACGCCAGGCCCTCCTGTCTTCCACTGCCTCCCGGAGTTTGGTCAAATTCATGCTGGTTGCTTCGATGACCCTGTCCAACCATCTCGTCCTCTGTCGTCCCCTTTTCCTCTTGCCTTCACACTTTCCCAACATCAGGGTCTTTTCCAGGGAGTCTTCTCATGAGATGGCCAAAGAACATTTTGGTGTTGGGGCCTATGAATTCTGGAAACCAAGATTCATAGCACAGGGCTGATGGAGGAGGAACTGGTATAACGCAAGGGCTGTGCTGCTCATCCCTGCTTTCTCGGCCAAAATAGCCTGCAGACTTCCAATCCAGATTTCTAATGAACCCTGCACTGGGGAGTCAAGACAGCTTCAGGACAATTCCTGTGATGAGGAGGCCCTACAATGCGGGTTGCTGGACTGCTTAGGTACTTGGGAACCTGCAGTTGTAAGATCTCCCCATCGCAGCTGCCGTGAGCAGCATACCTTCTTTGCTTGGTCTCCTACTGGAAGAGCTGTGTGCAAATGAAGCCATAATCTGAAATCTGAGGCCCTTTTTTTTCCAGGAGCCTAAATCATCTACGAAATTCATATATTTGAAGGGAGGGGGGAAGCTTGTAATTATCTTAATGTGTGCTTATGCTGCTTCTGTTATATTTTACCACTGTATAGTACTCTGGTGAGGACTAGCAACTTGACTTCTTTTACCATGTAAGTTCCATGCCCAGTTAACTTGGTGAGACTGCAAAACTGGTCTGGATTGTTACTGCCAGTGACTTCTGGCACCGGGCTTGGCGGCTGTTGTGTGGAAGTGACAGAAAAACCTTGTCTTACAAAGCTGGTAGGCTCCCACTTCATAGGGAAAGAGAGCTTTTGTAGACGGCATCTAAAAGCCTGGGGCTGAACAGAGCACTTTCAAGCTACACACCCACACTAGCAAGGGAGCTTCACGCCGAAGTCAAAAGCTGACTAAGCCTCAGGCACAGCGGGGTTCTTTCCAGGCAAGAGGAGACAAACCGCACGGCTGCTGGGCTACAAACAGGAAATTCAAGCCCGGGGATGGCAAAGAACAGCTTAGTTTGACTGTGCTTTGAGATCCCTCCAGATCACTATTGACTGCCTCCCTTATTTCAACTTTATAAAGGAAAAACGTGCTGTAAATACAGGAGTCAAGGCAATAAATATTTGGCTGGGGACAGTTTTGTAGTGCTTCAGTTTTGGATGAAATCGTTGGGAAATCAAGATTCAAGTCCCTATTCTGTAATGAAATTCCCCAGGGAACCTTGGCATTGTCAAAAGAGACAACCAAGGGACTTCGATGCATCTCATGAAGTAGGCTGCGATCCACAAAAGTATACCCCACATAAAACTGGTTCGTGCTTAAGATGTCACAACGAGACTTTTTTGGCTTACTGCAACAGATCAGCACTGGTACCCCCCTGGAAGATGTGTGTGGCTTTATGTATAAATATATAGAAATACTATACATGTTTGCATAGCATGAAAGAGAACAAGGCTTTTCCCTTTTTGTGTTTTAGTTGTTATCAAAACAGGACCTGCAGGCTCCACTGAGGCTTCAGAAGAAACACCGACACAAAACTTCACCTTCAGTTTTATGACTATGCCTCCTTACTGTGTTCGGAATAAAATCACCCTCCACCTGTGTCTTTAGCCACAGACTATAAAGATGGGGCAACTTCAACACAATCTGCTAGAGTCTGAACATCCTTGTCTGAGCATCCTCCTAAAAGCTCTAGTTTTATAGACCTCTCGGGAAAACCAGAAGCCTTTGTTCATCACACCTGGCATTTATCCTAAAAGGATTAATCCAGAATGAAACGACAATAATTTTCAGTTGTATCAAAACTCATCTGGGCATCAAGGTAAAAAAATAATTGTTGACATTATTCCAGGCAACAATTAATTATTTATCTGCATTGCTTCTATGCACAAAAATACTTCAAAGTTGTTGAAAACATCCAGAAGTTTCACAGCTATGGGAAACTGTAGGTACAAAGCCTTATATAGGAGAAAACTAAATTTAAATTAGGTGTTAAGAGCGTGTAGACTGTTTTTTAGACGACTGGCTTATTGCAAGAAAAGGACTGTTTTTCCCTCCTTATCTCTGTGGGGAGGTCATAGATGCGTTTGATGAAATGGTACCTATCCTGATCTGCGCAGCTGCTCCTCCACTGAACGTAAGCAAGTCCCACTCGGACGCATTTACGCATGCGCCGCGCACAAAAGCATTCGAATAAGATGAAAGCCCGGCGCGCACGCGGTCCTTTTAACTTTTGACGATGACCCAACGGAACTACGTCATTGCGGTCACACCCCCTTCCAGGGCTCAACCATAGAGACAAGGATAGAGCGTCGGGCCTCGCCTCCTCGGGCAGAACTTCCGGTGGGAAAATCGCGGGCCCTTTGGGGAAGAGCGTGCAGCTTCCGGCATGGCGAGCTCCGAGCCGAGCGACGTGGAGTCTCTGCCCCGAGGAGGTTTTCGCTGCCGCCTCTGCCACGTGACGGTGGCCAACAGTGAGTGGGATCCGAGGTCGAGGGTCTGGATGACGGAGGCGTGGATAAATCGATTTGGGGGTTCACGTAAAGGAGAAGCGGTCTGCACATGGCCCGGGTGCTCTTGTCGCTATGGAATGAATGGTCCGATTTCCACTTCTGCCTTAGGAGCAGCACGCTGGGGTTTGCGGTTCGGCCCTCAGCTCCCCGTTGCAGGATTCCTTTGTCTTTCATCGATTTCCCACAGAGGTGAACCTGTTCTAGCTCGATGGAGCCACGATAAGGAACGTGGCACAGTTGTGCTGAACTCGCCATACTCGCATCCATGGGATGGCCATGAGTATCGGGATATGAGTGGGAGCATTTGATGAGCATCTGCGATTCTAGCCTCGGGAGTGTCCGCTGGCCCACATGGATCTTTTTTTCAAGATACAAAAAAGACTTGCCTCCCTGCTTAAGCAGCAGTACCTTTCAGACATTCCAGCAGTCCCTCTGCCACCTCTGTCTGAAGGTGGAGCAGGAGTCTTGAAAAGGGGTTTTCATCTAGTGAGAGCTGGCTAGTTAGCTTGCACAACTTTTCTGATTTTAAAGCTTCTTTCTCACACGGAATTGCCTTAGCCAGAGCTGCTCAAGGTGCTCCAGATATAGCCAATGAGTTTCAGAAAGCGGCTGTCCATCAGTGTGCAGGAACGTTAGTCTAAAAACATATTTAGAAACCTTTTTTCCCCTTTCCTACTTACAAAGCCTTGGTTTTATGTTGCAGAGCCCAGCCTGGATGACCACTTGCGTGGGAAAAAACACCAGCGCCTGGAAAACCTCCGTACTGTCCGCCAGACGCAAGAGAGCCGCAGCGTTTTTGTCAGTGGCTTCCGCAAAGGCACTCCAGCCTCGGAGCTGAGTGATTATTTCCAAGCCTACGGGGAGGTGGCCAATGTGGTGATGGACAAGGATAAGGTGAACCTGTCAGCAACAGGACTGCATATATAAAACTGGAACCCTTGGGTTGCTGAATTAAATCTTGTAGAACCCATTACGATGGTTCCGTAGGCGTGTTTCTCCCAGAGAATAAGAGGAAATGGGGCAAATGTATCGAAATAACTCTTTAAGGCTTCTTTAAATGGCTTTACAGAGAATAGTGCTGCCCAATGTATAGAAAAGCTCTGTTCTGCCTCCCATAACTCTTCATATGATTCATGAGATCAGCTTGACACCTTGCTTTGTTCCTAAGAGCTGGTGGGGCTGAAGCTTCAATCCTATGTCCATTTATCTGGGACTCAGCTTTACTGAACTCTGTAAGGTTTGTTTCTGAATTGATATGTAGGGGATGGCACTGTCGTTCTTAAAAGAGCCAGGGACTCTTGACAGCCATTCTATGCATTCTGTATGGGAAGTATAACCACTAGCATTTCATTTCAGGAAGCATGCATAGGATTGAGCTGTACATTTTAAAGTCATTTTTTTCCATTAGAATAATCCTGTTACATACAGTATCTCAGTTGGACTGCAGAACTGTATTTTCTATCCCTTATTCTTTTTCAGAAAGAGAATTCTGTGCATCTACATATTGCATATTGACTACTAGCTGATCCAAGTAAATGGTGTTCTTTCTCTTGATCTGTTCCGTTTTTAAGATGTTATTCTGCTCTACTAAGGCTGAGCGAATATTTCACATCTGTAGGTGCCCAGATTCCACAATGACACGGTAGCACTGTCCCTGTGTCGTAGAAGATGGCTGGTGGTAACCTGATAAGAAATGAAGGTTATTTTCCTCTCTCTTCTTTCTTCTTCCTCTAGGGAGTCTATGCCATTGTGGAGCTGCAGAATGAGGAGGTGCTGGAGAAAGTTCTGGCAGAAGCACAGCATAGTCTGGGAGGGCAGAGGCTACGGGTCAAACCTCGAGAGAAGAAGGACTTTAAATACAATCCTCCCAGGAAGCAAGGGTCAGCCAAGCGAGAGCAGCTGAGCCCTGAGAAGCTGGCAGAAAACTTGTGCCAAGCTGATGATGTGAGTAGAAATTCTTGAGGTTTGGCACTTCAGATATTCCTAACGGCCATACTGGAGACCCAGTGGAATATAGCGCTCTCAGCCAGCTAAGGGCATCTCATCTGAGGCTGCATTATTGGTCTTCTCCTTTGTAGGTGGATGCCCAGATGTCTTTGATGGTTCAACTCTTCGAGTTCTCTGAGAGCGAGCGGCGCCTACGAGACCTGTTGGTCACACTCTTCCAGGAGGTGTTCCTAGAGTTTTTCCCTGGTATGTTATCACTCTTAACCTTTACCACAGTCAGCTGGCTCTGTCCTTTTTTCAGTCATAAGCTTTACTCCTCCTGCTCCCAATAGGTTCTGCCATCCTCCCCTTTGGGTCCTCGGTGAACGGCTTTGATGTTTCTGGCTGTGACCTAGATTTGTTCCTGGATCTTGAGAAGACAAAAAGCTTCCAGGCGTCTGCCAAGGCACCCAATATGCCACAGGTGGGAATGGAACTGGGCAACTGTAGCAGACAATTGGCAACTTGCTGCCATCCACAAGTTGTGAACACCCAACTTCCATTAATCCCAGCCAGCGTGGCAGGAATTGTGGGAATTGTAATCCAAAACAATCCTTTGGCTAAGGATTGTAAACTTTACCAAATAACTTACAGCAGGCTTCCCTGAGCCTGCTACCCTGCATTTGTCTTGGACAATGCCCTCTCTGCATCATCCCTGAGCCAGCATGGAATCATGGGAATCAGAGTCCAACACAAAAGGCTGGGAAAGGCTTGGCCTTCTTATTTGATTGGTTAAAAAGCTTTGCATGCAAAAGGTTCAATGCTTGTCATCTCCAGTGCAAATCAGGCAGTAAATTTAGGAGAGAAGATCCCATTATCCAAGTAGGGATAAAAAATTAGAATTTCAAAGGCTGGGATAATCCCTTGTCTTAGTGCAAGAGTGGGCAAGCACCAAGGCTTTGGGGCCATTTCCCCAGGCCTTGGACGTTCCAGGAGTCCTCACCATCACCTCCACAAATGCAGCTAGGAGCAATTTGAAGATTCTTTTTTTTAATTTTTAAGCAACATTAAAAAAAAGCACTTCATATTTTGAGATAAAACAAAGTGTGTGGAGGCCACACATGGCTTTAGGGGAGAATCACACCCTCTAGAGAAATGATTCTTCTGTTGGGGGGGATTTTTAATTCAGAAGGCTTTGAGGCTTCCAAAAACACCCTTTGGGGAGTGTGTGCAGACTGCAAACCGCATGATTCTCATCCCTAGTAGTGCCAGAGCACCTGACCTGCAGGCCAGAAGTTGAAGGTTCAATCTCAAGCCTCTCCAGTAGGGCTGGGAAGGAACTGCTGCTTGTCAGTCTCAACCAGAGTTAATACGATTCAAAGGTCTTGACATCATCTAAGGCAGCTTCTTTGTTCCAAATATATGTATCCTTTCTGTTCCCTGATAAGGACGGAGCTAGTCCCGAAGTGGACACGCGTTCAGAGGATTCAATCCTAAGTGATATTGATTTGGCCTCAGCCACGGTGCCGGAGGTGCTAGAGTTGATTGCCACTGTGCTGCGGAAGTGTGTCCCGGGAGTCCACAATGTCCAAGCTGTGTTGAATGCCCGTCGTCCAGTTGTCAAGTTTTGCCATAAGGAATCTGGCCTCCGTGGTGACATCTCCATAAACAACAGGTATGGCCTTTTCTCTCTGTGTTAACTGCTTGAGTGTCGGATGGGCAAATTCTGTCCCCTCAGGTGTTGTGGGATTACACTGCCCATCAGCCACAGCCAGCATAACCAAAAGAAGGAGATATTGGCAGTTACATTCCAACAAAGCTGGAGAATCCCAGCTTGCTTAACTGGATTGCACCCAGTGATATATTACAGGAGGCTTAATATAAAGGCTTTGTCCATATAAAAGGTGAACTATTCTCTCTGTCCAGAAATGGACACACCTCACTATATTGTGAAGAATATTGCAGTCCATTTTTTCATACCCCTAATTCATTGCTACTGTTATTTCCTAAATGTTTTATTTGAGATAACTATGGTTGCTGCAGTGATAATGTAGCTGAAATCATTCTCAGTGCTGAAATGATCTGTAAAACATGCATTCCATCATTTAAATCAGTAGTTTCCTCTTCAGACACATTGGGCTAAAACTCCCTGTCGTTCTCATCAGTGAGAGACAATGGGAGTGTAGTTGAACACATCTGGATAGTGCTGAGGTGAGAGGAAAGATCATTTTCTTTCTCTGATACTTCATACGTATTATCATTAAGCCGCCTTGGGTCCTTTTGGGGAGAAAGGCAGGATAGAAATATTTTAAATAAATAAATTATTGTAAGGAGAAAAATATTGCCAGTGAGATGTTTCAAAATATATCAACATGGAGTGTGTCTGTGTGTGCGTAAGTGTGTCAGGAGATAGCTGTAGCTTCATATTAAGTGATCTTACTTGCCCCTCTGGCTTGTCTCCTTGGCAGGCTGGCACTCTGCAACACACGCTTCCTACAACTTTGCACCGAAGCAGATGAGCGGGTGCGGCCCTTAGTCTATGTGGTGCGCTACTGGGCAAAACAGCAGGCGCTGGCAGGTAAAACAGAGAGCCACGATCTAGGCTCAATAGAGTTTGGAGTGTGAGACAGAGATCATGAAAATGAAATCGTTTACGTGCACAATCATTAATGTCACACATCAGTTCCACTGAGTGAGTGGAAGACTCATGAATGGAACCCATAGTGCAGTAGTAGGCTGGAGTAAAATAAGCTGTCTTCAACCTCTAAGCTGTAAAATAAGCTGTCTGCCTCTTGGTTCATGGAATCTAGTATTGCCCTCTCTGACTGGTTGTGGGTTTCTAGGGTCTCTGCCAAGAAAGATCTTTCCCTTTGTCTGGCCCTTTTCTAAATTGAAGATGCCAGGGATTGAGCCCGGGGCCTATTGCTTGCAAAGCAGGTCCCCTGGCACAGAGCTAATTTCTCTGTTTGGAACAAGGGGCTAGATCGTACATCCGTACATTACAGCTTTAGCAGAGGTTCAGGAGAGTGGGATCATTCCTCACGAACTTTTTGCTTTATTTAAAAATGCTAAAGAACACATTTCTGGGATAGGTAATACATTTAGTGGATCTCTACAAATGATGCCAAGGAGTGACTTTGTATGGCATATATGGGTTTGATGTGACATACATCAGTTCTTCTCAGATTGCGCATCAAACTGTATAGCCACAGGCTGCCAAGCTCATTGGTTTGGCTAGCCTTCTTTTGTCTGTTCTGACCAGCAGCCATTCTCCAACCTTTCTCCCCTACCTGAGCATCTTGTGACTTAGTAGACTCCCTCTGGATGCTAATTGGTGGCTAGGGCTGATGGGACCTGTAACCCAGTGTCACCTGGAGGACTGGAAATTCCTTAATCTCATTCTCCCTGGTTGTGGTTGTCACGTTAATGTGGATATCTTCATCGTATAAACCTTGTGATCTGCCGCTCGGTTGTGGCCAGCCTTGCAAGGCTAAGATTGCCAAGATGAAATGAGATGGCTTTCTGTACATTACTCTGAGCTTGGAGGAGTGCAGAATACAAATATCTGAGAACAGAAGAACTTCATTTCTTGGAACTTTGTAGAGTCTTGGACTTGGGTGGTGGTGGTGAGGATGTGAGGTGTTTTTGTCCGTAAAATCCTCCGTTCCTTCTCCCTAGGGAACCCTTTTGGTGGAGGGCCCTTGCTCAACAACTATGCCCTGACTTTGCTGGTGCTTTTCTTCCTTCAGACACGTAGCCCGCCAGTCCTACCTACTGTCAGTCACCTGAAGGAACTGTCAAGTAAGTACTCTCACAGTGTGGGATTAGTTCAGCTTTCTCTCATGTGGGCCCCTGGGATTCATCTCTCACCTCGACAAGTACTGCAGCTGATAGGAAATGTACTCCCAACACATCTGGAATATGCCAAGTTACCTTGAATATATATGTATACATTTTATTTTATTAGTCCTTTGTCATGGATACATATTCCTTTCTCTTTCTTCCAAAGTGGCATAAATTACTCTTTTCTACTTTCTTCTCACAACCAACCCTGTGAAGTAGGGAAGGCTGAGAAAGACGGAATAGTCCAAGATCACCCAGTGAGTTTCGTGTATCCACAGGGACTAGAGCCTGCTTCTTCAAAGTCCCAGTTCAAAATTTTAACCACCAGATTACAGTTTTGTAATTCTTACGTATTTGTATTGATGTGCTGTGCATAATTATTCATCTTCCGCATCCTTTTAGAATTGGTACATAGATATACTCCCCCATTAGCCACAGTTCTCAAGGGCACCTATATTAATAGGAAATATGGGCTATTAATATTAAATTAAATATCTACTCCTGCCCCTGGTTCTCGCCCTTTTCTCATCTTCTTTCTTCCTTGCCCAGATGATGAGGAGCAGACTACACTGGATGGCTGGGACTGCAGTTTTCCCAAAGATTCAGCCCGACTGAACCCCAGTGGGAACAAGGAGAACCTGTGTGAGTTGTTGTCAGAAGGCTACAACTTTGACCAAAGTAGAGGTCTTTTTAATGTAAACTTGAGGGCTTCAGACATTCCCTGGCAAACCAGCTTAATTTTATTTGAGCTCCTTCCTCTTCTGAGGAATAACTTGCTGAAATATAAGTGCACGTGATCCAGATGTACCACAGTCAGGAAGCTGAACATTGTCTCAAACCCCTCTTCCTGAAAGCTTTGGCAGCGGCTTGATAGGGCTGTGATTTTTTCTTTTTCCTGTGTTTCTGCAGCCACACGTGCAGAACTCAAAATCCTGAAAACTTTCTTCCTGCTCCATCTTTCTGCTACATTTTTGTGAAGGGGTTAGAAAGAACAATTGTTCATAAGTAGAGCTTGCATACCTAACATTTCTTATACACAAACTCTTTTACGTTTGGGCACTGAAAAAATAATTTTGTGGACACAATAGAAGTGCAGAAGAAGCTGGTTATTGTACTTGACACACAGCTTTGCGTGCACTCTGTCACATACACTCCTGCGTTTGTATGACCTCTGATGGACTCTGTGACTGTTGCTCTGTCAATCTGTCATTCCAGGTTCCCTCCTGGCAGAGTTTTTCCACGTCTTTGAAGACTATGACTTTGCAGGCTGTGTGATCTCACTCCGGGAGGGCCGGCAGCTGCCTCTACCCAGCTTCCTGTCATCTGAAGTGGACAACAAACTCAGGCTGGGGCCATTCAATCTTCAGGACCCCTTTGAGCTGAGCCACAACGTGAGCGCTAACGTCAACGAGAAGACGGCACTTCGATTCCAACGCTGCTGCCGTGATGCTGCCAAGTATTGCCGGAGCTTGCAGTATCAACGCAAGTCCACCAAGGGCAAAATCTGGGGACTCGTCCGCCTATTTCAGCCGGGCAACCCGGAGGCCCTGGCTACTGATGGATTCATTGTAAACCTCCCTTTGACGCTTGCTGCGGTGCCTCCACAGTCCTGCGAGCTGCTGGATCAGGCTGGGGATATGCGCCAGCTCTGGTTTCAGAAGATCTGTACTGGCATAGCCTTTACTTTAAGGGATGTGCTCAGATGTAGCTGCTTGGAAACATCACAAGGATTTGAGGAGGAACAGGCGGCTACTGGATCTCAGCAGCAAGAAGAGCAGATAGAAGCGAAAATGAAGCTGTTGTCAGCAGGGTCAAAGCGCCCCCTGGAGAATGATGAAGGAGAGGGCGTTCTCTCTCCTTCTGCTAAGAAGTCACGAATTGATACTTTCCTCCCCACTGGGGAAAGTATGACCTGGGACTGCAGCACCCTGCACCGTGTGTGGCTGGGGCGCCGCCGTGTCCGGCGACAGCTCCGAGGGACAGACCTTGACCTGACAGAGAAGGCTGGCTCTTTGGAATTGGAGGCAAAAGTATCTGAGCTCATTTCCAAACAAGGGGAAACGACACCTACAGAGCCTTTGCTGCAATTCACAGTTTGCGCCCAAGCTACAGAGGCAGCTTCTGGCGAACAAGGCACACGCGTCCGCCTGAGCTTCACTCCAGTCCCAGAACAGGCTACTGCTTTCCAAGAATTCTTCCACTTCCTACAAGGTTTTTTGCCCCGAATGGTGGAACAGTATCTGGTTACCAGAGCCTGAACACCACGGACTGTACAAGGGTGAGCAGGGAAGAGAGAGCCATTGAACTATGCTTTTGTAGACAGTTACAGATTTATACATGTATATTTTTTCTCATTATCAAGGAGAATACAAGGATTGGATAACAAAACCTTGCATGGATTTATTTAACTTGCTATTTATTTCTGTACTTTCTCTCTCACTGTTCTATATCAAGGTTATTCCATGGGGCTTGGGAAAGGCACAGATTTTTCCCTCCATCCTCAATCCTTTTAAATTGCCAGTCATTATGCATGCATCTCTGTACCCAACACCAACACAGCATGGGTTGCTTCCCATCACTTAACAAAAACAGAAGGCTGTTTCGCCAAGGCTTACTAGTGATCAAGTTTCAAGCAAAGGATGATGCTGGTGGCTCTTGCATAATGTTTCATCACCTGCATCTGCTAAGCAATGCAAAGAGATGCTGCCTCTTTGCAAATCAGGAACCAAGTGAGACTATTACTCACTGGTACCTTTTTCCCTCTATGAATTTGCCCAATTTTCTCCACCATCTCATCTAAATTAAATTGATAGGTTGACAAAATTCTGTAGGAGAGTCTTCCCTAACTGGCAACTTTTAGATGTCTGGGAAATGATAATGTCATATATCGACATCTGGGAAATGCAGGTTTGGGGAAGACTGCTATGCAGGTTATTATGGGGAAGAGAATACCTGCTGGAAAGAATAGTGAAGCCTTGATTATTACATCACATCCTGTCTTCTTCCAGTTCATATTTAACTGTTGCTGATTATAGCATCACATCCTGGCTCCCAGCCCACATTCAGTCACAAGCTCCCCACCTCAGGTATGCTGCCCCATAAGCTGTTTAACTCCACAATACACTCGTACTGTGGAAAACTAAAGGTCTTTCCAAGACCTCCACATGCCATACAGATTAAGAAGATATTTCAGAAAAACTGCATTCTTCTCACACTATGGGTAGACTAGCTTTGAAGGGTAAGTTTCATATGTGTGGCAAGTCCCACTTAATTCAGTGGGGCATACTTTTGTGCAAGGTTACACCCTACTGTGGCTAATGATCTGTAAAATATATCAATTTTCCTAACAATTCTAATGGGAAGTAACAAACAGAAAACTGAAATGGAAATATCTTGATGAATGACGCACCAAGAGTTAGTATAGAAAAGGCTCATAATTATAGCTTTTCCATGACACCTTCCCCCCCCCCCTTTTTTTTTTAAGCCATCATGAGTAGCTCTGGTTCCTCTATTTGTAACCAGAGCTTTCTTTGTGAAAGTCAGGCAAGGGAGAGATAGCCAAGATGATCCTGAAAGATGCCATAGCATAGTAGCTTGCAGCCAGAATCCCAAGCTGCCTTCCCAGAGTTTTAATTTCTTATTTGTGAACCAGTGGTGTCTGGGTTTGTCTCTTCTCATCTAAATTGAGTCCCATCATGCCTGAGGCTTAGACTTCAAGTTCTCTACGAAGCTGCCTTCCTGCTATGGATGGGCAACTGGAACCTGTCCTGTTAAGCCTGTCAATACTGGCAGCTGATAACAAGAGGGAACTTATTTAGGAGAACCCCTTTCCCAGTTCTGTATGAGAAGGTTCATCATCAAGCAACAACTGGAGAGTTTTATGGCAGAAGGACCAGGAACTAGCAGCCTACTGACTGATTTTGAGTTTGCTCCCTCCCCCATATATTCCCATATATGGGAAGCAAAGTAAGCTGGGGATATGGACTAGCAACCCACAGAACAAGAAATATCTACATTTTTTTTAATGTGCAGATTCACACACCACCCACAATACAACATCTGGGAAACCAACCTGAAAAAAGTTAGTCCTTCATTCAATATACAGTTGGGGGAGAAATTATGTAATAAACACCTTGTAAATGAAAAGTAAAACAGGTGAGTCCCTATTTGAGATTTTTCAAAGAAAAAAATTCACAAATTATTTAAGCAAAAACTTAAATTTCATAAGAAAAGGCAACTTTGGGAGACATCAGTGTGATAAAGTGGGGAACTGAAGAAACAACAGTTTCTGAATTAGAAATATTCTTTCTAACAGGAGGTGAACTATTCTTGGAAACACTGCAATACTAGGTTGATGCATGAAATGAATTGAGGTGCTGTATTCCAGAAAAAAATGCAATACCAGACTGGTGGGTAGTGGGAGGTGTACAATTCCTGGAAAAACTGCAGTACCAGGTTGGTATGTGAAGTGACTGGAGGAGGTACGTACAGCCTTCCTAGAAACACTGTAGCGGCAGTTTTATCCATGAAATGGGTAGGGTCAGCACATAACCCAGCTCCAACATTCAATTTAATGCACAGGTCTTCAAGAAAACACATGCTTTATTTTAACCTGATAAGAAAGATACTATATTTGATCTTAGCCAACAGGCTGAGGAGCAATACCAGTGACTCCAAAGCACTCAGGTACACGAGAGTCAGCACAAACTCTTAACTCTGCAGGATATACTCAGGCCATTCCCCTTTTCACTCTGTGGGTAAAGTCCTTTTGCTATCAAATTAATATAAAAATAGTTTGAATTCTCCAACCTCTTTAAAGCAAAGCGTGCAGCTTATATACCACTCCATAGCAATTAAAGCACTCTCTGGACGGTTTGCAATTTAATTATGCAAGCTACACATTGCCGCCGCCCCCCCCCCCCCCCCCCCCCAGCAAGCTGGGTATTAAATTTAGACTAGTAATGGACTAGGATTCAATACACTTGGGTCTGAATTCCTGCTCAGCCATGGAAACTCAAGGATGGGAGACTATGGAACTGGTAAAATCACCCAAATATTTCACTTACCTTGAAAGCCCTATTATGATCGCTGTAAATTAGTTCCAATTTGACAGCACATAAACAGCAGCAACATATGGGCAAAGGTAATTAATTTTCAGAATGATGGCACAGGTCAGAGTGGTCATGGCATTATTAGCAGGTTATAATGTATGTATATTACATAATCACTCTTAACCTATTCTCGGGATAGTTAACTAACGGGAGAGAAAAAAATAAATTTAACTTGGAGGTAGTGAAAATATTATCACAGATTTAACTCAAAGATGGCTAGGAGGTCTGTGAGGGCCCTCTTAACCTTGAAGAAGCAAACAAATAATGTGAGTTTTAAAACCCACTTTGGAAAAATAGACCAATATTTCAGCCTAGATTTGTTTGTTTGTTTAAAATGTTTCTATACTTGCTTTCTCCCCAAAATAACCCAAGGTTCCACTGGCAGAGAGTGCTCTTTTGTTCAAAGCAATTATTCCTGTCCTACCACCATGAAGGAGAAACCAGCCTTCAGCTAAATACGGAAGGGTTATGATTGGGAAAACAACAGGAATGTTTAACTTACCCTTTCAATTGCATAAAACATTTGTTTCCCAGGACCCTTGGGAGAGTGCAAAGAACGGAGTTGTACCTGTTTTGTTGCTTGCTTGTCATTCTCATTCCATATTTATATTTTTCTGTTTTAAGATTATTTTTGTTACATTTCAGTTGGCCTTTTAAAAAGTGCCTTCACTTGCACATCTTTTTTTTTCTTTTCATATTTTATTTTGTAAGCTATTTTGAGATTGTTTTGGCAAACTTGAGAGTATAACTAATAAATTACATTAAATTAAATTAACATTAAATAATATTTTGTCATTTTGTGGTGAGTGAGCTTTGATTAAGGCTAGCAGCTTTTGAATAAATGCATTTCTTAAAGTTTTTAACTACAATTAAAATTACCATTAAGTAAATTTCCACTTAACTCAGTAAATCTTACTTCTGTGCAAATATTTATATAATACCACTCTAAGTTTGCAAAGCAGTTATATTTTACACATTTGTTCAACACTAGCCTTTAATGCTGGCTTTAATTAAACTTTGTGAATACTGTATTGTAAGTTTCAAACTTCTAAAAAGTAAGATAAAAAAAATACCAGGAAACAAAAATATAATATTCATTCAGAAGTTTTTTCCAGCATCGCATAAAGAAAATATAACATTGTATCAAATCTTGTTAATGTCTCCAGTTTTTAAACTACAACCCAAATTTAGTTGTTCCAGTAAAGCAAAATGGGGGATCAGTTTTCCCATCACTAAGTTCATAAAAGCCATTTCCAATGCAACATTTCCAAGTTCAAAAAGCCATTTTCAATGCAACAAAATAAAATATAATATAGTAATTAATATATTACTTACATATTTGACACAGGCTGGACAAGCTTCCAACACCACCCTCTTCTTCAGATAAGGCCCATGGGCACCAAGCTCTCCCCATTAGATATGCCTCTTCAAATCTGATTCAACTGGGTTCTTAGCACTGCTTTACTGACTGTTTTTTTACCTGCACAGTTTTCCCTATACATGGCTACTTCCATTCTCTTTAGCAGCAGCTGCTTATCAAATCTGGTTGCAGAAGAGAGAGGGAGACCCTGGATCAAGGTTTCTCCTGATAGGGCGGAAGTGCTGAAGGGATAGAAAAGCAGCTAAAGTAGTGTAGGAGAACAGAAAATGGAGCAGGGCAGGTAATAGAGCAGAGAGAGGGGGGGAAAACAGGCATCTTTACCTGGTAGGACTGAAAAAAAAAAATGGTACATGGGTAAGAGGGCATAGGAGGCAGATATAATGTATACAATGTGGGGAAGGGCAAGAAATAGTGGGTTAAAGGGGGAGGGAGAATAATGTATCATGTTTTTTACCTCCACTGTGTGTTGATTCAGAGGTTGGTGACCAGATCTCTTTACCAGACCGACGAGCGGCAGGTGAAATGCATTCTGCCAACTTGATGCCAAGAAAAGCTTCACCTGCTTGGTTTTCTTCAGAAGATTCGATCATATATTTCTGTGGACTGTCCCTCAAGTCAAATCCCAAAAGACTGCAATGATGAGAGCACTTGGAAAAATCTCCACACTGGGTGGGGGTTGTCATCCCCCACCCAATTTCTAGCAATTTTTCAATGAGGGGGGCCATATTAGTCTGTTCCAGTTAAAATAATAATAAAAAAACACAGGCATAAACAAATACCATGGCACCTGAAAAATTAACAAGTAGATTTCAGTGTGAGATTTCATGGATTACAATCTACTTTGTATCATCTGAAGAAATGGTTTGCAATTCACAGGAGCTCCCACTGAAACAATTGTGTAAATAATTGTGTTATTTATAATGTACATACGACAGGCTTTGTCGGAGGAGAGCAGGGTGTGTTTTTCCCTGCATCATCCAGTAAATGGAGCTGAGCATCTTTCCAACAAGGAAAAGAGGGAAGCAAACTCTGCAGCTGTGGCTTCTCTGGCTGGCTGATCTCTCCCGTTTTGTTCTTCCCGAGAGGCAGCCTCCAAGTGGCCTTTTGGTCCCTGAGACCAAAAAGCCAGGCTGCGCTGGGGCTTTGCAATTGCAGGGGGACAGGCACTGTTTTTTTTTTCTGTCAGAAAGCTGTGTGTTTTATTTCAGTGTAATAGGATGCTTTTACAAGCACAGGAGCAGGGCCTGTTTAAAAATAAACAAACAGTGCAATGCCCTCCTTTTGAAGCCTCCACCAGCCGCCCTGACATGGGCATAACTTCAGCATCCAGCCAATAGATTACTTGTTTTATTAGAGCCTTTGGTGGGAAGGACTGAGGAGCTTGGTTTGCGCCATGTTTTTAATGTGTAATGTTTTTAATGCCTTAATGTTTTGTTTGTTTTTAATTAATTTAATTTAAAAATGGTTGTGTTTAAATTGTTTTACACAGTTCTTTAGCCTGCCCTGAGATCCATAGGGTGGGCTAATGTTTTAAATACATAATTAAATGGCAGCTTTAGAAAAATAAACGAACAAATAAATAGCTAACAGGACAGGGAAAAGGGATTAGTGGAGTTTGCTCACTGGGGCTAATGGGCCCATTAGCGGTTTCCAACCCATCTTATCGGAATAGGTGCTGCTTGAAAAAGAGCATAATGGGGGGGTGTAATGCTCTTTTGGGATATGGGGCACTCTACACATGCCCAGAAGCATAGCCAATTTTTGCACTATTTCACATAGATGCAGTGTAGTGGGTAGTAGAGTCCAACTTGTGAAACCCAGGGTTCAAACCACAATTCCTCTTGGTGGAAGAGGAACAGCCTCTTGGTGCTGTTGTGTCTTGAGTGTTGCTTATGTTGTTTTGGCGGCAAATAAATAAATATATAAATAAATCCCTCCAATAACTCGGTAATCCTGGGCCATTCATTATTCTCCCTCACAGAAGAGTCAGTGGGCAGAGTCGTTGTGAGGGGAGAAAATGCGGGAAGGGAAAAGCTACGTGTGCTACTTCGAGCTCCTCGTAGAAAAAAGCGGAATATAAATGTAATAAATAACAAAGTTTTAAAAACAGTAACAATGGGGCGACTTCTTCTGATCTAGAAAGGGCGTGTAGGCAGAAAAACCGCCATTCCATAATAAGAAGCTGAGGGAGGCGGGTGGAAAACGACACGAAAACGGTCTCCTCAAGCGAGGACTCACTATCAGTGCGCATGCGCACGCCCCTTATTTTCAAATACGGCCGTTACACACTCTCGGAGCCCTCTTCTACCGCGCGTGCGCAAAGCCTCTCGCTGCGCGCGCCCTTTTTTTTTTTTCTTCCCGCGCGCCGGGGAAGCGTTGGGGGAAATGGGCGGGCCACGCGGGCTGCAACGTCCGGTAGCAACGGAAGTGCGTCACACTAGCTTACTCCGTTGTTAATGCCTACTTGAAACCTTTCTGTTTCCCCAGAACTTGCAAGCGATAGAGTGAGTCTTCCTTTCTTGCGGGAAGAGACGAAACCATGAAGCAGTATGTTATTCTCCGTAGGGTGTTTCAAATAGTATATTCGAAGTGGATAGACCCCTGCGTGACTCTTCAGTTCTAGCTCTGTAGTTATGCTGTGGCGTCATGGTAAAGGGAGAGCGCATGCGTCGTAGCGCCCCAACGTCAGCTGGTAGCGCAACCGTATTGGAGGGAAGGAGGGGATGTTTCCCATGATGCACAGCGCCCGGGAAGTATTTAACCCTTTGGCGGACGAGTGTTACTTCTTTTTGCTTAGAGGCATCATTGCAGGCGGGGAGGTGAGTTCGTGGGTGTAATCGGGCGCCATCCTTCGCGTGCAGGCCTTTTGGCCTCAAAAGCACGGTTGCACGTGTTTCTTTTCATGGGTCTTCCCCCTTTTCTGCGTGTATTAACTTCCCTGGGAGGCTCTTGGTTGGAAAAAGCAGGTGGTTTCTAGAAGGGAGTTGGCCAAACCTTTGCACGCAGGAAATAAGAAAAGGGCGCCTTGCATGATGGGGAGCCCTGATCCACCCACTGCTGGGAAGGGGAGCCTATGGGACTCCGTGCGACTTGCTCCTGAGTAAGCACGCCTACCGTGTTAGTCTCAGCGGGAAGTAAGGAAATTTGCTGGCTTGGCTGTCCTGCATTCTTCTCAAATAGATGGGGACGGGTGGAACTAACTTATTTTACGGAAAATTGAGAATCCTGCTAATGCAAAACCAAAAAAAGGGTGCTGAAAAGAAATTGGATACCTATAATATTGTGTGTGATTTATTTCTAGGCCGCCTTTCTCCCCATAAGGGGAGATCAGGTTGTAGCATGGCGGCTGCAGCCCCCCACTCCTCAGGTTCGGCTGCCCGGGGTAGCGATCTGGCCACTTATGACTCGTGTGCCCACAGAGAAGGCTCTGCGTGCCAGCTGTGGTACGCGTGCCATGGGTTTGCTATCGCTGGGTTAGAAGTACCCCCAGACCTTTTAATCAAAAACAAACAGGTTGGATTTGATTTAAATCACAGTTTAATTAAAAAAAATAATCAAATGTTTGATGATTTAAATAAAAAAATGTTTATATTTAAGTTGTGATTTAAATAATTTTGGTTTTTATCCATCCTGAAAAGAAAAGAAAAACAAGATATTGTCTGGTAACATAGTAGCTAGATATAGATCTGTGCAACATTGCTAAATTGAGCCCTTTAAGATTGGACTACAGTTCCCCGCATCCCCTGCCAGCAGCTACCAAAAGGGGCTGTATTCTTCCAGCATGTCTGTAGTGCATCCGTTTGCAAAATGCTGCTTAGAGACAGCTTTTGGCTTGTGCTGCCTTGCACACACGCTCTCATGGACGTGATTTTCTATGCGGACTTTCTGTGATGAAACTCTACACAGACCTGTTCTGAAAAAAAAAAAATCTGTGAAGATTTCCTTTAGTTTCTGAGAAAAATCCAGTCTTGGGTTGTCATTTGCTCTTTCTAAAGTTATTTAGCCACTGCTAGTATTGCTTCTAACTGTCTTTATGTTTCTCCAGATCTGCAGCCAGAAGATTTTATTCATCTGCTCTTCAGGTGAGGTGGAAATGCTAACTTGAGCTGTTACTTTTCTTTTTCCAAGGATGGAACACATTTTCTGAATAACTTACTGGCAAATTTATCACTCCAGTGTTGCAATATATTTACTCGGAATTCTTGTTTAAACAGGGAAATTCATCTTTGCTGAAGAGTTCTGTGTAATGTGAATGTTTGTTATTTAATTTGCACAGGTGTACCAATAAAACTTATTAATTAGCTACTGAAAAGAAGAGAATATTAGTCTCTTGTTGCAAGCCTCCTAGAGGCATAATTGTTACTATTTGGTGCCACACGTTTTTCAGGGCACCTATTTTGACACCCACCTGCTGGGTGTTCAGGGCTGCTCGATTTAGATGTGTGAAACTGGGAATCCACAAATTTATTTCTAGACTTGGTAGGAGTTAAAAGAATACATATTACTAGTCAGCTAGAATGGGGGGGGGGGGTTGTTTTCTGCTGCTGAGCACATACCTGTAAGAGCTTGAAAGTGCTACGGAGATGAGATTCACGAACTCTCTCTTTCTGAGGCATCAGTGGAGAAAACCTTTACCAGTTTCTGAGTGGCACTGCCCCTTGAAATAAGAAAATAAAGAAAAATTAAGGAAATAAGAGTGTTTTGTTGTGTCCAGCTATGGGGCCAGGTAGTATATAGAATTCTTCCTGATCTAGGTAACTACACAGCTTTCTTAATGTCTTGACGTTTTAAAAAATTCTGTATGTGTTTTCTTCTACCCCATTTAGTGGATAACAAGTCATCGGCATGTCTCTCTGTTGCCCGTGAGTAGCCAGTCTCTTGGAATTTTGGAATTGTAACTTCTCATAGTCTTGTTGAATCTCCTATTTTGCTGTTCCTGCCTGTGTTCAATGATGTATATGAATTGACAAGCATATATCTGATGTCTGGTGATGTCAGCTTTCCGTCTGAGAACAGGAGCCCCCCTGTTTTGGAGGAGAAAGCCTGTGTAGGGTGAACAGCATGCCATCCTTTAATGTGGCTTTCTGGATTTCAGGTTCCATGTTCCTGAGCTGAGATTGGTTCTTTGTGGAGATCCTCTGAGGTGGGTTTGAGGGTTTGCGCGTGCCGGGAAGGGGAGGTAACTGAGCTGTGATGTGGCAAGAGCTGGGAAGGATAGACTTACTTAGAAATAGATCACAGGCAATCAGAATAAGCGATCTGGTTTGAAATGATGACACACGTTGATGGACGACATTAGTCTCATGGCATGTGTTACCAAAGCCCTGATCAAACTATGGTTCCTCTACAGATTAATTTCCCTTCCTCAGGGTGCTTTGCACTTACCAGACTCTTTAATGTTCTGCCCAGGTGAGATGACTCCGAGTCAACAATGGAGAGTGTTAGAGGTAACTTTTTTCACTTCAGAATGGTTCTGCACTTCCCAACAAACGTGCTTTTAAAAAATACTGTTTCTGTGCCAATAAGATTTTAAAGTGCATTAATAGAATTGTGAATTTACATGAGAAATCTGTTCTTCTGGCTATTTGAAAAGCATGATCATGCATTCCAGACCTGCCCCATTCTGCTGTTTCCCTGCAGTGATGAGGCCTTGACCGCCCCAGTCCGATCTCTTGTGATGGAGTGGTCCCCTCTGAGTTACAGAAGGCAGCAGGACTTTTATCATGGGGGATGCAGATCTGCCATCTTTTGACTTCAGTTATTTTTCGTTTTAGGCACCAACTTTAGCTTTGGAGAGCAAGCAAAGAGCAGTCTGTTTAAATGATGCGGCGCCCATAAGATGAGGAGGTGGGTTTGTTCCTCTCAGTAAGAGTGCTTGGGATGTAGAAGTAACACAGGGGGATAGGTACCACTTCCCTTTCATTAGCCAAAATGTTGGGACTAATGCATGCGGCAGTCCCAACTCACCCGGGGAACTAGCTTAATCCACTACTGAGGTCCCAATGAAGAAATCCTGTCACGTCTTACCTTCTGTCTCGGCGCCAGAACCTGCAAAGGTTGAACCCACTGGGGCCGGCAGAGGGAGAAGAGGAGGCTCTGCTCCAGACGGAGCTGTCTGACGGGACCTCGGGCTGATAAATAAAACATACAAATTAGGAAGGGTTGCAGCTGAATAGCACAGCATTGTCAGGCATGTCCAGATAGAAAGACTACTACAGCTGTCCTGATTTCTGTTCCAATTCTGAGTAGTACCAATCATCTTAACTCTTTTAACAGTTCCTGAAAGTATTTGGAAGGCGCCTTTCTGGAGAATGCAGGACTCGCTCTGAAAACCATCCCCTCTGCTGGGCTCCTCTTGTTTCTGTCTGCAGTGGAGAAAAGTGAGTTGAATGTCTCAAAACATACCTCGCTTATGTTAAAACAGGGTGAGAAACCTCTAGTTGTATACTTAGGCTCCCATAATTAGACAGCTATGCTGACTAAGACTGATCTAAGTTCGGGGGGGGGGGGGGGAGGGAGAACATGGAAGGCCCAGTTCCCAATCCTATTCTAAAGCTCTCCAGATCTTTCCTGGTTCCCACTGACATGATGAGCTTACTTTAGGAATCTCGTTCGGCTGAATGTTGCTGTTGAGAAACGGAATCTGAGCGTCAGTTGGGAGCCAGACCCAAGTTGTAGGTTCCTAATCTTGGGGACCCAGATGTTGAGTTGCTTGGACTGTGACTCTCAGGTTCTTGGCTTTGGCAACTTGGGCTTTTAGACATTCCAGTATAAAGGCAGTGCCAGGTAAAAACTCAGTTTTGATATTTTTTTAATAATTATTCTGTTCTACAGGGTGGTGAATCTGGACTGCAGTGTGTCCATGAGAGATTGGACTAGCTGGTAAGGTGAACCCAAATATCCTGGGATAGCTGGGTGGCAGATTGCATAGTTTGTTCATGCAAAACATAATTTATAGCAGGTCAAGAACCAGTGATTTATTAGATCACAATGCTCTGCGTGATGCAGTGTCGACCTGAGACTGAGTCTCTGAATATTCCTCCTCTTGAGTTCTCGGGGGTAGCTAAGAGAAATGGCAAAGACTTTTCCCCAATAGGCACTCAATAGAGTCATCATAAACCTTTGGCGAGTGCCTTTTTTTTTTTTTTTTTTTTTTTTTTTTTTTTTCTGGAAATACGTACGCTCCAGGTAGTTAACCTGCTCTCTCTGCAACATGGTGGACTACAGTACCCATCAGTCATTGCCATTTTGTAGTTCAAAAATATTTGGTGATCTCGTAACACCCCCTTCCCAGATATAAATCCTACGAAAACCCTGCTGTTTGTGGTGCTTTCCAGACATACACGGCAAGAGAGAACCCTTGATCGAGAGGTGGCCTTGAAAGTCTTGTGCAGAAGTGAGAGAAGCCTCTGTGCAGGGAGAAAGGGAGTTCATTGCGGTTTTAATGATGAGTCTAACTAGCTCACTTTGATCTTGTATCAAGCCATGAAAATAGCTGAACAACTGAAAAACTGCACAATAGGTCTTGGATAGATGAGGGTGGATTCTTCTTTGTTTAAATTACTTATATGCTGCCTTTCTCCCAAAAGGGGGAATTCTCAGTAAGTATTGATCTACTGATCCTTGGGTGTTATTTCTCTCTTCCTCTTTCTTGCAGATGCCAGCCAGCAGCTGGACTGACTCAGAAGCTGCATCCTAAGCAGAGGTGAGGATCTGTGCTCTACAGAGAAGAGGGTCTTGCATGTTGCTTTGTGCTGAGGCAGACCCACCTTTCCTCTTCTTTCCCAAGCTGGCTCCAGTGATGAGACGTTTTACCGCCCCAGTCTGATTTCTGTGACTGAGTGGTCCCTCTGAGTCCAGCCGTCTCCAGGAGGGGTCCGAGTGGGTACTGGTTTGTTCCACCCTTTGCTTGATCCCAGAATATAGGGGTCATCTCATGAAATAGCGGGAGATTCCAGGCAAACAAAAGATGAGATTTGGTCATGCAGTGCCTAGTTAAACTTGTCTTGGCCACAAGATGTAATTAGGGATGTTTGATATATATTACCTAGTATTAAAGGCACTATCTCTCTTGTCCTCAGGGCTTTGCTCTGTTGTATCCTCCTCGAGGGCTCCTGGGAAGATTCTGGTCAGCTGTGGTGTGAATGTAACATTAAACTATGTCTGCCTTTAGTTGTATCAGCCATAACACACAGGGAAGATATTTTTGAATTTGCTAGATCACAAATGTCTTGATTCTCTATTGTAGGAGCTCAAAGGAGTTTAACAAGCAACACACTTTTGTCTCTGCATTTCTATTAGTTGGGAAAAGCAAGTCCATCCATATCTCTCAAGCCTCTGACTGAGGAGTAAGAAGCAAGCCATGAAACATGGTACGTTCTCAAAGGTTCTCAAACCCCTAAAATGTTTTTGCATATTAAGGGTGAGACCTGAAGGCACTTAAAATCCCAAGTATCTAGAATCAGGCATACTAATTGCATACCCTGAACACGTTTTTATTGGTCGGCCCACATAAGAGTGGACATGAGACTTGTGATACAAAATAAATCATAAATAAAAATAATAAATAAAATTTGTTGATCCTGTGTCAAAAGACTTTTGAAATGTTACAATATGTTTTGAAATTTTGCTTTTGCTCTATAACCATTTAAAAACATTTGGTACTAAAGTTTCAAATGAATTCCTGTCACAGGTTAATGCATCTTTGAAAGAGACGACTTGAAATATCTGATTCTTTTCCCTCACTTTTTAAAGTGTATGTTAAGTTTTGATACCAACAATTAAGAATAAAAACTAAGACAACACATGGTGTATCTTGTCCTCATGGTATGTCCTAAGTACAGTAGCCTCAGAACTTGTGTAGTGTTGTCATGGATACAGAGTCTTCACAGGCTCACTCACCACTCAGCTGCACAACCCTTCTGCTACCTGGTGTGGGGTATTCTCAGGTGGGTTAGTGCCTGTGAGCCCTTCTCCCAGCACCCTCTGAACCACTCACTCGCTGCTTGGTGTTTCAGGGAGATCAAAACAAAGCAGGTTGTTGCTCCCAGTTGCAAACCAACCCTGCAAGGTAGAAACTTGAACAGACGCACAAAAGTACTAAATTTCTGTATACGTAAGACACCAGATATAGTACTTTCAACTCTTCCAACTTAATCCCACTGAAAACAAGCAAACTCTAGATTTAACTCTTTATTTACAGAGGATAAGCAGATAACAGCATTACTGGTTACATGTTGAAGGAAGCGCGAAGAGGCTCAAGCTCTTGCTAGAAGCTGCTTACACAAATCTTGATTTCATTCAACTTTATATCACATCATTCTTTCAGGAGCTGACTTTGATATTCCACAAGAGACCGCTTAATTGGCTTCTGCTCTTAACTGCACTCTTGGGTCTTCATAGGTGTAAGGAGTGCATGCATCAGGAGAGGCTAGTCATGGGCCTCCTCTAAGAAGACATGCCAAGGTCATAGATAACCTGCCCAATTATCAAAGCATCCTTTTTTCAGTCTGCTTCTCTAGTCCATTTTACAGAATTGAGAGAGATGTTAAGACGTGGACATGATGCTTAGCCCCGTTTCTGCTGGTTTCACTGCAACCGTAATGACAGGCAGGAACTCTGGAAGCCTGGATTCAAATCCCTGCTTGGCCGAGGAAACGCACTACAGAGGAGGAGGTACTGGTGAAGCCATTCCTTGAATATCTCAATGCCTTAAACACCCTATTGGGCATAGGTCAGGACGATAGTGATTTGGGTATGGAGGGAACTCTGTAGTTGTCCTAAACAGATCCCTGGAACTCCCAAGTTCTACAACAATGGTGAACCAATAATGATCGTCCATCCCAGGAGGCTGATGGCTCTGACAGGTTTCCTGAAGGCTCTTGGGAGTTTCCTGTTGCTTTGGTGGACAATCCTGTTGAAACCCTGCTCTCAACCTCTGGAATGGGGAAATGGCCAGGGCTATGCTCTGGACAAGATCTCACCTCCCAAGGAGTAGAGCCAGATGAGCTTCCTAGTACCAGAGACCTGGCGGTGGCAGCGAAACAAGTGGAATATGGAGACTAGAGTGACAGTGATGGAGAACTCCAGAGTGAATCCGATGAAAAACTGGCTAGAGCTCATTCAAAGGCCTATTCCATGGCATTGGCTGAAGTGAAGAATGGGTTGCTTACCTGTAACTAGTTCCTTGAGTGGTCATCTGTGAGTCCACATGATGGTTTGTTCTGCACCTCTGCAAACGCCTTGAGAACTTTCCACACCCTCTTCATTGCACATGCTCCCCACCCTGCGGCTAATCCTCCATTCCTCAGTCTGCCCCTGATACAGAAAAAGCACTTGCATGATAGCGTGAGAGGAAGATGAAGTGGGTTGTGTGAATTCACTGATGACCACTCAAAGAACTACAGTTAGAGGTCAAGCAACCTGTCCATCATGGTCCCAGTGCATCGTACATGTGGGTGACTGGCAAGCTTGTGCCAACACAGAAAATACTGCTCTGATAAAGCCTGCATCAAGCTTTCCCCTGGCGTCCAGCCTATAGTGTTTGATCACTTGCATCTGCCTCTCAGCTGAACTCTGAGAAGCACTAGATGCAGAAGTTGGTCTAGTTGAAAGGCCCTTTTAAGGACAAGGCACAGTCTTTTGCTATTTGGTTGGATGAGGTTGTAATGCTAACTATCAATTTTTAGACAATGGCTGTGCAGTGGAAAGTTCACCTTTCTTTGGTCGTTGATAACTCACAAATAGTCTATTAGACTTTGGAAGTGTCTCTCTCTTGTATAAAAGGCTAAGGCCCTGCGAACATCCAAGGTGAACTGCTACTTTTCCAACTCAGGTGGATGATGGAAAAAACTACGAGCATCAAGGGTTGGTTTAGATCAGTGGTTCACAACCTTTTTTTGAGCAACAACCCCCTGTTATAACCAAGTAACCTGTGACTCCATCATACAGTATTTCCACAAAAATGAATTTTTAATGGGATAAAGAAAACCTGGGCATCCAGGCTCAGACGAATCCAGGAACACCCCTAAGCTGCGCACCTCAGTTTTCAGAGAGAGAGTAACCCATTCGGGCACAGGCTGCGCCTCTATCCCCTGACCTCCCTCTCCACTGACCAGGAGAACCTTTGTCTCATCTGAATTAAGTTTAAATTGATTCATTCTCCTCTAGTCCATTGCTGGCAAACACTGATTTACACCTTCCTCAGATTTAGATTTTTAAGGAGAAAGGTGGGGTCAATTTTTCAGTCAATATACCAGTCTATATACCTGTCTGGACAGGCCTTTCATCCAGAACAGGCTCTGCTTGTCTTTTCCTGTTTCTTGAACTCTATTCTTATCCTCCTCTCTGCAACTTCTTGCCCAATTGGTTTTTTAGCTGCTTACTCCTTATTTTATATTATTTTTTAATTTAACTTGTATGCTGCCCACACTACCCAAAGATCTCTGGACGGCTTACAGCAATTCAAATGGAAAAAAAAGATAAAACAATTAAAATACAATTAAAAATACAATACTCTAAAAAAATTGCCATCAGGACCCACAGTTGATATTATTTCAATTAAAAACCTTCTGGAACAGGAAGGTTTTGACCTGGCGCCAAAACATCAACGTCGGCGCCAGACGAATCTCCCTTGGGAGGGCGTTCCATAGTCTGGGGGCAGCTGCCGAAAAGGCCCTTTGTCTACAAGCCATCCCTCTTACCTCCTTGAGGGATGGCTCTTTCAGGAGGGCCACCTGGCTAGATCTTAATGGCTGGGTAGTTTCATATGGAAGGAGGCGGTCCTTCAGGTTGCCAGGGCCCAAGCCGTTTAGGGCTTTATATGTCAAAACAAGCACTTTGAATTGGGGACGGGCAGCGACTGGTAGCCAGTGTAATTGGAACAGAATCGGCCTTTCCCTCTGGTTTCTTATGGCGCCTAGGAAAATCATCACACTCCACTAAGTTGGTAGGTGTTTCCACATCAGAATATCCACCTCATAAAGGAGGCCTTTGAGATTATCTCCCTGGCATGTTTGTAATGTAAAATCCCACTTTATCAACAGCTATTGGTGCAAGAAGACTCACACCCCCCCCGCCCCTTGGTGTCACAAGGTTTAGCCCTACCCTTTTCTGCTGACCCATCGTTTGGTGTTGAATGTATTTGGAGCAGGGTTGCTAACGCAGCAAATCTGAGAGACACCGCACCTACAAGCTAGACTTGCAACAGAATGGGTGGAGTCTGCAGTGTGTGAGGATGATGGAGGACCGAAACACCGAGCAACTCGAGGTTTGGAGAACATGGGCGAGGGAACAGATGAGCCTAAAAATTCCCCCCTCCCCTTCCAATTTATAGTCTGGGGATGACACTTAACAGCTGGTAGGTGATTTGGCGTTTGTCCAGGGTTACAAGTGGCAACCATTTTGCCCATCTTCTGTTGATGTATATTTTATCTTTCTTCCAAACTAATTACTAGTTTTTCCTCCCTTGGTTATGGAACAATGATAAACGTCTTGGTCGTTCTCAGGAGAACGTGCCAGACCAAACCTAGTCCATGATCGGAGATAAAAACGATAGGGTTTCTTATTGTCCGAACACCCTCTCCGCCCCACCCCAATGCCCCACGTAAGATATGGCACAAAATAAAGCATGGTAAATTTTTCCGTAACTGATAATTTGCAGTTGACAATCCAGTTTTGTAACTGGCACTAATCTAAAAACACACACCACCCCGGTGAATCTGCCAGAGTGTAGGAGGCATGCGATTCCCCTTCTGCAGTCACGTAACACAGTAGGCTCAGAGAACGGTTCCTCAAATCTACATTGCGTCTCATGTTTTCCTGAGATATGTTATGTGTCCAACTGGTAGCCTTTCCAATGTTTGAGGCATTTAAGTGTGTGTGTTTTTTGTTTTTTTTTTTTTAACCGGGGCCACCTCCCAGTGAGTTTCCACAAAACGATCCTTTTCTTCCCCTAGTCTCCAAGGTTCCAGGGCGGCTTACAGTATTAAAAGAAGTTAAAAGGTAAATAATATTATAAAATTTAAAAAGCATTAAACAGATATATTAAAATTCATGATAAGAGGAATATTAAAACACAGGTAAAACAACAAAACGATCTTTTTCTTCCCCTAGTTTCCCAGGATTGTACCATCTACAGCTGAGGAAGAGTTTTGGGGAACTTAAAAGCTCTCTGCAATTTTTTAGTCAGTCCAGCAAAGGTCCGAGAATTTTGTTTCACGATGCTGGGAGTGCCAACAAAATGTGGAAAGGAGTGTCCCCTGTTTTTTCACAGTGGGTGACGAGATTAAAAAGATTTTGTGGAGTCACCTACTTTGAATATTATTGTGGTCTGCCGAGGAGGGGAAGCCCAAGCAGTGGCTGACCTTTGTCTGATTGGGGTTGTAGCATATTTTCCTCATATCTTTCATTCTTCTCTTGTGATACATGTTTATTTCTTGTCTACTTTAATGCTCTTTGCTAGCTGGATGGCTCAGTAGTTTAGATACTTGGCTTCAAAAGCCAGAAATTGGGAGTTAAATTCTCCACTGTGCCTCCTGTGAGTAGAGCCAGCCTATGTAGTCTTGGGCAAGCTGCACAATCCAAGGATACCTCCAGAAGAAGGGAATGGTAAACCACTTCTGAGTATTCTCTACTTGGGAAACCCTGAAAAGCGTTGCCATAAGTCAGAATTGACTTGATGGCACATGATTATAATTATTATTAATGCTCTTAATTCCTTACCTCTGAGATTTTCTGCAAATAGAACTAAGATAGTCTCTGCTGTCATTACAACTGCACTCGATTGTTAGTCCCAACTAGAAGAGCCTGTTGAATCAATTTAAGATACATAAGTGCTGACCTATTGATTTAATTAGTCTACTCTACATTTGTGCAATCTTAAGAACCACACCCCGCCTCTTCCTAATTTTTAAAGAACACAAGTGGCAGGAAACGCAGGATCAACAAAAAATATGACTTCACAACACACAGTTACCTTATGGAGCTTCTAGCCTCCAGATGCCTACTTGGGATAGCTGCAGAAGAGGACCAACAGAGTCATTGTGGGAAAGCTATCCCTAGCTACTTGTCATGATGGCTATACTATATCTTACTTCCAGGATTATGATTTTTTTGTACCAGTTGCTGGCGAACACAAGAGAAGAGCTGCTGTTGCAGGCATGTCCTTCCAGTGGGCTTCCCAGAGGCATCTGCTTGGTTATTAAACAGAATACTGTTTAATCCAACCCTGTGTTGCACAAAACCCAGTTTGCCCAGTTTTGGATGTCCGTTGTAAACCGTAGTTTTATACATAGAACATTCCAAGTTCAGTTCCTACCAAGTCCACGTTGACCAAGAAGAAACTCCTATTTGAAACCATTAATCAACAGTGTGTTAGTGCAGACACCAATGTTTTCAAGTTCCATACACATACAAACAAACACACACACACAACATCAACAGCCACAATATCCAGCTCACTCTGCTACTATTTTTACAGGTGACTGGGTAGAATCCTTGGTCTTCATGCAGAGGGTCCCAGGTTCAAGAAAGATCCTGGAGACCCACTGCAAATCAGAGGAGATAATAGTTGAGGGACGGGGAAGTAGTCACCATGTTGTTCAACCTCAGATCCCATCATCCTTCATCATTGGTTATGCTCACTAAGGCTGATGGGAATTGTAGCCCAAGAATATCCAAAAAAGTATAGATTTCCCATCTTGGAGCTCGATTGACCCCGATCTCTGGTAGAAAGCAGCTTCTTACTCTGTTTACTTACTTTCCTGTGATTGCAAAAGATGAAGAAGTCAAGTCTTTGGATTGCCACATATCATTTTGAAGTCCTGCACTTTGGCTGTGTTATGTTGTTCTGCAATTTACAAAGTAGATTGGTTTCTGATGGACTCTGGCCTGGAAGAAGAGGAACAGTTGATCCTAAAAACATATAATTCTTCACCCTCTCCTTCAACCCAATGTTGAATCAGTGACAGGCTGATGGATGTGACAGGCTGAGTGGACTTCAACCACTGTTGACATGTCTCCTACGCTTTCCCTTTTAGGGGAGGACCATGAATTTTGCTGGGTGCTGCGCCTCCGTTGCCAGGAGGGAGAGAGGCTCACCAAAGCCTTTCTGTTCTTCAACCTCGAGCAGCCTCTGAATGGGAGCCAGCCACCTTCTTACCGGCTTCTTCTCACCACTCCTCCGGCACAGCGTCAGCATCTGCCGCCCTGGCAGGGGAATTGGGCCACCAAGCTGTTGAGCACCGAAGCGTGCGGCATCCACTTCGATGTGATGGAGCCGTTCCGCTGTGCTGAAGGAGGCCAGGACGCTGAGATGTGCATCCAGGCCATCTGCCCAGAGGAAGGTGTCTGGGGGGCCTTTCGGCTTGGCCTGCAGTGGTTCAATGTCATGTGACTGACCCTCCTCCACTTCCAACCTGGCCTGAGCAATCATTGTATATTGCTCTAGACCAGGGGTCTCCAAACTTTTCAGTGTGAGGGCCACATCATATATTTTACACATTTTCGAGGACGGAAGGGGGACCGCAAGTGATCTCCCACCCCCGCTGTCTTTGCAAAGACAGCGGGGGTGGGGGATCGCTTAGATTAGGCTTCGCTCCTCTTCATATTTCCACTGGAGCATAGGAAGTGGAGGGAAGAGGGATCGCTTGGGTCCCCCTTCCCTCCTCTTCCTATGCCCGGGCTGGATAAAAAGGCAAGGCGGGCTGGATATGGCCCGCAGGCCGTCGTTTGGAGATCCCTGCTCTAGGCAGACAATATGGCATCTATGGGCTATATGAGAAGACAGGAACAAGAAGGAACAGCAGAGAGGCACCCCATCTTTCAATAATTAACCAACATGTCAGGAAGGAGTTGAAACGTGACGATTGACTCCCTCAGTAGGAAGAGGGTCTGAACCCCATAGTACTGAAATGGCTACAGCACAACAGTGGGCCAATGTATGTCGACCTCTGTCTTGGATTCTACTGAAACCTGGCTTTGCTGCACCCAATTTTCTGGTTTCTGAGGGGGATTTCCAAAGCTGTAACTAGAGTAGGTCAACTGGGGCTTTGACCAAGGGGTGCTAAAATTTAGAGGGTGCAAACGTTTCCTGCTGTTACAGCATGCACACCCTAAACTCTTGTTCCTCTAGCCATACTTTCCTGATAAGGAAACACAAAACAAGTGGGCTCAGGGCAGCATCAATATGGGTTCTTCCAAGATGGAACAGGATAAGCTAAATGTGGAGGCAACATTTAAAATTTCCATATGTAGATGACCATCCGGGTGTTCTTTTGTTTCCTTCCTCTCTGCCTAACTGAGGAGTAGGTTTGTGTCGAGTTCCACCATGTATGAACCCCAGCCCTTGACCTAAGCGTATCTGTGCATAAGGACAACGGCCACTTGGGCGTCTTTCTTGATTAATGGTACTCTTTCTGAAAATTGTGCCGTGCCCATTTAGTTAACACATCAGCCCAGCATTATAAATGGGACCAGTATGTCTCAGCTGAATAGCATTTTGCGGAAGTTATTGCAACCAGTTTTCTCCCAGGGTGTTCTCACCCACCCCAGTCTGAACTGTAAGCTTTAACACATCCCATTTCTTCAGCAGGCAGAGACTAGAAGGTTGGTCACCTACTTTGAATATTGTGGTCTGCCAAGGAGGGGAAGCCCAGATCAGCCCAAGCAGTGGCTGATCTTTGTCTGATTGGGGTTGTAGCATATTTTCCTCATATCTTTCATTCTTCTCTTGTGATACATGTTTATTTCTTGTCTACTTTAATGCTCTTTGCTAGCTGGATAGCTCAGTAGTTTAGATACTTGGCTTCAAAAGCCAGAAATTGGGAGTTAAATTCTCCACTGTGCCTCCTGTGAGTAGAGCCAGCCTATGTAGTCTTGGGCAAGCTGCACAATCCAAGGATACCTCCAGAAGAAGGGAATGGTAAACCAATTCTGAGTATTCTCTACTTAAGAAACCCTGAAAAGCGTTGCCATAAGTCAGAATTGACTTGATGGCACATGATTATAATTATTATTAATGCTCTTAATTCCTTACCTCTGAGCTTTTCTGCAAATAGAACTAAGAAAGTCTCTGTCATTACAACTGCATTCGATTGTTAGTCCCAACTAGAAGAGCCTGTTGAATCAATTTAACATACATAAGTGCTGACCTATTGATTTAATTAGTCTACTCTAGTTAAGCCTAACTATCAGATGTAGTTCAAAGTGTGTAGATCCTGCGACCTCTGGGTACTTCTAGTCAACAATTTTTTTGCACGTCCAGACTGAACCTACCACACCTCAAGGAGCAAGTTTTTAGTGCTTGGAAAAGGGCAACCAAAATGATAAAAGACATGGAGAAACTCTAGGAAATATTAATGTGTGTGTGGGTTTTGTAACTTTGTGGGGAGAAAACATGAGAAAGGGGGCACAGGATGGAAATGAGTAGAATCCTGAATAATGTGGAGAAGGTTAATAAAGCCTTCTGCCTTGTCTTATGACACTAGAAGCACAGATCGTTTGATGAAAGATCCTCTCATGGTCTCCAATGAAAGGTTTCACCCACTCTTACATTTGTGCAATCTTAAGGACCACACCCTGCCTCTTCCTAATTTTTAAAGAAAATGAGTGGCAGGAAACGCAGGATCAACAAAAAATATGACTTCACAACACACAGTTACCTTATGGAGCTTCTAGCCTCCAGATTCCTACTTGGGATAGCTGCAGAAGAGGACCAACAGAGTCATTGTGGGAAAGCTATCCCTAGCTACTTGTCATGATGGCTATATCTTACTTCCAGGATTATGACTTTTTGTACCAGTTGCTGGCGAACACAAGAGGAGCTGCTGTTGCAGGCATGTCCTTCCAGTGGGCTTCCCAGAGGCATCTGCTTGGTTATTAAACAGAATACTGGCCTTGAAAAGTCTGATGGGACTTTGGCCTGTTGCAGAGGCTTTATGGGCTGTTGATGAATTCTGATAATTCATGAGTTCTGGTGAATGCTCACTGTTGAGACAAAATGGAGAAACATGGGATCCTGATGTCTAGCAAGCCACTCTGGATATGTTTATACATTCTGTTGGTCTAAGTTACAAATCATCAAAACATGCTGGGGTGCAGAATCCAAGGACATAGCAGCCAGCCAACTTCTGTGAAATGGGGAGCTGCCTGTTTTCTGGAATGATTGCAACGGCAGCCCTTCCAGCCTCTGGTTGCCTTGTCCACACCTTCCCAAGTGGCCAATCTTTGCTTGTTTTTTCGTAATAGCCGTTTTTCACACCTGTTTTGTGTCATTGGACCTCACAGCACCATAAGTCACTGTTGTTTGGGTTCTCTTGGCCTCCACCGTGCTTTACAGCTTTATCTGTAGAGATAAATCAGGTCTTGGGCAAAATGCACAGGTTTGCATTTTTTTTATCAGCTTTCAAGATAAAACGCTACATCACCTGTCCAAACTAATTTAGATATAAGTCCTTGATGCCCTTCAGATAACTTTGAATTATAATTCCCTCCATCTCCCGGATTAGTGGTTCAGAATATCTGGGTGATTTTAGATTGGAGATGGATGGGAAACAGAGCAAGCTCCCATGGAATTGGGGGCAGTAGGATGAGGTAGTAGGATAAGTTCTCCTGGCTTCTTACAGAAGAAAGAAGGTACCTATTTGTTGACCAGAGGTGGGGGAAGGTGCAGATCTCCAGATGTTGCTGGACCGCAGTTCCAACCATTGCATCCAATAGTAAAGGAGAAAATTAAATGCAGCCTAACAATGTTCACTACACTATGCAGCCTGAGGACTTCATATCTTAATGTTTTGAAAAAAGTAGGGTATTCATTTTCCATTTGGGGTCAGGACTTCTTTGGTGGGCCCCATTTTCATCTCACTATTACAGTTAGCACCGCCTGTTTGCTTGTGTATCGCTCTGAGCCCAGTATCTCCCTGCTTTCATTGAGCGAGAGGGCCCCCTAAGTTGGCATCATGCCCCTGTTGAAGCAACAGGTCTGGGCTGGTGCCCAACACTGCCAGTTTCTGGCAAATGGCCCTGCAGACAAAGAAGCAGCAGCCACTAAGTTCTCCTGGCCTGCTTGTACTGTTTTCTTGTTTACCATGAGATGATTCCACTTTAATTCTGCACAGAGTGGGCCAAGGACTCGGAAGGGGAAAAGCTGCAAAGAGGTACCATTGGGAAACCCTCTCTCTCTTTGTTTCAACCATCCCATGTTGCTATCCTTGACTGAATGCAAGGGGTTAAAACAGCGAGTCCTTGCAATGTCCACACAAGATTACCTGTTACATAAGCTACCCACCTTTTGCAATCTCAGCCCCCCCCCCTTCACTCCTCATGATCTTTTTTTTTCTCCCATCCCATTCCCTGTTAAAAGCGTCCCCTGGCAGCTGTCCTCGGCATTCATCCAGCGGATACCAGTGCAAAGATTATTGGCACAAAGGCTGGAGCTGCGTGTCCAGGCCTGTTTGGACAGTTGGGTCCGGCCCTCGACCTGACTGTTTCCCTTTTTTTCCCCATCTTGGCGGCAGAAGCGTTGTTTCCTGGGGCGCACCCAGAGTTTGCAATGGGTTGCCGTTGTTGGCTAGGCCTGGCCTTCCTTCTGGTGGTAGCCGCTCCCAGCTCCCCAACTGGTGATGTGGCTATGACGGAGAGACAGGCCGCCCACGTGTGGGCACCCTGCCCACAAGAAGACAGTGCAGCACGAGAGGAGGAGCGCCGCCTGACGCCCACATTCAGTACTTGCATGCTGCGTTGTGCTTCCCGAGCCATGTCGGGCATGGTGGGCAACAAAAGAATCCTGAGACTCTATGAAGGCAGGCAAGGTATGGAAACCGAGTGGGTGGGAGCAGGAAAAGGCTCAAAACTTATTTTCCAAGGGTCTGCCCCTGAGAACCCTGGAACAGTTCCTAAGGTGGAGGCTTAGGATGATGGAGGATGCCCACTTGCAAAAACAGTATTAAGTACTATTAAATCAAGCAATCTCTCATATTTTGTTAACTGTTCCTATAAACAGTATCACCATACATTCAGCAGCTGCTGCTTCTGTCATCTCGCCTGCCAATGTTTAAGACTTGTTTCCTAATTTATAGACTTGACCCCTGTGGTCAGCCCACAAGCACTCACAATGCTGAGAAAGAAGGAGTATAATCATAGCTGGTAATTTGCTCCCTGGAATTAAAAAAAAATCAGTTGTTTTGCAAGCCCTGTCACCTCACCCATACATTTTTAGGACTCGGCTGCTTATTTTTTTGGCTTGGCCCTTGTGTCTGCCCCCTGAGAAATAATGGGCAACATAAGCATTACTGAGAAACAAAGTGTTGTTGTAGTAATAATAATAATATACTGAAAGACCTAGAAATCCATGTTTGTACTCTGGTGTACATGGATATACCAACTGCAGGCTGTCTTACTTGGAACAGTGCCTGTTTTAAGGAAATACAGTACCTGTGACTCCTAGATCCTTGGTAATGATCTGAACATTTGTAGTGGAAATAACACTACTGTTATATTTACTTACTATGTGACTACTTTGAAGGAAATAGCAAATATATATACAGTAGTATATTTCCACTACAAATGTTCAGATCATTACCAAGGATCTAGGATACATATTTTGATGGATGGATGACCCTATTGAATGAAAGAAATGGCTATAGGTGATTTCACACACCCTCAACTCCATCGCAACTACCATACAGAACAAAAATTATGGCACCCTAGTACTGTAGGTACGTTAGCAATTAATCTCCAATTTCACATCTCTCTCCCCATACACACACACACAAATACAGTAATAGTTGTGGTCTTTTTGTGCTTGATAATTTTTAGGGTATTTTTGACTCATAACTCCTGAGGTCCCTCAACAGCTTCGAAGTCTTGGTCCACTTTTGCTGGGTTGTTCCTTTTCAGCCATCTAAATTTGTCCAGAGTTAAGTTATTCCTGGAGCTTTTTCACCCCTATTAACATGACACAATGTTAGAAACACTTTAAAGTCCTATTAAAATCTCCAGGATTGCTTTGACTTGTTCCCTTGAGTGATGCTGCTGACTCCTTTAGCTAATGTTCCTCTGCAGCTCTGTGTAGAGAAGGCAAGCTCTTACCTCAGTCTTTTAAAAAGACACAACTGTAGACGCTACATTATGACATGCTGCGATGAAGTGCTATAGATTAAATAGGAGGAGATGCCCTCTTGCTCTATTTTCAGGCAGCAGAATGCTTTGCGTAGGTCCTAACAAAAAGAATGCTGAAATGTATTTTGGTTTTAGAGAGGAAACATAACAGGTGACCACACCCTGTCCTCAGTTTGGAAATACTTTGTTTCTACTTAATTTATTACTCTTAATCCGCTGACACTCTCAACTATATATTTTAAAAATAGTATTTTAATCATTATATACTAAATATGTTAATTTGTAAAGTAATGATTGAAGCTTTGTGTTTCTTTGGAGGACATAATGTCGGGGGAAATATGGACCTCCTGAGCCCCCTTAGAGGGGGTGGTAAACTCATGCTTTAAGTTAATATTTTAATTTCTGGGAACTAGGGGTCATTTAAGCAATGCTTAGTTAAAACATGCAAAGATCCAACCCTGTGTTGCACAAAACTCAGTTTGCCCAGGTTTGGATGTCCATTGTAAACTGTAGTTTTCTGGGGCTTTATAAATAGAAAATTCCAAGTTCAGTTCCTACCATGTCCATGTTGACCAAAAAGAAACTCTTATTTGAAACCATTAATCAACAGTGTGTTCGTGCGGACACCAATGTTTTCAAGTTCCATCACATACATACAAACAAACACACACAACATCAACAGCCACATGATCCAGCTTACTCTGCTACTATTTTTACAGGTGACTGGGTAGAATCCTTGGTCTTCATGCAGAGGGTCCCAGGTTCAAGAAAGATCCTGGAGACCCACTGCAAATCAGAGGAGATAACAGTTGAGGGACGGGGAAGTTGTCACCCTCATGTTGTTCAACCTCAGATCCCATCATCCTTCATCATTGGTTATGCTCACTAAGGCTGATGGGAATTGCAGCCCAAGAATATCCAAAAAGGTATAGATTTCCCATCTTGGAGCTAGACTGACCTACCGGATCTCTGGTAGAAAGCAGCTTCTTATCTTACTCTGTTTACTTCCTTTCCTGTGATTGCAAAAGATGAACAAGTCAAGTCTTTGGATTGCCACATATGCATCCAACGAGCTGTGTTGGGTTTGGGGGAGTGTCTTTTACATGTCTTATCATCTTGAAGTCCTGCGCTTTGGCTTTGTTATGTTGTTCTGCAATTTACAAAGTAGGATTGGTTTCTGATGGACTCTGGCCTGGAAGAAGAGGAACAGTTGATCCTAAAAACATATAATTCTACACCCTCTCCTTCAACCCAATGTTGAATCAGTGACAGGCTGATGGATGTGACAGGCTGAGTGGACTTCAACCACTGTTGACATGTCTCCTACGCTTTCCCTTTCAGGGGAGGACCATGAATTTTGCTGGGTGCTGCGCCTCCGTTGCCAGGAGGGAGAGAGGCTCACCAAAGCCTTTCTGTTCTTCAACCTCGAGCAGCCTCTGAATGGGAGCCAGCCACCTTCTTACCGGCTTCTTCTCACCACTCCTCCGGCAAAGCGTCAGCATCTGCCGCCCTGGCAGGGGAATTGGGCCACCAAGCTGTTGAGCACCGAAGCGTGCGGCATCCACTTCGACGTGACAGAGCCGTTCCGCCGTGCTGAAGGAGGCCAGGACGCTGAGATGTGCGTCCAGGCCATCTGCCCAGAGGAAGGTGTCTGGGGGGCCTTTCGGCTTGGCCTGCAGTGTCCGCCTTTCTTGGCCACTTTGTGGCGAAGCCTGCTCCGGCCTGATGGCTAGGTGACCGGAAAGGAGATCCACCTTTGCTCCGTAATGGAGGATGACACCTAGCAACTGGGGGATGAAAGGTGGGAGGGAGGGAACCCAGATTCATATGTGCACTCTCACACTCCAGTTCAACGGCTGAGATGCCAGAGGCAGCACCATGACAGACTTTATTACTACACCAGTCTTCCCAACTCTAGCAGCATATAATGCATTGAACTACAAAGCCTATAGTCACTAGTCATGCTGGTTCACAAGACTGTTATTGCAGTATGCTACCTCTGGAGGGTGCAAAGTTGGAAAAGGGTCACATAGTGTCATCAGATTTCAATGAGCTGGGTGTCATCTTTTTCCATTACACCTCTATTTCTATCTCTGCTGCTAACATTATAGTAAGAGGGGGGGAATCTTGTACAATGTGTCTCTGTTGTGGTCAGAGAAAATTATAGGGATAAAAATAAAATACTGTATTTCAAGGTTGTCCTTTGCACTGTTTGCAGAGACTGGGGGAGGGGGGGAATCTCCCAACCAGGAATGTTTGTTCACATACAACTTGTCAACAAATTTGTTGCCTTGGGTTAGATGTTTGAGATCTCTACCTACGTCAGTCTTTGCTTTCTTCGCATTCTGGGCTGTGTTCTGTTGTGCCACTCCAGTCTCAATTCATTCCTTTGTGTACTTTTGGCCTTTTCTTGATACAAATATATAGTTTTAAACTACTGCTTTGGGTGAGGCCTGGATTAAATGTTACACCTCCCAATCCTGCTACAGTATCTATAATAGGGAACAGGGAGGGTTTGTGACACTTAATACATTACTGTCAGAACTTTTGAAATAAATTGGCTATGCCTCCAATTAAGTACTTCTTGTGCTTTATTTCTTGTGCCCACATCTATCACAAAAGAACAAGCACTGCTAATTACCTAATTACACGGACGGCAGATATTTATTTATTTACAAGATTTTTTAGCTGCTCCATTACCAATGGTTTCTGAGTGGCCTACAGCAATATTAAAACTTTAAAACAAAATTAAAAACCATTAAAATAATACTCAATATTAATATTAAAACAAGTCAATTTATCATTAATAAATCCTGCTGCTCATACGGCCAGCTAAAAGGATACTATTTAATTAAAATGCTGGCTAATCAGAAAGGTCTTTGCCTGGCGCCGAAAAGCCAAAAGTGTCCACACCAGGTGGATCTCTATAGGGAGGGTGTTCCAAAGTTGAGGGGCAACAGCCAAGAAGGCCCTATTTCAACATGCCATCCCCCTCACCTCTTTCAGGGATGGCACCTTCAGAAGGGCCTCCTGGCCTGATCTTAAGAGTATGGACAGGCTCATATGGAAGAAGGCGGTCCTTTAGGTAACCAGGTCCTAAGATAGTCACCACTCATTTAAATACCAGGGAAGGCTACTATCCTGATGAGCACAGATGTGTTTTATGCTTCTTGCCCAAAACTGGGGCTTTCCATTTTCACCATCTGCCTTCCAGACAAACATTTTGGGTACAGCCATATATATAACTCACAACTAGGTTTTACTGAGTTCAGTTGGAATTTCTTTATACTACACACAACACACGTCATAGGATTGTGAATTGGTCAAGAGTGGAACCACTCAGAGTTCTGTGAAGCACGTTTAGGACAAAACTTTTGAATCACCCATGGAAAATGGAGTAATCTTGCTCAAACATAAAATCAGGTATAGAAAAAAAATACGTAAATCTAAATGACATAACTGTTTCTGGGTGTGACTGATGCTATTTTCTTAGCCAGGACCTATTCAGCATTAATAACTGATTAGCTAATAATGTGACACTATGAATCCAGTTCTCAGGTTGAATATGGATGGTGGATTGGACAGTATAAATACCGTATATTCAACACAGAGATAATGATGAGGAAAGCTTAACTTAATTTAATTTCTGTATGCCAGGCAGCTCCCCAATGCTAAAAGTGGCGATCCTAAAACCAGCTCACTTTCAGTGCTTGTTAAAATTAACAATATTGGTTTAGGAATTGTAGATCTTGGCTTCCATAGTACATGGTGTTTTCCTAGCACACAATTCTGAAGCCTCTTGTTTTTCTTTATTAATATATTAGCTGCACTGATATCCCTGTCTTCCTCTAGTGAACTTGGGTCTCTAATGGCTCCTCACCAAATCTCATCCTCACAACAACCCTGTGAGGTAGATCAGGCTGAGAAATTCCGAGTGGCCCAAGGCCACCCAATAAGTGTCATGTCCAAGAGAAGATTAGAACACAACCCTTGGTAGTCCATCACTGTAACCATTACACTATACCACACTGGCTCTTTACAGGGTCTTGTGATTTTAGGTGTGTACGTCGCAAAGATGCAGTGTGCATCAGACGACGTACTGACTTGAATGCCAAGGTACTAGATTTTTAAACACCTGAAAAATCTCTCCAGATGGGACCGCTTAGGGAAATCTAGCCTTAAGTTCAAATTTCAGTTGGCTCCTTCCTTTTATTAGAACCGATAAAATGTTACACTTTTGAAATTGGCAAGAGCTCTTCGCCAGTCAAACTAATTTTAAATAGAGGACAGTTGGGGAAAACGCCAGATATTCCTCTCCCACATCCTAAAAATACCCAGCAGGAGGGGGAAAAAGGGGAAGGGGAAAAAAAAGTAACTGGGGAAGAATATGAGTGTGACACAGAGGAAGCTGTGCTGGCCAATCAGATGCCAAGGCAGCGTTCGGGTGCCGTACGCTAAAGCGTCCGGCTGGAAATATATTCGGAAGTGCAGTAATGGCGTCGCCCGCACACTCGAGCCACGTGTGGGTGGGATCCGAGACAGGCATCTTGAAAGGTAATGGAGTGTAGTGGGATTCAACGTTACACCCCATCCCCTTCTGCTGTCTATAATGTAGGACAGGGAAGTTTTGTTGCACTACATTACTGTTTGACGGGGTATTTGTAGCTTGGTGGAGAGTAGAGGGGGGTGACAATTAGGATTCGACGGGCAAAAGGGAAAAAAAGGGGAAAGTGGGGACGAGATGTTTCGGGAAAAAGAAGGTGGGTGGCGAGATCGCCGCCTCCCTGACGAATGTAGTCTTGAATGGTTCTCTGCAGGTGTGCAGTGTCTCTCAGGCATGGCTGAAAGAAACGTGGAAGTGGTTGCGAATAGGAGCAAATTGAGTGTGAAGAGAGAATACTTGGGTGGAAGGGTCGAGGGACAAAAGATTTCCTCATCCAGGAAAGGAAAGCGTTGCCAGTTGGGGAGGATGGCTGTTGTAGTCCAGTCGTGCATTTGGAGGGTGCGAGGTTGGAGAGGGCTGGGATAGAAGCTGAGCAACGGGTATTGGTGAAATGGGAGTGCCAGCTCTGAAGATAGAACCGCTAGGGGTAGAGAACAGGAGGGCAGTTGCTCTCAAGCCACTGCGGAACTGAATGGGCCTTTGGTAGATCTCTTGGCATGTTCTTAGTTAAAGGAGGAAGTGAAGTTTCAGGGTAAAAATGTGGACAAAGATGCAGAAAAGGACGGAGCAAAAGCAACTGTGGATGCCTAGAGCTTTTTCTACTAGATTTTTGGCCTGTGTGCCTGCAACAGGGACTTGATCTGCAGATCCAGACAGGCTGTTGTGAACTTCACTTGCCCGATTTCTCTCTAGATGAAGCCTGTCTTCAGGAGCATAGTTAGGGGACTGGCTGAAAACCCAAGGCAGGAAAAGTTGGTGCCTTGCAGATATTTTGAATCATAATTTCTCTTAACTCATCTATGTGTGAAAGGATTGTAGGAATTATATTCCACCATATTTGGAGGTGAATGTGTTGCCTACCCCTGCCTGTGCTGTTTACTTTGTCAAATTAAGGGCAAGTGGTGGTGAATTGTCCAGGATGAGTTTGCCATCACTGTGTTCCTTTCTTCCTTCATCCCACTTCCTGGTTTCATTCCTTTTTTTCCTACTTTTAGGGATCAACTTACAGAAGAAACAGGCCACCAATTTTAAGTTGGGTGATGTGACTCTCAGTCGACGTGAAGCAGTCACTGCCATGTGTTGGGGGGATGCCTTTGAATCTGAGGTGAGGGGTTAATATTTCATAAGTAATGAGAAGAAATGTTGAAATAGAATGAATGTACTGTATAATAGAAGGCTGAAGAGATTTTTGTCTTAAACTAACAGACTACCAAGGCAGGATCAATACATCCAAGGCTTAGAAAACACAAGATGATTTTTGTTGGTTGCATGAAAGTGCTGCCAATTTTCCTTGTTGTGCAGCTAAAACTCTATAAAAGCTTATTTGAATGTGGGAAGCTGTTGTATGCCAGTTCACTTCAATCAGTGCTCTGGTTTTGTATCATCTACACAAAATATGGCAAGGTGCACCCTCCACTATAGTTACTATCCAAGAAATAAACCTTTCCTAGTGTTAGCAGCCAGTGGTGTTGCTGACTGGGACTTGAATGCATGAAGCTGCCTTTTCTGAATTAGATCAATGCAGTGTCTAGGCTAGTATGTTCTGTTACATCAGCTTTCCAGGATTTTAAGTAGAAACCTTCTCTGGCTTTAATACATGAAACAGTTTTAATTGGAGATACAAGAGAACTGAATGTGCCGTTGTTTGCACACATTCTACTACTGAATTAGAACACTTATTGAAAAGAGAGGAGTCAGGTTGGCCCAAATTATTCTTCCCTTTACCTCTTTGTCAATTTATTTCCTCACAGATCTTTGCGGGATGCCTTGATGGATCAGTGAGACTGTTCAGTACTGAGAAGGGCAAGTTTACTGAGTCTCGAGACTGTCATGGAGGCGAGGGACCCTTCTGTGGCCTGGCTATGCTTAATGGGTAAGGCTAATTCCTTCAGGTTTATATGTTTTTAACTCCTTGGAAAAGGAGAGCTTTCCTGAAAATGTGGAGTTTGGGGTCTCTTAATATTGTGTCATTGTTGTAATCTCATCTGAGTGTTTTCATTGTTTATGCCTGTGTTTCCCTCTCTTAGTTCTAATATATTCTTGCAGGTCCCTTGTCACTTGTGTAGCATCTGGATTGCTGAAGGTTTGGCAGGATGCTTCCTCTGAAAATGTAAGTTCCTTTTTGTGTTTGATGTGGAAATGGGATAAAGAGGATAGAAGAGTAGCCTTGTGGCACCATGGTTAAACTGCTGTACTGCAGCCAAAGCTGCTCACGACCTGGGGTTCAATCCCAGGTAGCTGGCTCAAGGTTGAATCAGCCTTCTAGCCTTCCGAGGTCAGTAAAATGAGTACCCAGCCTGCTGGAGGAAAGGGCAATGTGTAGCCTTGTGCAATTAAATTGTAAACCACCCAGAGAGTGCTTTAAGCACTATGGGGCAGTATAGAAGCAGCACACTTTGCTTTTGCTTTGCTTCTTAAGGACAGGTGTTTTAGTAATCCTTTAGCAATTCACATGACATCCATGTGGAGATGAGCACTGGAGCTGTTTGATTGGGTGTTAAAATCAGCTATGGCAATTCCTGAATGTGTTGGTTTTGCTTTGAGGGAATGATGTTTCTGGACACCGTGGGATCTATATATCAAGATACACATGAACAATGGATTTCCATGTTCAGTTTGGTTCCTTCTTGGTCCGGACCTCAAGGCTTATGCTTCCTCCAAGCTGGCCTTTGATGACCCATTAGGGTGCTGCAGTGTTGGATTCCCTGCATATGAAGGCTGGACTAGATGACCTTAGATGTCACTTGCGGCTATATGATTGTTTTTAGGATTGTTTTTTTATGCCCAGATAAGCCATTGTATGTAGACCCAAAAATCTTGGTTTAAAACCTGAGTCCTGGATAATTGAACACTTACATTCTGTCATTGGGCAGCCTATCCGTGTATTTTTTTTCTCACCAAATGTTCTTACATTCTAATATAATTTTAGCTCATAAAATCTTAATAAACTATCATTGCAACAGTAGAATAGCAGGCACTCCACACACATACACACACAGTAATGTATCCAGAAAAATATTAAGGGGCTGTTTTGTTCTTATTCTGTTGATGGGAGCAGTAAATGTTGTCATTTTTAAGATACTGGATGCCTAGGGTAAATTCACCTAAGCAAAATGTTTATCCTTTATTCCAACCAGGTTATCTCCCAAGAATGACACAAAGGGCCAAACCTGAAGTCTTCTCAATGGCTTTGGGCTCCCCTGATAGGATACCATATTGAACATAACCTCCCATTGTGTCACTGACAACAAACCTTAGCTTTCCCTCCCCCTTCTGGTAGGCTTACTTCAGCTTTTCCTGAAGTCTTCCTTCTGGTCATGTAGTTGAGAAGCGGGATCCAGCACAAATGATGTCATGGTTGCCTTAGAAATCCTTCTGCACCTTCATGTCAACTTCCATTGGCCACCTCTGGAGTCTTCTGTCCATGGCTCTCCTTATCCTCTTTGCTTCTGCCTTCAGTGATTTCAGCTCGCCCTCTTCCATTGCCCTTGCTGTCTGCCAGACCACCCTGTGCCAACTGACCCCCTGGCAGGTTAGAACAGCCCCTTTTATACTGTTTCGGTCATGACTCCCTGACCAATGAACATCCAATTCCACCATATGGTCCAGCTCATTGGCCGGTAAACGCGAACCAATCAGAGCCAGTATAATGAGTATAAATGACCTATCAGAAGCTGTCCTTTCGGATTCTTTACAGTGAGCTGACAGTTCTAATTGTGGACCATAACAGCTTCTTTGGTAACCATGGCAACAGCTTGGGCATTTTTAACAGACTTACCAAGAGCAGGCCTCAGTCTCAAAGTAACTAGCCTTAGTTAGAAGTAACTTTTTCTCCTCACACATATAACCTTTATAATCCTAACGATATTAGATTGTGGCACAAGCTTTTTACATATTCTTACACAAAATTTTGAGCATAATTTTACCTCGGGACCTCTAGATTTTCTACATGGCTTGCAATCCTGGCTTCTTCAAACGCAATAAATTTCATTGTAGATTTGAGTGTTGAACAAAGCCAAGAATGGAAGATTTGTGACTCGCTAGATCTTGTTGGATTTCATTGCCCAATATCTTTTGCCACTGACTGTTGGCTGAGGTGAATTTATTTATTTATTTAAAATACTTGCAGCCCGCTGTATATCCCCAGATCTTAGGACAGATTACAACGCTGTATAAAATGGTTTTAAAACACAAGACCTTTAAAGCTATTTAAAATAAAACAGTTTAAAACATAAAATTAAAACATTAAAACTATTGTAGGCCATCATCCACAACCTTCAAAGGATCTAATAAATAAGTTTGGCTTGACTTGGCGCCAAAATGATTGCAATGATCAGTGATGATCAGGGTGGATTTGTTTTAAATCACAATTTAAATCCCCCCAAAATCTGATATTTTGACGATGTAGATTTTTAAAAAAATCAATTTTTTGATTTAAATCATTTGGATTTTTAAAAATCATTGATTTTTATCCGCCTTGGTGGCAGTTGAGCTACGATGGAAAAAGTGAATGGGCAGGTTTCTATAGGGAGAGACATTCCTTCAAATATTCAAGTCCCATGCCATTTAGGGCTAATGGGAATTGGAGTCCTACCAAGACCTGGAAGTTCACATATTCCCCATTTCAGCATTAAACTATAATTTTGTGGTTTATTTACCCATTGTATAGCAGAAGGAGTAATGGTGGGCAAAAAGGTGACTATATCAGAGATGACAAGGGTCCTCATGAGCTATTTTAATTACCGTATTTTTCCATGTATAATACGCCCCCACGTATGAGATGCACCCCCCCCCCCCCCACTTTTCTAACCTAGAATTTCTTTCTCGGAAGAAAGTGGAGGGGGAAAGAACTTTCCTTGCAATAAAGTGCTTTCTTGCGAGGAAAGTGCTTTCCCCCTCCACTTTCTTCCGAAGAAAGTGATCGCTCCCCCCTCCTTACTTCCGTGTATAAGACGACCCTAAATTTTTATCTAAATATTTTAGGAAAAGTATCATCTTATACACGGAAAAATACAGTACTTCTTTTAAACTGGAAATTTTTTTCCCTTTTATGTACTGTACATTGCAAAGGCCTTTGATCAGAAACAATAATGTATTTTTAATATATACCAGTGTGCATCTCGTTTGCATTGTGATTTAATAAGTGTGGTTTAAAGTGAGATATAAATATAACCAAAAATTCCATGAAATTTCTATGCCAAAGGAACACACGTTCTGCTAAGATATGTTGGATTCTCTCATGTTACTGATTTTGCACTGCATAGCTTCAAATATCTGCTTTTTAGCAAGCAAGGAGCTACACAAAACTTTACAGAGCCCATAATGGCTTCCAGAAAAATAAACATATTAGTCTGTTTAGGCAGGCTCTGCAGTGGTGTCACCTTAAAAAATGAACAGCTGGATTGTGGAAGGCCTTTTGTGTGATGAAGAAATACGCCAAGTTTCCTTTCACAAAGGAAGTCACTAGTTTCATCACTTGATGGTTTTCTTGTGTTAATGAAAACTTCCAGGGAGTTGAGTTCTGCACTTTTCTACAGAATTAAGGTTTTGCACAGCCCTGCTATTAAATTTATCTCCCCCCACTTAAATGTTTTTAACAATAGTGCTTTATAGAATTGCTGTGCTCTTAATACTTGCCGGAAAAATGGATTTTTTGTAGTGTGATGTAGTGGCGTGGGATTGAGGAGGACTGTCCCCAGGACAGCCGTAGCTGTATAGCCGAGGAAACAAATTAGAAGCTTTGAAAATCTGCCTTGGTAGATGCCCTGTCAATCAGAGCAGGCATTTGACTATGATTGTACACCTCTGCTATCACCAACGTCTTCCCTGTGGCAGGTGGAGATCCAGGTGGGCCCGGGCGTGTGCCGTATGCGCCAGAACCCCGAACATCCTCACCGCGTAGCCACAGGTGGGAAAGAGAACTGCCTTAAGGTGTGGGACCTTCACCAACCAGAGGAGCCCATTTTCCGAGCCAAAAATGTGAGTAGCTTGTACTCTTTTATTTGCCTGTTTTCCTTTTTTTTTACTTGGGTGCAGGATCTATGTTTTTTTTTGCTGCATATCAGTTCTTACTAGAGAAGGATGTCTTCCCTCCATTCATACCATTCCTTGTGTTTTCTCCTGCCACAGGTACGAAATGACTGGCTTGATCTGAGGGTTCCTGTCTGGGACAAAGACATGCAGTTCCTGCCTGGGTCAGAGAAAATTGTTACCTGCACTGGTCACCACCAGGTACAAGCTGGGAAAGATGCATGCACTGGAAACTGGGTGTCTGTAACGTACTCTCTGTGCAGCTACATCGGAAAAGAGTTTGGAATGTGGCAGCGAGAATGTTAATTGTTGCATGGTTTTTAGGGAACGTGCATTTAATTTTGCATTGTTAACATTGTCTACCAGTAAGCTTTGGGGCTCAGTGAGAAATGCTGGCTAGAACCCTCTTGCAAAGTACCAGGCGTATAGTGTTTTTTTTAAATTTCCTGTTCACCTGTTGCATACTTGGCCCCAAGAAGTGTATTTTCCACTCCTGAAATCATCCAGGAGCAGTGGTTTTGCACTCACTCCCATCCCCCCAAATATCCCCAGACACACAAAACAACAGCAATAAACCAACTGCCTCTGACTGCTTACTGTTTGAGTTTCTTTTCTTTTTCTTTCTAGGGGGACATTTTGGGGAGTAGCATGGCCCCGGATGGGTTTTGGGCACAGAAATGTGGTCACACTTGCTTGCCCATTTATGCTTTAACACTTTAAATGGTCTGAGGCTGGAATATTGCAAGACTTATCTTCTCCCTCTTATTCACTTAAGTCTGTTTGTGAACCCCTGCTTTGCACCTCACTTTCAACAGATGTGGCTAGACTAAGCAGGGCCTTTTCAGAAGCAGCTCATCAAGCTATCAGAAAGCATTTAGCAGAGAGTTCCTAAGCTGATGCTGTTTTATAATTTAGTTTTCTGCTGCTTCTAAATAATAAATGGGAAAGTAGTAATAAAAGTCTAACCTTCTATTCCCTAATGTTATCTTCATTGTGAAAAATGCAGTAAAAGCGCAGCCAAATGAAATGAATTCCGTTTGTAAGCTTTTCGGCTGTCCTGATCTTCACTGTTTCTTCCAGTTTGTATCATTTAGGGGTACTGAGGCAAGTGAAGAGTTCTGCTGTTAACCCTTTTAGTCTTCTGCCCACAGGTCCGGCTCTACGACCCCAGCTCCCCACAGCGCCGGCCAGTCTTGGAGGCCACCTTTGGCGAATACCCGCTCACTGCCCTCTCACTGACTCCAGATGCAAAGTGAGTCTCTTTCCCCTTGCTTGCAAAGATTCACTTGGAGTGTGTGTGTGTGTACATAGCTGGTTTTCAAATTCAGTAAGGCCAGCTTTCTACTGGAGGGTAGACCCCTAAGGGCAGTGATCTTGAGGCTCCAGAAAGTGCCCTTTCCAGTGCAAAACAGGAAAAAAAAATTGAATTCCTTTTTATTATTACTACTTTATTTCATTCTTCCTTGCAGCTCTGTTGTCGTTGGAAGTTCACGAGGGGATGTAGCAGTCATAGATCTACGGCAAGGTCAGTCTGCAGTGAACAGGAGAAAAGAAGCTTGAAAGGGGTAACCGGGCTTTAGACGTTGGTAGCAAACGCAGTCGGGTGGGCTAAAGGAGACAGGCAGAAAGAGGCTTCAGGAGCAAGCCGAGTACCCGAAGGGCCAGCTTTGTCACTAGATGAGAAGATAGTGAGCAGTGGCAAGAAAAGAGCAGCATTCAACCAGGGGCATCTGACCTCCCTGATAAGTCTTCAGCTCTGTCAGTCTGTGCTTATCTCTCTGTCTCACTATCTCCCTCCTGCCTTTTTTCCAGTGAGCACAAAGCTTCCCCCCCCCCTTTATGCGGACAACCGCCTTGTGAGGTAGTACCAGGCTGAAAGAGGGAGTGATTGGCTTAAAGTCACAATATGTGAGTTTCATTTCAATAGGGACTTACATCTAGATCTCTGAAGTCTCAGTCCAGTGCCTTAACCACTACACCACATTACCGACATACTTATTTAAATTATTTATATGCCACCTTTCTCCCCATAGAGGACCCAAGGCGGCTCACGACAGGTAAAATAAGAAATTTTAAAACAGTATGTAAATATTATAGTTAAAAAACAAACATACAGATTAACCAATGTTTCTTTTGTGCTTGGGCCTGCCTTCTAAACTTATTTTGTCTTCTGCACCCTCTCCCGGCACCACTGAGCACCTCCTTTTACCTCCAGAGCCAAGACAATGAGTAAATCTAATGTTAATCTCAACTGGAGTAGACCCACTGAACTCAGTGGGACTTACATAAGAAGTGACTAACAAAGACAGCTCATTTCAGACTACTCTGGGTGCCGTTAACATTGGATTTTGCCAGGAGATTCTTGCCATTTGCTGTATGAAAAGAAGACACACGGAGATCATCACCAAACTCAGCCATTTGTAGTAGGAACCATTTAATGGGGGTTTTCTGGAAAATTTTCCAGTAAAGTACAAAGAGCACTATCTGATTTTGCAGGTACGCTTGATTGGCAGTTGCAAAAACTGATGTTTCTGTAGCCCATAAATATTTGGACTGAAATGTTTGTTTGGATAAAAAATGCACTTCGTGAGGTTAAAAGATTACATTCAAATCTTTTTCTGAGAATAATTTTATGAGAAAACATGTCTTCAAACTTTTAGAGCAACATGTAGTACTTTTGTATAGTTCAAATTTAAGACGGAAAAGAACTGAAAATGGTTGACATTCTGGTTGGCATCCCAACAAATAGTGCCTTGTATGCTGTGGCTGTCTTTTCATCAACCACTTGCGTTCTTTAAGTTAGTTTTAGATCCAGAACTGCTTAAACCACATTCTTAGTAATGATTTAAACACGCAGGCTCCAGCACGTGATTTTTTTAGAAATTGTCCTACCTTGTGGGGTTGTTGTGACATTGAAGTGTGGGGAAGAGGAGAACCCTATATTCCGCCTTCAGCTTATTGGAGAAAAGGCAAGGACATATATGTAACCAATAAATATTAGCACACCTTTGATCCTGGCCTTTAAAACCATGAGGACTGGGATCTTGTTTCATTAAGAGAAATGGCAGAAGTTCTCAAGAGTGTTGAAGAGGACGCCTTGTTTGTGAGTAGTGCACTGGCAGGATACACACTGCCCTCGTAACCTGGCGATCGTGTCTTCCCCATGACAGGGCGGTTGGTGAAGTGCCTGAAGGGTTTCGCTGGGAGTGTGCGGGCCATCCAGTGCCACCCTGTTCTCCCCTTGGTAGCCTCCTGCGGCCTCGACCGCTTCCTTCGTGTGCACAACCTCCACCACAAACGGTTGGAGCATAAGGTGAGCCAAGCCTGTATCCCAGGAAAATGTAGTGTTCCATGTTGATTCACTGGGTCCTTTAACAAAATGTTGCATCGTATTCTCACCACCTTGCTGGAATGTTCTTGCAAGGGTTCCAGCCAGCTAGTCATACCTTCCTGAGGTAGGGAATTCTGTTGCTTCTCTGTTTTGCTTTTCCAAGTTTGTCCTTCACTAGCACAGCCAAGAATGGGGTTCTGGGCTTGCAGAAGAGAATATACAAGGGGCCAAATGTTGTATGAGACCTCTTAAAATAAAGGGGGCAGTTCCAGCTCTGTAGATCTTTCTGCTGAGGGAGGATTAAAACAGAAGCAAAACTTTTCTACTTGATCTTGCCACAAGTATATAAACTGCTCCTCATGGTCCCGCTCAGCCACAGTCTGCTTTCTGCATCTCAAATAATAATAATATTTTTTTCCCATTTTTGTTTTTGGGGGGGGAATTAAAACAATTCTGAAAATTGACAATGTTCCTGAAAATTCTGTTAGTTAAAGCCAAAGTAGTGCCTTGATTGGCTAACTTGAGTTTTAATTTTTTTCCCCCTGACACCAAGAACTTCAGTCATACTGGTTTGGGGGGTCTGTCGGTTTATTACCAGCCTCTGTGCTGAAAATAAGAAAGCTGAAAAGAAAAGTATTGTGGCCTCTTTAAGACTAACAAAATTATACTAATGCCAGAACGGTAATGGATTATAAAAATGATGTGCCTTTTGCACTGTCTCCGACCAAGAAAAAGCATCAGGTGATGGGAAGATTATCTGTCTGAAGAAGTACATTTTTATCCACAAAAGCTCACGCTGAAGTAAATCATTTAGTCTTACAGCTGCCATAATGCTTGTACTAAAATATTAATAATAAAAATAATATCCGTACTGAAATAAACGAGGATAGCTGCCATTCTATTAACTGAAAAGGTCTCTGGTCCTTCCAGGTTTACCTGAAATCCCGACTGAACTGCCTGCTGTTGACCAGCCGAGAGAAATGGGAGGTGAGTTGGAAGCCAAGGGCATCTTAGGAGGGAGGTACCATCATACTTCCTGGTCATGATGAGGCTGGGTCTCCAGAATGAGTCCACATTTTGGAATGACATACATACACTTTTCATGCAAAAATGATATGTGCATATTTATTGGAAATCCAGAGGAGCAAAGCAGCTGGATTTTATGCAGCTACCTTTAAAAAAATCCTCCTGGGCTTCTCATGAGCCGGTGGAAAACTATATTACATAGAGTACGGTTGTTTGTCTTAGTCTTGACAGTAGCTTTCCAGGGTCTCAAACAGATCTCTTTTCTGTCGTCTGACTTTAAAAATCAGTTGATTGGTGATGGTAGGAATTTATCCTGCCTGGAACACATCAGTTCTACCAGGGACTGTGATCCTTTAGATTATAGATTAGATGGGTGGTTTTCAGCCAGCGGCACATGTAGCACAGGCGGGAGCTAGAAGTCACGTCGTTATGTGCCGTCAAGTTACCTTCAATTCATGGCAACCCTATGAATAAGCACACTCCAAAATGTCCTGTCCTCAGCTGCCCTGCTCAGCTCTTGCATATTCAAGCCTGTGGTTTCTTTTAGGGAGTCAATCCATCTCATACTGGGTCTTCCTCTTTTCCTGCTGCCTTCCACCTTTCCCAGCATTATTGTCTTTTCCAGGGAATCCTGCCTTCTCATGAGGTGCCCAAAGTGGGACAGCCTCCGTTGCATCACTTTTTTTTGCCTTCAGAGATCGTTCAGGCTTGATTTAATCTAGGACCCACTTGTTTGTTTTTCTGGCAGTCCACGGTATCCGCAAAGCTCTCCTCCAGTACCACATTTCAAACGAAGCATTTTTTTCCCTGTCAGTTTTCTTTACTGTCCAGCTTTTATACCCACCCACACATGGTGATTGGAAATACAAGAGTGTGGATGGTCTTGGTTTTGGTCTCCACTGACCACATCCTCACACTTGATGTTCTTTTCTAACCCTTACTAATTATTAATAGTGGTAAGATTATAATTTTCAATTTCTAAATGAGCTATTATTTATGTTTGCTTGTATTTACTCAACCACATCACTGCATTTTTAAGGCTCTTTAACAAAAACTCTTTGAAGCTTATAGTAAATGGTAACTATAACAACAGAATAACTGTAAAACATATCAATTACTTTTTCCTTGGGAGAAAAAAAGGGCTTTTTTTTTTTCTGTCACAGTAAGAGTGAGTTTCTGTGACAGTTCTTATCTCTTTGGTAAGATATAAGAGGTTGAGGAACCCTGGGCTTAGAATCTTCAGATTTGGACAATAGTTTAGCTAATTACCTTTGTTTTTTTAATCCGGTCTATAAAAATATAACCTCAAACAAAAAGACACATAATTAGAGAGAGCCTATTTAACATATGGGAATACTAAAAAGAAGAATCAGTATTCCAATATTAATGTCACACATTGATGCTTCTTATGACCAACAAATAAAGAGAGAAAAAAGACTTTATAACTTATGGAGTGATGATAAACTTACAAGGAGCAATTAAATCATGGCAGGGAATTAAGATAAATCCTGGGCTAGATGGATGTTATTGATGCATCTGCTGTTAAAACTGGCTTTCTTCCCCAGGAGGAGGCCCTCGACCCTTCAGCTGACCTCCAGAATGAGGTGAAGGAAGAGGAAGAGGAGGAGGATGACATCTGGAACTCCATGGAAGTGGTGGCTGCAAAGCGGAAAGCAGAACAACAGCCCTCTTCTGACATGGGGAGCGAGAAGACCACAAAAGAGAAGGCCCTGAAGAAGAATAAGAAAATAAAAGCAGAATCTTGATATTTGGGGGTATTGTCAGAGGGAGGAGGGGCAGGAGCTCCCAGATCTTTAACTTGGACATGAGTTTATTACCTGGGAAGACTTCGGTTGTGTCAAAGGAGAAGAAAGAAAAACAGAAAGGACTCCCAGGTGACTGTAGATGTCCCTGCAGCATTGGAGAGCATTTTATTCTTACTCCCACCCCTGAGCTGTGGAGCCTAGCATGGCTGAAGCTCCGTTCCACAGGTTTTCATGACTCAGATCTTTGGAGAAGAAGATGATCTGTTAGGAGTAAGGAAACGGGGGGTGATATGTTCCTTCATTTCACTTCTGTTCTCATTTTGACTGCTGTGCAGTTCTGTCCAGGTAAGGGTATTACACATGGCTTCTTGTGCGTGGATGATAGTACTTTATTTTTAAACTTACATTTTAGAGCCGGTCGTCCAAGAGTAAAATGCAAACGACGGCAAGGGAAAGCTGAGACGGCCCTGTTAGATGGTGCCGAGACTATTTTGAGAAACAAAGTAAAGTTTGCTGCTTATGTACCACCCCATACTGTGCTCTCTGGACAGTTTACAATTTCATTCTGCAGGCTGCACATTGTCCCCAACTCCCGGTGAGCTGGGTACTCAATTTACCGACCTTGGAAGGATGGAAAGCTGAGTCAACCTTGAGCTGGTTACCAGAGTCCATCTGGATCGAACTCAGGTCGTGAGCAGAGTAGTTGTGCCGGGTGGCCACCAACATTCAGCCCTTTTCTTACACAAGAGGAAAAACTGGTGACTGGGTTTCTCTGATCCATTCCACCTTTCCCAAACGACACATCCTTTTCCAGCCTTTATTATAAATTTTAACATCATATCACTCAGATTCTAAAATGTGATCAAAACCTTCCTTTTAGCACACCACAGATGTTACAGTAGCAGTGTAGCAAGAATGGGGCAGACTGGCTTAAAATAATGTTTTATTATCAACATCTGGATAATCTCGGTGCATACTAACATGATTGAAAAGTAGGTAATCAAAATGTTTTGCACTATAAGTTGCATCTTTAGCCAAGTTTGTTTTCCTACACGAAACTCAGATGCTAGTTCACCTTCCTGTAACATCAGCTGAAGGTTGTCGTTGAGGGATGGAGCATATGAAAAAAATCCCAGTTTCAATTCTCAACAGCTGCAGGTAGAGTTGGGAGAGATGCATCTGGAAACCCTGGACAGCCAATCAGTGTAGACAGAACCAAGATAAATGGACAAATGGTCAATCACCATGTAAGGCAGCATTCTGACTCCACTCCCTTAGTACTCCTACAGGGTCCCCAAGGAATAAGACTTGAAGTTCTCCCCTTGGTCCTCATTTGAAACTGACTAGATCAATATAGTGAATTCAAATGGCTTATCAAAAGTTGGTCCTTTGAATTCTGCTTCAGGAGCTGACAGGTCTAAACAGCACAAACGAGCATAAAGAGTTTTTTGGGGAACAACTTTGTTAAAAGTTGGTAGGCTGCAAACCCCCAGTCTCAAACGTAACAGGCCAATGCAGAGGTATTATTTTCACCTCTTGATCTTAGATGCTTACTATAAGCCGCTGTTGCTGGCACAAGATTGGCATTAAGTCTTCAGACCTTCTGGCCTCCACCGCCATCTATGGTAGCAGGCATAGCTTCCACACTGTCTTTGGAAGCGGCCTTACAACCTGCAGGCTGCTCTGCAAAGCTTTCTAATGGACTGAATGAAGTGTTCAGAGTCTCTGCAAACAGCATGTGTCCAGCAGAGCAGCATATCCTACATTTAAGAGAGACACCAAATGAGCCTGAGCAACTGGTAACAGACCATGAAAGAAATCTTGGCCGCCATGGCATACAGTGCAGTTAAAGTTCTGGCTCAGTGTGTTAGGTTGGTATTAAAAAAATGAGAAACTGGTGCTGCATATTAGCAAAGCCCTGGAAAGAAAACTCACTATTACTGTGCCCTTATCAAAGTGAGAAACAGGCAAAGATATTTTGTGATTCTTCCTCATTGACCGTCCCCCACTTGGGACTTGTGAAAGTTGAGCAGAAACCACCAGGTTCCTTAACTTCTGATCTAAATACATAGTGAGATATTGTGCACCATTCGGCTAGTGGAATGAGCAAGACAAACTTAGAAAAGGGGTAAGTGAGAGGATCAGAAAATGGGACCCTCTGCATGGGAAAGCTAAAGAATTGGGGGCTATTGGGCCGAGAAGAAAAGACGACTAAGGTGGGGTTATGGTGTAATTAAAGTACTAGTATACTGACTGGGTAGCTCAATGAGTATCTGGCTCCAGAGTTCAGAGCCAGCCTGGGTGGCCTTGGGCAAGCTGCACAATCCCAGGATGCTTCCAGAAGAAGGAAGTGGTAAACCACTCCTGAGTATTCTCCCTCTTCAAAAAGGTTGCCTTAAGTCTGAATTGACTTGATGACACACAATTATTATGCATGCCACACAGCAGTTAGTTATGGAACTTACCACACTAGTGACTGGCAGTGCAACCCGGCATGTGTTGACCCAGTAGTAAACTTCACCAAATTCAACTGGACTTGCTCCCATTATATGGCTTTAAAGAAAGATTTAAGGAAATCTAGGGAGATCTAGTTCCTCAATGGCTATTAACTCCCAAGAGCAAAATAGAACCAAGTGGTTCAGGTAGCTCAACCTCTGGTTGCGGAGCCAGAGGCTGGGAGTTCGAATCCCCACTGTGCCTCCTGTTAAGAAGAGCCAGCTTGTGTGGCCTCGGGCAAGCGGCACAGTTCCAAAAGAAAAGAGTAAGCAACTTATGAGTATTTACCTGGAAAACCCAGGAAAGGGCTGCTACACGTTGGCTTCACAGCATGCACCTATTAGTAGTAGTACAGTACTGTAGATGTAATTAATAACTCTTTGGCAATGAGACAAGGGAGGCAAATAGCACGGTATGGCTATGACTTTCACATGCTGTGGTGGGTTGCCCAGAAACTTATTGTCTACTGCTGCAAGCAGTACTCAGGCTTTGGATTGGATGTTGAGAGTGGTTTGGTCTTGAATGGGCCATTAAGAGCCATTAACCCACAAAAGACCTCCTCATTTGTTGATATGTAGCCATCCATGCAGCCCTGTGGACTTGACTGGCTGTTTGGACTGCCATGATGAACACCCCCCAACTTGTTATGACATCACTGTGTAAGTTCCCTATCTAGGGGCGACCCCCAGGCCCAAACTCACCTCCTCTATAAACTCACAAAGGGGCAAAGAGAGCTTTTTTTCCTTGCCGGGTATGATCTCAGTATCATGTGCAGCTTTAAAGATCAATGTAAATACGTACTGAATGTGGCCTAGAGAAGACGGGAGGGAAAAGGCGAGGTGGAACTGCTCGAAGGTTGGCTGTTCGAATCCCCGCCGTGCCTCCTTGACAGCGGCTGGGCTGGATGATCCATAGGGGCCCGTCTGGCTCTAAGATGATGATGATGATGATGAATCGGAAAGCGAGGCATTGTCAATGTTAACGTTTTGTTTTGAAATAAGTCGTGGAGCGGGTGGAAACGACCCCCGCGCCTCTCTTGGATGGGTGGCTTTCCCACTCAGCTCCTGCCCCCCCCGGGGGGTCTATCAAGAGGTCTTGCCTCTTGGCCTGGGGGGGGGGGGCAGTGACCTCACAAAGCCGCCTCGGGGATAGGAAGCCGGGCGGTGCCGCCGGCTCCCTTCAGCGGCCCGGGCCGGCGGGCGATGGGCTGCGTGGAATCCACTGAAGCGCTGTCCACGGAAACGGAGGACGAAACGCCGCCCGAGGCCAAACCGGCTGCCCCTGCCGCGGAGAAAGGCGAGCCCCCCGCCCCGCCCCCGGCCCGATCGGGGGAATCCCACAGAGGGGCATCCCCCGCGTTGCTTTCGACGCGTGGAACGCGTGGGCGGGCGGGGAGGCGGGGCTTCTTGATAGACCCGGAACCGCCGGGGGCGGGGCCTGGGCATTCGAAGGGGAGGAGCTGCCCACTGTGCAAGGTTCCACTTGAGGGCAAGGAAATTGCACTTTGAATTGTTACTGCCAGCAGTAATGTTATTAAGTCATTGAAGACTTACGTCTCCCATACTTCAGTTCCCACACAACGAAAAGGATTACATGAGAGCCATGGGACAAAAGTAAAAAGTATTAAGTATTGCAAAATCGTTGCCACTGCTATGCTATCAGCCTTCTCCAGTCTTCGCTCTGAGTAGACTTTGTCTAAAAGGGCGGGATAAAAATCAAATAAATAAATAAAATTAGTTACACCAACAGGTACAACCACCCTAGTAACATCAGTGACAGCGATGCCAATCTGAAAATAGGGGGCTACTGGCTTTGCCCAAATGTGCAAGATGCTGGTGAAAAGGCCTTTTGGCGCTTTTCCAACACCCTTATGGTATAAATTATTGTTTGCAGGGAAAAAAAAGAAAAAATTAAGCATAGGGAACAGGCGGAATGCTGGGAGGAAGAAGGCAACATTGACAGAGGGAGAGAATCCGAAGCAGCGGTCTGACAACACAAAGATCACCGTGATCTGGAGGCGTTATTCTGCCTTCAGCAGCCGTCGTGAGTCTGATAGGAGCGAGAGGAGCCCTGAAGGAGAAACAGCTGGCCCCAGCCAGAATCCTGCTGATGTCTCCCAAGCAGAGTCCTCCAATGCTTAAGCCATGGGGAAAAACTTTATGAGAAGAAAGGAAAACTGGACAGAAAAGACAAAGTGGGATATGGCAGCATTGTTCCAAAATACAGATAGTCTCACAGCTAAGGGGAATAAACATTAACTATTGCACATGCTTTCTGTGACATTCTCTGCCATCTGAAATAGTATATGCCTGGTGGGAAAGAGCAAGGGTTGGCCAGCTATAGAGAGAATGCAGAGGCAGTTGTGTTGATAATTAAAAATCTAATCTTCAACTCCATAGTACAGTAATGTATTTATCAGGCAAATTCCCCCCAAAGCTGTGTGTGGGGAGAAATGCAAAATAAGGTGAATGCATTCAGGATCTCTAGAAAAACTACAGGTAAGAATAAAATTAAATATATATATATTTCCTTCATTACAGCTGGGTAAGGACAAGGGCAAAGGGAGTTTAAATGCAAATCTGTTGTGGGTTTTTTTTTTTCCCCCCCCATTGCTTTCACCATGAAGACTTGGTGATCCATAGGGTCCCTTCCAGCTCTGCAGTTCTATGATGGTGATGAAAATCTTGTGCTTTTTCTTCTTAATTTGTTTTTTCCCCTTTTTGTTGCTCTTGTTATTGTTGAGGTATCCTCCTCATATGAATGTTGAACCATAGAAAGAGAATCCAAATGAGTGATACCCAGTGTGGTGCAGTGGATAGAGTAATGGACTAGGACTCGGGAGGTCTATGTTTGAATCCCCATTCAGCTATGGAAGCTTACTGGATGGTGGGGGGAATGAAATGGTAAAACCACTCCTTAAAGATCTCACTTACCTTGAAAGCCCTATTAGGGTTGCTAGAAGTCAGCTCTGACTCAATGGCTCATAACAGCAACTTGTATGAATAGTAGGAGAAAGGTGGTGGAAGAAATAAACACGTTAAAATAATTGAGCCCAATGTTCTGGCCAAAAGGTCTGCATTGCAGAACCAGTTTCAAAATTGAGATTTGTAGATAGAACGAAGTAGAGACTGTAAGATACTACAGGTAACAGACTAAACCGAGCAGTGCATTTTAGATACAGCGCTGGCTAATCTCCACTTCTGAAATCTAAGACTGGTTGTGAATCAGATCTGTCATTTCTAGGGTTGGTAGCTGTGCTAGTCTGTACCTGCAGAAACAATGAAGAGACTTGTTGTAGTACCTTAAAGCCAGATTAGCACAAGAATCTGTGGTCCACTCCTTTGGATGTGGATTTTTTGTTGTTTAGTCGTTGTGTCCGACTCTTTGTGACCCCATGGACCAGAGCACGCCAGGCCCTCCTGTCTTCCACTGCCTCCCGGAGTTGGGTCAAATTCATGTTGGTAGCTTCGATGACACTGTCCAATCATCTCGTCCTCTGTCGTCCCCTTCTCTTCTTGCCCTCACACTTTCCCAACATCAGGGTCTTTTCCAGGGAGTCTTCTCTTCTCATGAGATGGCCAAAGTATTGGCGCCTCAGCTTCAGGATCTGTCCTTCCAGTGAGCACTCAGGGTTGATCTCCTTCAAGATGGATAGGTTTGTTCTCTTTGCAGTCCAAGGGACTCTCAAGAGTGGATGTGGATGCCTCAGTACAAATCATAATTATCAACAACAACAAAAAAAAAGGGTTCTGGCACCTTTAGGACTAAACAAACTAAATTCAATGTGAGGTTTTGTGGATTACAATCCATTTCTCCAAACACAAGAAGTGGATTGTAATCCATGAAAGCTCACACTGAATGAAGGAAAATTGTTAAGTCTTAGAGATACCACAATACTTTTGCTTCTGGTGTTGCGAATACAGACGAATACAGGTTTATCTCTGAAATAAGCGTATGCAGATATATCTTCTTGGTCAGCCTTGGTGTCTCTCAGCTCTATCTTTTGCTTTGGGCAAAAAAAAACAGTCAGCCGAAAGCAGTAAGAAAAAGAAACATGGCAGTCCTTGGTTATCAAGACCAGAGGCTGATTTTTGGTGGTGCATTGAGAAAAATGCACCTCTCAGACACGCAAGAGTGTGAGACAAGAGATTAAAGATCAGAGCATATAATTTATCTCTCCCTCCTCTTTTTTATTTTCCCTTCCTGGCAGAGCTCTTATGCGGCAGATAAAAATTTAGCAGGCGAAGCACAAGAGTCAGAGAAACTTCACCAGTTGAATTCCTCTCTGTTTGTCACATCCTTGTTTTAAAACTGGGAGACTGGTCCAGGGAAACAACTGTTCGAATCCTACATTGTTGCCATGTTGAATTTTAATTTGTTATATTTATTTTTATTGGTTGGTTGGTTTGCTCGCTTGCTTTGTTTTCATGCTGTCTTTGCCTCATATGCTTGCACGGACTAAGACGGTGAGCTCTTCGAAAACTCAATCTAGTAAAGCTCAACTAAAGTCAAGAGGGGGGGGGAAGAGAGAAAGTTTCCTTCCACGTAAGACAACCTACTGAAGCTCAACATCAAAAAACATCAAAAAAACTAAGATCATGGCCACTGGTCCCATCACCTCCTGGCAAATAGAAGGGGAAGATATGGAGGCAGTGACAGATTTTACTTTCTTGGGCTCCATGATCACTGCAGATGGTGACAGCAGCCACGAAATTAAAAGATGCCTGCTTCTTGGGAGGAAAGCGATGACAAACCTAGACAGCATCTTAAAAAGCAGAGACATCACCTTGCTGACAAAAGTCCGCATCGTCAAAGCTATGGTTTTCCAGTAGCGATGTATGGAAGTGAGAGCTGGACCATAAAGAAGGCTGACCGCCCAAGAATTGATGCTTTTGAATTGTGGTGCTGGAGGAGACTCTTGAGAGTCCCCTGGACTGCAAGGAGAACAAACCTATCCATTCTGAAGGAAATCAACCCTGAGTGCTCACTGGAAGGACAGATCCTGAAGCTGAGGCTCCAATACTTTGGCCATCTGATGAGAAGAGAAGACTCCCTGGAAAAGACCCTGATGTTGGGAAAGTGTGAAGGCAAGAGGAGAAGGGGACGACAGAGGACGAGACGGTTGGACAGGGTCATCGAAGCGACCAACATGAATTTGACCAAACTCTGGGAGGCAGTGGAAGACAGGAGGGCCTGGCGTGCTCCGGTCCATGGGGTCACGAAGAGTCGGACACGACTTAACGACTAAACAACAAGAAGCCAACCTGGGATTCAGGAGCTTAGGCCCCGGTGGCGTCCGTTGCCTAGCAACAAGGCCGTGTTTTTTTTAAAGACTAGCCCCACCCCTTCCGCCCAGGAGGCCTCTTGGTTTCCTTCGTCACTTCTAGGCCCCGCCTCCTCCAACGGCGAAGGCGCGAGACGCCAGCCGGGCGAAGGGGGCGTAGCCGGCGCCGGCCCTTTCTCGACGTCGTGCGCGTGACGTAGCCCCCTGGAGGGAGTACGTGGCAGTGACGTTGGCGGTCCGCCCTCTTTTCGGCTGGTCTGTTCGGTCCGTTCCCGGGGGTCGGTGTTCGGGATTGAGAAGCCGGAAAGCGCCTCGAGCCAGATTCGGGTCCGCTAGGCCGGTGAGTCTGGGCGGCCTTCGGGGCCCTTCCATTCCTTCCTTCCTTCCTCCCCCCTCCGCCGCCCCGACTCACTCCCGGTTCCTGTTTTCCTTTTTGTCTCCCGTGGTGCTCTTCCATAAAAGGTCCCCCTTTGCGGGGTCCCCCTTCCCTCTTCAAATAGTTCCTCCTCTCCACAGAAGCCCCCTCCTTCCTGCTGTGGTGTGTGTCCCCATAAAAGTGTCCCCCCCTCTTTCCATTCTCCCCCCCTTCCCCCCCTTCTTTCTCTCAGGTCATAGTTCAAACAACCTTCCCCAAAACTGGAGCTCTCCAGAGGTCTCGCAGTACAATACCCATCATCCTCAGCCAGTTTAGCCTGCCTGGGTGTGTGTGTGCTCCAGATGCGATGGATATCCTAGGAATTGTAATCCCACACATCTGGAGGGCACAGACAGGGAAGTCCCCTCCATCTCTTACCTCTCGCTGATATTTTGGTTTTCTTTCTGTGTGTCCTCACAAAAAAGTCCCTCTGGTCTTTATCCACACGAAAATAGGAGCTCAAACTCTTTCCCCCTCCCTTCCTTCCCTGCTGCCACTTTTCCCAAAAGTTCCCTCTTTTTAAAGGGTTCCACCTTCCACTCTTTTCTCTGTGGACCCAGAGGTTGGGAGTTCGATTCCCCACTGGGCTTCCTTGACAGGAGCCGGACTTGATGATCCAGAAGGTCCCTTCCAGCTCTGCCGTTCTGAGAATGATGATGATGTGGTCCCTTCTTTTTTGCTTGCCCCCTTTCCTTGTTGGAGCCTCCCAGAGAGTTTCCTTTGTAGATGATCCTGAGGACGATGTTGATCTTTGTTTCTTCAAACAGCAGGGACTCTTGGGTTCCCATGAGAAATAGAGGGTTTTAAATGATTAGACCTCTTGGTCTCTCTCTTTCTGTTTTACTGAGGAAGTGGTACAACATAAAGCACCTGATGTAGGGATCGTGTGCAGCTAAGCAGGACTGGATTTCATGTGAAGCAGCCCACAGACCCCATTACCTGTGCTCCAGAATGTAGGCGGAATGCACATTGCTGCCTAATTTTTTGTAGTTTGGATTTGGAAACTTATGTATATTAGGGTCTGATCAATATAAGTCTTAGTTTATAAAGTAACATAGCAAAAGAGGACAGTCACTGCCCGGAGGGAACTGGAAGTGGACTTTTCGGCTGAAGGGAACTGGGAGAATCAAAGACTGAGAAGGAATGGAAGACAGAAGGTTAAGATAGGGTAGTTCTAGCTATAGATGCTTCTTAGGCTTTGTTGGGATGAAACTGTGAAAGATCAGGTACTGCCTCAAGGTAGCTAGATCGTGACCCTGAAATTCTGTGGTCTAGTCCAGATTTAAAAACTCAGCTAGAGTAATTGACAGAATAAGAATCTGGATCCAGATTCGTTGTGCAGGATCACATCCTGAGGAATATACAATTTTTTGTAACAGTGGCTTAGCTGCATGAACTATGATTTTACAAATAAACCCTCATCACTAACTTGAGCCCAAGCTATCTCAAGGGCAGCATCTCCCTTGATGAGCCTGCTCGAGTGTTAAGATCATCAGAAAGAGCCTTTCTCTTAGTCCTGCCACAAGTGTCTTTGCTGGGGACACACGAGAGGGCCTTCTCTGTTGCTGCTCCCAAACACGGGAACTCCTTCCCACAAGAATGATGGCCCCATCATTCCTGTCCTTCCGCAAGCAGGCAAAGACCTTTCTCTTCAGGCAAGTTTTCCCTGAATTTACTGGCTTGCCTGAGTGGGTTTTTTAAATGGAGTGTTGTGCCTTATTGCTTTGAATGTGTTTTTGGTGTTACTTTTGTTTACCTTTTTTTAAGTGTGCTATTTGCTTGATCCTTGTATTTATGGCTGTCTGTACTTGAGTGCTGACTGTGGGTAATTCTGTATGTATTTGTGGAAATGGGCTCTTTTTAGCTTTGAATATTATCTTCTAATGATATAAGCCGCCTTGGGCCCTTTTTAAGGGGAAAGGCAGGGTAAAAATATTTTAAATAAATAAATAAATGAGGCCAGGGGGAGTTTTGGGCAAAAAAACATCTGGAGAGTGACAGTTGTCCCCCAGTGTCCTATTGTGAAATTCATATGTGTGCAGTAAAGATGGCTGTTTCCGGTTGGTTTTCACATTTGGTGGTACATTTGGAGAACCCTGTTGTATCAGAGCAAAGTCTACATTCTGTTTCCCATGACCTTTGCGAAACTTGCAAATAGAGCTGACGGTGACAGCTCTCTTAGAGTTGTGAATTTCAGTTTCTGTTTACTCCCATGTGTACTTCTCACATGGTGTGCACAGAGGTATACTGGGGATTGGACAGTTCCTCTGTGTTGTGGCTTGTGATCTAGCAGCCTTTTTGTGAGACGGGTGTGAGAAACTCCACCTTCCTAGCCAGCTTGGTGTCAGGGAAGTAATGCTTTGAATGGCAATGAAGGTCTGTTCCTCCCTCCCCTTCATTGGGCACATTTTGACCTGGTTTCTAAGGCATGGTAGAAACGTGATGGGCCCCTGCATGTCCTGCATTTGAATATGTCAGTAAACACAGAGAATGACGAAGTCATCGGAAGGAACGGGCTATGACTGTACTGCCCTGAATATGCCAAACTCGTCTGTTACCAAAAAAAAAAAAAAAAAAAAAAATTATTCAAGCAGGGGAGATGGCCAGAGTATACCAAGTACTGGCCAGAATCTGATCACTTACATTCACCAGCATAAATCTGACTGTGAATTGCTGTTAGGTAAGTCAGTACTTGTATTTCTTGTTGTGTATCAGTTGCATGAGCTAGCTCACAACAAGAAGTGCGAACATTTACTTCTTAACTAGCAGCAGTTCGCCATTGAGGTTTACACTGTTTGCCTTATGACCTTGTAACAGGATTCCAGCCCCTGTTTTCTGAATGGTCCATATCTCGGCGACCCCTGGTTCAATTCCCACTTTTCCAGGTAGAGTATAAGGCAGCTCCTTAAACTGTGGGGAGAAGCCACAAGTGACAGTACTGGGGTAGAGTGAAATCCACTTGTGCGACTCTGCTATAATAAACTTTACATGATATCTTCAGTCACCAATGTTAATCTGTAATTGAATTTAAAGTATTCTAAACTTCTCGCCCCCTGCAACAAGGTCCTGAAGCGGCCTAAGGGATCCCTTTAGACCCAGGGCAGCCTTTGGGAGCCTCAGAATGGCTGCTGGAGAAGCCTTTAATAACTGGATTGCCACCACTGGGATTGACCCCAGGATTCCAGCCAATATAAGGCCATTTGTGTATTCCTAGACAAATATATGTATTACCAAAACATACTGATCTGTATATGCCTTATGACAACAGATTGCACTCCTGTGGGTCGTTGCTTGGCTTATCTTCCACTTTACATGGAAATGGCCACAGATTGTCTTTTTCACTTTGCTTCTGGCTCCATTTTCCCCCCTCCTGGCTTTGTGTATTTATGGCAGTCTGTACTTGCGTGCTGACTGTGGGTAATTCTGTATATATTTGAGGAAATGGGCTTTACTTCCTGAAAGCTTATTTTAATTTTACATAATGTGTAACGGAAAAAAAGAAAAGAAACAGTTGACATACAAAACATATCAAATATTTTTCAAATACCATTTGTTTTTGAAATATCAATTTTTAATTATGTTATTATTTGATACGTGCCCATGGGCATGACTGCTTGGGCATATGTGAAATATAACTTTCCACCCTAAGTTAGGAACAAAGATTGTCGGCCTGCAAAAGGAAAAGAACAAAGTGCAATATTAGCCTTGGCTGCATCGTAAGGTTTGGGTAGAGGAAGCAGTTGTTGCTTTTTGGAGCAGTGAGTTTAACCTAAGAGAGAGCTTTTAAGTTTGCTTCTCACAGTGTTCTGAGATCCTGGCAGACACGATGGTAATGAGACAGAGCCAAGCAGTCTGTGTTTCAGGGCAGGCTGGGTTGTCTGACCGAGTGGAAGAATTTGCTTCAGGCAGAACAGTGAATGGCAGGGATATTTCAGAGATGGGCAGCTGCCTGTTTTATTGGCTCAAGAATCCCAGAAACCAACCAGCAGAGCTTTTGGCAAACTTAAATTTAAAGAATTCTTGAGCCCTCCCCGGCATTTTGTCTGAATCTAAGAGCTGAATCTCTTGGCCTTTCCACACAAAAATCCACTCCTGACATCCCAAATTGTCTTTGTTTCAGCATTATCAGTTGGGTCAGCTCCTTTTTTTCCCCTGGTTGTATATGTACAGTGAGGTGGGGAGTCATGGGTCTTTGCTGATCTGTTGTGTCTTTCTGCCTGGGATAAATGAAGGTAGGAAATTGATGTCTGAATGATGTAGCAAGGCCTCTAAAGATGTTGGCTCATTTAGGATATGGATAGTGGTATCATCATCTAGGTTCTGATTCATACAATGCAGTGCCTTGGACCAGCAGGGCTGTGTTTGTTTAGCGGCTGCATTTACACCTAGCTTTCTTCTAAGGAAATTGAGGCAACCTAGTTCAGTCTTGCATCAGTGTTTGAAGCAAGGCAGGCTGAGAGAAGGAGCAGCCGGGTTCTTAAAACCAGTAATGGAGAGGACTGTAGCATATATGTAGGGCTGTGGAACATATGACTTCCCAGATGTTGCTGGCCTGCAATTCCGATTAAGAACAGATTTTCTGCTTCCAAAGGGACTCGGCTCAATGAACCTTGAGGTCCCTTCCAACTCTACAATTCTTTCACTCTGTGTTTCACCCCTGACACTGGCCATGCTATGGTGTCCACCATATATGGAGGGCTGTGCATTCCCCATTCATAATCTAAGATGATGTTTTTGCACTGCAATTCCCAGAAACCCCAGCCAGCACAGCTGGTGGTGAAGGCCTCTGGGAATTGCAGTCCAAGAACAACCTGGGTTACTCAAACGTTGGGAACCACTGATCGAAGACTTTTGCACAATGAAAGTCACCGTGGAGGGCCCTGGTAGCCTTTGCAGTAGTTTACTGATGGCACTTTGTTTTACCTCCAAGCACCAGGTTATGAGCCTCCATGAATACGAGGAAACGTCACGGCTCTAGAAACACCGAGCAGGGCGTTTACCTGGGACCTCCCCAGACACAGGTTTTGCCCCCGCTCACTGCCGCCGCTGCTACTGCCACAACCTTGTTCCCGCCACCCCTGCCCCTGCGGGACACCATGTCATGTCAAGACCGCACCCAGGAGTTCCTGTCCACCTGCAAGTCCTTGCAAAGCAGACAGGTGAGTGCCACATCTACGGGAGCCCGTGCAGGATCCAGCTGGCTCTGTGGGGCCTCATTGGGGGGCCCGCGTAGGTAGAGCCCACCAAGAATCAGCCGATGTGCATGTATGGGGCAGAGGAGCCTGGCCTCTCTTTCAGCCTGCCACAGTGCCACACTTATGGGCTAACTGAATTTCAATGTTGAGTCTGTGCATGGAATTGCTGTGCATTTTTAAAATTAACAGTGATGGAGAGGAACCAAGGAGTAGGGAATAAATGTAGCCCTTCATTCCTCACTCTAGTCTCAGTGTCTCCCACAAGCTCCTACTGCCTTCCAGAAAAACTCCATTTACACCTTTGGAAGCTTCCCTTCCATTGCTAATAAAAGCCACAGGAAGGGGTTGTCAGGCCCAAGGTGGGAAAGGAAGCTGATTTTAACCCCTTCAGTACTTTTGCTCTCATTGTCACTCTCTCTCTCTTTTTTTTTCTTTTTCACTTCTGCTTGTTACTCCCGTAAGAAATATTTTTAAGTTGAGCACATTCGTTCCACGCAAACAATTGGAATCCTGTTTAGTTTCACTCTTAGCCGACACTGAGGACAGCATTTGGATAACTGGACGTGTAGCTTGGTTCGTCCCTAAAGACGCTGGAGATCCAAAATAAAAATGCAAATATTGGCATTGGGGTGATAGTCTATCAGCAGGTCTATCAGTAGGAGAATGAGTGGAAGGTAGCTGCCGTATCAGAAGAGGCATATTTTTCGGACACTCTCACTTCGGGAAGCTTGGACCAATAAAAAGAACACTGGCTTTCTTCTTTTTCCTTATTTTATCTTTTTCTTTTTTTCCTGCTTGTTTTCTGTTCTCTTCTTTTTGTTCATGCGTACCTAACCCAGCAGCAATTGCCTTTCCCCCCCATCTTCTCATTTGCAGAATGGGCTGCAGCTCAACAAACCAGCACTGAGTGCTGTACGGCAAAGAAGCGAATTCACTGTCATGGCCAAGTGAGTGGACCAACTGTTTGCTTTCCTGAAGGGGTGGGCAACTTTGTCCCGGCCCCTGGGCCAGTTTTCTACACACACCCACACCCATAATCCTCTGGGAACCACACAGACTACCAAATGTAAAATATTAATAACAACAATAGCCATAAATAAAACTTCAGAAGTCTCTTCCTAGTTCTGAAAAATTGTGATTTTATTAATTCATTTTATTAGTTACATTTCTATCCTGCCCAATTGTTTTATCATATACATTTCTATCCTGCCCAATTAGCCACTCCTCTGGGAGGTTAACAGCAATTAAAAACAACAACAACAACAGAACTACCCACCCCAGCCAACAAAGATGTGAATAATGAGATCCAAACAGTAACAACAATGACCCCCAAAATTAAATAAGCCTAGAGGCAACAGCGAATCCAGGGGTGTGAACCAATACAGGAGGCCCATGATTTATTTAAAAGGTGCTTTGCCACTCCTGGTATCTTTCAGAAGCCTAATTCTGTTTTCTGCCATAAAAAGAGGGGCTGGAGCAGCAAAATCGGCCCCTGGGGGAAGTGCATGTCGCTCCTGGGGTGAACTTTGCCGACGTGCTTTAGAGGTTAATTCCAGCAAGGGCTAATATAAAGGATGTGGGCAGGGCAGGGGGATGCTGAGAACTGTTACGTTTGTCCCTATCTGATGTCAAGTCAATCCCTCTATCATGGCAAGAACGGTGACCGGTGAAGTGGGTGGTGGAACAGAAAGGGTGGGAAATGTTTAGGAAATGTTGAGACCTTGAAGGATCTTGAGCAGTGGTTCCCAGCCTTGAGTCCCCAGATGTTATTGGACTGCAACTCCCAGAAGCCTTCACCTCTACCTGTGCTGGCAAGGGCTTCTGGGATTTGCAGTCCAAGAACACCAGGGGACCCAAGGTTGGGAACCACTGATCTGGAGCAACTGTCCCCTCTCTGGCATGCTCTGGATATTCTGGGCTGCATTAATCAGGAATGCTGTTTTTTTAACTTACAGGTTCTTAAATGTTGTTTTTTTAAAATCGTTTTTATACTTGGTTTTTAAAATCTTAATGTATGTTTCATTGTTTTTTAAATGTGGTACTGTATTTATATAGTGTTTTAAAAATTATTATTTTATCTGTTGTTAGCCCCCTTGGGTCCCCTATGGCAGCGGTCCCCAACCTTTTTTGGACCGCAGACTGGTTGGGGGGTGTGGGCTCTGTGCGCGGGGAGGGCAGGGGCACCCCGCGCTCGCGGGTGGGCGTGTCGCACTTGCGGAGGGGCGTGTCGCGCTTGCGGGGTGGGTGTGTCGCACTTGTGCGCATGCCTGCAAGTGCGACACGCCCACCCCGCAAGCATGACACGCCCCTCCACAAGCGTGACACGCCCACCCGCAAGTGCGACACGCCCATCGTGCATGCGTGGGGGGGGCGGAGATCCGTGGCTGCGGCCCAGTTCAAGGAATCCCACGGACTGACACCGGGCCGCGGACCGGGGGTTGGGGACCCCTGCCCTATGGGGAGAAAGGCAGCATAAAAATAATTTAAATAATTTAAATAAATAGCCATCACTCCCTACCCGTGTAGGCAATAGCTGGGGTTAAGCGATGCTTGCTTCCTTTTTATTGCGGTTAATTTGCCAAATCCTTGTGATTCTCAGACGCATCGGGAAGGACCTCAGCAACACATTTGCCAAGCTCGAGAAGCTAACGATATGTGAGTATTCGGACAAAGCGGAAGAGAATCGGGAGAGCCTCTAAAATCTGAGCTTTTGGGTTGGATGTTGGATGTGGGTGGAAAGCTCAGTGGTTTAAGTCTCTGGCTGTGGAGCCAGAGGTTGGGAGTTCAGTTCACCCACTGGGCCTCCTTGACAGGGGCTGGACTTGATGGTCCATAGGTTCCCTTCTAAGATTATTCTAAGATAAGATTGGGAGACCTACCATGTTTCCTCGAAAATAAGACAGGGTTTTATATTAATTTTTGCTCCAAAAAACGCATTAGGGCTTATTTTCAGGGGATGTTTTATTTTACAGTCATGTCATCTTCTGGTTGCTGCACAAGAGTGGAGGGTGGGGTTTCACTTCACTGGGGCTTATTTTTGGGGTAGGGCTTATATGACGAGCATCCTGAAAAATCATACTAGGGCTTATTTTCAGAATAGGTCTTATTTTTGGGGAAACAGGGTAGTGTTTGGGGTAACTAGGACTGGAGGGGTGCCAGAGCACCATCAATAGCTAAAGATCTTGCTCTTTGCGTCTTTAGTGGCCAAGCGGAAGTCCTTGTTTGACGACAAGGCGGTGGAGATCGAAGAACTGACCTACATTGTCAAACAGGTAAAGGCCTCTGTCTTAGCTCATCAGCAAGACAGGAATAAACAGAGCTTTCTATATTTGCTCTTTCTTTGCTGATCTGCTCTTCTTTGGATGTGGTGAGATGTACCAAAAGTAAGGTGTGAATCTAGAGCACACAGCAAGTTGGGGGAAAGGCCAACCCAGGTCGATGTGACGGGAGGTGCTGCTGTTCCATTCCCAGTCATTCATTTCCTTCACGCAGTCTCTTGAACTTGTGTAGGTATGAAGTCTGCTTGTTGAGAAAGAGTCTGGAAACAAACTTACCCGTATTTTTCCGTGTATAAGACGCCCCCATGTATAAGACGCCCCCCCACTTTTCTAACTCAAAATTAAGAAATCTAAGTGGAGCTTAGCAAGTGTAGAGGGGAAGGAATCAATGTCCTGCAGGATCACTTTGATCCCTGCTTTCCCCTCCACTTGTGTTTGTTTTCTCCTCAGCTTACTTCCGTGTATAAGACGACCCTCAATTTTTAGTCTAAAGATTTTAGACAAAAGTATAGTCTTGTACACAGAAAAAATACAGTATTTCCAGGCTTCTGATCTTGGAACGTTGGGCCGCCCTGCTCTCTCCACCCACCTCGCTCATGCAGTCGCTTTTCTTCCCTGCAGGACATCAACAGCCTGAACAAACAGATTGCGCAGCTCCAGGAGTTCGTCAAGGCCAAAGGCAGCCAAAGCGGGAGGCACGTGCAAACCCACTCGAACACCGTGGTGGTGTCCTTGCAGGTCAGGCCTGGGGCAGCGAGGCAAAAGGCCGTCCTGCGACACCCTTTTGCCCCTATTCTTGGCGGTGGTGGGTGGGCCTGATGCCGGTTACAGGCTAAAACATCAAGATTCCCAGGTCCTGCCCAATGTATGTTTAGCAAGTAGGAGCATGGAATGGGAACTGGCATAGAGGCTTAAAAGAATCGTCTGATCTTGGCTTCCACATTTTCCTTTCTCTCACCCCACCCTTCTTCTTCTTTTTTTTCCACAGTCCAAATTAGCCTCCATGTCCAATGACTTCAAGTCCGTGCTGGAGGTGCGGACAGAGGTAAGTCTCTTGCTCTCAAACTGCAGTAGAGAAGTTCAAAGGACATGGTCATTTAGATGCCTCGGGTCTCGATTAGACAGCTCTTACCCTCAACCTATGTCAAGGACGAAATCACAGAGAAGGGCTAAATGTATCATTTTGATGCATTTCCCATTTTGTTAGTACTTTTGTTTTCCTTTTGGAGAAAGGGGAACCAAAACACCCAGTCAAAACATCGGTGAAAATTAGAGCACCTTCCAGATACAGCCTAGAGCTTGGAAATAATTCATTAAACTGTGATTTGTTAACAATTTTGGCCAGGATTTAATATGTTGTTTTAATCTTTAAAGGCCAGTGGTACTTTCAAGTACCAATTATCAGTCTTGTTGCTTTAATTTTATCACAGTTCATTTTTAGGTGTGTGGGGGTGTTTTTTTTGACAGTTTTTAAAAATCTGTGAAATATTCACAGAGATTCAGATCTCAAATCTTTCTCAATATTGCATCAGGGAGAAAATAATTTGCTTTTAACGTTATAATGTTAGATCAGCATTTCCGAGCTCCAGGATAGCCGGTGCTAGTGATGAAAATGAGACAAGGATTTTAATTGTTATGGAGGCTGTCTTGGAGAGTAGGAGGGCCAAGGAGGCTGACTCACGGGAAGCCTTGAGATGAAGCAGAGGGGTTCTGGAGAGGGTAGTGAAGAAACCTTGAGAAGGGGGTTCTGGAGAGGGCAGTGAAGAAACCCAACTTTTCCGAGCTCTCATTGACCACACAAGCCAGGATGGGTCTAATCAAAGGCATCAAAGTCGGTTTGATCAGTGTCCAGGCTTTGGGAACCTTACAGACAGAACAGAGACACAGTGGTACCCTTTGATGTGTGTTCTCTTGCAAGTGGTTTCAGAAGCATTCAATGCCCCAGAGCTGAACTCTGTGCCTTCTCATGTTGGCATGTTCTCCCTCTACTTTACTTCCTTCTGCAGAACCTCAAGCAGCAGAAGACTCGTCGAGAACAGTTTTCCCGCGCCCCTGTGTCTGCCATGCCCTTGACAGCGAGCAACTTCAGTGAGTTGGATGGTAGAGTCCGTAACATAACTGCTGGATGGCTCAGTGGTTTAGGTCTCTGGCTGCGGAGCCAGAGGTTGGGAGTTCGATTCCCCCACTGGGCCTCCTTGACAGGGGCTGGACTGGATGATCCAGAGGGTGGTGACCCCAAGGGATGCTCGAAAACCTGCTACTACAAACCATCACTTTGGAACTCGCTCCCACCTGAGGTCCCGTTAGCCCCACCCCTCCTTGGGTTTAGGAGACAAGTTAAAACCTGGCTCTTTTCACAAACCTTTTATGGTTTTACTCCATAGTAATCTCACTGAATGATTGGACTTTTTTTTTTTGTACTTAAGAACTTGACCTGTTTTTGCTGCCTAATATTATTGTACTCAACATTTGTAACTATTTTATAGTCACTGTACAGTACTTCATTAGTTATTTTATTGTTGGCTATTATGCTCCTTGCTTGCTGTTTATGTGGTTTTTTTAAAAAAATAGGTTGTTGTGTACTTGTGATTTGTTTGCCACCCAGAGTAGTGGCTTTGCCACTCGTTGGGATGGATGGATGGATAGATGGATAGATCCATCCATCCATCCATCGATTGATTGATTGGCTGGGGAGGGGGAGGAAATGGGAAGCGGTGAACCTTTCTTAGCTGAGGGAGGAACAGGCTGCAGACTTTGACATATTGAACCAATCCCGCAGGTGGCTCCACCATGCTTCAGGATGAACCCCGGCATTCGGGGGATGTGGCTATTGACATGGACAACCGGGCCAGCCAGCAGTTGCAGCTGATCAACGAACAGGTGCTTTGGGGTGGGAGGGTGGGTTTGTACGTGGGTGGGGAATTTCAGGTGCTTGCTTGAGAGCACTAGAAATAATTACAATGAAAGAGGCTGGCTGGTTTTATTTCAAGGGTGATGTATTTGTTGAGAATTTTGATTATAACATGTATTCTCATAACATCAGCAGAGTAAGGAGATATCGGTTAGCAGAGATACTTATGACACTGAGAGAGTAAAACCAACAACTTAGTCTATTTACTTACCGAAAAAGGTTGGGGAACGCTGTTCTAGAGTACATAGTTAAGTTTTTCTAGAAGTTTGCAGTGGTACACAGTGGAAGAGGCTGTTTCTTGAGTTTATAGATTACATAACAGAAAGATGAGAATCATGCAACACCCCCCCAGATGTTTTGAGCTGCCCTACTCCATTAGCTCCCCGGGGGGAAAGGGGGGGGGGTTATTACTGGAAAAAAGAATGGTCAATCCTGAAAACTCTCAGGCACAGCAATTCTCATGCTAACCAGATGTGGGCCCCCATACCATTTAGAAGTTAAGAAAAACCTTTTTAACAAAAAAGTGAAATATCAGGATATTTCTCCATGGGAGAGGTTTGGGACTTTCCTTAGAAATTAAGAAGGATCTTAAACCTTCCTGAGGAAAAGGGGTAGAGGTAGAGTGCCCTGGGATTTCCTATCTGCAACCATGCCTGTATCTCCCGTTCCTCTTTGCAGGATTCATACATCCAGAGCCGGGCAGATACCATGCAGAACATTGAATCTACTATCGTAGAGCTGGGCTCCATATTCCAGCAGCTGGCACACATGGTCAAAGAGCAAGAGGAGACCATCCAGAGGTAGGAGTGCCGTGCCCCACCGAAGAGCGCTCTCTTCCTGATATTCTTGTGTTGGGAAGGAATGCTTCCAAGCCCAAGTGCCAGCATTTCCATTCCATGGCTGCAGCTGCAGAAGAGCCACTGCAAATCCAGTGTGGGGAAAGACCGCGAACTGACGGGTGTATCATGTACAGTAGGGTCCCCATATCCGTGGGGGATCGGTTCAACGATCTGCTGTGGATGCCTGAAACTGTGGATATATGAACCCTATCTATATTTTTTTCAGTGGGAAATTTCAACCGTGGATACCGGTTTTGCAGATACGGGGCTCCTACTGTATAATTATTATGTCAGTGACAGCTCGGCAGTATGGGTTGGTATGACTGCCATTGTGGCATGCCCAGAGCTACCTGGTGAGCTCATGATTGATGCAAGAGTTGGGCTACCTTCTTTTTTCATATTTCATTCTCTTCGCCACTACCAGGGAGATGTCAGCACCCCAATACCCACCCAGGCCCATTGGTACCACTGCTGGCACTGGCCTAGGCCCTCTTTTGTTTTTCCCCCACAAAGCTCTCACCAACTCCCAGTAACATCTGTCTTATTTTTAACAGTGGCTCCTAAATGTTTCCATATTTTCGTTCTCCCCAAATGAGATGGTTGCTGTGCTTTTATGGTGGAGGCCCTTTGTGCACAGCAGGAGAGGAAGCTGAACACGTTCCATATGTGTTGTCTCTGACGCATTTTTGCTATCACCTGGCAGGACAAAGTTCCAAATAGAGTAGTCCTAGAACGAGCTGGAATTTTTAGCATGTATACATTACTGAAACAGCGACGTCTACGTTGGCTTGGGCATGTCGTGAGAATGGCTGATGGTCGGATTCCAAAAGATCTCCTGTATGGAGAATTAGTGCAGGGAAATCGCCCCAGAGGGAGACCACAGCTGCGATACAAGGAGATCTGCAAGCGGGATCTGAAGGCCTTAGGAATGGACCTCAACAGATGGGAAACCTTGACATCTGAGCGTTCAACCTGGAGGCAGGCGGTGCATCATGGCCTCTCCCATTTTGAAGAGGCCCTTGTCCAGCAGGCCGAGGCAAAGAGGCAGTCACAGAAGCAGCAAAATCAGGGAGCTGGACAGGGGACAGATTGTATTTGTCTTCAGTGTGGAAGGGATTGTCACTCTCGAATTGGCCTTCTCAGCCACACTAGATGCTGTTCCAAGTCCTCTATTCAGAGCACGTTACCATAGTCTCTCGAGACTGAAGGATGCCTAATCTAATGGTGGAGGCGGCCTCTTTTTCCTAACGCCATTCCTCAGACTTTGTATTGACTCTTAGGGCATTTTCAGGTGGGTGATGATGGCAGACCCCCTAGGGCCGGAAGCAGCTGCCTCACACAACAAACTGGGGGGGTCAGAATATGAGGAAAAACTTAAAGCAAAAGCAGTGTCCTGCTTCTGTACTGCCCCATAGTGCTTAAAGCACTCTCTGGGCGGTTTACAATTTAATTACACAGGCTACACATTGCCCCCTCCTCCAGCAGGCTGGGCACTCAATTTACTGACCTCAGAAGGATGGAAGGTTGACCTCAAACCGGCTGCCAGAGCTCAGGATTGAACTCGGGTCGTGAGCAGAGTCTTGACTGCAGCACTGCAGTTTTAACCACTGCTCCAGGAGGCTCCTTAATCTATTAGTCCTGCATTTTTGCAGATGGCCTGAATTTTTTTTTTTTAATGCTGGGTGCTGAAATAACTTCCGCTGGCTTTGGCCACTGCACCCTTAAAGGTTGTCACAATTTTCTGCTCCAACGCAGGCAACAACACGGTGCTTTCAGATGACCCTGGGCTCCTTGGTAGAAGTGTCCTCAAACCTGGAATCAGCTTTGGCTTTGTACAGTGCTCGTGGTACCCCCGTGCTCTGTCATTAATCTCTCTCCAAGGCAGATTCAGTGCTTTGGGGTCTAAACACTTAGAACTCTTCAGGTTTGAACTGCAAGTCTAGAAATTCCTGAGGAATTCTGGGAGCTGTAGTCTGCACACTTCTCCTTTCTCACTATAAACTCCTTAATCTCTCCCCTTGTGCATCAATGGTTTAATCTGCCTGTTGTTAGGCTTTCCTTTGCTGATTAAGACACTGTGCTTGATGGGTCGAGGGGTGTGTTTGTTGCCCTTTCGATGGGCTTCACCTGCTCTTCCTTCTGCCACTTCCGCAGAATCGACGCCAACGTGGAAGACGCACAGCTGAATGTCGAAGGGGCGCACACAGAGATCCTGAAGTACTTCCAATCTGTGACCTCCAACCGGTGGCTTATGGTGAAGATCTTCCTCATCCTGATTGTCTTCTTCATCATCTTCGTGGTGTTCCTGGCCTGATCGGGGGAGGGGGAGTCGGCTCAGGCGCCCGACACCCTCCCTTCTGCCCATCTACTTTCTCGGAGCGGCATCTGTAGACTCTGGACTCTCCCGCTCTCTTCTGAGGCCAGTGAGGACGAGCGTTGCCCAAGCCATGGCTGGTACCCACGGGACCCATCCTTGCCCGTGGTGACTTTTCATTTCCGTGGCTCTTGGGCCTGGAGCGGGGCCACCCTGACTGGAGTGCAATATCATTTGGGACTACGCTGTGAAGGGCTTCGCCTCCACCTCCTCCTTCCCAAATGGGACACGGATCTAGATGGGTGTATGTGTAGCGGGACCAGAATCGTGCGCCTGCTGCCCTGTTCTGTATATTTTGCCCTAACCCTGGGACTCAAAAGTGCTAACAGAATCCCAACCTTCATCTCTTTATCTTTTTTAAAAAATGACATTAATATACTTGTGTGGGGTTTCAGCGTCCTTCGCCTTTCTATACAGCGGGCAGGGAGCTGTGGCTTGTAGGATTGCGAGGCTACCCCTGGCTGTGCCTTTTGCCCTGTTCGGAGGGCAGTGCACATTTCCCCCTCTCCCCAGCCCCTGACTGACTCCCACTGTGGCATATTTAAATCTCTCTCTTGCCCCCCCCCCCCCCCGCAGCTATGGTGGGGAGTTCCTCTATCCCCTTGTACAGGAACAGCTGGCCTCCACAGCCCCCCAAAAAGGTTTTCAAGCACATCTGGTTCTTCTTGCCCAGAGTGTCCTCGTATGACACTTCCTCCTTCCCTTTTGTTTCTTCTTCGAGAAGGAAGGTTTCTCTTTTGCACACACAAAAAAAGTTTGACACATTCAGTCCTAAGTATTCCTTCTCTGAGCCCAAATTCTCCCTGCCGGTGTAGATTAGAAGGGGTTTAACTCCACTCTCTTTGCTGCCACCCTTCCTGACGTTTGGGGGAAAGAGAAGGCACTCAGTTCTGCTAAGAGGTTGCACCTCTTAGTAAATGCACTCCATGTCTTCTTGCTATCCGAAACAAATTCACCCCCTAGTGCTTCCTCTTGCTCTCGTTTGAGGTCCAAAACCGCTTCCCCCCATCCCATTTACCCCTTGCAGAAAAACAGAAGAAAACTTTCTGATGCCCTGATTGGTTCCTCTTTACACTCTTTGCTATCAACATAGCTGTTTAACTTTCTTCCTAGATTCTACCTGCCCAGCCTCTTGAATAGCCTATGCTAAGGCCATTTTGCCCTTCCCCCTGGCCTGGTTATGGTGGCTGAGTCGCAACACCCAATCCCTGCTTATGGTCGACCCACCACCTACCTCTTTGACCGGGTGGTGGGAGTTCAGCTCCTTAAGTTGCCATGGCCTTACCATTCCACACTCAGCGCCCCCCTTTGATTCCCCAAAAGCAGGCTCTTTGCTGTGAGGTGTTGGGGGGCTGAGGGACACCTGCTATCTATTGTCCAGCCAAGGTGGAGGATGGGTGGCGTGGTGGTGTTAACCTAACCATGTTTGGGAGGAGACCAGTACGGGCCCTTGGCCTGTGCTTCGAAAATGATTAAAAAAAGCTTTAAAAAATAAAAAGTCATCTATTTGTTCTGTGTCCTGTACACCAGCATGGATTGGTTTATTCAGAGGGCGAGGAAGCTGCAGCCCTCCAGATGTTCACAACATATCTTTATATCTTAAGGTGGGGGTTTGCTCACCTTAACATTTGACATTTTGCCTGATCTAAACTGGCTGCTTTACTTAATGTATTATTTATTTATTTATTTATTTATTTTAAAAAATATTTTTACCCAGTTGGGTTTTTTTGGCTCGTAACTCCGTATTTATTTATTTTATTTAAAATATTTTTACCATGCATTTCCCTTTAAAAGGGCAGCTTACATCATTAAAAGATAATATTCAAAGCTAAAAAGAAGTGTATAAATACAGGGGGTGGGGGAAGGATCAAGCAAATAGAACACTTAAAAAAACGGTAAACAAAAGTAACACCGAAAACACATTCAAAGCAACAAGGCAAAACACTCCATTTAAAAAACCCTCTCAGGCAGCCAGTAAATTCGGGGAAAGCTTGCCTGCTTGTGGAAGGACAGCAAAGATGGAGCCAGCCTGGCCTCCTGTGGGAGGGAGTACCTTAAGGTGCACTGCTCTTCTAGTTTGGTTTTAACTGCCGGTTTAGGTATTTGGCTGCAGAGCCAGAGGTTGGGAGTTCGATGGTTGAGCATTTTCAGCTTTCAAAAAAGAAGACCGAGGGGAGATAGGATAGTATTTTTCAAATACTTGAAAGGTAGTCATAGAGAGAAGGGGCAGAATCTCTTCTTGATCTTCCCAGAGTGCAGGACATGTCATAATGGGCTCAAGGCACAAGAAGCCAGATTTTGGCTAAATATCAGGGAAAAAACGTCTTAACTGTTAGAGCAGTACGATGATGGAACCAATAACCTCTGGAGGTGGTGAGCGCGCTCCAATGCTGGAGGCATTCAAGAAACAATTGGACAATCATCTAGTAAGATCTGCTTTGACTTGGATTCCTGCCTTGAGCAGGGGGTTGGACTGGATGGCCTTAGAGGGCCCCTTCCAAATCAAATTATTCAAGGGTTCTATTCCCGACTGTGAAGCAGAGCCAGCCTTGGGCAAGCTGCACAGTCCCAGAGAAAAGGAAGGGTAAACCACCTTTGAGTATCCTCTACCTGGAAATGCCTGAAAAGGGTTGCCATAAGTCAGAATTAACACGACAGCACCATATTTATTATACCCGATGAAACAGGCTAAGGAAGCCTTAAATGGAACTCAGAAACAAATAGCCGATAATATTAGTTACAGAGCTTTGAACTGGGAGATCTGGAGAATTCAACCCTTTAGAACAGTTTGTATTATTTATTTTAAGAACTGTTCTTTTTTACTTTGTCCTCACCAACTCTATAATGGCTTTTTTTAGATGGCAAGTTTGAAAATACGTTTGTGTCACTTTCCTGACATAATATCAATTATGGAGATATAAAGTCTTATTTAATCCTGTCTTTTCTGAAGTTAAGACCCAGCAGCAAAGGCGACAGACGGGTGCTGTGTGGGATGTGATCATCTATTTAAAAGATGCTGGAAAAGAGGGTCGCCAAAAATAAACAAACCTATGGAAAATTAGTTTGTACCCCGGTGAAGTTATAACTAAACGGTTTAGGACCTTGATACTTGGCAGATCGCCTTCTCCCACCTAGTTCTACCCGAATCACCCGTCATAGCCAGGAGGGACGGCTGAGGGGCCTAACGCCGAGAGAGGCCTGGAAAGAAAGAACAAGAAACCGGGCCTTCTCGGCAGTGGCCCCTCGGCTTTGGAATAACCTTCCATCAGCGATCCGCCTGGCTCCCTCGCTGGGTGTTTTTACGAGCCAATTAAAAACTTGGCTCTTCAGGCAGGCCTTCCCTCCTGTCACTATTTGATTTTATTTTATTATAATTTCCCCCCCCCATCTTGAGTATTATTAATATTATTGTTTTGAACTATTTTATTTTAATTTTAATTGTTCTAATGTTTTTATATTTAATGTTTATGGAACCTGCCCTGAGTAGACTTTGTCTAAAAGGGCGGGATAAAAAAAATCGAATAAATAAATAAATAAATAAATAAAATAACTAAGTTCTTGGATGGGCAAAAACAAACGCGGCCAAGACTCGGAAGTTGAGCCGCGCTCGACCCTTCTTTTTTTTTTTTTTTTTTTTTTTTTTAGTAAATCTATGCTCAGGAGGCACCATAGGCGGAAGTCGAAGAGCTAAGGACGGTTTTCTTCCTTTTTCAAGAGGTCGGCGGAGTGGAGCTCTGCGCCTGCGCGCGGGCATGCGCCGGCGTTCGTTATTAGTTCGTTGGTCGGCGGGGCCAGGGCTTTTGACCTCGTTCGCTCCAAGCATGCGCGGTCTGCGTCTCCTCTTTCGCTCCGTGTGAGGGGAAGTGGGTGAGGGGCGAGGAGGCGCTTCGGCTCCGGGACCGAGTCGTGAGGGAAGGTCTTTCGAGGCCTGGCCGGCGCCCAACACCGTCCTTTCCCGCGGCCGACTCTCTCGGAGGCCTTTTCCCCTCGATGGCCGACGGAGGGAAAGGGGGATACAGCGGTGAGAGGGGCCGAGGGCCGGTCGGGGCCCCGAAGGGGAGACTCCTGTGAGGGGAAAAGCGAGGGCTTCGGATGAGGGGGAGGCCGGGAGGGACAGAGACCGAGGAGGGAGACCCGTTGGCCCCAGATAATTGTTTATTTGAAACAAATCGAGGGGTGGAAGGGCTTGAGGAGGGACGGGGGTCTCCTTGGAGGAGGCTGTGTGTGTGTGTATGTGTCTTTGTGGTGGGAATCTCCTATGAAGGATGCGAGGGTGTGTTTTTAAAAATCAAACCCGTTTAAATAAGTTGACCACCAACCTCGTCAAGCTGATTTAAAGCCTTTAAATCCAATCAAATTTGACTTTAAAAAAAAAAAAAACAATATGAATTAAAGGGTGATGTCGAGACGTTTAAATTGTTGGTTTTTAAATCAAGTGGGTTTTAAGAGATCGAATCCTAAACCACAACCAACTTCGATCAAATTGATTTTAAAAAAATAAATGGATTTGATTTAAATTGTTTAAGTTGACCGCGAACCTCATTAAGGGTGGTTTTTTTAAAAAAGCACTTGAATTGTATTAAATGCGATTTTCAAAAAAGGCAAGTGTGAATTGAATTGTGATTAAAAACTGTGATGCTGAGACGTTTAAATTGTGGTTGAAATCTAATTTAAATCTGCTATTGAGTTTAATTACGCAACTTACACAGACCTGATTCAGCCTGTAGTTCACGATTTAAATCGAGCTGATTTTTTTAAAAATTCAAAAGTAAATTTAAATTTAAAAAAAAATGTGTTTTTGGTTATGTCAATCCAGAAAACCCACCATTTTTAAAATTTAAATCGTGATTTAAACAAATTTGATTTTTTAAAAAAAAAATCATTGGTTTTTTTTTTTAATCCACCCTGGAATGATGGATATTGTGCATTTTTTTTGTAGGGAATAGGGTGTCGTCAAAGCTGTATAGGCATCACTGGGAAGGGTGTCTGTCTGTCTGTCTCTGAATGTACAGTAAAACAAAGGAAGGAAAGAACAGGGTCGTCAAGGAAGGGAAACAACAAGGGAAGATGCTCTTTACCGAAAGCGTGATCCAGGACTATCAAGCATGGGAAGGGAGACCATAGGGAATGGGGCAGGGGGTGGAGATTGTATCAGATTGGCTGTTGGGGGGGTAAAGAAAGTGAAAATATGTTCTTGCTTGGGATGATCTCAGGGTTATGTGCAACAAGCATGTTTTAGGAAGAAGACACAGATTAAAGTGTTGTTGTAGAAGTCAGCCACTCATTTCTATGTGTTGTATCTGAGGAAGTGGGTTGTACCATGGAGACCCAGGTAGCGTCCGTGGTTCGGTCTGCCCATTTACATCTTCGGCGGATTGCCCAGCTGCATCCCTATCTAGTCGCGGGGGCGCTCACCACGCTGGTCCATGCGCTCGTAGTCTCAAGAATAGACTACTGTAATGCTCTCTACATGGGGCTTCCTTTGAGACTGATGCGGAAGCTCTAGATCAGTGATGGCGAAACTTTTTGAGCCCGAGTGCCCAAACTACAACACAAAACCAACTTATTTATTTCAAAGTGCCAACACTGCAATAAAACCTGAATACTGAGGCACTATCACTATCTCTGAGGCAAAAATGATGAAACTGAGGTTGTCCTACTTGGGCACATCTTGAAAAGACAGGATTCTCTGGAAAAGACGTTAATGCTGGGAAAGGTGGAAGGCAACAGGGAAAGAGAAAGATCAAACACGAGATGGACGGACTCCCTAAAGAAAGTCACAGGCTTGAGTTTACAAGAGCTGAGCAGGGCAATTGAGGACAGGCCATTTTGGAGATCGTTTATTCACAGAGACTAGGTTAGCCACTAGCCTGGTGGCTCGTGTGTCCACAGAGAGGGCTCTGCGTGCCAGCTGTGGCACGCGTGCCATAGGTTCGCCATCACTGCTCTAGATGGTCCAGAACACGGTGGCCAGGCTATTAACAGGGGTGAAAAGATTTCACCATATTTCCCCCACTTTGGCTGCCTTACACTGGCTACCTATCCGCTTCCGCATTGATTTCAAGGTGCTAACCATTACATACAAAGCCCTTAACGGTTTAGGCCCTCGATACCTGGCAGAGCGCCTTCTTCTGCCTAGTTCTACCCGTATCACCCACTCCAGTCAGGCTGGGCGGCTGAGAGGCCTAACGCCAAGTGAGGTCCGGTGGGAAAAAACTAAAAATCAGGCCTTCTTGGCAGTGGCCCCTCGCCTATGGAACAACCTACCTGTAGAGATCCGCCTGGCTCCCTCGCTGAGGGCCTTCAAGACTAACCTGAAGACATGGCTATACAGGCAGGCCTTCCTTACAACTATTACCTAGCCTATCTCCCTTTTTCTTTTCTCTCTCTTTTTCTTCTTCTCTTCCTTTCCCCATCTGGGACTCTGTGATTAACTTGGATTTTACCTTAGTTTATTTTTATGTTATATGTAAACCACCCAGAGTAGACACCTTCTATACGGGCAGTATATAAATCTAAATAATTAATTAATAAATAATAAATAAATAAATCGCAAAAGCTTTTAGTGAAGGAGATCTGCTAGTTTTCAAGATGCCACAACAGTCTTGTTTTTATTTATTTTTTGTATGCCTAGTTTCTCTTGGAGACCTAATAATGTATGAAGAGTCTCTCTGAATCAGTTCTAAGGCCAGTGTTTTGCTCAGACAGGGGCCAGACTAATGCTCCCAAAAGCCCATTAAAGGACTTTCTTATCCCTCATGTCATTCAGCCATTGATATACTGAGACATGCAGCCACTGTTATTAGGCATGCCAGACATGGTTATTTCTCTGATTGCTTTATCTGGGTGTGAAGGAGAGATAAAAGAAAGTGAGCCGTCCTTAGTGATAGAAGCCATAATAGAGGAGGAAAAGGGTTGTGATTTGAATATGCCCAAGGAAAAGAGCGGTATATTAGAAGAGACGGAGAAGGTAGAAGAGAGAAAGGGGAAGGTTGAAATATGCTTGGTGGAGGAGGGAGAGAAAGGAAAAGGGGAGGAGCAAAAGATGTCAGTCTGGGAGGAAAGTATAAATGTCCGGGGAGAGCAATCGTTTGGGAGTAAGCTAGAGGGAGAGACGATGATGAGAAGGAAGGAAGGAAGTATTCAAGAAAGTGGTTACGGAAAGACACGCGATCTGCTAAGAGATTTTCCAAACTTAAGAGTCGGTGGACTATTACCGGACCCGGAGCCTAAGAGAGAGAAAGAGATGGTAGTGGAAACCCAGGAGTGGACCGTTACCGTATTCCCGCGCGGGCAAGGCAGAGGAAAGAGGGTGATTCGTCCGGACCCTAACCCTACAACCAGCCACCAAAAGAAGGGGACTGGGCGAGACACCCATGTAGCGGGACAATCTGTGGGGTGAGGAGCGCGCCCCTTCGGAAGCCCACCAACAAGGAACGTTTTGGTCCAGCACCCCAATAAGCTATTCGGACTTTAGACAAGAATTTACATCTCCCAGTTACGGCCTGTTGCCAGAGTTGTTTTGACCCTATTGGAATAGTTGTTGAGAATCTTGAAGCAAATAAAAACCAAATCATGAGTTCAGTTAATACGCCTCCGTCTTTATTTCCTGCCAAAAATGAGGAACTGCCAAAGGATTCAAACGAACCCGATCACACTGGGATGGTTTGTATTGTGCAGTCTAAATCAACAGCTTAGTACAGCTTTACCTTACTTTAGATTATGTTTAACGTTTAAAAAATTTGCTGCTTGACCATTCACTGATTCTGTTTATTATCCTTGTTGCAGAGCATGATGATCGTGTGGGAGGTGGCAACAGGGGTTTCACTGGTCGAAGGAGAAAAGGCCGGGGGCCCTTTCGAGGAAAAATGTACAGTGAGACGAATCATCAACAATGGGCTTGGAGCTATGCTGGGCCCAGTCCTCGCAGCCGGCAGGAGGAGGAAGATGGGGATGTTCTCATGAGTGATGCTCACGACGTGCTACGGTCACGCTAGTAAGTTTGAGGGAACATATACCTGAATTCAACTTATGTCCAATGTAAACCCAAATTGGCCAGCTCTTGAGAGATGCCAACACTCAGTGTCTGTGTAAAAGTAAAGTTTTGTAAGTTAAAAGATTCTCTTTTCTATACACACATGGCAGCCTGATGTATTTAGTGTGTCTTGGAATCCTACACTAGCTACTAGTAATGCTTGAAGAATTTGGGCATTCCCATTGTGGAATCCTCAGTGTTGAACCCGTCCGTGGAGCTTCATTTTAATACTTTTGGTCTTCTAGGAAGGGAGACAACTGATCTTCTAGATGTTTTTCAGTTATGGCACCCATAAACTTTCCCCTTGGCTCCTGGCTAGGGTGCCTGGGAGCAATAAACAAGAAATACCTGGAGAGCCAAAGGTTCCTATTTCATAGCTTGTTCCACCTCCATACTCGCAGTCTATGGATGTGGAAGCAGAACAGTGAAGAAAGCAGGGAAAACATTTGAAGTGTGTGATGCTGGAAGAGAGCTTTTCAAATACCATGGGTCACTAGAAGTGCAGATAAATAGGTTCTAGAAGAAATCAAGTCTGGACTTTCACAAGAAACTATAATGACTAAACAGAAGCTGTTGTACTTTTAACGCCGAGAGAGGCCCGGAAAGAAAGAACAAGGAACCGGGCCTTCTCGGCAGTGGCCCCTCGGCTCTGGAATAGCCTTCCATCAGTGATCCGCCTGGCTCCCTCGCTGGGTGTTTTTATGAGCCAATTAAAAACTTGGCTCTTCAGGCAGGCCTTCCCTCCTGTCAATACTTGACTTTATTTTTATTATAATTATCTGTTTTTTCCATCTTGAGCACTACTAACATTATTGTTTTGAATTGTTTTAACTGTTTTAGTTTTATAATGTTTAATGGAACCTGCCCTGAGTAGACTGTCTAAAAGGGCGGGATAGAAATCTAATAAATAAATAAATAAATATAAATAAACATGTCATGAGAAAACAAGGCTCCCTGGAAGAGACAACAAAACAGAAAAACTGAAGGCAGCAGGAAAAGAGGAAGCCCAGAATTGAGATGGATTGACTCAGTGAAGGATCTACAGCCTTTAGTTTGCACGACCGGAGTCATGCTGTTAATAGCCTTTTTGGAGGCTATTTGTAAGAGTTGTCACAAGTTGCAAATGTCTTGGCAGCATACACAGCAAACTGCTTGGAGTAACTAGAAAAAAAGGGCTACTGAACAAGTTGACACGAGACCGGGAATACCGTGGAGGGGTGGACTGTGAACAATGACTTCTTCTCAGTCACAGGACACAGCACTTGGGCCTGCCATCTTATCTCTGTACTATCTAGGAGAGATGGTGCATCACAGTGTCCTGTTCTGCCTGTGATTTTTTCCCCACACAGTTTCAGTCCTCATGGTAGTTGATATACTTTCAGGCTGTTCTAAGCAGAGAGATCTTATAAACAAAAGGAGCTCAACATATATCTCTTGGGCCACTAGAATCATAGAAAAATGAAGTTGGAAGGGGCCTGCAAGGCTGTCAAGTCTAACACCCTGCTCAATGCAGAAATACAAATCAAAGGATATCTGCCATGGGGTTGTCTAAATTTCTCTTGAATGCCTCCAGTGTTGGAGCACTCACCAACTCCCAAGGTACCTGGTTCCACTGTTGTACTGCTCTAACAGGACGTTTTTCCTGATATTCAACCGAAATCTGGCTTCCTTTAACTTGAGCCCTTTGTTGTATGTCCTGCACTCTGGGATGTAGTAAAATGTCAAGGATTGTGTGTATGAGTGTGTAAAAAAATCCATGCATAAAAATGATGGATTGGATAAAGTGCATTGCGTGCAGAATTGACACAGTAAACCTAGTAGGAACTGTGAGCAAAGAGGAAACAATATTTTCTTCTTGAAGACAAGAGTATTGTTAAGGTGGGGGGAAGTTTTGAGATTTTTGAAAAGTAAACCTCTTGAGTTTTAGTAAAACCTGCAACCGATTCTTTTAAAAAGGGTCTTGTGAATATTATTAGACAAATGGACCAGTTTGTCCTTCTCATAGAGGCCAGAGGTGAATATGGTTCAAGAGTTTATTTTTACAACTCGTGATATCTTAGAACTGTAGAAGCCAACTAGTCCAGCCATTCTCAGTGGGGGCCATACGGCCCCTGGGGGGGGCCCTGGCACATTTTAAGGGGGCCACAAACTGGAAACAGTTCTTCACACACTACCTTATAAGTTTTTCTTTATGCAACTTGTGCATTTCCTGATTCGGCCTCAATTTCATACTGTGTTTATGGCCGTGGCCCTCTGTCTCGTCTAGCCGTCTGTCAGTGCAAAAATCCACAGCCAAAACATGAAGGACATCTGATGTTTGATGTACTCTGTTTTATGATGTGAGAAACTGGTAGCTTATACTGTGGCTTAAAAGTCCTCCCACACACTAGAAAGCAGAAGCTTAGATGGTGGGGCTCTAGTAAGAAAGTGAGGAATATATTCCTGCTGAACCTGATCCAGTTTCTCTGCTTTGGGTAGAGATTGTGTATTTATATCTTGTACCTGTGAAGACAGAAAACAGAGAATCGAATTCTTTTGCTAGTGTCGTCTTTCACACCATGATGATTTCATAAAGTTGAAAAACTGCAATGACTAGAGAACTAATATACTTGTGATTTAGAACAGTGGTTCCCAACCTTTTCCGAACCGCAGACCGGTTGGGGGGCAGGGTCCATGCGCGGGGAGGCAGGGCACCCCCCTGCGCTTGCGGGTGGGTGGGGTGCGCTCACACACATGCTCTGATGGGTGTGGCGCACTTGCGGGTGAGCAGGGCACGCTTGCGTGCATGCGCGGGTGGGCGGGGGCCCACTCATGGGTGCGCATGGTGTGCTCATGCACATGCGTGGGTGAGTGGGACGTGCATGTGCTATGAGTGGCGTACTCACATGCGTGTGCGGATGGGTGGGCCGTGCGTGTGCGTGGGGAGAGTGCGGGCGGGGGGCTGGAGATCTGTCTCCGCGGCCCGGTCCTGCGAAGGCCACGGACTGGGCCGCGGACTGTGGGTTGGGGACCCCTGATTTAGAAGAACACTGCTGACCCAGTTTATTAAAGAAACTTTATTTCAGTGTATAATTACCATTGTCTAATTATCACTGTGTTATGTCTATAGCAATTTCGGGTGTGGTCCAAATGGTTTTGAGTGCTGCTTTGTTAGCACAACAACCTCATGCAAAGTTGAATGATTTCAACATTAGCCTGTGACTTACCTGCTAAACTGAGCAGAGTTTGATCACAGGTTTCCCTTGTCCTAGTTTAATATTGTGGTCCTAATGAAATCTATTTTTCTATTTGTTAGCACTCCATATGGGGGGCGTCCAAACCGACCAGCCGATCGGGAGCGGCCAAGTCTAAGCAATCTAAACCTCACCGTGAAACGGAGTCTGAATACTGCAGACCGACCAGCCTCCAGGAGCCCCATCTCCAAAAAAGTCTGGTTCAGGATTACGGTGAGTCAAATAGGAGGAAGAATATGGAAGCGAAAGCTACACAATCGATTCCTAAGCGGTTTTTGTAGCCTGATGTGCTACTTTACTCCTAGTAATTGTCATCTGATATTCATCAAATTCTTTAGATCTTTGTAAGAACTAGTTCTGAGGTTGCTTTTTTCTCCTTCCTTTGTCCTTGTGCCTTTTCCTCTTTGATCATGTCATTTAGATTGAAAGTCTAAGGGCAGGGACATCTTTTTTTCTATCTGTTCTTGGTTGATGAAGAAAATAAAAAACCCTTCCAATAAATACATGCCTTAAGCAAAGCAAGCAGAAGTCTGAGAAAGAGGCAGTGAAGGAGATTCTTCAGTGTTTGAGATTTGATCTTTGCAGCATAGAGGAAAGTTTCCTTTCCTTCTTTTCAATTAAAAAATAACCTCCCCAGCTCCTAAGCTGCTGTTGGATTTGGGTTTAGAAGTTGTCCTCCTTTAAAGCATTACTGTGATTTTGTTTTAGACGTTTTGTCTTTATTTGGCATGGGTGCTTTTCCCCCCCTCAGATCCCCTATGGAAGGAAATATGAAAAATCGTGGCTGATTAGCGCCATTCAGAACTTGTGCAGCGTCCCCTTCAATCCTGTAGAGGTAAGACAAGGTTAAGCATGTTCCCTGCCCAGGTATTTCCTTTGCTGCTTCATTGCTACATTAATTCCCAAATTGGGTGCCAGAGGAGTTGCTGACTTGTGCCTTGAAACCATCATGCCAATGCCTCCAGTACTCTGTGCCAGCCTTCTCCAACGTGACATTCCCTCCAGATGTGTAGACATATCCGTTTTTGTCGTCCCCATCCGAGGCGGGGAAGACATTGCCCAGCACATTTGGAAGGTTGGAGAAGGCTGCTGTGTGCCAGTCTGGACGCTTCCTACCGCATTGATGAGACAGTCAGTGCATTAGCCCAGAGTATTTATTTTATTTATTTATTTATTTATTTATTTTATTTATTATTAGATTTTTACCCCGCCCCCCTAGACAAAGTCTACTCGGGGCGGCTTACATACACAATAAAAACATCATAAGACATAAAAATAAAAAATTTTAAAACATCATAATTTTAACATTTATATTAAATTAAATCAGTGCCAAGATGATAAGAGTAAAGATCAGTTATTGACTGGAGGGAAGGCCTGCCTGAAAAACCAAGTTTTCAAATGAGTTTTAAAAACGCCCAGCGAGGGTGCCAGACGAATTTCAGTTGGGAGGCTGTTCCATAGCCAAGGGGCCACTGCCGAGAAGGCCCGGTTTCTTGTTCTTTCTTTCTGGGCCTCTCTCGGCGTTAGGCCCCTCAGCCGTCCCTGCTGGCTATTCCGGGTGATTCGGGTAGATCTAGGTGGGAGAAGACGATCTGCCAAGTATCGAGGTCCCAAACCGTTTAGGGCTTTATACGTCATCATTAACACTTTGAAGTCAATGCGGAAACGAATGGGCAGCCAATGCAAGGCAGCCAGGGTGGGAGAGATATGCTGAAATTTCCTCACCCCACTAAGAAGCCTGGCTGCCGCATTCTGCACTAGTTCTATTCTATTCTATTCTATTCTATTCACTAGTGGTCCTCCATAAACACCAAGGTTGTGCTGAGCTGGAGGAAGTGGGGCTTCTCCACAACAGCTCGCAATTCTGATGATTTTATAGTGGTCCAGTAAAAGGTATCACCCACTTGTACATTAGTGGTCCTCCAGTTACACAATGTTGGGCAGGAGGAAGAGACTCCCTAACTTTGCCACGTACCCTTGAATAATGTGGTTAGAAGGCTGTGTAGGTGGGTGTGGTTCAACTAAAATGGGGAGGAGAGTGGAATTTGTGTATTTCATTCAATTTACTCTTCCTGCCTAGCCCACTGTTGAATCACTGGATGCTAGGAGGCCCTTATATGCTGTCTCGTTGAGTCACGCAGGAGAAACCAAAAACCACCATTTGTGCCCAGAATGCACATTCGTATCATTTGGTCCTGTCTCTTGGGACATGTTCCCCAGAGTTATTAATTGTGCTATCCTGAAATGGAAAGGAAATTATCTTTCCTGCTTCTCAGATGGGAGCAAGGGTATGCATACTTCATGTTAAGGATCAAAATGAAGTGTGGATTTTAATCCAGAGAAGAAGAGATGCATCTCAGGTACCCAAGGTTTTGGGGACAGGAGTGTAGAAATGGGAACCAAACATAAAGACTGAAGGGGTTAAAGGAGGACGGTGGGTGGGGAGCAAGAAAGGCCGACAGTGGAGAAATGGAAGCCGCCTAGCTACTGACCTCTGGCAGTTACTCTTGTTCCTGCTGTGGCTTCAGAGCCTTTGCAAAGGACCCTCCGTACTTCCATCCAGTTTCCTGTGGAGATCAGGTCCTTGGTCAAAGGCACTGAACACGGCTGTCTCACACCCACATGGGCTTTCCCCCCTCCCCCAGGTTCACTACACCAATAACCGGGCCATGTTCTACGTGGACGATGTGTCTGCAGCCAATGCCCTGAAGCAGGTGTCCCGGAAGATTGTCGCACCCGATGGCTACAAGGTTGGTTCCATGTCGTCCTGAAGGGCCAGGGCGATGGCGGGATGCGTGTATAGGATATACAGACACTGCGGAGGCTAGTTCTGGAATGATGGGGGGCTCAGTTTCAGATCCTACCCTCTCATTTGTCCTTGTTCTGTAGCCAGATCAGCATGCACACTGTTGGCTGGCTTCTTTTTTATTCTTCCTCACCATCCCTCATACTGATCTTTGTTTCAGGTGGTGATACTCATTAACCCATGCACTTCACCCATGACAGTCCAGCGTGAATTAAAACCAGAGGAAATTGAACAGCTGAAGGTGAGTGGAGTGGGCAGGAGCGTCAGCTATGGCTTCTTGCTGTCTGCTTGATTACCTACCTCATGTTCTTGGATGTAGCATGTCTGGTGCTTTCAGGGTTAATACATACATGCTGTGTTTTAAACTGCCCTTTACTTTTAGGGCTTCTCCCTGCTCCTCCCCCCGCTCAAAACTCAAAATTTCAAATATTGACAACAGTCAATATAACAAGGGAACTATAACTTGAAAAAGATTTCTCTGGTGGAAATGAAATGTAAATAGATCTCAATTGTAAAAAAAACACTGTGAGCGGATTAACTAAAACATTATCCTCTCCTCTCCAACATGAACTAGTCATGCTGGAATGTAGCTATATTTTTCTAAAGAACAGAACAAGAAATCACTAGAATCACAAACTACGGCTTGGAATTGCTATAATTATAGTTACTTTGACACCTGTTTAGATGTGGTTTTTTTTGCTCTGGCTACTCGTGTTTATGTTTGTATTTTAATACAATTCAAAGGCAACTGCTGTGACAAATGTCTTTATTCCTGCATGTGATACTGTGCCATTCCACGGTCATGATCTTAAATAAACTGTTGGCTTTGGAGAAAAGAAAAAAAAATACATACATGCTGTGCGGTAGGGGTCCCCAACCTCCAGTTCACAGACTGATCCCAGTCTGTGGCCTTGCCAGGACCGAGCCGCGGAGACAAATCTCCTCCCCCCCCCCCCCCGCACATGTAGACGCACGCATGGCCCCTCCCCCCCCAGCCTGCACACTAAACCAGTCCGTAGAGGCAAAAAGGTTGGGGACCACTGCTGTGGGGTATGTTCATGTTACCATAGTGTGTAAGTAAGTAGCTGTTCTCTTCATCACAAGTGGCATATTTGCCTTAGTCACATTTTTAGCTCTGCTTGCTGTTACCACCTGTTTTCGTGACATGACAGACATGTATTTAAATACACATCCCAGACACAGTGGTGAAAGGAGGAGAGCCAGCTTTGCATCTTTGTGCTCCTGAAACAACTAGCACAATGCAAATGAAATGAATAGTAATTTGATGATGATGGTAATAGCAGTACGCACGGTAGGAAGGTCTGGGCCCCCAAAGCCAATTAGGAATAGAAGAGACTGTTTAGCACTGTATGACCAAAATCTAGGGAATTATCACTTTTCTTAGTGCTGGTATATTTGAAGTTCAGAGATTTTGGTGTGGGAGGTGAGGGAAGACCCTGCCCCTCATTTCGTGATGAGGAAGAAAGGTAATTCAAGGTTTTGTCTGATATCTCGCCTGCCTGATGGAAGTCCTATTTTGGGCTTTTAGGTTTGCATGAGTAAAAGATATGATGGTTCCCAGCAGGCTTTGGACCTGAAGAATATTCACGAAGATCCAGGTAGGTCATGTTAGGTAAACCCCTTTTTTCATTGCCAGGTTGTTGCTGTTCTGGGCATCAGAAAATAAATGAGGGTTGGCTTCAGCCTTCATTTAAAACTGGGGTAAGCATCTTGGAGCTGTCCTGCGTGCATTTTTGCAGCCTTCGAAGCTGCCAGCACTGAATTTCAGCTGCATAGTATTAAAACAAACCACTTATTTGGCTAAAATAAGGTATGTAGGGAACATCTACCATATAGAATCCTCTTTAAAGTGTGATTCTACTTTGAAACAAGGCGACTGTCCCTAGACCACTACTGTGGATACACTTGATCTCACTTGATTTTGGAAGTAGTATCACACTTTTGTTGGTATTTGGAAGGGAGACCACCAAGAAATTCCAGAGCTTCCCACGCAGGGCTAAGAAAGAATCATGTCCGAAACTCGGGAGAACTTGGACCAGTCGGACTTAGGGTCAGATAGAGCCATAGCCCATCTTGCTTGAAGGCAGCTTCCTGAGTTACCCCATGGAAGGTTGCAGAAGAGCAGAACTGGCATCGGGACCTGCCAATGTTGCCCACTCTGATTTAAAATAAATTGGAAAATGCAGCAGGAGTGAGCAAACGCCCTTTTTATCTCCAGAACTTGGACTTACAGCAAATGCTGGAAATCCTGATCCCAACACTGTGTTGAGGAGAGAACACTTGGATAGCCCTGGGTTTTTGGAGAATTCTGCGGGGAGCAACACAATTAATTCTATACCCCTTGTTTCTACTGCACAGATCTAGTGGCACAAAACATTGACATGGTGTTGAGCCGCCGAAGCTGCATGGTAGCTGTGCTGCAGATCATCCAGGAGAACATCCCCGAGGTCAGCTGCTTCTTTTCTTCCTTCCCTTCCTTCCCTTGGCTCGGCTTTTCGGACTGCTCCTTCTTTGAATGTTGTGACAGATTAAAACATTTATATTGATTGAAAATGGATCCTGTTCAGGAATCGTTCTGCAGTAATAAACAACAACGAAGGCCAGAGAGATGGATTTTCTAAAATTAGTGATTTTGCTCTTTGTGGGAAGAGAATTCTGAACTATGCAGCCTTTGGTCTGGTCCAGTAGGCTTCTTTCTGTGTTCTGTGCCTGAGATGAATATTCCACTTTCTTTGCACCCTTTTGCAGAGGTTCCTGTGCATATGTTGGCTAGAAATGTATTGTTACTCCTTCTGGGATAAACAGTTCAGGTTTCTGGGGCAAATGGCTACATATTAGGAAATCAGCTTGTAGGCATTTGCTGTTGGGTGCCAGTCCCTGGACTTGGCCAATGCCGGTGCTAAATTCTTAACTTGTGGCAATTTGCACCTAAAACTTACACTTACAGATTTAATGCAGGATTCTGCTGTTGTGTATGCAAATCAGTAGATAAATTCCATGCTCAGGAATAATGTGGAACTCTCTTGGCCCTCTTATCAGGGTTATAGGAAAGGGCTGGTGAAGCCTCCATTTTCTTTCTGAAACTTCTAGAGTGCTTTATGCAGCAAAATCAACATGGCTGGAATAAAATCACATACGTTCAGATTATTAAAAATCAGTTTCTCCAAACAACTTCGTAGCTGCTTTATCTGCTTTTGAATTTGTCCTGTGGCTGTTATTGGAGCTGACTTAGAGGAATTCTCATTTTTCCCATCTGGCTCAAAAATAGCATTTATACAGAGTTTATGTGTTGTAATAGATTTTATTATTATTATTATTATTAGTCTTCAGAGTTTGGAGCAGCAAAATTAATTTGGCCACTTTGTTTTGGGAGCACTGAAAGTTGAGCAAAAAGATCAAGAGCAGAGTGGGATATGAAAGAATGGGGGGGGGGGGTCCCATCTGTTTCAAGTGATGCACATGTTAATAGCATGCTGTCTTCATCCAGCTGGTTAATGTTGCAAAGCAGTGGGTCAGCTTTTAAGTTCTCCTGATGTAATCATTAGGCCAACTTCAGAATGAAAAAGAAATAAGAGCTGGGGAGGCAGACAAAGATTCTGACCATAATAACTACGGGCCTGTCCACACAGGCATATAGATATGGCATATGAATCATTGATGTACAGTATTTGGATCAAGGGAGAAAAAAGAAAAAGAGACCTCATCCATCTATTTAGGACGATCCACCCCTTTAAGAGCTGTTGTGCACCTTCCTGGCCCAGTGGTAGGGCATGCATTCTTTTGGCAAGCTCGTTGTTTTGCCTTTTTAGCTGGGAGATAGCAGCCTCCAACAGCCTCAGCTGGGGGAGGAATGTGGTGAAGGAAGCAGGGAGAGGGGAAGGGAGAAAACAGAATAGTGTCAACAGATGAAGAGAGGAGCGACGTAAAAATAAATAAATCACTTCCCCAGATCCTTTGCAGACGATCAGGGGAAGCAGTTAATTGGTAGCTGATTGGGCTACAAGGGGCTGTTCCAAATTGGCACCTCGCTCCTCCCCATGACTCAGCAGGCCCTTTGTAGCTCAATCCACCCCACACTCAAAAGGGCCAGTCTGGACAGACCCGCAGTGCATATTGGAAGCAATCTCCAAGGAGTGTGAGTCTGCTCTAACACAAGGAACGCACGCCCTTTACTTTTTAAGGAAGGGGCTCCTTTCCGCCCCCTGCTGCTGCTATGCAGCCTGAATTTGGTGGTACGGCAGCAATTTTGACATGGGCTTGGCATTCACAATATGGAGTGGGGGGGCATTGCAGCCTGTGTACCACATTTTGGACTGCTAGGAAAAAGAAGTAGATGCTCCCATTTTTGAAGAATATAAAAGGCCAGCAGCTCTTTGGCTCTGCCTCATAGCCTGCAGGTGGTCCTCTATATATAAAACTGGAATCAGCAATAAATCACAGTGAGGTACCTCTTCACTTAGCACAGATGGAATTTAATTTTAGGGGTATGTTTCCTGATGGAGTCAATAAAAACCTGTATTGGTTAGTTATGCATATGGAGGGGTGGTATGTTTTTCTGTTCAGCTTTCTTTGGTTGAAGTCTTAAGATCGGGGTGTAAAGAAGCTCTAATCTAATGGATGGTCCTTGGTGAACTGTATTGTAACTTCTGTAATGTGCATTGCTTTGGGTCCAAGGAGTGTGTGATACAGATCTCTCTCTCACACACACACACACACACACACACACACACACACCCTCCATGTTCTGTTTTCTTCATCTTTACAGCTCCTGTCTCTGAACTTAAGTGACAACAAGCTCTATCGGCTGGACGATATGGCTGAGCTGCCCCAGAAGGCGCCCAATCTGAAGACCCTCAATTTATCTTCTAACTATGTAAGCCTCGTTGCTCCCTCGTCCCACCTGACTCTCACCCAGGAATCTGGAGTTATCTTAAACAAAAAACAAACAAACCAAAAACCCTGATTTTCTGCTTTATTCAAAAAATAAAGCTTCACAGCCTGACTCGATGTTCTCTACGTATCTGTCTTGTTGACCCCCCATTCCATCCACACCCTGCAGTTGAAGACCGACCGTGAACTGGACAAGTTAAAAGGCTTGAAACTCGAAGAACTGTGGCTGGATAGTAATTCGCTGTGTAATAACTTCCGGGACCAGTCCACGTACATCAGGTGAGCAGTGGCCGAGGATGGCCTGAGCTGTCCGGAAGGCCATGCCCCATCCTCATTTGCCTTTGGCCTCCGTCTTGCCCGAGGGCCCACGGGGCATATATTGAAGATTTACCAGTTCCTCTTCGCAAGAGGAGCCTCTCATTTTGTGCTTGCCAGCCGGATGATTTAGTTCCCGCAGAGCTGTCTGTGTTGGCCACAGCGCCGTCTGCATTCATGGATCCTGATTTGTGATGCCTTTCACAATGGTTTTATTTCAGCTAGACTGGAGCGGTGCCCTAACCCTTCCCCGTCCCCTCAAATTAACGTGATTATTTCTAAATATTATGATGTATTCGATTTATTCTCTGCCCTTCTGCCTAAGAGCTCTGGGCAACCAAAGTTATTAGCTAAAAGCTGCATTTTTAAATGATCTCCCACCACCGACCTTCCCCCAGCCGTTCCTGTCCTCTTGTCGAACCTTGCTGTTTTTCCTTCCTCCTTCCCTTCCCTTCCCTGTCGTCCTCCCACCGTTCCCTCTGCACATGCCCACTTGCTTTTCTGTGCCTTTGGGTTCCATGATTTTAGGGGGCACAGTCTTGCCCATACTCTCCGATCCCTCTTACACGCCACCCTCGCCCACTTCAGCCTGCCATGCTGTTGCCGCCTTGTCATAGTTTTTGGCTTTCCCATTTTTATGCCGAGAGCCCCACCGCCAAGAAGTCCCCGGTTTATGCAAGGGTGACAGAAGCCTTCGTTTTGAAATTGAACCCAAGCTGCCAAATCCTGGGGTGTCTCTTGATGCCTTTGGCCCTCACAGATGGCTGGTTAGCCAATGACGGGTAAGATTCCTTGCGGAAGGGACAACCTAAGACAGGCACAGTCACACAGGGGCCAAATGAGCACTGCCTCCAGGGAAGACGGCAGACAAGGCGCAGGAACCTCATCCGCAGGCTTGTTTCTCAGCAAGTGACTCTCGGGCAGCCCCGGTGCTGTTCCCAGAGAGGAGAGGTTTGCTTCTCAAGGAGGAGGGGGCAAGGGTTGTGTGCCGACCCCGGGCTGGAGCAGCCGCAGAACTGCAGCGAGCCGGCGTGTTGTAAGCAGAGCCCTCTTTCTGCCCACCTCCGTACCTGACATCTTGCTGGCATGAGCAAGGCGCGTGCCCGCCTCTGCAGGGTGGGTGTAAGAGGGGCAACCCCGAGGATGGTTGAGACTGTGCCTCAGTGTGGAGGGTTTTTCTAGGCCTTTCCTGTGCCTCTCCCTTCAGCCCCTGGCATGCCCTGCTTCTCACCCCCACTGTCTTCCACCCTCATTAATTAGATTTGGGCTTTGATGCAGGAACCCTGGCAAATCTGTGTGTTTTAAGTTGGGTGCCAGGAAGTTGGCTCTGTCATCTCCATGACCAGTGGGAATTCTTGTCCAAAGCCCCTTCCTTCCCCTTCCTTGCCCCCCACTCTCTGGCCTCTGTGGAGCGCTTCTTCCATAAATGAGCCGTGCTGGGTGAGTACAAGATCAGGTAAGTGAAAGGGGAGCACTTTGGCATCTCACAGCCCTGTGCATGTGTTAAACCTACTATGAAGAGACGACAGGGTTTGCAGCATTTTTCTGCTTAATACCTTAGTACCTTGAGCTGGTCCCAAGCTATAGTCAGCTGCGTGCTCAGTGTCAAGGCTGACTGTTACTGTGGCCCTTGTGCTGTGCCAGAGGAGCAGGGCCGTATTTAATGGAACGGATGGGCATCTCTGATGTCCAGAACTCTGTGGCAAACTTAAAGAAAACTGACTTCCCTGCCAGGGACCGAAGTCAGGTTCCAGTGCGCAGAGGAAAGAAGGACGGCTAGCTTCAGACTGGCCTTTGCTACGGATTGTTAAAAGTGATCTGCTTACCAGCAATACAATTCCCTTAACTTGGTTTGTGTTGCTTCCGTAGTTCATGCTCAGAGGGACCAAGCTGAATATGCTGCTGCATAAAAAGCAAAGCATGCTGCTCATTTACCGCCCCATAGCGCTTAACGCCTTCTCTGGGCGGTTTACAATTTTTAATCACGCAGGCTACACGTTGCACCCCCTTCCCCACGAGCTGAATATTCAATTTACTGATCTTGGAAGAATGAAAGGCTGAGTTAGCCTCGAGCTTAGCTACCTGAGCCCTTCAGGATAGAACTCAGGTAATGAGCAGAGTGTAAGCTGCAGTACAGCAGTTTAACCACTGCACCACAAGGCCCATAAAACCATCCCTGATTTTGCACACATTGCTACCTTGTGGATCTTGATCAAAACACTTGTGTGTGTAAATTTCTTGGGCTTCCAAAGAAGCATAGAATTTGACTGCCTTTGTGTGGGGCTTTCATTTAAAGATCTTGGTAAACAACGCGACCGTTGTCTTAGCTTTACGTGGTATTTCTCCACTGTTAATGTACATTGAAAAAGTTCCTTATTTTAGCAGAACCCTCATCTTTCTAAGGTATTACATGTTAGAGGTGTGGTGAGGTTTTTGCATTAATTTTTAAACATCCACAATAATAAATGTGGATCCCCCACCTCTTCAGAGCAGTTGAGGGTGCATTTTATTGAAATGTTTCACACTTTAAGGTTAGGGAAAAGGCCACTGTTTTAAAGGAAGATGAGGTGGCCAAAGGTGACTGAAACTATGCTGGATGTAGCCAGAGATTGGCCTATCTGAGGCAGGACAGGGGTGATGGTGAAAGACAGGGCTGCCATGAATAGGGGTGGGCGGTGCTCCAGGACACGAAACTCTTTCACTCACTCCTCTTCCCTTTCCGACAGCGCCATCCGAGAACGGTTTCCAAAGCTGCTGAGGCTGGTGAGTTGAATTGCACAAATTCAGGGAAGGCCAGGGTCCTGGGCTCCTGCCTGTTTGTTTGCTGGTGCAGCTATATTATCCTTGTGTCTCTTTTTCTGCAGGATGGTCACGAGCTGCCCCCTCCTATCACTTTTGATGTTGAAGCACCAACCACCCTGCCTCCCACCAAGGTACAGAAACGTTGGGAAGATCTGGGGGAGGAGAAGAGGGGTCCAGGTGTTGCCATTGAATGCCAGAGCCTTCCAAGTTTAGAATACGTCTCACTGCGTGGCACAGATTCTAGCATTGTAAAGCCGAAAGTGTGTGCTGAAATCCTTTCCAGCACAGCTTGGTCAATACTTGGGAGTCCCTGAAAGGAGGAACCAGTTAACAGGTGGCTTCTCTTTTTAATTCTCTTTTAACCCTCCCCTCTCAGGGAAGTTACTTCTGCTCTGAAGGCTTGAAAGGGCTGATAGTACAGTTTCTGCAACAGTAAGTATCAGATTATTATTATTATTACTATTAATAATTATTATTATTATTATTATTATTATTATTATTATTATTATTATTATTATTATTATTATTATTATTATTATTATTATTAAAGAAGCTAGTTCCTGTATGTATCCAGCAGTTCCTGGGTGAGGTCCTGGGACACTGAATTCTCTTGGAAGTTAAGCAAGGGGGACCGCCTATTAATTTACTTCTTTGTGACCCACTTTTCTTGTAGTGAGCCGTGAGCCAAAAGCTCATTTGCTACCTTTATAAGTTAGATGAAGGTCACTCAGTTAAAATTAAAATTAAAAAAGCTCTGCCTAGAGGACTAAACACCCATAAGTACAGGAGCTGGAGGGAAAAAGAGGCTGCTTGGATTTTGTTAAAAGAGTTGTGTGCCTTCCTTGTAGATATTACTCAATCTATGACTCTGGAGACCGGCAAGGCCTGTTGAATGCCTACCACGACGGAGCCTGTTGTTCGCTGAGCATCCCTATCTCAGTAAACAATCCTTCGAGGTAGGTGGATACTTCTAGGTTTACAGCCATTTCCTTGGGAGGGAAGCACCCTATCTTAGCCAAATGAACTCTGGATTCTCAGAAGACCTGAGAAGGGATTGTCCTGAAAGTGCTTTGCTTTGGAACGAGCCCGTGGATTTCTGCATTAAAAACCTAGTATTTCATCCACGGTCGCAAGGCATAGATACTTCATGCCAGGCAGACAAAAAGCCTGAGAAAGGGGTTGGATGTTGGAGCTTTTGAACACAGCATTGAGGTTTTTCTTTGGTTTGCAGGAGCTTTTTGTCCGAATACTTCAAGAACAGCCGGAATGTGAAGAGGCTGAAGGATCCCAGTAAGCCGGGACAAGTGGCTCTTCCAAGGGCTTAAGGGAAGGAGGGTTATCACAGCTGCTTCAGGAGGGCTGACGGCAGTGGGGCATCATTGGTGGGCAGTGCACAGAACTGCTTTGTGGAAAACAACCCCCAGCTTCGTTTTCTGTATGCCCAGTTAGTTCCTTTAAATTTCCAGAGCATCCTCTTACAGAGCTGTGGCCCCATCAGGGCAAGGAAGGGAGACACGAGAGTGAAAAGATCTGGGGCGCGGCTCAAGACTTTGTGTGGGTGTTTCATTCCTATATCCCCACAGCTTGGTGCATTTTAGGTTATGGAAGGCGGAGCAGGAAGTCCTTTTTGTCCCCTTCGCCACTGATTTCAGGTGGGAAACGGGAGGCTTACAGGTCTTTTCAGGGAGACTTGGGAAAAACAGCTTCTTTAAAAGGAGAGGCCGCTACTGACCCAGATTGGCTTGAATCAGTTCCCAAGAAAAGAGAGCAAGGTCAGAAGAGAGTTCCTTTCAAGTAATGTGCCAAAACTACCAGTAACAATTTTCTGCCCACGGAGGAACCAGTTTAATCCTCTTGAATGAAAAGGAGAACCTTTTGTTCTCTCCTGCCTTGCCTCATTCTTTGTCCAGACAGTAATTTGTGTGAACTGTCTAGCTTGACCTACTTAGCTGGACCAGCCCGGCTGGAGAGGCTTTGACTGGTTTGGTTTCAAACCAGTAAGTGCTGTTCTTGACTTCCTCCAGATGGAGCTGTTGGTGCCTCCAGCTCTGGACACAAGAGTCTCTTGGTCCCAAAAGGAGCCACGTGTCACTCAGATTCTTTGTGCCTGATGGGTGGGGACCCCTTTCGGGAGGCATACCTCATTGCAGCTCCGGTGATTTCAGATCCGAAGCTTTTGTTTGGGATTTCGGTCTTCCTTGATAAAGGAGATGCTGGTTACAGGAGAAGTCCGGAGTAGAGTTAGAGAGCCAGTGTGGCTTGAGAACCAATGTGGTGAACAGAGTGTCATCCTAGGACTCGTGAGCCCTGGGTTCAAATCCCTGCTTGGCCTTGGAAACCCATAGGGGGTAGGGTGTAACATTGGTAAACCACTCCTTGAATACTGAAGGGTTTTGCCATCAGTTGGAAGTGACCTGATGCCACATAGCACACTGGAGCCCTTTAGAACAACACTGTAAATGGGCCAGAAATTGGGCGATACCTTTATTGGGGCCCCATAATATTAAGACAAAAAATGAAGTGGGGGGAGCCAGTATCTGGGTATCTCCAGTTTTCTTCCAGCTGGATGTTGGAAAAGGAAAGGTTGGGGGTCAGAAACATGCAGCATTTATCCAGGCCAGGCATTAAAAGCCAGGCCAGTTATATTTACTGAAGACAGCTCCTTGCTAAGTGCCTGCCGACCCTTCCTCTACGGCGATGGAGGTGGGTATCAGTTCTGTGCCCATGGAGATGCAGGTGCACCTGCCATTGGTTCTCTGTGCTTGCTTTCTCCATTTTGGAGCTTACATAACTACAGTTCCCATGGGCCAGGATGGGTGTCAGACTTTTCTGTCTCCCTTCGCTTCCTGGTTTTGCATAATGCAAACCTCGGATGAAGAGCTTCAAAAGCTCAGGATTTTGTCCCTTACGTGGCTTTTTTTTAAAAAAAAAAAAACATTTTAGTGGCCCAGTAAGGATACTACCCAATTCCGTTGTTGTTGTTGTTTTCATTTTACTTACGGATCACGCAGCTAAGCTTCTTTCTTATCTGTACCTAGATCATAGACGATATCCAGGGTGATGTAGTGTGGATAGAATGATGGACTAGGAGGCCTGGGTTTGAATCCCTGCTCAACTGTGGAATCTCACTGGGAGTGTGGAACTGGTGAAACCACTCCTTAAATGCCTCACTTATCTTGAAAGCTCTGTCACAGTTGCTATAAGTTGGTTCCGACTTGATGGCCCAGAAGAGCAGCCGAGTCATAGAGCAGCATGGGACTGATCTGTGTAGAAAGTGACATAAAAATCTAGTGTGTTATGGTGAAATGCAGCAGTTCCTGGGTGAGGTCTTGGGACGCCGAGTATTCTTGGAAAGTTAAGCAACGGGGACCGCCTATTAATTTACTTCTTTATGACCCACTTTTCCTGTAGTGAGCCAAAGGCTCATTTGCTACCTTGTCTTTATGAATTAGATGAAGGTCACTCAGCCAATTTCATGGCCAAGAGGGATTTGAATGAAGGTTTCTGGAATCTCAGCCCAAGACTCTGACTACAGGTTGATGCCAGTCTGGCTCTCTCCCCCTCCTCATGGACTTTCTTGCGCATCAGGAATGTTTTAAGACTTGGTGAGCAAAGGGGGAATCCTACATCGGTGGAGCCTTTGGTTCCACTGGTGCCAGGAGGCCACTCTTCTGAAGTCTGCTGGTGGCACTGGTGCTTTGGAAACAAGCCTTGATCTTCCCTGCTCTGTCTTCTCTTTGCCCTCCATCACAGCCATGCGCTTCCGGCTCCTTAAGCACACAAAGCTGAACGTGGTGGCCTTCCTCAGTGAGCTACCGAAGACTCAGCACGATATTAACTCCTTTGTGGTGGATGTCTGTGCGCAAACGGTAAGGGAGAGAAGAAGCTGGTTGGGGACCTGCTATAATCAAGGATCAGGCGGGGTTGTGGAGAGGGACACAGACGAGGAGAAGCTTTCCCCAAATATCTTCCTTTAGACACCTCTTATAATGCCACTGTCAATTTAATTTTTTTTAACTGTCATTTGGCATGATTCTAAATTATTTTCCTAAGCTGCCTTCAGTATTGTGTAGACAGCTGGGAGATGTGTAACTATTTTGCTGAAAGATACATTGCTGATAGGTTGGTGCCACAATTCCTCATTGTTGAGACCTTTCCTTTCCCATTACAGAGCACGCTGCTGTGTTTCACGCTAAATGGGCTCTTCAAACAATGTGAGTTTGCGGTCAAAGTTCCCTTTGTGTCAAAACCCAAAATGCTACCGTGCCAGGTACATATGTTTATGACCCTTCTTTGAAATGTCTGCTCTGTTCTTTTCTTTTTTTTAACTCTCCAGTGGATACCAAGTGTCGGGATTCAGTGCGGGCCTTCACCCGTGTCTTCATTGCGGTGCCAGTTGGCCACAATGGGTAAGAGAACAAGCCTTAACACCCGGAGAGATTCGTTAACTGCGGGATGCATGCATCTGTAAGAGGGTGGAGCAGTTACCCCCAACCTTTTTCAAGCCGTGATCCCCTTTTATAATAGCCAAGTAACCTGCAGCCCCACCACCATATTTGCATAAAAAGACATTTTTAATGGGGAAAAACATCCCTTCTCAGAAAGTAGAGGCTTCTTTCTCCCCCGTCAAGGGGCCTGTTTCTCATACATACACATGCTCATCAACTTTAATATCCCACTCTGAAAGCTCAAGGAAGAAATTATTAAACAAGGACTACAAGACACACAAGGTGACCTGTGACCTCCCAGAAGACACTGGGAAACCTCTGGGGTAGAGCTAATGTATTGGGAGGCCGAAATATTTACAGTGAATGGAGATGGTTAGCTGGCATGGTTGTCAGGACCTGGGAAAGTTGAGGGCTATTAAAGTAACTCACGTATAGAATGTTTGGGGAGGTTGCTTTCCCACATGCCGGTCCTTTGTTTCTCCCAATGCAAATAGGATAAATAAAAGATCATGCCATCTTGAACATGTTGGTCTTCTCTGATTTTTGAAGGCTTGGTTAGTGCTTGGCAGAACTCTCCAGACGAGGCTGGGAAAATCTCCTGGCTGAAGCCTCAGGAGAGCTGCTGCCAGTCATAGTTCACAGTATTGGGTCAGATGGACCAGTGATTGGTGAATGAGTGTCTTCAGTCCCTAGGCTAAACGTAACCAAGAAATTGTGGATTTTGGCTACCTTTCCCCCCCCCCCCAATGCTGGCTGTTGCACCTCTTTTTTCCTTCTTCCTGTAGGCTGTGCATTGTGAATGACCAGTTGTTTATCCGTAAGGCCACCAACATGGAAATCCGCAAAGCCTTTGTCATGCCAGCACCCACGCCATCCTCCAGCCCTGTGCCCACCCTGACAGCAGAGCAGCAGGAGATGCTGCAGAATTTCTCGCTCCAGTCAGGCATGAACCTCGAGTGGTCCCAGAAGTGAGTCCCAAGTTGAGTGAGTGTCTCTGTGTGTGTGTGTGTGTGTGAGAGAGAGAGAGAGTGGGCTAGTCATCGTAATGGGAGAGAGGTTGAGGGAGGGGGACATGACCTAATGGTGCAGGGAAGCCAAAGGCTTTACGATCTCCCTCTCCCACCGCCAGGTGCCTCTTGGACAATGATTGGGACTACGCCAAAGCAGCCCATGCCTACACCCAGCTCAAGGTGAGTGGCCTTGCACAAATCAGTCACATTGTGTGTGAGTTGTGTGAGCTCCAAGATGGAAACAGGGACTCTTTAATTACTGAAAACCTTCCTGGGTTGACTGCATGATCATCAACTGGGGTTATTGAACTTCCAGATGGAACTTGTGAGAATCCTGGGTTCACTGGCGAGCTTCACGTCCCGTCTTTGACTTGGGAGAACCAGATGTCCAAAAGGAGATGGTGGATAACGTCTGGCTCTTTTTCCTTTTCACAGGCGGAGCAGAAGATCCCAGAGGTGGCTTTCATCCACTGAGCATTGTCCCCGCGTCTCAGACCAAAACTACAAATTTTATCTTTGTGATATTTGTTTTGTACATAAAGGTTCACTATGTAAATAAAGGACCTACCGTACTGTTGCGATGACGAAGGCCGTAGTTGTGCTTTTCACCGTTTTGGGGAAAGGCAATGGCTATCATAGGTACTGTGAAGAGGCAGCACCTCCCTCCTGCAACAGCTGCCACTGCAAGAAGAATTTCTGTGTGATCTGTTGGGTTTTTATTTTTTTAGAGGGCAGCACTGACCCTGTGTGGGAATTTGGAGGCCAGAGGGGGAGGGAGGGGGTCTCCATCCTTGTGTTCCCTCCCAACACCCTTTAATTTTGAAATCTGTTTTTCAGCCTATAGTTTGCCTGTTCTTTTTTCTGCAGCCGTTGTCTCAGGAGTCAGGTTGTGCGTGTGCCTAGAGTAAGAAAGGGTCCACATGTCCCAACTCAACAGAGGTTCTGGTGCTTATGGGCAGAGGCCAGGTCTCCAAGCAGGGAAAGGCGAGCGAGTCACTGTCTTGTGGTACATGCTAGCTTCCTCATGGTGCCAGAGGCAGTGGATTTCCCAGTTCTAAGATACTTCTAAAGGTTTTAGGTGGAGCCTAGGGTTCTGGGTGGATGTTCTCCAAGGTGTAGCTTGGGTGGGAGCATTGTTTCCTCCTCTTTCTAGTTCTTGGAAGTTGACTGCTCATCACTTACATGAAAGGAAGGACAAGGTTGACATGCTCAGCCTGGAGTGGACTCTGTATTTCTCTTCCAACTCTACTTCTTGAAAACACTGTGTTTATTAAAAATTGTTATTAAAACCTTGTATCTGTGTGATTCTGTTCTGAACTGGAAACAACAAAGAGCAGTGTGGCCTTCTTCATACTAACAAAGGTTATTTGGCATAAACCTTTGTGAACTGTGGCCTACCTCAAAAGCTAATGCTAAATAAAGCTTGTTAGTAAACTCGAAATAAGATATCTTTCTCTTTGGAAATTTACATTTCTGACCTTGTTGCTAATTCAGAAAGCTGCAACTTCAGGATTTCTTGCATGCAGGCAGCTCATTTCCCTTGTCAAAGTTTTATAATTATCAGTTTTGAAACTCAGTTTGAAACACGTGGCATACTGTGAAATGGGGCCAAAAAAAGGAAGCCCAGGTGCTGTGGCAAAGACCTAGTGCCAATGCTACAACCATGTTTGAATAGCCTCTGGGTAAACTTTTAGTTCACATCTGCTCATCTGTGTTGGTTTTGCATTTTTCTTGGGGAGAAGGAATGTGTCGGCCCACCTGGATCTCGCACAATAAATGGTCAATTGAATCTGGGGAGAGGACTATGAAAATTAAAAATGCAACACTTGCATGCAATAGAATGTAAAGTTCAAAATAAAACAGAGAGAAGGAGGGGGTGAGTGTGTGTATGTAAATGAATGCCATACAATTTACTCAGTGCAATTCTTTTCTGGTGGCGTACCTGGAACTTCCTTACTAACTGGCCACGTGAGATCACCACAAAGGAGGGCACTGATTGGCATAAAAGTGGTTATGCTAGTACGTCCAGATGTCGAATTCGAAGTATTTTTAAATGTGATTTAAAGAGGAGTATAAGACAACCACATGCAAGCAGTGGCCTGTGTCCGCCTGTGGCTGTGGATGCTTCCGAGGGCCTGCGGTCCTCCAGATCGTGGCTTTATTTTCAGCCAGACTTGGCCCTTCCAAGACAGGAGCCTTGCTCAAGGGGGGACTTGGCCTCTGGCAGCCCTCTAAAGGGAGCTCCGGCCTCCCCAAAATAAAACACGGGGCCGCCTCGTTTCTGAATCAGGCGCCGCTTAAAAACCCTGATGCACCGGAAGAGGCCGGGGGGAGAAAGAACACCACCCCCACACCCGGAAGTCTGTTTTTAAGGGGGAACTACAACTCCCAGCAGCCTCCGGGGCCTAGCAGGCCGCCGCCAGGAGGGATCCGGAATGTTGAGGTGCACGTGGGGAGCCGGGCATCGGATCTGGGGGTCTGTAGGAAGCGGACCACGCGGCTTGGGGGCGCATGGGCTCTGTAGTCTCCCCGGTGCCCCGCGGCCCGTGGGCTCTTGGCATCGGGGCGCAGGCAAGGCGGATTTCCCCGGGCGATGGGGCGCGCAGAGGGCGCAGAGCGGCTTTGTCTTGGATGTCAAGGTGCCCCAGGACATCATCCTCTACGAATATGATCGGCAGCGAACTTTCTTCGCGCTGGGGGTTTTCTGCATCGCTCAGGGTGGCTTCTGGAGCTATTTGGCCTACCTCGCTTTCGACTCCTTTCGAGACTCGGGGGAGCCCGAGCCGGGTCAAAAGAAAAAAGTGCGGTTTCCTTTCTCCCAAGGGCTCGAGCCAAGCATGGGCGCCGATAAGTGGCGCTTTGGGTTCACGGGAGCGTGCCTGGCCGCGGGTAAGGAAACGCTGATGCGCCCGCAGTCGGTGGGGCAGGTACCGGGGGGTGGGTGGGGGGCGGCTGTCGCGGTTGCATCGCCTTCCAAATGGCATTCATTCATTCGTTTGCAAGGGAAGAAGCCCGCCTTCTGAACAGCACACACACATATATATATATTCATAACATCATATTGTAGATAGAGTGAGCTTTTGGGGGCAAGTCAGCTTCCTCAGATATAAGAGAGAATGTATTTTATGTATTTATTTAAAATATGTTTATCCCACTTTTCTCCCTGAAAAAGGACCCAAGGCGGCTTACAGCAATGAAAGACAGTATTTAGAGTTGAAAACAATGAGTATACAACGGGGGTTAAGCTCATTAAAAGATAATATTTAAAACCGCGGGCAATGAATAAGGAGGCATCTTACATCATTAATAGGCAATATAGAAGGCAAAGATCAATAAGTATACCAAAAAAAAAATTTTTTAAGTCACATGGCAAGTATTTATAGGTGGCATCAAAATATAGGAAGCGTAGTACAAGAATTGTTGGGTAAGAAAATCAATGGGTGTTTGACTTGTATTGAATTGTAGCAGATAGTATTTGGAACAAAGTGAGGAAATGCACATTTGAGTTCCTGCATTAGCCCCCTGGCTTGGGTGCCGGTTCCAACATCAGCCAGTTGAATGGCTCTAAAGAAGCTCACGAACAGAATATGGAGAGGTTCTAGTCTTCAGTACCTAGTATTCCAAGGTAGAATGCTTCTATGCATGGAAGTTTCACAGTTGTCACTAAAAACTACTAACAAAAGATAAACTCAGATCTGCAGAGCTGGAAGGGATCCTATGGATCATCAAGTCCAGCCCCATCACTTTTTTAACAACAGTAGCAGCAAATAATTTAGTGCCCATCACCCCATCTTTGTCTTATTAAGCTTTGGAAGTTAATAATGTAGGAATGTAAAGACATCAGAGACAAAATGGATGGGGAGAGCCATAAATTAATTCTTTTAATATCTTATATTTGTAGTTATTTCAAAGAAGCCCACCCTTCAAACACATCTTGGATGGCTTACAATGTTTTTGGGTTTGGTGGTGTTTTTGGGGGGGGGGGTGTAGAAAGTTAAAAATATTTAGAAGCTGCAAAAATCACAAAACATTCTTTTAAAAATAGACCATCTTGATTTAAAGCAGGTGCATTCAAATGCTTAGGCAAATACAACTGGTCTTTGCCTGATATCAAAATGAATAAAAGTTAATGTTCTACAATCTACAAGTATCACTAGGGAATGTCTGGAAGTTGAGTCGTGGCAACTGGACTTTTCTTGTTAGGTTGAAACGTTTTGCTACTCATCCAAGTAGCTTCTTCAGTCTGAAGAGAGTTGGTGGGAGACCCCTGATCTATCCTCCAGGTTGGTTTCACTTCCCCCTGGTTTGAATACGCTCCTTAGATGGACAAAGGACAGGGGGGTGAGGGATAATCCCATTTCTGCAGTCTTTCTCCACCCATTGTCATGGGTCGTTGATGATCCTTAGCAGTGATCTTTCCTGTGTGTGGTCCTAATCTTTCTGGGGACAGATGAAAGGGCAGCATGATAAATAGGAGACAGATTGTATCTAAGACCTCCACCCCTGTTGAGAGGGATTTCCTATATGCACTTGTATGGCCTCCCTGACCCCTCTCTCAAACCACCTATCTTCTCGGTCCAAGATTAGTACATCTTGGTCATTGCTGATATACTGTGACCGTAATGTCCAGTTCTGGTTAGCAACTGCGCATTTTGTATCTGAACTGCAGTTTCCAAATCAGTTTTGGAAGCAACACTTTGTAAGGACACCTTACAATTGCTTGACTTCTCTTACTGCCAAAAAACCTCAAAGCATTGGTCCATAGAATGCAAGCCAAGCGTCCAAGCGAGCAGTGCTTTCATTAGGATCCGCTCTAAATTTATAAAAATCTATAAAACATGAAAGTGTTTGAGCTGTGTAGAACTTAGTAAAAAAAATCTTAATTTAAAAAAAAGACTAAGCAAGAGGGGAAAGGTCATAGATTATCGGATGCAGCCCTTCTTAGGTTGTTGGACTACAGCTCCCATCATGACTAACCGCTGCCCATGTTGGCTGGAGCAGATGGGTGCTGGGGTTGAACAACATCTAGAAGGCTGCTGGCTCTCAAAGGTGCTAGGCTACGCGTGTCCAACCTGATTGGTACCATTCCACCTATATTATCCACCAACAACCCTACCTTGCTCAGGCTGAGATTGTAATAATAATAATAATAATAATATTCCTTTACAGGGATTCTCATCGTGGGATCAGCCAGTCTTTTCGCTCGACGCTCCATAAAGCGGATTTTGCTGCACCGGGGTGGACAGGAAGTGTCTCTGACCACCTATTATCCGTTCGGTTTCACCTCATCCTTCACGGTACCCCCTCCATCAGGTCTCCTGCCCCTCCCATCGTTCACAGGTCCGTGCTATGGTTCCAGTCAAGGTCAAAAAAAGGCCCTTTTATTACCTGATCGACAAGCAAGGCCAGTTCACAGACGCCAACCTTTTTGACCTCACGGTAGGGGCCTACCGGCAACTGTAAATCAAGCCATGCCAGAGAAGGAGGTGCCACCCTGACACTCGTGGTGCCCCGTGGCCGGGGCAGAGGGGGAAGCATCCAAGATGGATGGATTTAAATCCAGTGGACCGATCGGCTCGGAGCAATGTGCAAACAGTCTATTAATCCTTCCACTGTTTTAAAAAGAGATCGTGTCAGGCTGTAAGTGTACTGAAATTCCCTGTAGATCGTGTGCGATTACTTTGAATCTAAATAAATGTCTTGTCTTCACACATACACTTCTTCCCCTGAATTTTAACAATTTAAACAGGCATCCAATAAATACGTCACAGGCAAGCAGTGGCCTGGGTCCAACTGACAGAGTCAGCATCCCGTTCGTAGCTACCAATGCCCCTACGCAAGGGTCTCTGATCTGAATTGGAAAGAAAATTAATTTTAATTATTGCAGGGGTGCAGCACCGTTTTGCTTTCTGGGGTATTCAGTGTGGGGAAGATGCCCTCCTAAAATAAAAAATGGAGTCCCTCTGTTTTCTCCATAGAAAAGACTTCTAGACTTTTTGAACAGCTGCACCTGTATTTAAAAAATGAAAACATTTAGAGTGTATATATACATACACACACACAAACACACATATATATATATACACTCTCTCTCTCTCTCTCTCTCTCTCTCTCTCTCTCTATATATATATATATATACACACGCACAACACATACAGTACATATACATGTGTGACACACACACACACACTTTCCTCGAAAATAAGACCTAACCTGAAAATAAGCCCTAGAATGATTTTTCAGGATGCTCGTCATATAAGCCCTACTCCAAAAATAAGCCCCAGTGAAGTGAAAGCCCGTCCTCCACCCTTGTGCAGCAACCAGAAGAAGAGGACAGGACTGTATTTGAATAAATGTAGATTGCTGTACATGAAAAAAATAAAACATCCCCTGAAAAAAAAGCCCTAATGTGTTTTTGGAGCAAAAATTAATATGACCCTGTCTTATTTTTGGGGAAACACGGTGTGTATGTGTATATATATGTATATGGCCCCAAATATACTGTGCCTCCTATATGGCACATATACTGTGCCTCTTTGACAAGGGCTGAACTCAAAAAAATCGATAGGGTCCCTCTCAGCTCTGCAGTAAAAAATATATATAAATATATGTAGAGAGAGTGTGTGTGTGTGTGACACTTGAAGGGGAAGCCTTGCAAGCTGCAGTTGCCATGGAAACAGCCACCCTGGCTTGTCAGTGCAACCAAAATGGCCGCCCCGAAGACCGAGGAGATGGGAGGTGGGGAGACCCCGGCCCTGGTGCAGGGAAGACAGGACCTCGAAACGGACCCGGACGCAAAGGGAAACCGAGGTAAGCTGGGGTGCTTCACCCACCCCTTCTTTCTTTTTGGTCACCGCTCCCGGTAGAGCTGCCTTTCCCGATGGGATCCCCACCCTGCTGCCTTCGGCCTCCTTTCCCATTAGCTTCCAAAATGCACCGTGGTGGGACACTGGTCCTCCCCATCATCCTTGAAATTTAGCACTCTGCATAGGCTTGGGGGGGGGGGGGCAGGACAATTTCATTTACACTCCCTCCCCTTAGCAAGTCCATAGCTTTCTTCTGGATGCCTTCAACTACAACTCCCATCGTTCCCAACCAATACGGCGGCAAACGTACGCCGTAACCCATGTGTGTGGCCGCGGGGAAGGGAGGTTAGCATGTTGGGAAAGGCAGGAGTAATGCCATGCTGCTTTAATACATCTATTAATAAGGAATTGTCTCACACACACCCCCCATCAATTTTGCTTTTCATTATGGAAAAAATAAGTTTATTCCACTTCCCCATAGCTGGATCCCACCCTCATTCTGTGAGCTGTTTTTGACCCTTTCTGACCTTCTTCTACATTTCTGTATAATGTTACCCTTAATTTTATTTTCAGTTGCTTAGAGGTTTCAGGACAAGCCACCGTTGCAAGCTCCTTAAAAAAGTCCCTGGATCTACCCGAATTGGTCGGGGTGGGGGGAAGACTTGATTTATTTACATCCAATATTTGCACACTAGGGTATTGCAGTGTTACAGTCCTGGATCAGGACTTGAAAGAAACCCATTCAGGTCCGCACTAAGCTATGAAGCTTGGATGACCTTGGCAGGGTCATCCATGTTCTCCCAGCCTGTCCGTTTCATGGGCTTGTGAAATGAGAAGACAAGCCATATACCCTGTCTGCAGCTTTGGGGAGATGTTTTTCTGTTTGCAACTTAGACATTTCTTTGATTCTTCTCCTGCCTTTCCTTCCAAGAATGGGACTCAAGGTGGCTTGCAATTAAATACAGCAGAAACAACTAAAATATGAAATAAACAAGTGTTTATTTCCAACACAGGAAAATATGGCGTTGGTCCGGTTAAAAGTCTTTTCTATAGGGGGGTGAGAGATGTATTTGTTATGTATGTACTTCTTTATTAGGCATGTGTGGTTCTGAGCTCTGTGATCTGATAACACAGAGTACAGCCCCACCCTGGAGAAAGCTACTAAAGGACATTGCTAAAGTAATCTTAGTGCTAAAATAAAGTCCCAATTCCCCCCCCCCCCCCCCCGTATTATGGGGAGGCAGCCAGGGGTGGTGTGGGGCATAGTACATGCAGAAAGTCCTGGTTAAGATTGCAGCACACCAAGAGAAATGTCTGTCTGAAGTCCCAAAATCCACCCACAACTAGAGTAGAGCCAGATGGCCAAAATATTTAATCTTACGTTAGGAAACATCACATAAATTGGGCCAAGGACTCTGATGACCTGACACCTGAGCTGGGCAGAGTGTCCCAGTTGCCAGCCTAGCCAGAGATATGGTTGTTTCCACATAGCTGGTGATGCTATGCAGCTTTAGTGCCGCCAGATCTTCCACCCAAAGCAGCTGCCTCACTTTTGCTTGCGGTGGGCAAACCTTTCCCCTGATCCCGAGAGAAACTTGATGCCAAGTTTCATATGGTATGCTATTAGGTGGTACAGAATTCTAATTAAATCAAACCTTATGGCCATGCTTCAGTTTTTCAGTTAAAACATGTTCAGTAATTAACGTGTTATTTCTAGACCTTGATATTTCATAATTTGTCACAAGGTTTTTACTTCTCTAGCATCAAGCTGCAGATTTAAGGATGTGTCATTGGGGACCAAGAGTGTGAATGTGTGAGAAAGAGAGAGGGAGAGAGAGTGTGTGTAAAAAATGATGGAGAGAGACAGACAAATTTCAGAATCTATAAAGTTTCATTATGGCTTGTAAGCATTTGAAACCGTATTCCCAGAGTCTGGAAATGTTATGTTGTTTGGAATACAATGCCCATCATCCCACTGATCATGCTGGCTGGGGGAATCTGGGAGATGTAATCCCCAAAAAAATAGGATATTTTCAAGTTTAAACAGGGGTCTTGTTCTTCGCCTTAGGGAGCCGTGTGTGAGAGAGGGAGGAACAAGAGGGGAGCCAACGTTCTTCCTGAATCTATTAAATCTGTCACTGCCTATAAGCAACTTAAACCACGCTCCTCCCCATACATTTGTCTGCACTTCGTAGGCAGGGTGAACGTATGAGGTTTTTTGTTCTCTTGCTTGCTTTTCTACCTCAGGCACGAAAATATCCCTGGTACTGAATCAAATACCCCTTGATCTTGAAGAACAGGCATAGATTTGTTCAACGTGTGTCTGGTCCGTCCCATTTTAAACCATGTCGTGTCCCCTTCCATAATCCCAAACTGTAGCAAGATTGTCAGGGAAAGACATAAGCTAGAACTTTTCTTCTTATTTGGTTCTGTTTTCATATGGAGTGATTATTAGGGGATGGGGAGGTGGATAAGTATTCCGTCCATTCTTACACATACACACATCACACACACAATACTACACGTAGCTGCTTCTATAATGATAAAGCTCAGGTATGGGTTGACCATATCAGTGACTGCTTGTACTTGTTGGGTTTGAAGCCTCAGTTGCTTCCTGGATCAGAATCTCAATACAGGGTGTGAAGGACTCACCTTTATTTGGATGCTCTGTTATCATTCTTTGGGAGCTTTACAGGCTCCACTTGATGTGTTTTAAAAATTATGGCCTAATTTCACCCCCATAATCCTCACGGCCATACAGTTTTCTATTCTTCACCCCTCCACAGATCTCCCATCAGAGCTGCACTGAACAGGGGAAAGGGAAATGGTCACATCTGTCCTTCATTTCTCTCTCTTGCTTACAGTTCTGAGAAGTAGCATGCTTTGGCAGGACGGGAGGCTCTCAGATTGCTTCATGAACTGGTGCCATTCCCACCCTGTGTGTAGAATGGAACTTTGGGACGCTGAGCCACCTTGCAGGGTAGGCAAACGGAATTCGAACCCAGTCCTGTCAAAGCTCGATTGTGGTTTTTTTTTTTTAAAGGATACACACCTGCCATTTAAGAACTGTTTTAAACCTTTCTCTTTCCTTCGGGGGGGCCTGAATATATTGAGAACTTCACAAAAATAACGTTCTTCGCCAAAATGACCTCCACCTTTGAAGGCACACCTGGATTCTGTGAACCCTGTAATCAGCCCAGGGGGGAGAACAGTAAAATTGGCCTCACCCATTCTGGGATGCTGAGGGGTGGTGCATGCCAGTGGTAGGCAGAACCACCATCCAAGGTGGCGGAGGGGGGGGGGGCAGTACTGGTTTTGCTGCCTACATTTCCTGGCACAGATTCACATCCATCCCATGCGCGCGCACACACACACACCACATTCATACATACACAGAAGATGTCACATTAATACACACAAACCACATTCTCAGGCGCACACACAAACTTGTAAATTAAATGAATTTTCTTACATTTGCTTGCTCCCCCCCCCCCCCCCGCCAACAAAACTTTCTCCTGCTAGTTACAGGAAAGGGATAAAGAACTCCGGAAGCCATTCTTCAAGCTCTATAAATCTTACTGAGCAGCCTGTCTATCTCTGTGAAATCTGGATTCTTGCTTCATCCATTATTATTTTTATAGGAGCACCACTATGATTATTGTTTTATTGCCTTACGAAATGGCAGGACTCCAAAAACCAGGCAAGCTGATTGGAGAGCCGGATCAAACTGCCCCGGCTCTCACGTAGGGTTATTTTCCTGAAACAACCACTTCTTGCTTCTACAATACAGCTGAGACGATTGTGTTTTTTATCAGTGCAGTTGTTGTTGAGGCAGAGAAAAAGCAGGCAGGATCCTTCGCCTTCCTGTGACACATTGAATGGGACGGTAAAATCTTTGTCACAGATAAAAGTTCAAAGTTTGTTTAACGAGGGCAAACATTTTCAAACCCTTCCAGATCAGCAGCCTCCTCTGACAAAAAATCTCAGCTCTTTGTGAACTGGAAGGGTTGGGGTAGAAGGATCAGACTTGACGGCATGTGCCCTTACAGTTCTTGGAGCTTCAGTTTTCTTCAGCTGGATTCATCCTGGCAAGGTCCCAGTTGTAACATCGGAACGCTCCACTTTAACTTCATAACAACAACAACAGGGGAAAGAATTCTGGGAATCGGAGAGCGCACAGTGTAAACACACTGGGGGAGAGCAGCATGTCACATGGAGGAAAACACAGATGGCTAGGCGTTCTGGACATCGGATAAGATTGCAGTTTGGGCTTCTTTTTTCGTCCTCCTCCTTCCTCTGCTTTTTAAGAGACAGACATGCAAGAGCAACATTCCCTTGTGTCGCTAGCTGCTTAACTTCCACATGTCAGGTTACTGTAGTTTTTTTTTAGAACCCAACAACATGCTCCCAGAGTCCAAGCAGCTTGGAAATGAATTGCCCCCCTGCTCACAAACCACCAGTGAAGTAAGACTGGGGTGATTGAAAAGAAGTGGAAGCCTTTTTAAAGTGGTGTTTTACTTTTTGAAGAGTTTTCAAGAGGCTCTTTGCTACAATACACAGGATGGGTACACTCCCTACTCTGGAAAAAAAACATAGATTCACGCCACAGCAGCCACACATCCATGCTACCCTTAAACCAGGTTCTATAGTACAGAATATCATGGTTGATCCAGATCTGTTGTCCGCAAGGCCGTGAAAGAAAGACTTGAAAACAGTGGCTGTTTTGTGCGTGGCCCACATTTATCCCAGCTAGGAGGTGTTCCAAGCGCTCCACTAGGATTTCAGAGATAGGATTCCAGCTGGCTCAAAGCCCGCGTCTTTATAGGGGCATCAAGATCTGGCCTGTCGGTCTGGCACATTACCCGTCTGCCTGGCAACGTGGGGCAAGAAGCACGTGGAGCTCTTGCCTGTCTTGAAGGAGGCACCATCCTTTTTGAGGTTTCCGCCTTTCAACTTTCCTCCTCCAACCTGGGCAGAATACATGCCGAAACTGGTCCAAAATTTTAATTTTGGGACTGATGGAAGATGGTTGCAGATTGAGAAGGGAAGTGAATTTCCAGAGAAAGAGGTCCTTTCCTACAAGCTTTCCCTGTCCACTTGCTTAACAAAATAAGCTATTGAGGTCCCACACTTTTCTTCTTAAATGTTTGGAGATTCCCACCCAGGCCTCTTCTTATCCAAGTGACTAGTCCTCATGGCGAGCAAGGACCGGCATGACAGTCACATACATGCACTCTGCACTCACTCAAG